>OZ024880.1:39288070-40488070 GCA_964017185.1 Rugalucina vietnamica
TAAAATCACAAACTGACATTCTCTGTAAAGAACACAGAAGACTTTACGTTTAACGTCAGCTTTGACGTTTCAGTCACGTTATACGGAAATCAGTGTTTTTTCGCTAGCTTAATCCAATATTTAGACACTTTCTAATGATTAAAATGGCCAAAGAGAATACAAAATGATTTTATCGCTGACCTAAACCAAAATGATTTCCAGCCTCGGTTCTAAACAGAAATAATGACATTTTCAGTCACTACCATTTCACGTCATTTGTAACGCGTACACACATTTATTTGCACCAAATTTCAAGCGGAAATAAACCTTTGACATGTACTCATTTGTGTTTAATATAGAGACGAAATTTTTAAGCGTAAATGCCGATCTAATGCTTGCCGAAAAGTCTTGCTTTTTCAGCAGCTTCCATGTGTGAATTTTCACAGTGACCCCTACTTGGAACCAGGGTCGATAGGTCTAATATCGGCTTTTCGTTTGCCGTTATCTTTGTGTAACAATGATCCGGAGGGATGAAATTAACTTTCTGAGAGGGAGATTCTGCTCCAGGTGTGTAATGCCTCACAATATTTTAAAAACATTATAGTAGGAATAAACTTATTTTGATCAGTATATTTTGTGTCTGTTTGAAATGTGTCCATTTGATTGAGTTGTTGGCAGTCTTGACATATGAGATCAGACTTTTACCTACAAAGGCTGTCTAGCCTGATATTGGTGTCAAGGATATGTGAGTAAATTCTTACACATGTATTGTAGGTAGCAGCGACATATGAGATCAGACTTCATTCTTACACATGTATTGTAGATAGCAGGGACATATGAGATCAGACTTAATTCTTACACATGTATTGTAGATAGCAGGGACATATGAGATCAGACTTAATTCTTACACATGTATTGTAGATAGCAGGGACATATGAGATCAGACTTAATTCTTACACATGTATTGCAGATAGCAGGGACATATGAGATCAGACTTAATTCTTACACATGTATTGTAGATAGCAGGGACTTATGAGATCAGACTTAATTCTTACACATGTATTGTAGATAGCAGGGACATATGAGATCAGACTTAATTCTTACACATGTATTGTAGATAGCAGGGACATATGAGATCAGACTTAATTCTTACACATGTATTGTAGATAGCAGGGACATATGAGATCAGACTTAATTCTTACACATGTATTGCAGATAGCAGGGACATATGAGATCAGACTTAATTCTTACACATGTATTGCAGATAGCAGGGACATATGAGATCAGACTTAATTCTTACACATGTATTGTAGATAGCAGGGACTTATGAGATCAGACTTAATTCATACACATGTATTGTAGATAGCAGGGACATATGAGATCAGACTTAATTCTTATACATGTATTGTGGTAGCATTCATATTGAACTTCACCTTTTTGCTTTGCGGGAGTTTGGCTCTCTTTGCATCTGTTCCGGGGGCAATGAGGCCATTGCTTAATTTGTTTACTCTTCAAATTAACTCTGATACTGCCAAAAAAAGTAAGGCATATTTAAATTGTCATGTATAATAAAGTTAACATAAATTGACATCATAAAACATAAAGCATGCTGTGTGGGACATTCAACAATTTATTGATTCCCAATAACACATTTTAACTTCAAAAGAGTTGATAATGGAATCAGTGGAGAGAGACATTATGATTTCACATCAGGAAAACATGTCCGTGCAATGAATACCCCCTTAAACCCCACTTTTATATAGAAAAACTGGGGTTCGCAGGGGTATACCTATTTTTCTTATCTTTGCTCCAAAAAATAGATTGTGGGTACTCGTTAGAACCGCCTCATCGAGGCGGTTCTAACGTGTACACACGATCTATGTTTTGAGCAAAAATAAGAAAAATATCACAAATTTTCTAGTGAAAATTTCCAAATTTTACCTTAAAAAATCTCTATACATTTCATGGGCAAGTTTTCGTAATGATAAAGATGTTACACAACTGAAGTTCAATAAAGATAAAAAAAGTAATGTTATGTACAATGTATTTGAACCCAGATTGGTATGGTATCATATGTATGCGTAAGAAAATGGTGGTTTCCATTGTCCAACAAGGGAGCCACCCATATTTCGATGGTCAAGTTTACTTAAAGTTTGGTGTAAAAGTCCAAACTTCTCAAATATATTTGGTTAGAAGAGGTTGCAAGGTCACCTTGTATACATAAAGAGCAAAATAAAGAGGGGTGTGACTTTTATTATTATATTCTTGACTCTGTCATTTTTAATACAGGAAGTGGCATTATTTTTGGCACTTAATTGTTGACTTAAAAAAACTTGCAAATATTAACTTTGAAGGAAAAGGTGTGGCCAAAATTTATTTTAAATATTAAGTACATTCAGCATGTCACCATGTGAATGTTTTTGTGTGTTTTTTTTTTTGTTTGTTTTTTTTTTTAGTCTCACAAAGTACCCTTGTTATAAAGAAAAATACTTTAAGGCTTTGATCCCTCCTTTTACATTTTACCCACCCCTCTTTAGACCATGGTCTGATTTCTACAGAAAATTTTTTATTTGATCTAAACATATTACTGTATATTCAAATGCTTCTGTCTCTAATTGACAGCTGAGCAAACAGTTATATACTTGTGCTTTAATGTGTTTCATGAACATTTTAATTAGGTGAATGTGCATATCATCTGTTGATATAGGTATTTTGAAGCCACATTGTCTGTCATGTATGTGGTGGGTGGGGTACATTGGAATTAAACTTCTGATGCAGTCTAAGATGCTAATTACATTTAAATTAAATTGGTGGTATTAATATACTGTTTTCCCTCTATAATTAATGGAGCATGTTCTCTAATTAGTTTTCAGTGCATCATGTCTGCTAATGATACTTCCAGATTAAAAATGGCATATTAAATGCTGAAGAAAAAAGAAAGTGGGAGGGGTAATGTAGTACATTATATTTATGGTTCTGTTTGATTACTATAGTTTCTAAGAACCTATAAAAGGAAATATGATTAACATGCTGGAGTTTTTGTTTTAGAAGTTATATAACTGGCTGTCTTGGACAGGTTATATCTAAGGGTTTACCAATACTTTATGCTCATTCTTTCCGTGATAACTGAGTGATAATGTGATAGACCTGGAAATATGTTGCTTAGTTGAGTGTCGACTATGGAGGATTACTAGTAGTGTACAATTTGGGCATATTGAAGAAAAAATCAAGATAGATAGCAAATATCAAAGAAAAAAATCTAACCTTGTTGGCATATGATAAGATGACAGTTTAATATCTGAATGATTTGGACCAGGTTGGAAAGTTGGCAATATCATTGGTTTCAATCTTCAGTTTAGATCCAAAATCAAATGGTGAGTGAAGGTTGAAAGATTCTTATATAATCAGCTGTCAGTAAGCCTGCCAGGTTATAATTTCTATTTCTAATACAAATTCTTTGATTTTATGCTAATTAGGGTGAAGTTGACAACAGCACCTCCAGTCTGAAGGCAGTTTGCTAATACTTTGTGCTCATTTTAATGACATTAACTGGCAACTGCTCTTGATGAAATAGTGGAAGCGGGCAAACCCACAACCCCCCACCCTTTCCAGTCTGAAGGCAGATTGCCAGTACTTAGTGCTCATTTCAACAACATTAACTGACAACTGCTCTTGGTGAAATAGTGGAAGAGGGCAAACTGAGTGAAAGAAATTTTGGCATCAATAAATTATAGAAGCAAACTGTGTATTCAATAGCTTTCAGAACATTTGAATGACAGATCTGATTGTTTTGGGGAGAGATTGAAACAAAGATATTGTGGAGATTGATGCAAAGATGTGATCTCTGAGTGATTGGTATGCATCTTATTGCAACAAATGCCAGTCTTCTTGCACCTAAAACTGCTACTTTATCATGTCACTATTATAGATAGGGGAATTACTGACACTTGCAGAAGGAACATAACAAGAAAAATATAATATGAAGTATTCATATTATATATGGCGTTGCTACATGCAAAATGAATTATCTCCATCATATTACTAGAAAGTTTTTAGAAACGAAGGCAGATTTGATATAGTTTATAACCCAGAAAGTAGTGGCTTCTCACTATGACAAAATAATTTGACTGGAAAGTTAAATAAGCCATCATTTAACTAAAGTAAACCAAACAAAACTGGGAAAGCAGTCACTATTTGATCCAACGATGACTTTAACCCATTTTGTGGCGATGTCAAATTTTGTTTCTTAGGCATTTCTAAGATATTACTGTGGGAAACGTTGTAACAAATTGGAATAAGATTTCGATTTGAAAGTTGGTTAATATACACCATGAGGTTTAGAGGAGATTTTCATTTATCATGTACAAATAAAATTGACAAAGCCGACTGACGCCATGACATGCCAATCCTTTTAGCTTAACGAGCACCTATTAGCTCACCAGTGAGTCTTTGGCTCAGTTGAGGTACAGTAGAACTTGTTTTTGAGTTGGCATATGTGTTGGACTGATGTCCCTCCTGGTGCACCCCCTAGTGAAGTATTGTCAATTTGGCGAGTCACTGGTAAACCATTCAGATTCAGATGCAAACTTCTGTGGTGCTTCTTTTTGTTTTATGTCTTGGTGTTTAATACTTTTGTGCTGTTGGCGCTTTATGTATGTTTTCATATTTTAGTTAATTTAACTGATTGGCCGCCTATTGGGAAAATAGCTGCTCATTCGGCTTACGAAATGTTTTCATGGTATAAGTACCTGATTGTTAGCTTGGTTTTTTCCCACTTCGGGTTTTTGGAGTGGGATTCTTTTTCTGATTGTGCCTTTTCCTGATCTTTGCCTACTTGTACCTTTTTTAAAATACTGTATGTGTTCTGTGAAGAATGTTATGATATGTAATCAGATTTTTAGAGTTCAATATCACAGACATTGCCGGTTTTAATAAGAAAATGACACAGTATCCATTTATCATTTACTTAAACTGAGCATTTCAGCATTTCAATATTTTCTTTTGTACTGGACATTAATGTGTAGACCAAGAATAGCCGCGTTGTCTGAAGCATTCTCATCATACACTCTTACTGTTTCAGTTATGTTTGCAGTCCATCTCAATTCATATTTTTTCACCATTTACTAAAACTGTCATGGTTTTTGGTATACTTGTCATTTTCAAGCCAATGAGCTCAACAAATTTTGAAAATTATCATCAAATTCCATGAATGACAAAGTAATTTCTTTCAGTCATCTTTTCCAAGGAATATCTCTGCATTTAGCACTGCCTGAGTTGATGAGCTGGTGGTTGAAGGAACTGGCCTAATTTGAGACTGGCAGGTTCTCTGAAACGAAAGGGTCAATGGTCTAGTAAATGATAACCTGAGGTCTGGTATATACATGTATAACAATATTAAAACATGTATGAATACTATAAATGGTCAAATGCATGTATATAAATCCAAGGTGCTGACAAATAAATTCTTGGGATCCTTTTTTTTTTTTTTTTTTTTTTTTTTTGTTGTTGTTGTTGTTGGTCAGACTCATGCAGCATATTCTGTCAGTTTGCTAATTTTGTGCAAGATTTTCCCTCTCAATGACATTGTCTTCAGTTTTCCCAAACCAAATGCCCGGGGAACCTAGAGTTCACTATTGCCTCAAGTAGGTCAATGACAGTGAAAGTCGTAATTTATAAGCATAGATTCTTTCCGCCTGCAACATCCCAAGTTCTGTTGAAACTGGTGCACTAGCTCTGAAGTAGGAGATTTTAGATACTTCTGTGGTGGTTCTTTTTGTTTTATGTCTTGGTGTTTAAAATTTTTGGTGCTGTTGGCGCCTTATGTATGTTTTCATATTTTTAGTTAAGGTAATTGAGTGGCCACCTATTGGGAAAATAGCTGCTCATTTGGCTTACAATACTTTACCGGTCCCCCATGGTAAACAGCTAAGGTCCATTCTATCCTATAAACCCTCTAGTTCACAGGTTAGCTTCCCATAGGCAGGTTACTAGTGTTTAATGCAAATTTCTTTCACAACAGACAAATGTTACATTTGTATGAGCAGAAGAGGAAGAATATTTTCATGAGCAAATCTACATACCAATAAAAGATTTGCTGATTTAGGGCTGTTCTTGGGTTCACCTCAGTGCTAATCAAACATATTACCATAAAGTTGCAACATTATAATTGCAGGAAGCAGAAAAATGTTCTCCAGCCTGAAATTAAAAAGTTACTAATTTTGAGTGTCTATCCATTGGACTTTCTAACTTTTGACCCAGGCTCAAAATTATCTGTACATGGCATTTACAGCATTTGTATTGACACTCTTCTTCTAATCAAATTAGGAATCAATATGATTTTAAACAGGTTTTTACAAATTTTCAGTTGAGATTAAAAGCTGAGTTAGTATATGATATTAGTTTTGGCCTGACATCGCAGCTACATCCTGTCTGAAATACCAGCAACACCCCTTGTGAAAAATATTTAAAGGTGCTTTAGAATCAAGTAACTCATTCATAGGAATTAGGAATCTCAACAAGTAGCCAAAATGCAATGAACGCTCTCCTGAGAGTCAAAAAATACATTCACTGGACAAAAGAAAAGAAGTCGTGGATTTTACCATGCATGGGCATGGCAGCCATCTTGACCAGGATTTTTTGTATACACATTGTTTCCCACTTCCTTTAAGTTGGCATTGATAAGCCAAGTAGTTTCAGAGAAGAGGTTTAAAAGTTATGGTTGTATACATAATATTGCCCCCAGGTGGAAGCAGATGAACCCCTGAGGTCTAATCTTTTTTAAAATCATTGATATTCAGTCCTACTTCTTCACAAAATGGGGGGAGGGGCAGATGAGCCTGTGGGGTGGAAAGTTATCAGAATCATTTATATTCAGTCCTGCTGCCCATTCCATGCAAGATATTCTTTTTAAATGACATTTAACCAGTTTTTCCCATTCAAATGCATAAGCGACCTATGATGATCTTGCAGTAAAATATGCCAAGGTCTAAACAGGGTCATCATTTATATATACTTTGTAGTACTTTAGTGATTCATGCTTCACGCAAAGTTGAGCATCTTGGTCAAGTGACCTGAATTATTTATATAGACGTTGGACTTTGGTCCCAACATCCTATAGATGCTCATACGAAATTTGGCTTTGATTGGTCAAGCTGTTTCAGAGAAGAAAATCTTTGAAAATGTGAACGCACGCATGCAGGGATGCCGGCTTGAGTACCATTCTATAAGCTCCCCATTAGCCTTCAGCTCAGGTGAGCTGATAAGCTTTGACAAAAGCTTACCATTTCCATCTGAGAGAAACCTCTTCCTGACTCTCTTCTCTGGCATATCTTCATCTTTGTGTTCTCAACCATGCTTGAAATAGCATCAATGATGTCAGTCATCTTCTTCATGGTGATAAAACCATTCTTGTCAATGTCATACAAATTGAAAGCCTCTGGAAAAATCAATGAATGATATATGAGCCACCACATGGGAAAAACAACAATCTTTATAGTAAATAAGAGCTGTCGCAGGACAGCGTAGCTCGCCTGACTTGTGCTTTGCCACTAAATCTATGACCCATGACATTGACCTCAATACAAAATTTCTAAGTCCCTGACCTTGACCTCAAGGTCACACAGGTGGGTCGTGATGTTACAGCATAAAACTTCAGACCAATATCTACAAACATGCAAAGTATCAACTTGATCCATCTACAACTTCAAGAGATATAGACTTCTAAAAACTTTAACCAAAAACTTTAACATTTGAGCAACGCCAACGCCGACGCCGACGCTGGGGTGACTGCAATAGCTCTTCCTGTACTTTCGTACAGGCGAGCTAAAACAAAGGCACAGATCAGCTTCGCAGTAACTGCTGATCGGCGTCTTTGTTTTCGCTACTTGGATAGTACAATTCTTCTTCTACTGAAATCTGAAATTTCAACGTTCTAGCTCTTGTCTGTGCTTGTACAAGTCGGTTTGTGTCAGGCCTGTTCGGAAACCACATTGTTGCTTTTTATACAAAACAGTAAAAGTTACTAAAACTACAGCTCAAGAGTTTACAAATGTCATGAACATGTACATTATATCAATATACCTACCTTTGCAGAAGTTCTTTGTAACTACATGTATTTGTTTATAATTTAAGACTAAAGTAGCATGCCATTATTTTTTTCAAAAAAGTTTTTATCAAATGCTTCATTTAATATGATGCCACAAAATATCAAACTTCCAGTCCCCTTAGGTCCTGTACGATATGTTTGCTATATGCCTTTCATCATTAGGTCCCATTAAATGAGATGCTAACATTTGAATAAAGTACTGGAATTTCCATTAACATTGTCAATATGCATGTATTTAGATTACCTCCCTTATATATATTAGATGCATGGTTAAGCTCACTTTTAGCCTTTACTGATTATTTGATAACCATGGTGAATTATATTTGTCAGTAACTATTTCTGAAGAAGGTGAAATACAAAAGGTGGTTTCCAAACATTTTACATTACTATACTGATTGTTCAAAGGCCATACTTCTGTTGTGGTTCTAATTGTTTATGGTCATTGGTTCACATTATGTGCTGTTTGCTCTTTATGCATGTTTTCATATTTTTAGTTAAGTTCAATTTGCTGAGTGACCACCTTGGAAGCAGCTGCTCATTCGCTTACCATATGCTTTCTTGGTACAAGTACCTGATTGTCAATTTAGTCTTTTCCAATTTGGGTGGGAATTTCTTTCCAGTTGTGCCATTTCATGACCATTGCCCACTTTTGCCTCTTTATAAAAAGAATCTGATATAGAACTATAAACTTGTTGCTCTATATTTCACCAATAAATAAACTTCATGACCATCTTCACTTTCCAACATGATCTTACCCATTTACTACATCTGTGCCACCCATCAAACAAATTCCTTCATGTGTTCATGTCAGATAGTAAATTGTCTACAGACTCTGTATAACTGATTGACCTGAAAAAAAGAGAACTAGAAATGCGTGTTTGTAAAACACCATGCTCCCAACTGTATGCTTGTCCCTAAACTGGCACTTTGTATGATTCATTTATTTCATATGAATGAATCGAAATTTAATTTCCTGAAGAAGTTGTTCGGACCAGAATCAGAATGTAAGCTTTTTGCAGACAATTTAGAAATGGAGTAAAAAATCAAAAAAGGAGTAATTTTGTCGAAATTTGACTGAAAGTCCTCAAAAGTTTACCAGGTGAGCTTCTTCTCAGCATCAACCAGTATACCAAATATGAAGACTCTAGCTCAAGTACTTTTTGAGATATCTTGCACACAAGATTTTCAAATTTTGTTTTCAAAGGGACATAACTCCAAAAAGGGGCATAACTTAGACATGAAAAAATATGGGTCAAATATTTTTTCATGAGGAATTTGTATATGAAATTTCATAACCCATCATTCACCATTCAAAAGTTTCAAGTTGACCGAAAAGTGGAAAAAAAAAATCAATGAAATTTTCAAAATTGCATAATTTTGTCAAAATTGACAGAAAGTGCTAAAAAATTATTCATGTCATCTACTCCTCAGCCCCAATCAGTGTACTAAATATGATGGCTCTAGCTTTAATACCTTTTGAGATTTCTTGCACACAAGATTTTCAAATTTTGTTTTCAAAGGGACATAACTCCTAAAAGGGGCATGACTTAGACATGAAAAAATACGGGTTGAATATTTTTCATGAGGAATATACATAAATTTGTAATTTCAAAATCCTAATATTCACCATTCAAAAGTTCCAAATTTCACTGAAAAGTGGAATAAATCAATGACATTTTCAAAATTGCATAATTTTGTCAAAATTTTAAAGAAAGTTATCAAAAGCTAATCAGGTCATCTACTCCTTGGCCCCAACCAGTGTACCAAATTTGATGGCTCTAGCTTTAATACCTTTTGAGATATCTTGCTCACAAGATTTCCAAATTTTGATTTCCAAGGGATAATTCAGAAAAGGGGCATAACTCGGGCATGAAAAAAAAATATGGGTCAACAATTTTTTCATGAAGAATATACATACAAAATTTCAAATCCCGAGCATGCACCATTCAGAAGTTTTAAAAAAGGTGACTTACAGACACACCCACTCACACATGCACAGACAGACAGACAAGCCGAAAACAATATGCCGTTCCAACTTTTTCAAAATTGGGGTCATAAAAAACAACTAAATACATTGTGTTTATCATACATTACCTAAACAGAAACTTAAAATCATGATAGCATTATTTCTCCCACAAATTTATATATGTATCATGTCCAATCTATAACTGTGTTCTGTTAAGTCAGTTAGGTCATAAGCCATCCTGGAGCTGACTAGCAAGCCCTGATCAATTTATAGCAAGTACTGAAATCCGATTTCAACTACACCAGTCTTTGAGAAAAGTGCCAGTCTGTCAGTCAAAACCAGCAAAATATCATTCTGTCTGACAAAAAATATTTATTCTGTCAGACAAATGTCTGGCAAAAAAATACCAAAATTACTATGATTATATATAGAACTGTCCTACAAAATTGGGGTTTGTCCTGCAAACCAGAGGACCAATGGTCCTGTAAACACTCACCTGAGACCTGAGATATATACATGTACCAATAAACTTGTTAGACTAGAATGGTACAATGCATGTATATAACCCTACGGCAGGGTCAGAATAACTCCTGGAGTCAATGTCTTTTTTTCAAATCATAAAAATTCAGTCCATTTGCCAATTACTAGTAACTGCAAGTTTTGTCCTTCAAATGACATTTTAACAATTTTCTCCATTCAAATGCATAGGCAATCTAAGTTGACCTTGCCATGAAATAGGTAAAGGTCATCCCAGTGTCATGATTTATACAAATTTATACAAACTCCGTTCCTTAATGCTTCATGCCAAGTTTCAAAATCATAGGCCTTCTGGTTCTGAAGAAGTTTTTTTTAAATTTTTGATATTTATAGCCATGGTGGCCATCTTCGTCATGTGACCATGACCATTTATATAAACTTTCATTTCCTCTTCCTAAAGATGATCCACATAAAGTTTGGCTTTGATTGGCTAAGCAGTTTCTGAGAAAAAGCTGTTTGAATATTATGGTCATCTACATGTATATAGCTCCGGGGCAGGGGCAGACAACCCCTGGGCCAAAAATATTTTCATAAGCATAAATCTTCTGTCCATTTGCTCATTCCTAGCAAGTTTTCTGCCATTACATGACATTTTCCAATTTTTTTTTCCATTCAAATGCATGGACGACCTGAGTTGACCTTGCCGTAAAATAGGTCAAGGTCATCCAAGCGTCATGATTTATATAAATTTTGTAGAACTCCGTTCCAAAATGCTTCATGCCAAGTTTCAAAATCATAGGCCTTCTGGTTCTGAAGAAGAAGATTTTTAAACGTTTTTGCTATTTATAGCCATGGCGGCCATCTTAATCATGTGACCTTGACCATTTATACAAACTATCATTCCCTCTTCCAAAGGATGCTCCACAAAATGTTTGGCTTTGATTGGCCTAGTGGTTTCAGAGAAGAAGTTTCTTTTTTTTTTTTTTTTGATTCAGTTTAACGTCCCTTTCAAGCTTTTTCACTCATATCAAGACGAATCAATTGGTAGGTGGGGCGAAAACCGGAGTACCCGGGGAAAAACCACCTGACACACCCGCAAGCAGAACATGGCTTGTCTCACATATGAAGATGTTTCAATATTATGTATGGTCATATACATGTACATAGCCATTGGGCAGGGAAAACAACCCCATGGGCCCAAAATATTTTCTTAAACATAAATCTTCTGTCAATTTGCTCATTTCTAGCAAGTTTTCTGCCATTTAATTACATTTTCCTATTTTTCCCCATTCAAATGCATGGTAGACCTAAGTTGAACTTGCTGTAAAATACATGTGTAGGTCAAGGTCATCCCAGGGTCATGATTTATATAAAATTTGTAGAACTCCATTCCCAGATGCTTCACACCAAGTTTCAAAATCATAGGCCTTCTGGTTCTGAAGAAGAAGATTTTTAAATATTTTGCTATTTATAGCCATGGTGGCCATCTTCGTCATGTGACCTTGACCATTTATATAAACTTTCATTCCCCCTTCCCAAGAATGCTCCACATGAAGTTTGGCTTTGATTGGCCTAGCAGTTTCAGAGAAGATGTTTGAATATTATGGTCATCTACATGTATATAGCCCCGGAGCAGGGGCAGACAACCCCTTAGGGGCTAAAATTTCCATTAACATTAATCTTCTGTCCATTTGCCTATTCCCAGTAAGTTTTACCCATTAAATAGCGTTTTACCATTTTTTCCCACTCAAATGCATTGACGACCTAAGTTGACCTTGCCATAAAATAGGTCAAGGTCATCCTAGGGTCATGATTTATATAAATTATGATGGGCATGCGTCCCAGATGCTACTTATCAAGTTTTGTGGACACTGGTTCTGGAGAAGAAGATTTTTTTAAAGGTTTTTGCTATTTATAGCCATGGTGGCCATCTTGGTCATGTGACCTGGAGTCCTGGACCAGTTATATAAACTTTTGTTCCCCCATCCTAAGGATGCTTCACAAGACGTTTGGCTTTGATTGGCCAAACGGTTTCTGAGGAGAAGATCTTTGGAATCGTTGTCGACGGACGACGGAGCATGGCCATCCTATAAGCTCACCTTGTGAGCCTTCGGCTCAAGTGAGCTAAACATTGCAGCCTGCAACACAGCAGCTGAAAAAAAAGTATGAAAGTTTCCAAAGATGCATTCAGATGATAATAATATTATATAGCCATGATAAGTTGCTTAACCATCACTACCATGCCCGCACCTCAATGTGTGAAAAACAAACATCATATTAATAAAATGTTTTTAATATTTGATTCAGTTCTATAAGAGAGACTCTTAAAGTGTAGAAAAACGCTTGTGCATATTTTGTTTAAGTTGAATGTAAGACTGGATATTTAGGAATTTTGCTAAATATAACTAGTGAAGCAGGGGTGTTGGAGATAAGCTGTGTGGAAACTGCACTTAAGTCTTTGTTTAAAAAGTTCTAATATGTTTTTTTTGTGTCCAGGCTCAAGTGCCATAAAAACTAGAATATCCCCTAACGTGTTTTTATTGTACCCGTGAGCGGTGGACAAACACTGCTCCTTTCACACCTTGAGGCATTTTCATGACAATGTGAACATGACAATGTTCATATACACTAAACTTTGAGGAACCGCAACATCATGGGACGAATTACAATTTGAATAAATGTATCACAGAAGAACACATCCTACGTTAATACCACATGCCCTGTTGGCGTGTTGATCAGTAATGCCTAAATAAAAAAAAAGATGTGTATGCAGCAAACCTACCCATTAACAATTAATGCTACTACTATTAATATTATCTCGGAACCAATATTTGAGATATTATTCTACATATGATAAGATAAGAAAATTTATTTTACGACGCCATGACAGTACATAACAATAAACATACATGTATACAGCTTGCCCATCCAAGAAATTGTGAGAAAAACAAGTCACCGGTAAACATGATAAATGTTTATTTTTCATTTACGATTCACTAGAATACTTGCAATGATTTCTGAAAATATTTTTATTATAAACTTTTAATTTATACCGTACCTTTAACCATTTCCGATATATAGGCTAAAGATACAATACCATACATTTAGACAATAGGCTAAAGATATGGTACCATATCTTTAGCCCACAGGCCAGAGGTACAGTACCCTATCTCTCATGCGTGGATCCAGAAATTTTCATGAGAGGGGTTCCAACGAAAATGGTAATTTTTGGTCACAGACAAAGGGGGGGGGGGGGTCTAACCCCCCCAAAAATCCCGAAATTACCTTTTTGTAGGTAAAATTTTCAAATTCCAGGGAGAGCCCCGGTCCCCACCCTCTGGATCTGTGCATGTCTCTAGCCACTGACTTTATAAATACACTGATTAATGTTAGGTTCTCATTTTTAAAAAACAAAATAGCTGAAACATCATTATTAACTATGCTTGAACAAAATCTCTAGCAACCAGACGGCTGTTACTTTTCTAGTGTTTTACATGCCTTATGTGCACTTCATGATTTTGAAGACCATATAAACGTCATGTGATACTGCACTTGTCATGTGTAACCAAGACCCCCCCCCCCCCCCCCAGCCTCGGGGATAAGCCAGGACTCTACTTTTGGTCCAGCAAATGCCCGCTAAAATCCCCACCCCATGCCAGGACTTCTCATTGGCAAAACCACCACTGTTTTCCCCCCGTAGCCTGCTATCTTTCCTTTTTCACAGCCCTTTTTGACTATATAAAGCAAACCCTGGAAATATCTTCCCCGCACTGCCATGGCAAAATTTTGGTCTAAGCCCCGCTCATTTTTACAGCTATCTGTGTCTTACCAGTGCCAAAAGCATCTAGTACCACCGTTTTTATAGGGTGAACCAACATCATAAGGCCTAAAAAAAAAATAGCTGTGTTTCCGCTAACGGTCTGAAAAAAATTAGGGTAGGTAGGTAGGAAAATCTTTTTATTTTCATTTTAATTTTTACCCAAAAAAATCCAGGGTAGGTAGGTAAATGTAATTTTTTTATACGCAGTTTTTATTGAAAAAGGTCAAAATGGTCAATGCCGGGCAAAGGTATGAGGTTTACGTTCTTCAGCCATGTGAACCCATCAATGTCAAAGACTGGCAACACATTTTATAATAAGATTCAGTCTCCTTGCCTCAAATGAGGTTGATAAACTTTCAGTCTCATCTTGTTCATAGACCACTATCTGAGAGCAGGGTGGCCTAGTGGTAGAGCTCGCTGAACTGTAAAGTACTGTGTTGGAATCCCACCAGCACTGGGTCTTGTCCTCCAGAAAGAAACCTTCTCTCAGATATGCATCCCAACAATGGCAACATGACCTAAATAAAGTTGACTGTGATGCAAAATACAAACAATTTAGGGGATGGTATAATCTGACATATTTCACACAACAATACTCTTATTGCATGCAATTTAGCAGGAAAAGCCAGTATTGACAAACTAATAAGAAATAAACAGCTTTATTTTCAAAATGAAATCTGAAGAACACAAACCATCAACATGTAAATTTCGATAAAAAGACTACTTCCGAATTCAAAACTATAACTGTAACTGCATATCTGTTCCGGGTCACCTCAGCCCATTGTACAACTGCAACTGAACCAACGAAAATGCCAAATGCAGGGACTCCCTTTATAAGGGATTACTGAATCTGAATACATGTAGTGTACTGGTGACACGCCAAATGACATCATTTCACCAGAGATTTGGATGGGGGAGTATTTAGTCCCTAGAACGCACAACTGAAGATTTCTGAAAGCAACACCTGTTTATTCTGTTTGTATTATCCTCCAACCGCTAGGAGGTCTCTGCTATCCCCGAGTTACGGTATGATTACCATCACAAGTCTCCGATGATAGAACTACATTACCCGCCACTTACTATCATCTTAACATATTTACAGTATGCCATACTCTATCATTGAAGTCATTTTATTTTGCGGGGGAGGTATGAGTAGGTGGAGAGAAGCCAGTGTTCGCCTTATAAATGCTGAGCGCATTTTAGCAAGATATCCACTGGTACCATTTCTTAACGTCTTTGGAATGACGCGGCCTTGGATCGAACCCACAGCCTCCCGCTTCTGCAGCGGACCCTGTAACCATTACGCTATCGGGACCGGTACGTATATCATATTGCAGAAAGACAGGTTAGACCCAGATGAGAAAAGATTGTTTAATTTTAAAAGAACACTTTGAAGTGTTGTGACATGCCTTCCGTATATTCACTTTTAGAACAAGACATTTCTAATTCACATTGGAATAAAACTCCTGAATGACTCAGTTGACTCGTATGCCAGTTGAAGAAGCATGAAGTCAGTGTGAGTGCGTGTGGGTACAGATTTTGTCTGTAAGTCATGTCTGAAGACTATTCACAGCACAGTCTTCAGCCTCGTCACAGTATGTCCTTGAAAGCAGTTTGTTCTGGAAAATTGTCATGGGGCCTCGGTTTATAGTCTCAATACTAAGGACTGGAGAAACCCGGGATCGTATCTACAATCTCTGGTTTACAAGGCAAATGGCTTAACCACAGCGCCACAGTGGCTTCTAAATGACACCAAATTCTACGTCATTTGGACGGAGTCTCGCTAAATAATCCGGGGAACTCTTCGATACAACAGAATAGACGTTGAAACTATCAGAGACATATCAGAAAAACCAACAAAACCCGCGACACGAAATGCTTGGGTCAGGCTACAGAAAATGCTGGGTCGGATGTCGTTATTTTTATTTTTTTATTTTAACCATAAAAATAGCAGAGTCGGCGGGTTGAGACAGGGTCGGTCGGGTAAGCGGAAACACAGCTTTTATTTTTTTACGCCTAACTCAGTTTAATAAACTGATGCGTTAGGCTATTCAATAAACATATAAACACTTTGAAAAAACACAGGCATGCATCTCGAGAAAAATCTGTAAGCCAAACAATGCATCTTAATTAGCCCAATTAAGTTCTATTGTCCCAGGATGCCAAATAAAAAATGTTCATAAACACAGTGCAGAGAAGTATAAAGCATTTGCGAAAAGTTTTAACTTGTCATTCGTTTTGTTCGACTTCACTGACTCTGTTAAATAAACTGATCATCGAGCAGATAGAAACTTACAAATATCAGCTACTTCAAGCATCATTATGCTTCAAGCTGACATAAACATAAAAAGAGCTACTCGGCCATGTGTTATTTCCGGTCAAAATGAAAGTAGAAAACGAACCACATCGGAGCGATTTTTAACAAAATTACAAACGATTTTCTGCCTGTTAAAACACACCCTTAACCAAGGCTGAGGTAGTGACCTAAAGTAGTGAATGAAAAATAAATGGGCCAATTAAGAAAATTAGCCAGATACTGATTTCACTTCTTTCGACCACTCTATTGACGTATTGTCAATTTAGCGTATCAACAGTAAACCATTTAGATTCAGCATAAACTGTATAAGGTGGTAAACTTGTTAGATTGAATTGACATCGAAGAAAACTTAGTTAATCATAATGTCATTACAAGCCAGTCTGAATAAAATCGGAAATCATGTTGTTACATTATAGTGCAGGTCACAGCAGCTTGACACACATTCTTCACGTCAGTTGTGCATTTGATTGGTCGACAGAGCCTTACCTCCAAATCGACGGCATTTGATTGGTCTACGAAGCCGTAGGTGATTTAACGAAACCAGGTCAAACACAAATCGAGACCCAAATCTAACGTTTTATACCCTCCTTTGCGGAAAACTCACTAAACATGCAAAGAAAATTTTACTCACCGCACGTCAGTCCAATAAACACACAAATTCGCCAATTAAAAGCACGAAATTTCCGTCGAGGATAAGCTATGGAATCATCGACTCGAGAAAACAAAATGGCGACGTAAGTCAAGCTTGTCATGAATCAAAAACCCAACTGATTGGTTCCCCGCAGCAGGTATTGAAACCCATTGTAAAATTATTGAAACGAGTACCAGAGAGCTCTCTATGGCGTAATTTTGGACTGATCCATTTAAAAGGGGACAACAGGTTATTTTAACTGTATTTCAATACATCAAATAACGAATTCATAGTGACTAACCATAATAACATCCTACAAAATAACAATATAAAGCTGCTCCGACATTATAGTTCTCTATCTTCTTCGAATTTTATTAAAATAAACAGCTAGTCAAATTTAAACACCCACCAAGAAGATACCAATCAAATTTTGATTATAAGATTAGGCACTATAAGACTAATTCTTTAAATAATTATTCTATTAATTAATCTAGAGAATTATTTATATTTGGAATAATTATAACAGTAATAATTAACGCCTAGAAAATATAACGAATAATAGGTAGAAATTCCATCAGTGTAGGAATTCAATCAAAATCAATGAAAATCATTTCTTACTTTGGAAAAAAAAAAGTTTTAAATTAAATCATTATTTAGATCCCATTTATCATTGTGTCATTTGAAAACATGTCATGCTCATTTACTATACAAAAGTCAACTTTTGTACAAATATGGATTTCTTAAGATATGAGCCGCATAATGAGAAAACGGGATTATTGTCTATGCGAAAACAAAGGCGCAGATCAGCTTCGCAGTAACTGCGAAGCTGATCAGCGCCTTTGTTTTCGCTACACGGATAGTACAATTCCTCTTCTTCCTAAATCCAAAATTTCAAGCTTCCAGCCTTTTTCTGAAACAGTACAGGCCGATTTGTGTCTGACCTGGTCGGAAACCCCGAAGACCGGTTTTCTCGCGTCGCGGCTCATATACAACAGGTTTTGTATCATGCTAATGTATCTATGACATGTAGACCAAGCAGTTTTTTAAAAAAATTTTATTTAGTAAAAGGGACATTTTACTGGGGTATTATTTGGCAAATAGGTTACTGTATAGGCAGTTACATTAATATTCATATCTGGGGGTGGTCTTCTAGTCCAATTCTGTTCAAGTGGGCAGATTAAAAGGCAAATTCAGTCAGCTTAGACCGCTGTCACATATTTTTGGTTAGAAATCAGCTACCTGTATGTTGTATAACCCAGTGAAAATTCCTATTTCATTCTAATATTTTCTAATGGAAAACCTGTGAGTTAAATCTTTTAACTGTACCTTTAGCTTTTACCTACATGTATTATACATAAAAGTAGTATAGGTCTAATAAAGTATTCATGAGGTGCCGCCCATACAGTAACCTATTTGCCAAATAATATACATGATGTTTTATGTTAGATGTCTTATTTAGGAGGTTCTAAGCAGTTCCCACAAATATCAGAGAAAAAATTGTGACTGAAAATTGTCAGAATAAGAGTACAAGACACAGTATTTTTCTCAATGAAATAACCCAGACCTTCAAGGGGGTGTGATTCTGTAACATTTATCTCATTATGTGACACTTTTTGAAATCTGAAACCCTACACAGCAGTTGAAATTCATGTTATTATTTTTATGTTAAGGACAAATAGACCATTTAATATCAATTTTCCCACCTTTTTGCTTATTCTGTATTGTAATTTCTGGTCCTTGGCATTTGATATACTGCCAGTATATTGATAGTTAGTCACAGTGGCTCACAATTAAAACCACATTAGAAATTAGTTGTGATTTTCTTATTATAACGGAAATGAGAATAACTAACTTTTAGGCTGTTGGTGCAAAACAGCTTTTTATAACACACTTGACACTACAGAAATAAGCATATTAGTTTTGTCAAGCTTTCTTGTATCTGAAGACTTATTTTCTGGGCACCTGTTTTGTAGTCTAGTTGTCCGACTAGGATCTGAGTGCCTTTGGAGACAGGACACTTTAATTCTCCACTATAAGTACTGACAAAATAACTAGGGAGAAGTGACAGCCCTTTGTTAGCTCACCTGAGCCGTTAGGCTCACAAGGTGAGCTTATAGGATGGCCATGATCCGGCGTCCGTCCGTCGTCCGTCGTCCGTCGTCCGTCCACAATTTCAAAGATCTTCTCCTCTGAAACCACTTGGCCAATCAAAGCCAAATTTTATATGAAGCATCTATAGGAAGGGGGAACCAATGTATATATAAGAAATCCAGGTCACATGACCAAGATGGCCGCCATGACCATATATGGTAAAAACCCTTCAAAAATCTTCTTCTCCAGAACCGGTGGACCGATTTCAACGAAACTTGGCATGAAGCATCGATGGCTCAAGCACTTCAATGTGTATATAAATCATGGCCCTGTGATGACCTTGACCTATTTTACAGCAAGGTCAACATAGGTCGTCAATGCATTTGAATGGGGAAAACTTTTAAAATGTCATTTTAAGTAAACGTCTTGCAGGAAATGGGCAGTAGGACTGAATATTAATGATTCTGAAAAAATTTGCACCCCAGGGGCTCATATGCCCCCACCCCGGGGCAATATACATGTATATTATCATAATATTCAAACATCATCTCCTCTGAAACCGCTTGGCCAATTAAAGCCAAATTTTATGTGAAGCATCAATAGGAAGGGGTAACCAATGTGTATATAAATAATCAAGGTCACATAACCAAGATGGCCGCCATGCCCATATATGGTAAAAACCCTTCCAAAATCTTCTTCTCCGGAACCGGTACACTGATTTCAAAGAAACTTGGCATGGAGCATTGATGGCTCAAGTACTACAATGTGTATATAAATCATGACCCTGTGATGACCTTGACCTTTTTTATGGCAAGGTCAACATAGGTCGCCGATGCATTTGAATGGGGAAAACTTTTAAAAAGTAATTTGAGGTGAAAATCTTGCAGGAATGGGTAGTTTGACTGAATATTAATGATTCTGAAGAAAAAAATGGACCCATGGGGCTCATATGCCCCTACCCCGGGGCAATATACATGTATATTACCAAAATATTCAAACATCTTCTCTGAAACCACTTGGCCAATCAAAGCCAAATTTTATGTGAAGCATTTATAGAATGAGGGAACCAATGTGTATATAAATGATCCAGGTCACATGACCAAGATGGCCGCCATGCCCATATATGGTAAAAACCCTTCCAAAATCTTCTTCTCTGGAACCGGTGGACCGATTTCAACAAAACTTGGCATGAAACATCAATGGCTTAAGGACTACAATGTATATATAAATCATGACCCTGTGATGACCTTGACCTATTTTACGACAAGGTCAACATGGGTTGGCTATGCCTTTGAATGGGGATAACTGTTATTTGTCGGTTGAAGGGAAAGACTTGCAGGCAATTGGCAAATGGACAGGATATTGATTATTATGAAGAAAAATAATGGACACCAGGGAATCATCTGCCCCTTTACTGGGGCTTTTTTCCATAATATGCAAACATGTTTATTGGTATATACGTACAACAGATCTCAGGTGAGCATTTACAGGACCATTGGTCCTCTGGTTGTTTATACCCCGGGCATTTATGCCGACGGGTATATAGTTTTCGCTTTTCCGTTTGTCCGTTCGTATGTTGGTTAGTTAGTTCGTTAGTTTGTTCGTTAGTTAGTAGACTTTACTTCAAAGTTTTGGTTAAAGTTTCTCTAGAGGTGTATATCTCATGAACCAGTGGTCAGAAACCATTCATATTTGGACCATAGATTAGTCCGGCAGAAAACAAATTTGACCTGGAATTGAGTTCTAAAGTTTTTTTCTTTACTGAATCATGTTCAGTAGACATTGCCTTTGAAGAATCTGAATGATGCCACCTTGGTATCATTGAGCATTTTTGTATTTTCAAGATGGCGTTTAAGATGGCTGCCAGAATATAAAATAATCTTTAATACGGGTCTCTGATTGTTTTTGTCTGGCAAAACTGTGGTCATTTCAGTGCCAAATGATGAATAGGTATCAGTTTTGTGTAAGTATGTTCATTCTATCACAGTTTGTCAAGATATGATACAAGATGGCTGTCAGCTTTCTTATAAAACACTGTATCGATGAAATAAGTCAAGGTTTTAATGTTTTTGGTTTTACTTTCAAGTTTCGATTCATACAGTTAGCACTTAAACTTTCAGAACCATTGCACAAGCTAGTTTGCCTTATCAAGCTGCAGTGATTATCATATTTTAGATGGCATTCAAGAAGGCAGCCATGATTTCTTGCGCAAAACGAATTTGACATAGAATTGAGTTTTAACATTTTCCCGCATAGAATCCACTTAGCACTTAATAGTCATTACTCTAGACATTTTGCCTTATTAAGATAAAGGATATATAATAGAGCAAGTTTGTATTTCAATATTGTGTGCACAAGATGGTGGAAGGATGGGTGGAAAGATAGTGAGTATTGATAAAGATCTCAAACTAGGTACAAAACAATGAAAAGGTTTGAAAGCAAATAGCATGCAAGCTTTAATGAGGAAACTTTTAAGATGTAGAAACTCAAGCAGCAATATAAATGATCTTACAGTTGGTCATAATAATGAAGCAATATCTACCATTTTAATTAACACTAGAGTGATTGGACAACAGGCACAGTCATATAACATAGGCATAAACACATTAGCACGAGTTTGCACTAGTGACAACCTCGATATTTGCAGATACATATACAGGTGATATTCTCAGCAAAACGAAGAAAATATCACAAATAAAAGTATATGCGGGTCAAATACAATGTGGACAATTTCTAAACTAACTGATGTTTACCTGGTATTTGCTAGATAAATTTCAGCACAAAATGTCACAAGACATGCAATTATTGTTCCGACAAAGTGTTGTACAGACATAGAAAACCAACAGAAGCTGAATACTTATAAGTAAATTAGTGTAGCAGGCAATCAGAATTCTAAGTTGATAGTTTAAAAAGGAGAAGATGACATGTACTTTCAGAAGTTTGCAAGGGTATTGTCATTATAAGAAGTGATAAGAAAAGCACCCATGAAGAAGGGGGCTCCTGTATGCAGCAAATGGTGTTGGCAGCACTTGAAAATCAGAAAAGGATTTCAGCCACTATAGATGTCACAGATGCATTTGTACTGTTATGTTTTCAATACCTGACTAACAGGCTAAGCATTGTTGTGGTAAAGTCATCACCAGTGAAAAAGAGGTCTGCTATGATTGATGTAGAGAAACAATAGGGAATAATATAAAGCTATTCTCCATACCTGATTTAATTTAGTGTGCATGACCTTTCGGGATGCGACACATTCAGCTATTGTTATTTCATTGGTAATGGCATTGTGATCAAGGTATTGCAGAACGGTTATTTACTTCCAATTCTGGGTGACACTGATGTCACATTATCTTTTATGGTTCAAGAATAAGCCACATGCTTCTATGTGCTGCAGTTGCTGCTGAGCAACTGAGGACTTGGTTGTACTGCTGCTGAGCAGGACTTGGTTGTACAATCTTCGTTCTTGCCAAGATAACAATGTATGCATAAATGAACAGACAGTTGTTGTGTTTTAACAATTGTTTACATGCGATTTGAACATTTATTTTTCATACCATTATGTTGGTCTTAACAATCATTATAATGGCTAGTTTTACTTTTTTTTTCTTCTTCATGACTGGAAGACATATAATGGTGCTTTACGTTGTGTAAAATTGTATTTTGTAAGATACATATTTGTTGTGGTTTAACATTCCATTAATTAAGCAACCAGTCATGTTGAAATGGAGCTTATATTTCTTTGGTATGAACCAGTACTATTATAACCAGCACCATGGAAACGTTACCGTGTTATGCACAACTCTGTGGTGGCGGGCACAAACACCAACCTCTCAATTAAGAGTATGACACTCTACCATAGGCTACTGTGTCGTCTTACAAACCTTTGTGTTTCTTGCGTAGCTTAATATATATGGGCCAAGATCTGACAAGAGGGGTCTTATGTCCAAAAAATCCAAAATTAATATATATAACAATGTAAAAGACCAGGTTTAGCTGAGTATTTCCTGAAAGTTTGAAGAGATCATCTCCATAAATATATGGGAATCAAAAGGTGTGTAGCTGTTGCAATCTATACATGACGCCATGAAAAATGTTGATGGCGTTTTGACATTGAGGATGTTAACGATACCACTGTACTGAAAAGAATCTAGAACTGAAATTCTCAAACTTGTATGTGTTCCTTGAAATTCAACACCTATAACCACTGTTCAGATTATGAAATAGGCACAAATTCACACACAGTTTGATAAAATATGTACAACAAAGAGCGTGCCTTTTTTAAAATGAGGGTATTCCTTATGGCACAACGGTTGCCATGGCAATGTGCGTGATATTAGTATCTTTGTTTCATAAGATATTATATATGTGTCTTGGATTGTTTTACAATATTAAAGCAGTTTGGCATAAATATCAGAGCATGCCAAATATTTCAAATTTACTTGGTTTTTAGATCTAAATAGCATACTATGTACTTTACTGCCCAGACCCATTTTGTCAGACCCGCGCTTATTTATGAGCTACTACTTGGCAAAATTTACGAAAACAACTAAGCTGTTAGCACTGAATGGATTATGGCCAAAATTAGACAGGACTGACATGATACACAAATGGATGGCAAGTATATTATTATGCAGGTTGCCAAAGAAATGAAGTGTTGCATAGGGAATACAGGCGTAACAATACATAAAACACAGTTTTGATGTTTTGACTACCATCTTGGATGTCATTCTGCATATTGTAATTAGATAATTGGTGCAAAAGACATGCCTCCATTTGTAAAAATGTTTCCATTAGCACAACATCTCAAATGTGAACAGGTCAAATTGTGTTTTTGTGCTTCTTATCATGGCCACCATCTTGGATGCCATCTTAGTTTCTTAAAACTACAAATGTTATTACTTTTTAAGAAATGTTATGTTTCATAACTTCTTTATCCATGTCTTACTCAAGATCAAACCAATAAATCGAATAATAGATTTGTCCCATATATGTACAAATATTGAATTTTGCTATTTCTGGCTTCCATTTTGGATACTATCTTGAATATATAAAAATGCTCAATGATGCCAAAAGTGGCATCACTTGGATTCTTCAAGGGCTTGGTCTGCTCAACAAGATTGAGTAAAGAAAAACACTTTAGAACTTAATTCAAGGTCTTCTCAGATGCAAATATTGATTTTTGCCATTTCTGGCTTCCATCTTGGATACCATCTTGAATATATCAAAATGCTCAATGATGCCAAAGTGGCATCACTTGGATTCTTCAAGGGCAAGGTTTGCTAAACAAGATTCAGTAAAGAAAAAAACTTTAGAAATCAATTCCAGGTCCTCTCTGAATTCAGCTCTTTTCTACCGGACTAATATCCTATAGGGCTTGCTTTGTTTCCATGAGTTCGGACCCCAGGGTCCATGCCCGGGGGTGGGGCTGGAGGTCAAAATCTAGGTCAGCTTTAAAATGTACTGCTTACAATGTTAATGTTTCTTCTCTTAGTCCATATCTTAACAAACAATCATAGGGATGTATTATTGAAATCTTATTTCATATTTCATATCTTAACAAACAATCATAGGGATGTATTCTTATTTAGTTCATAGACACTCTATAGGGTTTGCTTTCATATTCTATGTCACCGAATCCTGGGTATCATCCGCAGTGGTGGGGCTAGAGGTCAAAATCTAGGACACATATATAATACATGTATGATGGATACCTTGATAAATTTTCTGTAAGTTTATTTTCTTGACATCCACTTAATCTTGTCAGGAAGCATTCATACTTAGACCATAGGTACCGTGTAAGGTTCAGACTTAGGGTCCGTGTGGGGGTGGGGCTAGAGGTCAAAATCTAGAACTTCTTTAAAAACAGTATTTTCTGTACTTTTTTTTACAAACATATTTAGAAATAATTATGTCCCCCCTCCGAAGGGGTGGGGGACATATTGTTTTGGTGTGGATCCCGTCGGCGTCGGTGTTGGCGTCGGCATCGGCGTAGTTTTTGTCTGCTTGATATCTCCTGAACCACTGGGTGGATTTAGACCAAACTGGCACAGAAACTTCATTGGGACAGCCGAATGGAGTGATTAGATTTTGGTGACCTTGACATAATTTTCAAGGTCACAGAAGTCAATTAACTCTTAAAATCCAGGTGTCTCCATTCGTTTCCGCTCTCTAACTTGAGTAGTTTTTGACCGATTTTCTTCAAACTTTGCATAGAAGTTGATACCGGCAAGGAGTGGTTTGGGATTGTAGATGGGTAAATTTCGTCAAACGACCTTGGAGTTATGGCCCTTGATTGAGGTTAAAAATTGCATTTTGTTCGTTTCCGCTCTCTAACTTGAGTAGTTTTTGACCGATTTTCTTCAAACTTTGCATATGAGTTGATACCGACAAGGAGTGGTTTGGGATTGTAGATGGGTAAATTTCGTCAAACGACCTTAGAGTTATGGCCCTTGATTGAGGTTAAAAATTGCATTTTGTTCATTTCCGCTCTCTAACTTGAGTAGTTTTTGACCGATTTTCTTCAAACCTTTTCATATGAGTTGATACCGACAAGGAGTGGTTTGGGATTGTAGATGGATAAATTTCGTCAAACGACCTCAGAGTTATGGCCCTTGATTGAGGTTAAAAATTGCATTTTTTTCGTTTCCACTCTCTAACTTGAGTAGTTTTAGACCGATTTTCTTCAAACTTTGCATATTAGTTGATACTGGCAAGGATTGGTTTGGGATTGTAGATGGGTAAATTTTGTGAAACGACCTTACAGTTATGGCCCTTGATTTATGTTCAAAATTGCATTTTTGTAAAAATTTAGGGTTGGGGCCGAGGTGGTCCATTTCTTTTTACAGCTGAAATATGTGATATTTTAATATATTGGTTTTAATTGAAAATGTCTGTTGGTATATATTTTTCAGGGCTATATGTAAAATTTACAAAATTAAAAGTGGGTTGGGGCAGAGAGGGGGGACATATGTTTTCCTCTGAAAACTCCTTCTAGTTCATACTTGCACCATAGGTACTCTCTTAATAAGGATGTTCCTTGTTCCTAATGACATTAGACTAGGGTCCATGCCCATGGTGGGGCTAGAGGTCAAGATCTAGGACATTTTTTTTTTTTTTTTTAAATTATTGAAGAATGACATTCTATTTTCCATCTAGGACCGAGGACCTGACCCTCAATGTCAGCGATCAAGTCCTAGATTGAGTATACAAGTCAGCTCTGTATACTTTTATAAAATAGGTCTGTCATTCTACAACACTTCCCCATCCCCATAGTTTTAGACAGTGGTTTTTGCAAATACAATATTATAAGAAGTACCTGTTGAGGTTGCTCTCTTTTATTCGAAATGCAGGTTTGTTGTGTCAGTGCCAGTGAGCATGTCTGGGTCAGGGCCGTGGGCCTAAGTGGGGAGGGGGGGGGGGGCTACCAGCCGGGGGTATACGTGCCTCTCAAGGCACTTTTTCTAGTTGTTTATACAATAAAATATGTTGAATCTAAACCCTTACATGACTTAAAATTGTTGAACTGCACAAATCATTGAACAGCACAAAAAAAATTATTTCTTGGTGATCAATGTGATTAAGTTGACTATGATATGAATTCCAATGTCTTTAGAAATTGCTAACATGAGGAGAATTTCCATAATTTGATTGATTAAAATCAGAGGGGGTCAAGAACTTCAGTTTTAAACATGGAGAGGGAGTTGATATTCTGAAGATTTAGTGATTGATTTATCTTGTCATTTCAATTTGATTGCAAGAAACAGCTGAGAGCATGACCTTGTTGTTGTAGGATTATCACATTGCTGTCAATAGTGTGAAATAATTGTGTAACAATTAAACTTTGTCCATAGAATAAGCAATGACCAGAAATGGGCGCAATCAGAATGAATTTGAAAATCATGTCATTGAAAGGCAAATTGGAAATAAGTGAAAAACATGTAAAACATGAAGATAGTCATTTACTTTTTCAAAGAAGTATTGTTATTTCCAGAGCAGCAATGGCTTATCAGTCTTTTCAAGTGTTATTTTACCTCAGTGATTTGAATGATATCCTGGTCAAGGCACCAAGTCAATAAAATGTTGCACAGGTAATTTTTCTTCAACAAGCTGAAATATAAATACATGTAGTGTCATCAAGACTAATCTGTGTAATCTGTGTATTATGTATCATAATGTTATTGCAAATGTGACTCAAATGTGGCTCAGCAGGGTAGGCGCATTTAGGAAAATGGCGTCATTTCTTTCAGTCATTATACTGGAAGTTGTGTCCATTGTCAAACACTGAATCAAGTCTATTTTTTTTCTATTATATTAGGCCAGGAAATTCTGTTTGATATATTTATCTCTGTCATTATTTGCATTTATTGTTGCCAATAACTGATGGACTTCAGTACAATCACTTTGACCACAGAAAACATATCATATTAACCAACTTGTAATTTTGTTGTCATAATGGAATCATAACTTAATAAATCTTGCACTAGCTCTCTGATTTCTTTGACCTCTCGCTAATTTTTCCAGTTTGATTACTCATCAGAATCAATGATTATGATTAAAATGTTTCTGACATTGATTATGATTAAAATATTTCTGAGAATGTCAAATAGAACAATTAAATACCCAAAGGTAACCATGCCAGACAAAACTTGCCTATCACATGCAATATACAAAGATTTTTGGAGTTGTAAAAAATGAAAATTTTCAGTAGAAAGGTTTTGCTATATTTCTTATTTTTGCTCAAAACATAGATTGTGGTTACACGTTAGAACCGCCTCGCTGAGTGTACCCACAATCTATGTACCCACAAGTTATTGTATGAGTGATTGTACTAACGAGTACCCACAGTTTATGTTTTGGAGCAAAAATAAGAAAAATAGGAATACCCCTGCATATCCCAGTTTTGCTATATAAAAATGGGGTTTGAGGGGGTACACATTTCAGGACATGTTTTTCTGATGCAATTGCAGAATCTGATGCTTTATTGAGACCACTTCATCTCAAGGCATATCTGTCATACAGCAGATTTGACTTTATTGTTTTGTGTATTTGAATTGATGCTTAGTGTCCCAGTCAACAGCTATGGCCATGTGGAGACATTGCCTCCATTTTATGGGACTTTTACCAAAAATTAAGATGTTGTGCTTCAAATATAACCACCCACCTAAGGCCACAAAGGCTTATATGTATGGATGGTTTGACTTGAACCACTTTTTCTGGGCATGCTCAGACCAGAACGGTTAACCATTAATCAGACGGTCAGTCAGTAGCATTGACGCTTTGCCAGGAGGCACAAGCGGCCCATCTATTTCATTAGGCCCAAATGGGCGGGGGCCCCTTTATTGTTTTGACATATTATTTGTTTTTTTGTTGTTTTTTTTCATGCAGTTGCTATACATAATATGATATGATTTTCACTTCAGATTGCTGTGTTACTAATATGTAAGAGATAGTAGGGTTACAGTCAGTGCACAGAACTACAAGACAGTGAAACAGCTTGTGGGTCATCAAGTA
The DNA here is from genome assembly GCA_964017185.1 of Rugalucina vietnamica. Lineage (NCBI taxonomy): Eukaryota > Metazoa > Mollusca > Bivalvia > Lucinida > Lucinidae > Rugalucina > Rugalucina vietnamica. The sequence goes on from OZ024880.1 coordinate 39,316,966, forward strand.
AATTTGGAGGTTTGTAGTTCATTTTATAGATTATCAAAATCAAATTATGTGAGCTGCCTCATGGGAAAACCAACAATTTGCATATGCACAGTAACTGCACAGCTGATCAGTGTCTGTGTTTTCACTACTCAGATAGTAAAATTCCTACTCTACCTCTACCCAAAATTTCAAGATTCTAACTTTCTTCTGAGACTGTACAGGCCGGTTTGTGTCAGACATGGTTGGAAATCCCGAAGACTGGTTTTCTGGTGTAGTGGCTCAAATTATTCAGTATTAAACTTGCAGCTGCTGACATAAAGTTGGCTTGCAAAGCAAAGAATGTTTTAAATGCATTGTTTTCTCATACATGTACATGTATTTTGCAATTGACAAAAAGATTAGTGCTAGAAAAGTTGAATTAGTATATAAACATACAGAACCTTACACCTATTCTGATTGTATTGAAATAGTATTCAAAAACCTGCATAATTATTTAGATGCATGTGTTTTATAATTTTGCCATTGTACCTGCTACCTACTGGCCATCTGTGGACACTTTTTAGGTGCTTACTAGGTTGATCTTTGGATCCTTTCGATGTATCAATTCCTTTGTTTTCTGTTGTCAAAGTTCCACATCAGGAAAACATGTCGGAGAAGAGTCTACCCCCTTAAACCCCACTTTTATATAGAAAAACTGGGGTATGCAGGGGTATACCTATTTTTCTTATTTTTGCTACAAAACATAGATTGTGGGTACTCGTTAGAACCGCCTCGGCGAGGCGGTTCTAACATGTACCCACAATCTATGTTTTGAGCAAAAATAAGAAAAATATCAAAATTTTTCAGCTGAAAATTTTCAATTTTCAAAGCTAAAAAATTCTCTGTTTAATGCATGGGCAAGTATCAACAGGATAATATTTTGATGCGTAGATCCTGGGAGATAAATGAGGGTGAATATTTTGATGCGTAGATCCTGGGAGATAAATGAGGGTGAATATTTTGATGCGTAGATCCTGGGAGATAAATGAGGGTGAATATTTTGATGCGTAGATCCTGGGAGATAAATGAGGGTGACAAAGGTTACGCCTGAAAAATTGCTCCAATATTTGTTGTGGCTCAACATACTAGTCTATCTCTCCAGAGCTGGAATTACTTGTCACCAAATGCCAATATCTCTTTGTCAAAAACACATTAGGGATTGATGCCTGTAAGTATATTGGTGCTTCTCTAAATGAGTGCAATTGCAAATATGACAAACTGAATTAATGTATCTTGTGGCCAGCTGTGGGAGAAATTCAGTAACATATCTTGTGGGAGGATGGTTTGTATATTGAACCCAACAGCGTTGCTTTCATAATTCCAGATTTTATGACAAAATTGTGTCTATTCAGGAGCAACATGGCCGGGGTGTTGACTCTCAAACACGGTACCTCTGAACTTGTTTACTATTTTTAAGACTGAAGGCTTGGTATGAAAACATATTTAAATTTCAAGCTTTCAAGCTTAGTTTTCCTTTTAAAAAGATAGTTATAAATTTGAATGTAAATGGGAACATTTTAAAGATTGAAAATAAGGATAATTTGTTGCTTTTCTGTTATTTAGAAATTCAGAGCTTTTAAGTTCTTTTAAAAGTGTTCTCTTCTGTTATGTTCTTATAAGAATAAATGATACATGATAAATTTATGGCAATCTAAGGATTGAAGTTGGCATAAACTCTTTTCAATTTATTTTCAAAAATCAAGTTGACCATAAACAAATTGATTTAACTGATGTTTGGAGTATAAACATATTGGTTGGATGGAAATAGTGTACTTTATTTGAATGAATGAGTTTTGCTGTATAATGGGAATTTGAGTTTTGAAGAAATTAGCAGTATCATTACATGAGCCTTCGCATTAGAAAACCAACAATTTGGGTTTCCGACAAGGTGTGAAACAAACTTGCCTGTACAGTCACAGATGCAGGCTAGAAGCTTGAAATTTCGGTTTTAAGTACAAGAGGGATTGTACAATGTAGCGAAATCAAAGATGCTGATCTGATCTGTGCCTTTGAATTTGTATATGCATAGTATTGGTTTTCTCATGCACTGGCTCACATAAAATCTACATTCTATGTGTCTGTATGCTAGGAAAGTTTCTTGATAAATTTCTCAGTTGTATGAAATTAGCAATAAAACAGATTTCTTTAATACTGCATGGGTGTCCAACTGTTTCAAGATCAAATTTACATGTATTAAAACATCATTGAACTGCCAGACAAACATTTCAGCCAATAAATAAATTTGAAAATTATATCTGACATGAAACATGTGCTTTTGCCCAATTAATGTTAAATTAAAATTGAAAATGCAAGGCTTGCAGATTTTCAAAACTCTCATAGGTAAACTGAAACTGAGAAGAAATCATCAGGATAACTTGTCCGTGCAATGTTTACCCATTAGACCCCACTTTTATTCACCGAGGCAGTTCTAACATATACTCACAATGTTTTGAGCAAAATTACTAAAAAAAAATAATTTTTCTTATGAAATTCTCATTTTTTTTTTCTTTTACAGCTGAAAAAAATCTCTGAATATTGTAAGGGCGTGTTTTCTTGTGTGACAAACTATTTACTATTTTGCCTGAAACAAAATGTTTTGTAAGAATAATAGAGTAGTAATATACTACTCAAACTTTGATAAGCATCAAGTATTTATTTTAAATACAAAACACATGGAGTTTGAACCAAAAATAATGACAATGCCAAAGGATCAAAATGTCGGTCTCATTTGATTTTTTCTTAGATAATGCCTTGAAGTTTCTTGCTACAAGAAATTTGAAACAGGAAATGTCCTACCATAGCCCATTGAGCCATCTTTGCATTTTTCTAAAAAAACCCTGAAATAATGGCATTTTTCTAAAAGTTCACAGGAACACGAAAATTCGACTTAAAATTGATTTCTCTATGAAAGTCGATCTGAAGTGCATTCTAAAAGATGTGAGCAGTGTAGGATAAAAGCTAGCTTGTAATGATCATGTGTAGGACAATTTTCAAAAGAACCACTGTTTTTGTCAAAATTCAAATTTTAGAAGAACTGTTCCAAGGACTTTGGTCGGACATTTTTTGTTTCAAATTTCTTTTAGTCGGTAGCTTTGAGACATTCTCTAACAAAAACAAATGAGACTGTCATTCTTGCTCTTTGGGGATTGTCATTGAATTTGGATCAAACCCGGGGTGTTTTACACTGTGCTGTATGGAAAATAATACTTTGATGCTTATCAAATTTTGAGTAGTATAAGTTATAATTAGACAAAGAATTTGGAAAAGAAAAAAATGTTAATTTTCTGGCTTATCATCTGAAAACAAAATAATTGATATTTCATCAACTTAAAATATTTCTGGCAAAAGAAAGTGTCAGTAAGATTCCTCATAGGAGAAGAACTCTATAAGTACTTGTGTATTCGTTCTAATCCTATAAATTATTTGTATTTGTCAATGTATATGTATGTTGTTCTTAAATATGAAATAAATATGTTTAAACTAAGTAAGATTCCTAAGGCCTGAAGGCTTTTGGAAAAGATATTGAATTGCAAACAGTAACTACTCTCAGGAGGCAGCTGCAATGGAATGAGTTCATCATTACAAACATGCCCATTTTTTTAGCTTTAGAATTTTCAGCTGAAAAAAAATTGATATTTTTCTTATTTTTGCTCAAAACATAGATTGTGGGTACAAGTTAGAACCGCAATGAGTTCATCATTACGAAAACATGCCCATTTAATGAACAGATTTTTTAGCTTTAAAAATTGCAAATTTTCAGCTGAAAAAGTTTGATATTTTTCTTATTTTTGCTCCAAACATAGATTGTGGGTACAACTTAGAACTGCCTCGCCGAGGCGGTTCTAACCAGTACCCACAATCTATGTTTTGGAGGAAAAATAGGTATATCCCTCAGCCCTGCATACCCCAGTTTTACTTTATAAAAGTGGGGTTTAAGGGGGTTGCACGGACATGTTTTCCTTATATTCACCATATCCTGCCTTCCACCACAGGTCATGGTCACATAACCACAACAACTGTAGCCTGTGGACATGTCCCCCAATTAACTGTCAGTACCTCATACCCTTTGATTCTAGTACCACTTGAGACTGCCATCTAATGTACAGGGGGGACCACTTGAGTGTATGGCCTGTGATGTTGGTATCCACTTGATAGTTTCATAGTGTCCTCTGAAGAGACCATTATCCTCCTATCTTCTCTGACCTTCTCACATCATTATCTTCATTTCACCATGACTTTCTAGTTTTTCTCAGGCTAATGGCTCTGGCTCTAGCTGCGTTGGCTGTGTTTATTTTCTGGTGTCAGCATTGCCCACATATTTCATTGTAGCCATTGGGATGCATGTGAGAGAAGAGGGGAGATCTAATTTAACACATCTTTTCGAAATAATAATTTATGGTTATGGTTGTGCATGATAACTACATTGTCATTTCCTTTCATTGTGGACATTGAATGAGTTTCCACAGGAACAAAACTTGACAAAAATTCCAGTGAGAGTTTGAAAAGTAAGAGGTTGTACTATTCTTGCTCAAATGAATGTAGCAATAGATGTCCTAGATCAAGAAAAGTAAGAGGCTATACTATTCTTGCTCAAATGAATGTAGCAATAGATGTCCTAGATCAAGAAAAGTAAGAGGCTATACTATTCTTGCTCAAATGAATGTAGCAATAGATGTCCTAGATCAAGAAAAGTAAGAGGCTATACCATTCTTGCTCAAGTGAATGTAGCAATAGATGTCTTAGACCAAGAAAAGTAAGAGGCTATACTGTTCTTGTTTAAATGAATGTAGCAATAGATGTCTTAGATCAAGAAAAGTAGGAGGCTATACTATTCTTGCTCAAATGAACGTAGCAATAGATGTCTTAGATCAAGAAAAGTAGGAGGCTATACTATTCTTGCTCAAATGAATGTAGCAATAGATGTCTTAGACCAAGAAAAGTAGGAGGCTATACTATTCTTGCTCAAATGAACGTAGCGATAGCTGTCTCAGAACTAGAAATCCTGTCGTTGATTTCAGACCAGAAGCCAGTTCCAAACAATTTGAGCTGTAATTGACCCCTGATTTGAAGAAAGCTGCTTGGTTTAAGCCCCCCCCCCCCCCCCCAGTACTTTTATATTACTGATCGTTCCAAGGCTATACTTCTGTTGTGGTTCTATTTGTTTAATGTTTTGGAGTTGAATTTTTGTGCTGTTTGAACCTTATGTATGTTTTCATATTTTTGGTTAAGTTCAGATAACTGTGTGGCTGCATATTGGGAAATAGCTGCTCACTGGGCTTACAATGTGTTTTCAAATGGTATAAGAACCAGTATTTGTCAATTTAGTTTTTTCCCACTTGGGTTTATGGAGTGGGAATTTCTTCTAGATTGCATGTTTCCCTGATCATTGCCTACTTGTACTTTTTTGTTATGAAAACAAAGGTACTGTGTTTAACATGGCTGATCAGCTGCTGTTCAGATCATAATGGCACCATTGACCAGGTGATAAGAATTAGTTACACTGCTAGTACTGGAACTAACAACTTCTGCTGTGTTTATTATTACCTGGTAATGATTTTATCAGGTGTTACTACTGACCACAAACAAGCAATAGATTAGAAATTATGATGTAGATAATAATAATGATCATGGTCATTGCATGAATGGGAACATAATCAGTGTTTGGAGTGAGGCCACTTTGATTGATAGTCATCATTATCATATCTGTGTTATAGTCTGTTGTCCTCTGGTGTTAGCTTGGTGTGATTTGAATGGGCTGGAAGACATACCTGATCTTGCAAAACTGCTTCTTCCCTCCAAATCCAGCCAGGTCATCAGCGCTCTGAGGGTCACCTTGACTGTTGGCACTGCTAGAGTGTGGAAGAAGTATGACTGCTTCTTTCTATAAATCCTGCCAGTGAAGGTCATCAGTCCTCCAAGGGTCAACATGATTGATAATGTTGCCAGAGTGACTTTGATAGTGCTGCAGGAGTGTGCTTGTAAGGGCTTGGAAGAGGTACCCAATCTTGCAAAACTGCTTCTTTCTATAAATCCTGCCAGTGAAGGTCATCAGTCCTCTAAGGGTCACCATGATTGATAATGTTGCCAGAGTGACTTTGGTAGTGCTGCAGGAGCGTGCTTGTAAGGGCTTTGAAGAGGTACCCAATCTTGCAAAACTGCTTCTTTCTATAAATCCTGCCAGTGAAGGTCATCAGTCCTCCAAGGGTCACCATGATTGATAATGTTGCCAGAGTGACTTTGGTAGTGCCGCAGGGGTGTGCTTGTGTGGGCTTGGAAGGAGTACCTAATCTTGCAAAACTGCTTCTTTCTATAAATCCTGCCAGTGAAGGTCATCAGTCCTCTAAGGGTCACTTTGATTGATAATGCTGCCAGAGTGACTTTGGTAGTGCTGCAGGAGTGTGCTTGTAAGGGCTTGGAAGAAGTACCTAATCTTGCAAAACTGCTTCTTTCTATAAATCCTGCCAGTGAAGGTCATCAGTCCTCTAAGGGTTGATTGATACTGCTGCCAGAGTGACTATGATAGTGCTGCAGGAGTGTGCTTGTATGGGCTTGGAAGAAGTACCTAATCTTGCAAAACTGCTTCTTTCAATAAATCCTGCCAGTGAAGGTCATCAGTCCTCTAAGGGTCACTTTGATTGATAATACTGCCAGAGTGTGTTTAAACAGGCTCCTATTCTCAGATTGGAAGCATCAGTGTCCTGGTTATAAATGAGGCAGATTTGATTGATTGTGGAGGGCAATACTGCTGCTATTTACTGTAAGGATGAAATTATGGATTCTCACTAATCAAAAACTGTTGGCTTCAGCAGAGGGTGAAATGAAAGAAAATCAGCACTTCTTTAATAGCTTGTAAGACTGGAGAAAATAGAGAAAATTTGCTGATTGTCATTATCATTTGGAAAACTGGTTATTTCAGGCCGGACAGGAGTAAGCCTGTCTATCGAGTCACAGTGCTTGACTAAGCCCAGTAAAAATAAGGTTCCTCAGATAGCTGAACAAACCTTACTAGGTATAGCAGGTACAGTGACCACACATAAGAAATGGGCACAAAAATTCTGAGTGGATAGCCAATTGTATGGAGCTAGCTGCAACATATAATAAAGCATGTTTCTTCACTAACAGGCTCACCAGTTTCACTAGGGTGTGAAATAAGGAGAAATCTGTCTGAAATTGCTGAGAATGTTATTTCTATAAATGGTCTTACACTTTTCTAAGAATTGCTGAGCCTGTCATATTTTCTGCTGACCAGAAACTTGAAATGACCATTGTGCCTGATATATAGATATGGGAAATATGCTAATAACCCATTAAAGGCCTGAAATCAAAGTGGAGGATCATCAGGAAAACATGTCCATGAAATATGTACCCTTGTACACCCCACTTTTATATAGTAAAACTTGGGAGTACAGGGATATACCTATTTTTCTTAGTTTTAATCCAAAACATAGATTGTGGGTACTCGTTAGAACCGACTCAGCGAGGCGGTTATAAGGTGTATCCACAGTCAATGTTTTGAACATAAATTTTAAAATATCAAAATTTTTCGAAAGAAATTTTCAATTTATACAGCTATAAAAAAACTCTGCATATTGCAGGCATGTTTTCGTAATGTTTAGAGGGGAGGGGGAGATGGTCCTGAGATACAGTATTTGCTGCTTTGTCTCAATATAGTAGTCTTAGATAATGGATATGACAGAAAGTCAGACTTCTTGTCATATTTAGAAACCAAAGTAGTAGTGAAAACTAAAAAGTGGTTTTGATTTCCAATATATATACAGTAGCTACAGTAATTTCTGTCAGTTTTTGTTGTATTGATGTATCAGATATCTTGGACCATGCGGTAGAGTAATTCTTCACTGTCATAATGTACAAAGAGGTTAGGACGCCCCTCAGGGTTTGACCGATAGGGGGACAACTTGATACCATATGATAGGCTGAGAAACTGGGAGGTTAATAAGGTTAGAGAAATACCAAGTAAGCCCAACTGATCCAACTCTGAACAGGCCAGCTGAGATCAATGGGAATAATATGTTTTGACAAATGAGCCGCCACGTGGGAAAACCAACAATCTTCATAGGCGAAAACAAAGGCACAGATCAGCTTCGCAGTAACTGCGAAGCTGATCAGCGCCTTTGTTTTCGCTACTCGGATAGTACAATTCCTCTTCTACTTAAATCCGAAATTTCAAGCTTCTATAGCTCTTTTCTGTGACTGTACAGGTCTGTTTGTGTCAGACCTTTTCGGAAACCACATTGTTGGTTTTCCCACGAGGCGGCTCAAATTGTCTTTTTGACATTGAAGATTTTGGTGAATTTTGAAGATTTTGGTGAATTTTGAAGATTTTGGTGAATTTTCACCATTTTGAATATGTTTTCAAGACTTTCATATAAATAAAGATGCAGGTTTACCATTCATCAAGAGAGGGACAGGGAAGGGCCTAGGAGTGATATTATGATAAAGGGCTGTCAGCTGCTCTATCAATTGCATATTTTACATCTGATTATCTAGATTGCATATTTTTGTTTGTATTTGAGCCTGTGCATGAGAAAACCAACAATTTGCATATGCGAAAACAAAGACGCAGATCAGCTTCGCAGTAACTGCGAAGCTGATCAGCGCCTTTGTTTTCGCTATACGGATAGTACAATACCTCCTCTGTTTATATCCAAAGTTTCAAGATTCTAGCTTTCTTCTGTGGCTGTACAGCCCAGTTTGTGTCGGACCTGGTCGGAAACCAAATTGTTGGTTTTCTCACGCACAGGCTCATTTAATCTTCAAAGACATGCAAAGGAAGTGCAGTAATTTTTAAAATATGTTCATAATGAATTTGGCTTGATGGATTTCTTTTTTGTGATAATATCTAATTTGCTTATAATTATGTTACTTTTTGTAATAAATAAGTTGATATATCATAAAGCCTTTAAAGTAGTTAAAAAATTAAATACTTTTCAGTGTATGATACACCACCATATAAAATTAATTTAGATTCGCTTTTTGATCATGTTTTGAACCATTTGAAAAATTAATGTTTAAGGCATTTATGACAGTGTTTTCATTTTTGTGGAATGAATATTGGCCATTTGCAGCAAGAACAAACGATGATGATGGATTTTTCCTGCCTTTTTCAACTGTTTGTTAATTGGCTGTTAAATTTTATTGCTGTTGTTGCCAATGATTAGCAGTGAAAGGCACTGCAAGAATCTGCAACAAGGTATGTCAGAAATGCAACAAAAGCAATTTAATGTTGACAAATTGCAGCTTGTTGAAAGCTTGAAAAATATTCAGCAGGTGGCATTTCAAAGAAAGTTTCAAGCTTGCAGACACTGAGTAGATGATGCAGACCATATTTTGTATTGTGGATTAAATGGATGGAATATTTTGAGAAACTCAAAAGTCAATGTCCAGGAAATATCACAATCATTGTTCAGTGATTCTGGTGCCGCTATCTGTCAGTTATTGGCACCTTCATAGCTATGGGTAAAGAGATGTTACATATGTTTGGAGACAGTAATTAGTTGGGCTGAAGGGTTAGTTAGATCATAGATATGTTGCATATGTTTGGAGACAGTAATTAGTCGGGTTAAAGGGTGAGTTAGATCATAGATATGTTGCATATGTTTGGAGACAGTAATTAGTTGGGCTGAAGGGTGAGTTAGATCATAGATATGTTGCATATGTTTGGAGACAGTAATTAGTTGGGCTGAAGGGTGAGTTAGATCATAGATATGTTGCATATGTTTGGAGACAGTAATTAGTTGGGCTGAAGGGTGAGTTAGATCATAGATATGTTGCATATGTTTGGAGACAGTAATTAGTTGGGCTGAAGGGTGAGTTAGATCATAGATATGTTGCATATGTTTGGAGACAGTAATTAGTTGGGCTGAAGGGTGAGTTAGATCATAGATATGTTGCATATGTTTGGAGACAGTAATTAGTTGGGCTGAAGGGTGAGTTAGATCATAGATATGTTGCATATGTTTGGAGACAGTAATTAGTTGGGCTGAAGGGTGAGTTAGATCAAAGATATGTTGCATATGTTTGGAGACGGTAATTAGTTGGGTTAAAGGGTGAGTTAGATCATCACAATGTCACTGATAATGATGATAGTAATGATAATGCTGTCATCACATCAGGAAAACATGTCCGTGCAATATATACCCCCTTAAACCCCACTTTTATTAGCTCACCTGAGCCGAAGGCTCACAGGTGAGCTTATAGGATAGGCAGGCACCCGTCGTCCGTCGTCCGTCGTCGTCCGTCCACAATTTCAAAGAAGAATATTTCTGAAGCTAGTAGGCCGATCTTGATCAAATTTAATGTGAACCATAATTGGGTTGGGGGATTGATGGCATTAGGTTTTGGAGCAGATTGTATCAAAATTGTGGTTTCCATGGCAACAGATAGGTCCCATAGACTTACAATGGGAAAAACTAAAAAAATCTTCTTCTCTGAAACCACTAGGCCCACAGCTTTGATATTTGGTATGTAGCAATGGCTTATGGTCCTCTACATAAATTGTGCCATTTATGCCCCTGGGGTCAAATTTGGCCACGCCCCGGGGGTCGATAGTCTCCATAGACTTACTATGGGAAAAAAATTCAAAAATCTTCTTCTCTGAAACCACAGGGCCCACAGCTTTGATATTTGGTATGTAGCAATGGCTAATGGTCCTCTACATAAATTGTGCCATTCATGCCCCTGGGGTCAAATTTGGCCACGCCCCGGGGGTCGATAGTCTCCATAGACTTACTATGGGAAAAAAATTCAAAAATCTTCTTCTCTGAAACCACAGGGCCCACAGCTTTGATATTTGGTATGTAGCAATGGCTAATGGTCCTCTACATAAATTGTGCCAGCCATGCCCCTGGGGTCAAATTTGGCCACGCCCCGGGGGTGGATAGTTTTCATAGACTTACAATTGGAAAAACTAAAAAAATCTTCTTCTCTGAAACCACAAGGCCCAGAACTACAATATTTTGTATGTAGCAATGTGTGGTAGTTCCCATTATAAATTGTGCCAATCATGGCCCTGGGGTCTAATTTGGCCATGCCCAGGGGGTTGATAGTCTCCATAGACTTACTGTGGGAAAAAATTCAAACATCATTGCCTCCAAAGCCAGTTGGCGGATCTTGATCAAATAACACACACAGCGTCACTGTGCAAGAGAAAGTGTTACATATTGTTTTTCGGCAGATCGGACTGGAACTCTGGTTTCCATGGCAACATATATGTTTTGATGGAAAGAAATCAAAAATGAAAAAAATTCAAAAATCTTCTTCTCTGAAACCACAGGGCCCACAGCTTTGATATTTGGTATGTAGCAATGGCTAATGGTCCTCTACATAAATTGTGCCATTCATGCCCCTGGGGTCAAATTTGGCCACGCCCCCGGGGGTCGATAGTCTCCATAGACTTACTATGGGAAAAAAATTCAAAAATCTTCTTCTCTGAAACCACAGGGCCCACAGCTTTGATATTTGGTATGTAGCAATGGCTAATGGTCCTCCACATAAATTGTGCCAGCCATGCCCCTGGGGTCAAATTTGGCCACGCCCCGGGGGTGGATAGTTTCCATAGACTTACAATTGGAAAAACTAAAAAAATCTTCTTCTCTGAAACCACAAGGCCCAGAGCTACAATATTTTGTATGTAGCAATGTGTGGTAGTTCCCATTATAAATTGTGCCAATCATGGCCCTGGGGTTTAATTTGGCCATGCCCAGGGGGTTGATAGTCTCCATAGACTTACTGTGGGAAAAAATTCAAACATCATTGCCTCCAAAGCCAGTTGGCGGATCTTGATCAAATAACACACACAGCTTCACTGTGCAAGAGAAAGTGTTACATATTGTTTTTCGGCAGATCGGACTGGAATTCTGGTTTCCATGGCAACATATATGTTTTGATGGAAAGAAATCAAAAATCTTCTTCTCTGAAACCACAGGGCCTACAGCTATGATATTTGGTATATGGCAATGGCTAATGGTCCTCTACCTACATAGATTATGCCAGCCATGCCCCTGGGGTCAAATTTGGCCAGGCCCCGGTGGTCGATAGTCTCCATTGACTTACAATGGGACAAATCTAAAAAAATCTTCTTCTCTGAAACCACAAGGCCCAAAGCTTCTATATTTTGTATGTAGCAATGTTTGTTAGTCCTTATTATAAATTGTGCCAATCATGCCCCTGGAGTCAAATTTGGCCACGCCCCGGGGGTCAATAGTCTCCATAGACTTACTATAGAAAACACTTCAAAATTCAATATCTCCAAAGCCAGTAGGTGGATCTACACAGCGTCATTGGGCAGTAGGAAAGGTTGCATATTGTTTTTGGTCAGATCGAACTGGGACTCTGGTTGCCATGGCAACATATATGTTTTAATGGAAAAAATTCAAAAATCTTCTTGATCAAATTACATACAGAATTTGTTGGAGGCTACACTGTAGGGCAACATTCAAGAATTCATATACAGGAATTGAAATTATTGGTGGCTCTCAATCTGCCCCAGGCAGGACTTTTGCTCCAATTAGTTGTTCAGGTATCACATGTACTACCATTTATTTGGACTACATGAGAAAATAGATTAGTGTTTTATGTGATGAAGCAGCAAAAGAAGAAATTTACCGCTTAAAACAGAAGATTTTTTCAAACATTTTTAAAGTGGGTGTTAATTAGAGGTTCCTGGAATTCCAAAACTCACGGATAAAATGGCGAGTTTTGGCATCCAAATACGGGTATGGGCGTTTATTGGAGCGTGGGCGTTTAATAGAATTTTTGAACTGTTGAGTCAAACTTATCCATGAAATTGCAACATTTTTAATGTGTATAATTTTTCTTTCAGGTTCACAGATGTTGGTATTCCTAGCTTAGATGGAAAAGATGCTATTTTAGTCAAATAGACAGACAACAATGCACTATGAATCTCTTAACAGTCGTACCCAAATTTGAATGAAAGTCAGAAATACTGGAATTTATAACTGTTTTTAAAATATTATTTTTTTTTAAATTCTAGTCGGAAAAAATCATGATTATAATCATTAAAGGAGTGAAATTTTTTAAAAGTTCTTTTTATGTAGGCGTCAACCTGTACCGGGTAAGTTATGTCTGGTGAATTTCTCTTGAATGATTGTTTCTATGATTGGATGCATATTGGCTTTGGAAAGTATGTCTATCTGTCTGTGTGTTAAGCTTTTGTTTGCACCCGCAAAATGCATATAGGGCAAGTCCAAGAAAAATAATAAGACAGATTTGATCAATGTTCTGAGCTTTGATGATCAATGAATTATGATGGACAAGCATTTGATAGCAGGCAGAGTGTTTTGTTAGCTCACCTGAGCCGTCAGGCTCACAAGGTGAGCTTATAGTATACCCATGCTCCGTCGTCCGTCCGTCCGTCCGTCGTCCGTCGTCTGTCGTCCGTCGTCCGTCCGTCCGTCCGTCGTCCACAATTTTCAAAGATCTTCTTCTCTGAAACCGCTTGGCCAATCAAAGCCAAATTTTACATGAAGCATCTATGGGAAGGGGGAACCAATGTGTATATAAATAATCCAGGTCACATGACCAAGATGGCCGCCATGCCCATATATGGTAAAAACCCTTCAAAAATCTTCTTCTCCGGAACCACTGGACCGATTTCAACCAAACTTGGCATGAAGCATCGATGACTCAAGCACTACAATGTGTATATAAATCATGACCTTGCGGTGACCTTGACCTATTTTACGGCAAGGTCAACATAGGTCGCCTTTGCATTTGAATGGGAAAAATTGTTAAATTGTCATTTAAAGGAAAAATCTTGCAGAAAATGAGCAGTAGGACTGAATATTAATGATTCTGAAAAAAATTGGGCACCAGGGGCTCATCCGCCCTCACCCCGGGGCAATATACATGTATATTATCATAATATTCAAACATCTTCTTCTCTGAAACCGCTTGGCCAATCAAAGCCAAATTTTACATGAAGCATCTATGGGAAGGGGGAACCAATGTGTATATAAATAATCCAGGTCACATGACCAAGATGGCCGCCATGCCCATATATGGTAAAAACCCTTCAAAAATCTTCTTCTCCAGAACCGGTGGACCGATTTCAACAAAACTTGGCATGAAGCATTGATGGCTCAAGCACTACAATGTGTATATAAATCATGACCCTGTGATGACCTTGACCTATTTTACGGCAAGGTCAACATAGGTCACCAATGCATTGGAATGGGGAAAACTTTTAAAATGTAATTTAAAGTGAAAGTCTTGCAGGAAATGGGAAGTAGGACTGAATATTAATGATTCTGAAAAAAATTGGACCCCAGGGGCTCATGTGCCCCCACCCCGCGGCAATATACATGTATATTTCCATAATATTCAAACGTCTTCTCCTCTGAAACCGCTTGGCCAATCAAAGCCAAATTTTTTGTGAAGCATCTATAGAATGGGTGAATCAATGTGTATATAAATAATCTAGGTCACATGACAAAGATGGCCGCCATGCCCATATATGGTAAAAACCCATCAAAAACCTTCTTCTCTGAAACCAATAGACTGATTTCAAGGAAACTTGGCATGAAGCATCGATGGCTAAAGTACTTTAATGTATATATAAATCAGGACCCTGTGATGACCTTGACCAAGTTTATGGCAAGGTCAACATGGGTTGCCTATGCATTTGAATTGGGAAAACTGTTAAAATGTCATTTGAAGGGAAAAGCCAGCAGGAAATTGGCAAATGGACAGAATATTGAAGATTCAGAAAAAAGAAAATGGCCCAAGGGCTTCATCTGCCCCTGCACTGGAATAAAATACCATAATATTCATACATGTTTATTGGTATATGCAGCAGATCTCAGGTGAGCGTTTACAGGACCATTGGTCCTCTGGTTTAATAAATATTCTACTTGTATAAGAGTATAGCATGCAATGCAAAATTTATATCATTATTATGAAATGAGAGAATCACCAGAATTTATGGAGGGCCTCTTCCTTGGGAGTACCGCCTTGTTGATCAGCCTTGTTGATCAAGGTGGATTTAAATATTACTTTCATTTTACCCGTATCAAGATTTTGCTCTTTTGAACTTTCACTGATAATTTTTCATGATAAATCAGAATTTACATTACCTTTTCTTTTTTAGGTTGGATTTATCAGAAAGATACATATACTACTTGGACATTAATTATTCTTGTGGATATATATTTATATTATACATGATATGATAGTAGTGCTATGTGACATTTAAAATATAAACAATAGATTCAAGTGCTTTGTGACAGTGGATTAGTGTATTTATTGTGCCTTGTGACACTGAGTTTATTATTGCCATAGTGTTTAGTGCAGCTACTGTGTAGTGACAATATATTCGTGTATAAAATTGATTCCTGGACAACAGATAGACAATGCCTCGTAGAAAGAACTGGAAGATGAGCAGGGCACGTCAGACTTTGGAAGATGAGAAGGAAAGGAGGGTCATGACTTTATCAGATGGGGGTCCGACCCAGCCCACACAACCATCTGTGTCTGTTGATATGGGTGTCCTCTTTGATGAGAAACTATCAGATGGGGGACCATCCCAGCCCACACAACCATCTGTGTCTTTTGATATGGGTGTCTTGAATCTATCAGATGGGGGTCTATCCCAGCCCACAAAACCATCTGTGTCTATTGATATGGGTGTCTTGAATCTATCAGATGGGGGTCTATCCCAGCCCACAAAACCATCTGTGTCTGAGATATTGCCAGATAATTTGAAAACTTTGAAAACTCTTGAGACTTTACCTGAGAATTTTATTGAGCCTGATGCTATTGATATGGGTGTCTTGAATCTATCAGATGGGGGTCTATCCCAGCCCACAAAACCATCTGTGTCTGAGATATTGCCAGATAATTTGAAAACTTTGAAAACTCTTGAGACTTTACCTGAGAATAATATTGAGCCTGATGCTGATATTGTGATTGATACATTGCCTGAAACTTTGCCAGAGAATTTGATTGAGCCGCCGAAAATGTCTGTGAAATTGCCTGATGTTTTACCTGAGCCTTTGAATGAGCCTAATACTGATATAGTGATTGAAACATTTCCTGAGACTTTGTTAGAGAATGTGATTAAACCACTGAAAATTAATGTAAATGATCATAAGCTTCATAAAGTGATTGAAGTTGAACAGACACCTGATACTTTGATTGAATCTTTAACTGATACCGAATCTCAGCCTGTGTCTGATACTTTGAGTAGTACTAAGCTGGAAGCTGAAGATAAATCCTTATTTGCAAATTCTCTTGAGAGTGAAAAAGTTAATATCAGTCAGTTTAAGCAATTAGTTATTGATATCAGCAAGCTTGTAGAAAATGTTAGCTCAAATGTACAGACAGATTTTGATACAGTCTTTCTGAATACTTTTCCTGGTGTGGATGCTGATTACCATCCAAGAGTCGTTGAAAACATGTTTGACACAGAGGATATAGCTGCTTGTCCAAAAAATGCAATGCTCCAACAGCATACACTGCATAATAATGTTACAGCTGAGCATCATTTTAACAGTGGTTCATCAGAACCGTTCTTGGACAATGATGTGGTATGTTATCAGGCAGTAAGATCATCAGAACAGTTGTGGAATGCCAGTGATTTGGTCTTCAGAAGTTTTCATCAAAATGATGTCAGATTTTCTGAGCAATCAAGAGGATATCAGTGCACATGTAATGCATTATGTATGTTGTCATACTCTCTTTGTCATGATGTAGACAATAGTTTAATATTAGATGAAGTCCTTTGTGAAGGTGATGCTTTGTATCAAACTGTTATCAGAAGATTAAAATCAAGTGGAAAATTTATTCATCAGCTGTTGAGTTTAGAGGAAATCCCAGATTATTTTGAAGTAAAGATGGGAAAATTCACTTGTGAAAAAATGCCTATTCTAAGTGGTCCTCTTATTGATACTCAAAATCTTGGCTTGCCAACCCTTCATGATACTTTGCAATCAGCATTCTTGTCTGTATCAGCAGGTCTTTTAACTATTGGCGCAATATGCTCTGCTGTATTTAGAAAGAATGGCATGTATGTGTTTTTTGATTCCCACTCCCACGGACAAAATGGACTTTCATCAAGTGATGGGTCATCCTGTTTGATAACTTTCTCAAGTATTAATGACCTAGTTACATACATGTATGCATTCTATGACAGTTTAAATCTAGATACCACTTTACAGTTTGACTTCTTGCCCATAATTGTTAAGAAATTTGAAAATACAGAGAGCTTTAAAGATCAAATGGATTCTAATATGGAAGCTTACTTCCATGATCAAATAATGAGACAAGCTTACAAAGCAAAACAAAACATAAAAAACATGTCTAACAATGCATCAAAAACAACAGTTGAAGACTCAAACAAAAAAAAGAAGTGTCGCACTGAGTATTATAAAAGTTACAAACAAAGATGTAGGCAAAATTCAGCCTTTAAAGCAAATGAAATAATATATCAAAGGGAATCAAAACAATCTGCAAGAAAAGATCCTGTGTTTCAAAGAAAAGAACGAGAATCAAAGCAATCTGCAAGAAAAGATCCTATTTTTCAAAGAAGAGAGAGAGAATCAAAGCAGTCTGTTAGAAAAGATCCTTTATTTAAGTCTAGAGAAACCATGTATCAGAAGATATCCAAACAATCGGCAAGAAAAGATCCTGTATTTCAAAGAAGAGAGAGAGAATCAAAGCAGTCTGTTAGAAAAGATCCTTTATTTAAGTCTAGAGAAACCATGTATCAGAAGATATCCAAACAATCGGCAAGAAAAGATCCTGTATTTCAAAGAAGAGAGAGAGAATCAAAGCAGTCTGTTAGAAAAGATCCTTTATTTAAGTCTAGAGAAACCATGTATCAGAAGATATCCAAACAATCGGCAAGAAAAGATCCTGTATTTCAAAGAAGAGAGAGAGAATCAAAGCAGTCTGTCAGAAAAGATCCTTTATTTAAGTCTAGAGAAACCATGTATCAGAAGATATCCAAACAATCGGCAAGAAAAGATCCTGTATTTCAAAGAAGAGAGAGAGAATCAAAGCAGTCTGTTAGAAAAGATCCTTTATTTAAGTCTAGAGAAACCATGTATCAGAAGATATCCAAACAATCGGCAAGAAAAGATCCGGTATTTCAAAGAAGAGAGAGAGAATCAAAGCAATCTGCAAGAAAAGATCCTGTATTTCAAAGAAGAGAGAGAGAATCAAAGCAGTTTGCAAGAGAAAACCAAGCGTTTAGAGCACAGGAGAAACAATACCAAAATGCATCAAAAAAGAAGGCAAGAGAGAATCCTTATGTCTGTGAATGTGAGAGAATCAAGAAGCAACATGTAAGACATGAAAAGAGAAAAATGGATGATCATTCTGGAATGAGGATTCCTAGAAAAAAACATAAGCATGACACAGATACTTTGTCAAGCTCTCACAAGAAAAACTTTAAAACTATTGAAGAGGGTATAAAACAATTTCATTCAGATATTTCTATTGGACCTTTATATGTTTGTTCATGTTGTCACCAGACGTGGTTCAGGAAAAGCGTTTCTATGTTAAAAAACACACATATTCAAGAAGAAAGTAAAAGATTGTATTGTACTGATTTTAAATCAGTCAGCAATGAAGAATGGATTTGTCATACATGCTTGAGTGCATTAAGAGATAGTAAGATTCCAAAACTATCAGTTGCTAATGGTATGAAATGGCCACACAAGCCCCTAGAGCTAAATTTACATCAACTGGAAGAAAGATTAATAGCTTTGCGCATCCCATTTATGCAGATAAGAGAATTACCACGTGGTGGCCAGTACTCCCTGAAAGGAAATGTTATTAACGTGCCTGTTGATATTCAACCTACTATAAACAGTCTTCCAAGACCAATGGATGAAAATTTTACAGTTGCCATTCAGTTGAAAAAGAAGTTGTCTTATAAAAAAGTGGATTTCAAAGAAAATGTAAGACCACTAAGAGTTTTGTCTGCTTTACATTGGCTTATGAGCAATAGCGAACTATATAAAAGATCTGGAATTGTACTTAATGATAGTTGGTTTCAGGAAGTTACTGAAAGTGCAGAAGATACTGTCAGAGAATTTTTGGAAGTGTCAAATGAAGGATCCAGAGATAGAAATGATACAGAAAATGAAAAGCAGGAACAAGATATGAGTAGTGAAGATGTCCCTGAAGTATCTAATGGCTATGATTCTGATCATTACAGTGAGATAGATGCCAATGATCATGTTGGAAATATAGATACATTAGTGGATGAAGCTGATATTGACAATAAATACGATAAAGTGTTCACTTTTGCCCCAGGTGAAGGACAACATCCGTTAAGCCTATATCAAGATAAAGACGCAGAGTATTTATGCTTTCCAACAATATTTTGTGGCCAGAAACCACCTAGCAATGATGAAAGGTTAGTGCCAGTTCACTATAGTGACATTGTAAAGTGGGAATTGCGAAGTGCTGACAGGAGAGCTGCACAGTCAGTTCCTAACATATTCTTTAAACATAAAAAGCTACAGATGAAACAAATCAGTGACAAAGTCAACTTAGCTGTTAGAAGGTGTAAAAGGAGAGGCCAAAGAATTACAGCAGCCGAAGCTAGAGATTCAAATTATCTGGACAAACTTGTAAATCTTGATGAAGGCTATTATATATTTCGCCAGCTGCGAAATTCACCAGCCTATTTGGAAATGCGCAAGAAAGACATTTTTGCAATGATTAGACAACTTTCCTTGCCCACTTGGTTTATGTCATTGTCAGCTGCTGATACTAGGTGGACAGATCTGTTGAGAATGTTAGCAAAATTGAATGATGGCATTCAATATTGTGAAAATGAAATAGAAAAGCTAACTTGGCAAGAGAAAACAAAGCTTGTCCAGAAAGACCCAGTTACATGTTCAAGGTACTTTGATCATAGGGTACAAGAGTTCCTAAATACAATTCTAAAAAGCAGTTGTCAGCCAATTGGAAATGTGCGTGACTATTTTTATAGAGTTGACTTTCAGCAGCGTGGCTCACCTCATATTCATATGCTTGTTTGGGTAGAAAATGCTCCAACTTTAGAAACAAACTCTGAAGAGGAAATAGTTCAGTTTGTTGATCGGTACCTTACTTGCAGTATTGATAATGAGAAAACAGCAAATCTGATAAACCTTCAAAGTCACAAACATTCTAGAACCTGCAGAAAAAAGGGAAAACCAGTATGTAGGTTTGGATTTCCATTGCCACCATTGCCGAGGACTATGTTGCTACATCCGCTTGAAGAAAATGTTGAAAAGTACAAAAAGAAGAATGCAGAGCTACAAAAAGCAATGACAGAGTGTAATGAAAATGAAGATATGTCATTTGAGGAGTTTCTAGAAAAAATTGCTAAAATGGACTTTGAAGACTACATTTGTTGCATCAGAAGCTCCTTGAAAACTCCAAAGGTTTTCTTAAAACGCAAAACAAAGGAAATGAGGATAAATCCATTTAATGAAAACACACTTGTAGCTTGGAAAGCCAACCTTGACATTCAGATTGTTCTTGAACCATATGGGTGTGCTTCATATATAGTTGGTTATATAAGTAAGTCACAAAGAGGTATGAGTGCACAACTTGATGCAGCAGCAAAAGAGGCTAGAAGAGGAAATCTGGACCTGAAGAAACAAGTCAGGCATATTGGAAATGTATTTTCAAACTGTGTGGAGGTTAGTGCTCAAGAGGCGGTTTATCTTGATCTGCAAATTCCTTTGACAAAATGCACAAGGGATATAGTTTTCATCAATACATCTATACCAGAAGAAAGAATCTTTCTGCTAAAGTCAAAAGCTGCTCTTGATGAACTTCCTGCTGAATCTACAGATGTAGAATCGGAAAATGTAATACAGAGGTACTCTAAAAGACCCAGGCAGCTTGGAAATTTTTGCCTAGCTGATTATGTCTCAAAGATTGACATTATTTATCCAAAAGGAAATAAACTCCCAGATAAAGTTGATGACATTAATGATGATGACAGTTTTGTCAATAGCTCTGAGGATGAAGCTGATGACTGTTTGGATGACAGTAAAAGTCAAAGTTCAGATTTGCTGTTCAAAGCAAAAAATGGAACAAAATACAAAACAAGAAAAGTACCTAGAATAATAAGGTATGTAAAATACAACAAGAAAAAGGACCCAGAAAATTACTTCAGAGAGCAGCTTATGCTTTTTGTACCTTGGCGAAATGAACAAAAAGATTTGCTAGGTTCTTTTGACACATATGAGGCTCATTATAACTCTGTACAGATATCATTGATACCCAAAAGAAATGAGTACGAGCATCATGCAGAAGAACTAGAGCTTGCAAGGCAGATGATGGAAGCTGAAGAAAGGGACTTTGCTCAAATTGCACCAAATGCAGAGCAAGAAAATCGGGAGGCAGAAGAAGAAACACCAGGGGAATCAGAAAAATTTGTTTGTTTTAACCCAAGCAGAGTTGTAGAGCAGAGACATTATGATATTGGAATAGAACTGCAGTCGACTTGCTCAGTGCCCCCAGTAGAAACCAGTGCCATCTTATTGCCCGAAGAAGAATACTTACAACTACTTCGAAGTCTTAATTTGAGACAAAGAGAATTCTTTAACCATATTGTGCACTGGATTAAGTGCAAAGATGAACCAGTCTATGCTTTCTTAACAGGAGGGGCAGGTGTTGGCAAATCAGTAGTCATTCGAGCACTTTATCAAAGTCTGTATAGGATTTTGAATTTGAAAGAGGGCGAAAATCCAGATGATAAAAGGATTCTGTTGTGCGCTTACATGGGCTTTGCTGCTTTTAATATTAGTGGACAAACTATTTGCTCTGCTTTCCACAGAAAAATGTTTCAAAAGAACACCAATCACCTTTCAGCTGATGAGTTGAATACATTCAGAATTAAGTACAGACATCTGAAAGTTGTGATTATTGATGAAATATCAATGGTAGGCAACAAGACATTAAACTTCATCAACACTCGCTTACAGCAGCTGATGGGAACTAAAGAAGTGTTTGGCGGTTTAAGTGTTATTGCTGTTGGGGATCTTTACCAACTTAAGCCAATAGGTGATTTCTTTATAAGTCTTGATTTGGCAGAGGGAGCATCTTCACTAGGAAGAAACTTATGGAAAGAGCTCTTTACAATGTATGAATTGGTTGATATCATGAGGCAGAAAGATGATCTTGAATTTGCACAGCTGTTAAACCGACTTAGGTTGAATGAAATGACAGAGGAAGACAAACAAAAGTTGCAAACACGTGTTGTTGACCGTGATACTGGTGACTATCCAAAGGACGCCCTTCATTTGTTTGCTGAGAATTGTTTTGTAGACCAGCACAATGACACTATTTTGAGTCAATTGCCTGGAGAAAAAATCGTAATACCATGCCATG
This sequence comes from Rugalucina vietnamica, assembly GCA_964017185.1. Taxonomy (NCBI): domain Eukaryota; kingdom Metazoa; phylum Mollusca; class Bivalvia; order Lucinida; family Lucinidae; genus Rugalucina; species Rugalucina vietnamica. The sequence goes on from OZ024880.1 coordinate 39,339,364, forward strand.
ATATTGTTGTCACACAAAATATTCCGGCTAAAAGATGCCAGTCCTTAATTGCTGGGCTCCCAAAAGAGTATGGGAAAACAGGCCAATTAATGAAATCATTGACAGTTGTGGAAGGAATGATTGTTGTTCATACAGCAAATGTAGATGTAGAAGACGGTTTAACCAATGGTGCTACAGGTGTGGTGAAACACATTGACTTCAGGTGGATGGAAGGAACAAATCGTCCAAGCATCATTTGGATATTGTTTGATGACCCTCGAGTTGGTAGGGCAACACGAGAGAAAAACAGAAAATTCTACAACTCAAGCATTCATCCGAACTGGACGCCTGTATTTGAAATACAACGAACATTTATACATAGCTACAAAACATTTCAGAGAAGCCAATTCCCAGTGACACCAGCTTCAGGTAAAACAGTCTACAAAGCTGAAGGTGCAACAGTAGACAGGGTAGTTGTTGATTTATCCCAGGGGAAGGACAAAAATGGGAAGGACAGAAAGTACATAATGCCACATATGCATTATGTTGCATGGCTTTGTGACCACCCGAATATAATGGCTGTTCACTTAGCCCTCTGCATTTACTTGTTCTGTCCAAGCTAGCACTGTGACCACCTAATACCTTCAATAGCTGCTCGCTCTGCTTTCCGTTATTCATGTTAAACGTTGGTATCTATGTTTAGTATTTTCTTAATATGATTTCTTATTTCTTGTTTATCACTGAACCACTGCAGGGGCTGAGGGTGAGGTTGGGTACCTGTAAAACCGGTTTAAGCCCGCCAGTAACTTTGTGTTACTGATCGTTCCAAGTCGATACTTCTGTAGTGGTTCTTTTTGTTTTATGTCTTGGTGTTTAAAATTTTTTGTGCTGTTGGCGCCTTATGTATGTTTTCATATTTTTAGTTAAGTTAAGGTAACTGAGTGGCCACCTATTGGGAAAATAGCTGCTCATTCGGCTTACGATATGTTTCATGGTATAAGTACCTGATTGTTAGTTTGGTTTTTTCCCACCTCGGTTTTTGGAGTGGGAATCTTTTTCTGATTGCGCCTTTTCCTGATCTTTGCCTACTTGTACCTTTTCAGTAGAGTGAAAAAGCTTGACGATTTATATATATTAAACATGAATGAAGATACTATGGCTATAGATGATCAGGTGAATATTGAGATGGAAAGGCTACGGACAGAAGCTTGTTTAGAGTTGTGTTATGTTCCACTGTATAAAATTGATCCTGGCAAAACCAAAATAGCATTCAACAATGCTAGATCCTTGCATAAACATTTTAAGGATGTTGAATTTGAACCAAATGTGTTGGCAGCAGATGTCATGGGATTCGCTGAAACAAGGTTATGTAGAAGGGATGAAAATGTACACTTTGGTCTGAAACGATTCAGACTTATTAGACTTGATGACACAGGAAAAAAATCAGTGAGCAGGCCATATCATGGACTTGCATTATATGTGAAGGAATGTTTTCAAATTCAAAAGGTTGTAAAGTTGCAATGCAAGTCATTTGAATTCATATTTGTTGGCATATTCAGCATTCAGAGAGGGTATATTCAAGTTGTTGTGTTGTACAAATACCCAAAAAGTTTGCAAGCTGATTTTCGAAAGGATATTATTTGTCATCTTAGGCCAGCTGTTGATCTGCATGCCAAATTAGTCATCTTAGGAGACTTCAACATACAGATAGATGGTGCAAATACAGGATTTGTGGACTTTGTGGAGACATTGTTTGGGTGTATGCAGAAAATCAACCAATGTACGACTGACTCTGGCTCAGTACTAGATTTGATATTTTCAAACTCTGAAGGATTTTGTGATGTTATCGAGGCTTATTGGTCTGATCATAAATTTATATATTGTGCCATAAACAAATAGATAATCCTATGATGTGCTGCAGAACATGAAGTGCAAAACAGATCAGTGTAAAGATGCATTAGCAAACCATTCCTGAGATAAATAATATTATTGATTAAGTACAACACCATTATAAAGATCCAAAGCTAAATTTGTTATAGCCTAACTATTGTTTTCTATATTATCAACTAGGATTGCTGCTTGATACACATTCATCATAGTATCACTTAAACCTTCCAGCTTGTACATCATTTCAGATCTGGTTCTCTGTAAACAAAAATACTAATCAGAGAAGATTCGAAAGATTTGAAGGTGTAACCCCGCCAGGTAATAAAATTAGGTGGTTGTGCTTTTTAGGGGTTGCCACCATTTTTTTTTTTTTTTTTTTTTTTTTTTTTTTTCTTTTTCTTTTGGGGGGGGGGGATGCCACTCTTTTTTAAATTTAATTGTAACACTCAGTCTTAATGAGTTTTATTCATTTGTTAGTACAATGTTTTTTTGTAACTATTATTGGTGCCTTGTATCAGCAGTCATTTATTTTTAACTTAGTTCTTAAGGGAGTGTGGATATTCGGTAGTAGCACATAAGATCCTTGACTATTGGTCAGGGATTTGAACCCCTTGCAGTGCCATGTTATACTTGAGACAGAAGCTTTACATGGCAATATATTGGTTAAGTCCTCAGAAAATGATGATTCTATCTTGACATGATTGGGATGTTAAATCAAATCAAACAAAAATAAAGAAAAAAAAACTGATCTTTTTTCATTATTGTAAACTTTTAGACTGTCACAAGCCCTAAAAACTATTTGTTATGATTATACATTTATAGCCACATGTACTTTATGACTATGGTGAAATACATTAGTTTGAATTTCTGGGTGTTGTGTTGTAATGGCAATTACATATTCTGTCTAAAGAAATGAAAAACATATATGTATTCTTAATTAAGATTTAGAAATAAAGAGACTGTGACTATAACAACAGATGAAAATGAAATCTGGAAATATAAACTAATCTACTGATTTTATTTTAAGTAAGGCACACATTTAGATGCATTGTAAAAGTTTCATTGTAACAATACAGTGATAGCTGGGATAAAATAGAATGGTATAATTTGCTAAATACATGTATTTGGAAAGGAGCTATGCTTATCATGGATTTTGTTGCAAGTTTTTTGCTAAACAATATTGTTACTTAGTTGTCGACAGTGAGCAGGAGTGTACATTTTTGATCTTAAAGGAGCTAGATATTAACAAATGGTTGTGAGTTATGGACAGATGCATAAAAGTATATTTACCTGGAGCTTGATTCTAGTTTGATTATAATGTATGTAAGAGGTATTGATTATGTATGTATTAATATGTATTTAGATTTAAATGAACATAAGAGACTTAGAGAATGGTTGATAGAAAATTCAAATCCTGTACTATCAATATATTTATAAAAGTTTGTTAAAACATATTTAGAAACAACTACAGGAATAGGCTGCTAGTGCATGTAATTTGCTGGAACCTACAAGCTACAGTTCATTTTCAAGTTTATGAACATTGTGTTCAATAATAATGTTACCACTTGACATATTCCAGTTTGTTGACTGGTGCTTAATTGTGTTTTCTTGTGCTTGAATGTACTGTTACAATGACTTTTACAAGGTATCTAATTAAGTAGCATTGATGCACATACAAAACTCCTGTCTTCGGGGTTTTATGACACTCTTAATGTTTTAGACACAGTCTCATTACTTCTATTTAACCTAAGATATTTGATATATCAAAGCCCATGATGGATCAAACTTTGTTATCTTTTTCTCATTTCTAAGATGTGTTTATATTAAAGGTTACAATAGTCCTCATTTATGCAGTACATATTATTTGTTTTTTTAATTGTAAGAATCTGTGTTTTATGCAATTTAACAATAAAAGTATGTGATGAAAGAAACCAGTTGTATTTGCTTAAACTCCTTTTGCAGTAGTTCGCTTACCTGGGTTGCATCATTCAAATGATGACCCTTGGCTGATCTGGACCCATTTATGATAAAATTATGCAGGGAAGGCCAGAGGGTTTCAAAGTCAAAGGAGGCACCAAGATGAATGAAAACACAATCAGCAAGTCAAAAATATCTAAGCTGCAAGCATTATCTTTTACCAGCCTTCAGTAAAGCATGCATTAAATATGAATGCAATAGCTGCTCCCTGGGCCAATCAAAGCCTAATAGATGACCAAGATGGCTGTCATGGCTATAAATACCAAAATCCTTCAAACATTTTCTTCTCTGGAAGCAGAAGGCATATGATTTTGAAAGTTGGCATGAACAGGTACAAGTAGGCAATGATCAGGAAAAGGCACAATCTAAAAATGGAGGTGGGAAAAAACAAAACCAACAATCACGTACCCATACCATGGAAACATATCGTAAGCCAAGTGAGCAGCCATTTACCCAACAGGCGGCCACTCAGTTACCCAAACTTAACTAAAAATGTGAAAAACATACATAAGGTTCAAATATTACAAAAATTTAACACCAAGACATATAACATGTATTTGACCATAATATTCAAATTGTGCCAGCCATGCCCCTGGGGTCAATTTGGCCATGCCCCAGGGGTTGATAGTCTCCATAGACTTACAATGGCAAAAACTAAAAACATCTCTGAAACCACAAGGCCCAGAGCTTCTATATTTTGTATGTAGCAATGTTTGGTAGTCTGCATTATAAATTTTGCCAATCATGCCCCTGGGAAATTTGACCATGCCCCGGGGGTCAATAATCTCCATAGACTTTACTAGGAAAACATCAAAATTCAATATCTCCTAAGCCAGTAGGCAAATCTTGATCAAATTACACACACAGCATCACTGGGCAGAAGGAAAGGTTGCATTTTGTTTTTGGACAGATCGACTGGAACTCTGCTTGGTCGATTCTCAATGAAATAATAGAAATAATTTAAATCCCATGACCTTACAATGTGATAATATCTCAGGTGAGCTACAGGACCAATGGTCCTCTAGTATAGCAAAACTGGGGTTTTCAGGGTGATACCTATTTTTCTTATTTTTGCTCCAAAACATAGATTGTGGGTACTCGTTAGAACCGCCTCAGCGAGGTGGTTCAAATGTGTACCCACAATCTATGTTTTGAGCAAAAATAAGAAAAATATCAACATTTTTCTGGTGAAATTTTCAATTTTTGGTACTGAAAAAATCTCTGTATATTGCATGGGCAAGTTTTCATAATGATAGTCTTAATGAATACTGTGGGGGAGCATGGTACCTGCCTGTGATGATAAGTTTGAAATGTCTTAATTTAATTGCATGCCTCTGTCAATTCATTTGTCATGTGTAGTTACATATAATGTTGGAGACCACCAAAGGCTTCTTAAAGTACAAGTATGAAGAACAAAATTTTCCAGGTTCTCAGCTACTTTGGAAGAATTACTGACAAGATTATCTCTGGGATTACATTTATAATGGACCCTACCAGAACTAAGGGGAGGACTGGGGAAGTAGAGACCACCACAGACATGTTTTAATGGAGTATAACATCAGCTATAAAGAAGAAAACATTCCAGTTTCATTGAGTGGCTCCATTGTAAGACTCCCTGACAAGATTATCTCTCAGATTATTATGGACCATTACAGAACTGAGGGGAGGGGCGGAGGAGTGGAGGCCACCACAGACATGTTTTAATGGAGTATAACATCAGCTATAAAGAAGAAAACATTCCAGTTTCATTGAGTGGCTCCATTGTAAGACTCCCTGACAAGATTATCTCTCAGATTATTATGGACCATTACAGAACTGAGGGGAGGGGCGGAGGAGTGGAGGCCACCACAGACATGTTTTAATGGAGTATAACATCAGCTATAAAGAAGAAAACATTCCAGTTTCATTGAGTGGCTCCATTGTAAGACTCCCTGACAAGATTATCTCTCAGATTATTATGGACCATTACAGAACTGAGGGGAGGGGCGGAGGAGTGGAGGCCACCACAGACATGTTTTAATGGAGTATAACATCAGCTATAAAGAAGAAAACATTCCAGTTTCATTGAGTGGCTCCATTGTAAGACTCCCTGACAAGATTATCTCTCAGATTATTATGGACCATTACAGAACTGAGGGGAGGGGCGGAGGAGTGGAGGCCACCACAGACATGTTTTAATGGAGTATAACATCAGCTATAAAGAAGAAAACATTCCAGTTTCATTGAGTGGCTCCATTGTAAGACTCCCTGACAAGATTATCTCTCAGATTATTATGGACCATTACAGAACTGAGGGGAGGGGCGGAGGAGTGGAGGCCACCACAGACATGTTTTAATGGAGTATAACATCAGCTATAAAGAAGAAAACATTCCAGTTTCATTGAGTGGCTCCATTGTAAGACTCCCTGACAAGATTATCTCTCAGATTATTATGGACCATTACAGAACTGAGGGGAGGGGCGGAGGAGTGGAGGCCACCACAGACATGTTTTAATGGAGTATAACATCAGCTATAAAGAAGAAAGCATTCCAGTTTCATTGAGTGGCTCCATTGTAAGACTCCCTGACAAGATTATCTCTCAGATTATTATGGACCATTACAGAACTGAGGGGAGGGGCGGAGGAGTGGAGGCCACCACAGACATGTTTTAATGGAGTATAACATCAGCTATAAAGAAGAAAACATTCCAGTTCCATTGAGTGGCTCCATTGTAAGACTTGCTGACAAGATTATCTCTCAGATTATTATGGACCATTACAGAACTGAGATAAAAGAAAAGCAATTGATAAAACAGAAGCACTGGCAAACAATCCTGTAGACACCTTTAAACACCAACAATTTTCCTGTGTATCCAGACAAAAACAAGAGTTTGCTGAGACGTTTTAGAGAACAGACTTCCACTCTGATCTCTGACTCTGATCTTCAGAAAAGCAAACTGGAATTCTGTCTAACCTGGCTTAATTTGATGCTGCAATTTCATATGATAGAATCTGAGAGAGAAAGCTTTATTTCTCCTAAGCTGTGACTTGTAACAAGCTGTATACAGAAGCTTTGTGGTCTACAGTATCTAATGGCCTGCAGAGTTGTGATTAATTGGGGAATTATTTGAAAAACAGTAGAAATCAAATAAAACAGGATTTATGAAACAGCTAGTTCCATGTTGTGTAATAGGTGAGATTAGATACCGTAACTGTGTTTATTAACTTCTGGATTGTAGAGACAAACAAAAAACTCACAAAGGTTAAGTTGAAGTTTGCATGCTGGGAGATGGCCATAGGATGATAGCTATTGAAGTCAGTTTTATTGTAAGTTTCCACAAACCCATTTTGTACTGTGGATTGCTGTATGGCTTGCATAATGCATGCATGTTTCTTGAAGCCATGTAAAATACAGTTAAGGCTTATCTGGGGGCAATTAAACTCATGCTGTTTCCACACATGCATACTGTTGCTATAACAGAAATGATTAATACTCATCATCAGTTGAGCTCCATCTTGGAGTCTTCCATCTTCCTATCCCAATCCATATTTGCAGTATAGTGATTAATGCATCATCACTGTGGAACTGCAATATTCTTGTAATGTAATTTGTATTGGAAGTATGATTGATCTCAGTCAGCTGCCAGGATGACTGACCAGAGGCTCTGTGACCAACTGACCAGAAGAAAGACCACTGAGGCGACTAATGGCTGCCAGCCCCCTTGCACACCCTCTCAATAAATCAACAGTGGGAAAAATCGATTCTTTGAAAAATACTGCAAGATGCAGTACCTCCTTTATTTGCACCGTCCGTTCAGTGACAACATTTATTTTGTTCTTTTACAATTTAAGCCCAGTGAAACACTTAACTCCTTAAATGGTCAATTACATTTTCTACAGAATCTCATTTTTAAACCACTCCATTGTTTGTCAAGAGTTTGTTTTGCCACTTTTCTGCAAATCTGCTCCATTCTGGCATCTTTTGTTTTGTACAGTTAGTGCTTTGTTCCTTTTCTTTCACATCTGTAGGTGTTTGTAATTCATTAGTTTTAGCTCTAATGAAATCACTACACTTTATATGACTTGAATTTTAAGAGGAGATTTAGTGTTGCATTACGAAAACATGCCCATATTATATACAGTAAATTATTTTCAGATCAAAAATCGATAATTTTCAGCAGAAAAATAATGATATTTTTCTTATTTTTGCTCAAAACATAGATTGTGGGTGCACGTTAGAACTGCCTCGGCGAGGCGGTTCTAACGAGTACCCACAATCTATGTTTTGGAGCAAAAATAAGAAAAATAGGAATACCCCTGCATACCCCAGTTTTGCTATATAAAAGTTGGGTTTGAGGGGGTACACATTTCACGGACAAGTTTTCCTGATGTTTGTGGAATTGAGAAAAGTGGCAATTACAGCAGTATTTCCAAAGCAGCATGACGGCTGATTGATTTGTCTTTTATTCATTAGCTCAGAGTTAATGCAAATGGTGGTTTATGTTGTTGACAGTCATTTTTCTTGTCCAAACCTGGTAAAGAAGAGTTATCCTCCCCTTTATTGTGAGTGGGACATTAAAAACCAAACTCTATTGCGGTAGAAGGATGAACACAAACTCTAAAGACAAAAACTTGTTTTTAGCTCGCCTGTACGAAAGTACAGGAAGAGCTATTGCAATCACCCCGGCGTCTGCGTCGGCGTTAGCGTTGCTCAAATGTTAAAGTTTTTGGTTAAAGTTTTTATAAGTCTATATCTCTTGAACATGCTGATGGATCAAGTTGATACTTTGCATGTTAGTAGATATTGGTCTGAAGTTTTATGCAGTACCATCATGACCCACCCTGGGTGACCTTGAGGTCAAGGTCACGGACTTAGAAATTTTGTGTTTAAGTTTTTGGTTAAAGTTTTTATTAAAAAGTACAAATCCAACAAACCCCATGCTTTTCAACCACTTGCTTCATAAACATAAAACTGAAAATGAATGTATGAATGCGAAAATGTGAGAGTGTAATTTTTCATTATAGTGCATGCATTGTAAACAGGTGAGGGGGATCCCCGACCCCCTCCTTGTATATAGCGGGGGAATAAATTCGCACAACATCAAAAAAAAAAAAAAAAAAAAAAAAAAAAAAAAAAAAAAAAAAAAAAAAAAGTACTATATGAGCCGTGCCATGAGAAAACCGGATTTTTGCCTATGCGAAAACAAAGGCGCAGATCAGCTGTGCAGTAACTATTCGGCTAGTACAATTCCTCTGCTACTTATAGCCAAAATTTCAAGACTCTAGCCTGCTTCTGTGACTGTATAGGCCGATTTGTGTCGCACCTGGTCGGAAACCCCGAAGACCGGTTTTCTCACGTCGTGGCTCATATGATAGGAAACTGCACCAGAGGGGTGGACTGGAAATGTCATGTTCACCAAAAATCTTGTGATCCAGTTGGAAGTAACACTATTTCGGCTGCAAGTGACATTGAGACCCCCCCACCCCCTTTATCGTACAAGGTCAAAGTAGCTATCAAACAGCAAGAAGTGTTCATTTCATGATTCAGCTGAACATGAAATTATTGACAGTCTCTACCTTGTACAGGTTAATGTCCACAGGTGTATCTTACAGAGAATTTGATCATGAATTTCTTCAACATTCTTCCCATTTCTAATGATATATGAAGAGTGGTTGTCAGTACTGGCAATAGAATGTGCAGTTAGTATAGGTAATCTGCCTCTGTTTTACCTAGAAACAGTACTATGATCAGGAAAAAATGAAAGAGCCACATCATGAGAAAACCAGTCTTAGTTTTCCAGCCAGGCTCAACAAAGGCACGCTTCAGCTGAGCAGTTACTGCACAGCTGATAGTTTTCCCCAAGGCAAAAATCTGGTTTTCTCATGACACTGCTCAATTGGTTTTGACATGTTGACCTGTAACATGTTCCATATATATGAAGCAAGATATCAAAGTAAATCTGTCATGTCCCAGCGCCCGTGCCTGGCTTTTTATGACAGATCATCAGGAAAACATGTCCATGTAATATATACCCCCTTGAACCCCACTTTTATATAGCAAAACGGGTATGCGAGGGTATACCTATTTTTCTAATCTTTGCTCCAAATTATAGATTGTGGGTACTCATTAGAATTGCCTCTCTGAGGCGGTTCTAACATGTACCCACAATCTATGTTTTGAGCAAAAATATCAAAAATTTCCTAATGAAAATTTTCAATTTTTACAACTTAAGAAAAATCTATTAATTACTTAGGCATGTTTTCGTAATGTACTTGTAATTGTATGTGAAAATGTGTTTGTTAAAATTGAGCCTGTGCATGACAAAACCAACAATTTGGGTTTCCGACCAGGTCCAACACAAACCAGCCTGTACAGTCACAGAAGAAACCCAGAATCTTGAAAATTTGGGAATAAGTAGAGGAGGAGATGTACTATCCGTGTAGCGAAAACAAAGACGCTGATCAGCTTCGCGGTCACCGCGAAGCTGATCTGCGGCTTTGTTTTCGCTTATGCAAATTGTTGGTTTTCTCATGCACAGGCTCAATTGTGTTTTTGATATATAGCTTTTTTCTGGAACTTTCCAGAAAAACTGTCAGATTATATGGTTGTGCTGCTAAGTTATGGTTTACATATGTAAATATAATTATTTATGTATTATGTACATACAGTCTGTATATGTTTGGTATTTGTATGTATGAAGTAATGAACATTGCAAAAGTAATCATGAAATTAAAAAAAGTTCTTATTATAAAAAAAAAAAAAAAAAAAGTTTTTATAAGTCTATATCTCTTGAACATGGCAATGGATCAAGTTGATACTTTGCATGTGAGTAGATAGTGGTCTGAAGTTTTATGGTCAGGGTCACGGACTTAGAAATTTTGTGTTAAAGTTTTTGGTTAAGGTTAATTTTGTGTTAAAGTTTTTGGTTAAGGTTTTTATACATATGTTCGTCTTGAACATGTAAATGTATCAAGTTGATATTGGTCTGAAGTTTTATGCTATATCGCCAGGACTCACCTGAGTGACCTTGAGGTCAAAGGTCATTGGTCATAGACTTTGATAGATTTAGTTATAGTGGCAAAGCACAAGTCAGGCGAGCTACGCTGTCCTGCGACAGCTCTTATTGGTGTAAGACCCTGTTAACATATATCTTATCTGGCAGAGACTAGATAGCCAGCTGCCAGATATGACTGATCTGGTCTTTTGATCTTGTAGAAAAAGAAAGCTTTGTAGACACAAATCTGACTTGTAAATGTTCCTGGGAATAAATTCTCTTGCTATTTTCCTGAATCATTATTGAGGCAATGGTCACAAAAGTATTGTCCAAAACTTTGAATAGAGACATCCCTAGGGTTCAACCACAGCCAAATTTGTGTTCTTGAGCAAGACACATTTCTAATTAATGGTTATTGGTATTACCCAAGAAGCATTTGGCTCCCCCCCCCCCCACAAAGTAATTGTTTAAATTATCTTAGATTATCTCCCCTTAAACAATTCTTGTTCCAATTTTCCATGATGGACATAGGAGCAATTAGTGTTGAGGATTTATAGCAATTAAGGTGGGAGGTCCAGCAGTGTAGATAATAAACTCTTGTAGACAGCAATTATCTTGTGATTAGAAGCACAGTGGCTTATCAATTCACTCACCAGGACAGATTACTCAGTTAATGGGCTGCTGGTTTAAGTGGTCAACATACGTAGGTAGTGGAGTTTGTTAAACTGTTTTGGAGACTTTCTCCAAAGTGTATGAGTTTCATGGAGCTCAGAGAGTGGCAGACTTTGGAGCAAGGATTTAGACTAGTAGGAGGTGGTGGTTGCTCCAGCCATGGATGACTCAAAATCTGGGCCCAGTTGTTCAAAACTTTGTTAGCTTAACGCTGTCACTGTCGTTATTAATAGCCCTCTATTTGTTAACCATATATCAACTTCAAAAGCAAATACACTATTATTTTTTGTTGAAAAATGTGAGAATCCTTGCAAAGGATTCATACATTTTTCCAACAAAAAATAACAGTGTATTTGTAATATTGCCATTTGAAATTTTAATGAATCGTTAACTAATAACATCTTTAATTTTGAACATCTGGCCCCTGTTGAATAGAACATTAAGAATGAAATGTACACTGTATCTTTCACTTCTTGGACTGGACATGATGGACTGACACCAGCAGCTGACATAGAAGTATAAGACGTTATGCATGTTGATGAGCATGTTGTTACAGCTGTAAATCACAGTTTAATGACTGAGAGCTGGAACTAGTTAGGTCCATTGTTGATTGTGGTCATTAACTGCATCATAAAACTACTGTATAAACATGTCATCTAATGATGATTCTGTAGTGGGATTGAGTACCAAGTACTATAGACTGGTATCAGTCCACTAAATAAAACAATATCACTTGACAAACAATTAAAAGTCAAGAAATGTTCATCAGATTCAGAATGCAACTATTTACTATCATGGACCATGTATTTCAGCTAATGGGGAAGTAATAAAGTACCATGGTAATAGCCCTTCATTGGTTATGTACCTTTCAGTAAGAATTAATATCTAGTTGGTCAAATATATCTAAATACATGGCCTGAATGCCAGGCTATAAGTACTACTGCTGTAACAGAGATATTCTTGGAAGTTTTCTTAGAAACAGGCACTGTGACACTGACTGCCCATTGACATGACTTCAGCTAGTGACCATGAAGCCAAAGCATTAAACATCATACAAACAGAGGTATTTTCTTCTGATATCTTCAGACCTTGTCTAAAAATTGATAGAATAGTTGCTTTGTTCAGCCATTATGATTATTAATATTCTGAGCTGTGAAAACATGTTTCTGATGTGAGGAAATTCCATATTTTTCATTATAACCACACATCATTGATCACCTTTCTGATTTAATGCTGGTATTTAATGGAGCTCATAAAACTATTCTTCTTCACAATTTTTGTCATCCTATAACACCAACAGGATCATAAACTTTCCTGACATAATTTAATAAAGTCAAACATGATAACAAATTTCTTTTTTGGCACAAAGAGAAAGTGATGATTTTCAAACATTAGCCATATGTTACAGCAGTGAAAGTTGAAATAGAAATGGCAACAGAGCAAATATTCATCAAGAACATGCTTCCTGCAATTATCTTTTTAATAGTCTACACACATTATGAATTGATATTGTCAGTAGCATTGATACTTTAGGATAAACAAAATCTAATACAAAAGATATGATCAAAACATTGAATATGGCTGTCCTTAGAAAATGCACCATGTCCCATCAGTTGCCAGAGTTTTCTTAGTTATATTTAGAAAAGTAATTGATATAAACTTACGAGGGGGGTAGCCCCTGAGTAGTTTATATCAATTACGAGTACAAACATTTTTAAGCATGTTTAAAATTTTTTAGCCCAAACGCGCCTGGAGCACGCAGCGACTTAAGCGACATATATCAATGTGCACCAAGCATACAAAACGAGCGTGTAACGTGCTTCCAACGAGTCTCCGACGTGCTCATGTCGTATGTTGAATATTACATTTTTGTCAACACGCCAGGCGCGCGTTTGGCTTATTATACGCTAATGTGTGACTGCTGTTTTAGATATTGAGCATCATTTTATTTCTACCTTCTGTCTGCATTCTGCTTGGTGCATTCGAGGGTGGGTCAGGAAGTACTGTCATAGGTGTTAAATTACGATAAATACACAAGATAGGTTGCTGAATTATACATTGTTAGAAAGGGCAACATTTCTCCTTTATAATGATACCAAACCCATGCCCAAAAGAAATGAGTCATGTAGTTTGAATTATCCGTCTTGAAAGACAGGTGGGGTAAAACCACTAACATATTTTCTTGAAATTGTGAACCTTGTATTGTGTCTTTCATGTGTTGTATATTTATAACTACTGGTCATATTTTCTTTAAATTTTAAGTGATAAATTCTGTTATATTTTAAATAATCTAAGATTAGCAATCGGCAGAAATGAACGTCACAAGTGCGCTACTGACTGTATAATGAAGCGATAAAGATGACATCATTGGAATATGTACCCCTGTAACTGTTCAATACCACTGTGTCATTATAATTGCTGGCATTATTTATCTGATTTCACTTCAGAGCATACTAAGATGATACAGTTCAATGGTTAATGCATTTAAAGCTTCGAAGTTCATGCCTAGATGTCATTTTTTCTTTGAAATTAAGCTGCAGTTTTAAAAAAAATGCCAGGACAGGCCGATTTCAACATTTCATTTTGCTATAAAACAATTAAATTGAGTTTAAGACGTTTATAATCACTCATATTCGAAGAATACATTGCACTTATGACTTTTTTTCGAAATCAGTTTACTGTATATTTTTGCATTGCTTTCTTTAAAGATTAGCTTATTACATGTATTTATGTATACTAAATGATGTCAACCTCGTTAAATAAAGTCTTTACTTACTTACTTACTTACTAGTCACCGCTTTAAAAGTGATTTATTACATTTCATTCATGAAGAGTCACAAACAATTTTTATCACAGATAATAGCTAGAGAAATGGTCTTCCAGATGTTGCTATTTTAAAATAGTTTGCAATGACAGATACGGAGAAATATATGGAGTATGTGACAGAACTTTTTGACCGATCCTCGTAATCTCTCTAATCTCTTCAGTTTTTCTTCAAGAGGTAAATTCATCAGGTTCAAGAGAATTTTTTCATCATTTCAGCAAATGTTCAAATAATTTCAATTCAATCTATCTAATTGGTTCAATTTTCAGAACATGATTACAATCCAAATATCAAATCAAAGGACCTGAACTAATTAAATGCTAGAAGTCTTGACAGGGTTCTTCAAGTGCATCAAAGAAGTGAGACAGACTGATAGGGTGAAATGAAACTATTTTTCTGTAACAAAAGGGTGATGATAATGTCAAATCATGAAATGCACTTGGTGGAATTAAAGATCTGACAAACCATGGCAATGTACTTGTTAACTCTGAAAAATTGCTGATGTACATGTATTTGATGATTAAAGGCATGCTGTCCATATACTCATTAGGAATCGAAATAAAAACAATGATCAAATCTGAGATAATACTACCGTATGGAAAGCAGCATTTTTCGAAATTGTAGATCAGAATAGACTTATTCTTGACTGAAACATTTTTGGACTCGATCTTCACTGACTGACAGCATGTCTTCATTTCAATTTATAAGTTTTCCTGCTGTTTTTTAGAGTCCCTGATAAGTACATGTACTTCCTAAGTTCCTGCTTCTAATGAGATTGAACTTTATCATGAAATTTTCTCTTAGAATTGTGCTGGCATTTGATTAATTGTTTTTGTAGAACTGCACTTAAACTATGTCATCAGGGGATTTCAGTATTACTATTTGAATCATGGTACACTGAAAAAAAGTTATAAGAGGCCACCTCATATTTTGTCTTCTAGTTCAGAAAGTAAAATACGATCAATTAAAATTCATGATCATATGAATAAACCAATGTCTAACAGTGGCTCTGTGAGTTTCTGCATTCCAAAATGCGTGATACTTCTCACACAGACGAAGCATGTGTAAAGGTACCCTATTTCAAAAAGTCACACTTTATTAACATCAAATTAAATGTCATATTATGACGTTGTGTTTTTACATTTTAATTTATTTGAAAGTGCTACTGACTGCCATGATGCAAGATAAAATTAAGTCAAAAGTGTTGCTGCAATAAGAATCTTCGTTTCTGTTTTGCACATGCAAGAAGACAACAACCTGAATAACAGGAATTCAGCTTTTGTATGCAATTTGCATACCAACTTTGTTCTTCTCCAGTTGCGTTATTATCAGCAGCACGGCATTGAAATTTTCAGCGATTATTTAGGTCAAATACTAGACTCTGATAAACTTTGAAAATTAAAAAAATCGTCCACAAATTTTGTTATTTTGTTCGTTAAAAATTGGCATTGAAACCGGAAGTGTGCGGCAGCCTTGACATGTTGGTCCTCGAAAATGGTCAAAAACAGTTCAGTCGAATTATATCTCTCATTTCCAGGCCTCATCAAGTGAATTTAACAGGGGTCAACATGTTTAAGAGGCACATTTATGAATTTTTCAAAAAATTTCAAAATTGGCGATTTTTAAAAATGCATAAAAATTCTACCAGTAGAGAAAATTCGAATGTTTGATGTTTTTCCGAGCCGTAACGACCCCTTTGATGACACCCGTTCCTAATTTCAATAAATGGTGTGCTGTATCCAAATTTTTATTCAAAAACATTGATTTTTGCATTTTTACTCCAAAAACGCCTTTAGTAAAAGAAAATTATTTCTTAACACTTTGGAACTTTACTTACTTGAAAGACACGTCTTTTGGCAAAAAATTGTGCAATTTTGAACTTGGCTTAGAAACAAAAAATGAGTTTGAAAAATGGCCTCTTTATAACTTTGTTTCAGTGTACAATACTGGAAGGTCCATTTGAGCCGCCTCATGGGAAAACCAACAATCTGCATAGGCGAAAACAAAGACGCAGATCAGCTTTGCGGTAACCGCGAAGCTGATCAGCGCTTTTGTTTTCGCTACTCGGATAGTACAATTCCTCTTCTACTTATATCCGAAATTTCAAGCTTCTAGCTCTTTTCTGAGCTTGTACAGGCCGGTTTGTATCAGACCTGTTCGGAAACCACATTGTTGGTTTTCCCACGAGGCGGCTCATTTGTGTTTCGGTTTTGCTCAGAAACTGTATAAAATGTCCTCACTCTCAGTATTGTTAACTTGCAGATTAGAATTTAAAATTATTTGGAGATGGCTTCTATCTGTCTATAGGCAGAATCTTTGCTATGTTTGTGCTGTTTGCACCATATGTACGTTTTCATTACATTTAGTTAAGTTCAGGTATCTTAGTGGCTGCCTATTGGGAAATAGCTGCTCACGTGGCTTACAATATGTACCTGATTGTCAATTTTTTTCCCCCTTCTGGGTTCTTTCTGATTGCTGGCATTTATTCTTCAAGTATATCTGTAGAAATTTGCATTGTCTGAGTGATAGATATAGTCTTCCATATTCATGATCATCTTTTATAGCCTGTTTTCTTGATTTTATTTTGTCTGAGAATGGCTGTGATATATTAACAAATTACCTCAGACAGAACTGGTGGTTATGGACACAATTTTATTATTGTATAACATTATTGGCAAGAATGGTACAAGAGCTCTATGAGAAAATCAGATTTGGTGCCACTCAAGACTAGGAACAATATCTACAGAGGACTGTGGAACAATATGTTATGAAACTAGAGTTGCAGAATTAGATCTCCAGTGGCGGTCCATCATTCAGTAAGCCATGAGTCGGGTCAGTCTCGTGATATGGCAGCTCTGCTTTGGATCATTAGATTGCAGGGGTCCTACTGTTTTGTCACAATATGGCTCTTATACTTTGCTTATCATAATTATGTATTTGTATGTTCATGAATGTACCATGCTCTCTTAACGCCACCCATGTATGGCCTGAGTTTATTAACCCATATTTGACAAATGGATTTTCCCATCATTATCAATTGGATGAGTTCACTTTCATTTTTAGGGGTTTCAGGAGTGACTTTTAATTTTTATCCCATTTTTCAATGAATTTTCGTTAAGCAAACAGAATAGCCCCAGATGTGACGCCGCAGATGTGTTTGCCTATGTCCCATAGAAGGGACGCCAGGCTTAAATGAGTTAAGTAATATGCTCATGTTCAAGTATGCATGAGTTCAGGGGGTTTGCTCAAACCCCCTCTGATACCAAATTATCTCACTTTTCATGGGGAAATTTAAGAGAAGCTAAGTAAAAATAAGAAAAAAAAAGAACATTAATTTGGAAAATTTGAACCCCCTCTCCAGAAATCCTGTATCTGCCCCTCATCTTTTGCTCCATATGTCTTGAGTTATCACTGTAAGCCAAAGAGTGCTTCATTGAGTTTGCAAATTTTCATGCAATACTTTGAACTTGACAATGTTCACTAAGAATGCCACTGATAGCTCCATCGTTGCTCCATGTCTCTAACAAGTCTTGTCCATTTTCTGGGGAAATAAAACATTATTGGGATAAGTAAAAGCCATTAGGAATCAGTGTAGAATATTTTGTTCAGGAAAAGCTTTTTACATAATGACAACTTATTGTGTTCAGCGATACCTCCTGGGAGTTGTCACTGGCCACTTGTTAGCATGTAAATTGGTACAGTAAGGGTATATTTGGTGTATATTATCACTAATTAGATTAATTATCCGCTTTCTCCTTGAATATATATCACATGAAAGATGCTGACATTTACGTCACATTGGATGTCTATGTTTATTGCAAATCCCAAGTTTTTGTTGGTACCGGTCCCATTAGCGTAACGGTTAGAGTGTCGGCTTTGGGGCTGGAAGGTCATGGGTTAGATACCAGGCCGGGTCATACCAAAGATACCATGGTACCAGTGGCTACCTTGCTTGGCGCTCTGCATTTAATATAAGGCTAACACTGGAAAATGCCTGTCTGTTCACCCAGACTTAATAAAGGCAAACCGCCCATCAGGTAGCTCTTGGGTGGACACCAAATGCTTACATGTTTCCATCTTGCAGTATCTTGCAGTACATCCACTACACCATGCAATTATCATGATCATTCCTGTAGTAAATACAACTGTGTGTACCTCATATGTCATTTTATGTGACCTGAGTGTAATAAAGCCTTTGTAATGTTCTTTTCAGTAAACTGCCAGAAAGTTCTCTGCTGGGAAATTGCTGAGTTTTCCTCAGAATCTGTCTAAAATATAAGATGGATCCAAAATATATTTGTTTGCAGCTGTCAGAATGTTTGCAACAATTTGTTACTCTCAGACAGGGAGACTTATACTGACATTTGAAAATTATGAAATATCTTTTCTTGCTAATGAGTCTGAATACCAACAATTTGTTGCAGATTTGTTGTAAGTGTGGGATCATCCCTAATTTGAAGGATTGGAGATGCAAGTCTTTTGTGCATGAAAAAGATCTAAATCACTTCACAGAGATCAAAGGCACAGGGTAGGGATTAGCATGAAAGTCAGGGGGTTCTTTGGCTGAAAGTCATACCAATATTTGGAGGACATGATCAAGTATAACTGTGTTTTGGGATGATATGCCAAAGGAATTCCTGACAGAAATCAATGAGATTGTTGCAACACCTTAATTGAGCCGCATCGTGAGAAAAACAGATTTTTGCCTATGCGAAAACAAAGACGCAGATCAGCTGTGCAGTAACTGCACAGCTGATCAGCATCTTTCTTTTCACTACTCGGAGAGAACATTTTCTCTTCTTCCTAAATCTGAAATTTCAAGCTTCTAGCCATCTTCTGTGGCTGTACAGGCTGGTTTGTGCCAAACCTGGTTGGAAACCCCGAAGACCAGTTTTCTTGCGTCACGGCTCAATTGATTGTTGTGTCAATATTATGCATGAAGCAACTGTTACTGGCTGCACATGCAGGAATTTCTAGAAATGGATCATTAATAGCTTTCTAATTGTTTCTTTTGGATTCTCATAAATAATTACCAAAATCTGTTTTCCACATGGCCCCAGTTTCATTCCAAAACCTCACTAGCATAGTGAATATAAATCGCATTTTCTACAAAATAAGTTTTACATGCAAAATATGTTTGGAGTTGTTCCATTTCATTGCTATGCCATTTAGTCAAAATTTTGTGAGAAATATTAATCATTTTATTATTCAGTTTATTATTCAGTTTATGTATCTTTAATATGAAGCATCTAAGTTATTACTTTGTTTTATTTTTGGTCTTGAAAGGTTGCCTCATAAAGTTTTGGATGGGGGAGGGCTTTTACATCTGCTTTACATGTGTCCTAACAGAGTGCAGTCTCGTTCTGTGCTTGGATGTACTCGCTTGAGTAATGTGTTTGTTCTTAATTTATGGAAAGAATTTAAAGAGAAAAAAAAAGTTAATATGAGTTCTGTGAATGAGTGCAGCATCTTCCTTGTCAAAACTTTGAATGTCATTTTAATTTGAGCCTGTGCATGAGAAAACCAACAATTTGGGTTTCCGACCAGGTCTGACACAAACCGGCCTGTACAAGCTCAGAAAAGAGCTAGAAGCTTGAAATTTCGGATTTAAGTAGAAGAGGAATTGTTCTATCCGAACAATTACTGTGTCTGTGGGACAGTGATTTGTATCTGTTCCATTTGTAGCTCAGTGGTCAGTGGAGAAAACATAACAAAACTGCTTATAGGGAGGGACAACTGCTGCCTATAGGGAAGGGCAACTGCTGCCTATAGGGAGAGGCAACTGCTGCTTATAGGGAGGGACAACTGCTGCTTATAGAGGGGGACAACTGCTGCTTATAGGAATGGGCAACTGCTGCTTATAGAGAGGGACAACTGCTGCTTAAAGGGAGGGATAACTACTGCTTATAGGGAGGGACAACTGCTGCTTATAGGGAGGGACAACTACTGCTTTATAGGGACGGGCAGCTGCTGCTCATAGGGAGGGGCGGCTGCTGCATTATAGGGAGGGACAGCTGCTGCTTATAGGGAGGGGAAACTGCTGCTTATAGGGAGGGGCAACTGCTACTTATAGGGAGGGCAACTGCTGCTTATAGGGAGGGGCAACTGCTGCTTATAGGGAGGGACAGCTGCTGCTTTGTAGGGAGGGACAGCTGCTGCTTATAGGGAGGGACAGCTGCTGTTTATTGGAAGGGGCTATGGTTGGTCAAAATTTATACATGTAGTATGCACACTCAAATGAAATTAGTAATAAATACTAGAAAAGTATTGGACTGAATCAATGTATCTGTTAATAAAGTAACAGTTTCTTCCAATTCCTTTCTCCTTTATTTAGGTGGATGCTGTAATATGTAGATTATTAGCTAAACCTGTAGACATTGAAATAATTGTAAACACTTGCCATTTATATTGACTACATTTCTTTGATGTTAAGTTTTTGGCGAAGTTAGAAGTTCATTGTCAGACTGAATGATGTTGCTTGAGCATGTTTGTCTTGTTCACTGATTTCTGGAATACCAATGTTAATTCATTGAGAATATTTGTCCCATACAACTGGTCTTTCTAAAGGTTTCCTGTCACAGTAAGTTAATTAAATTGAGGTCTAAAAAACTTTTGGCTGTATTGTTTTCATAGTGTGTCTCCATTTGAACAACTTTTGTTAAAAAGATATAAAGATGCTTGAAAAGTCTGAAGGTGTTAGAAGCAGTCTGTGATAGCCATTATCTACCCTCTGTGCCATCATTAGTTAACTCAGGATGTTGGTGTTAGTCAGGGAGGTCATTTATCTCTGTTGTTCTTCTTTGTATACATCAATGCTTTCTAAATTAGCAGGGCATTAAATGGATGCAGAGAATTTAAATGTGAGATAAGGCAAGGAAAGAATGTCAGATTGCCCTTTGTGCATATTTAATGAGTTTTACAGATTCATCAGCCAATTGCTGCCTGCACTTAATGAATTTTGGCATGAAGGATTTAATTTCTTAAATTACATCTGAGAATACTTGACATACCTTGCTGTATATGATTGCTTCAGCAATGAGTTTGACACAAGCCTAGCATACTTTCTAGGAAATAAGTGTCAGAATTAAAGGTTCTAACAGTCCTTTACAAAGCTAGAAATATGGTTGCAATAAATTTCAAATACTAATTGGCTTGTCATGTATCTGAACAAAAATGTGTGTTGAATGAATACAACTTAACAGGCACTCAATGAACATAAAAGATAAACACATTTTTAACTTTTAGATTGTCATAATAAATCTGCACCTTTTTGTTGTCATAATAAATCTGCACCTTTTTGTCTATTTCATTTATTTTTATGACCTTTTCAAGATAATTTCACTGTTTTCAATTTGTAGTTTCTCACATTAAATGAGCGGCATCGTGAGAAAACAGGATTTTTGCCTATGCGAAAACAAAGGCGTGGATCAGCTTCGCAGTTACACTACACGGATAGTACAATGTCTCTTCTTAAATTCGAAATTTCAAGCTTCTAGCCTGCTAGCCTAGCCACTAGGCGTTAAAATGACAAATCTACAAAGGTAAAAATCTTTTTATATAAAATGGTCATCATTTGGACATAACATGGTCTACTCCTCTGTCTCGATTTTGATAAATCTAAGCCAAGATGCTTACTTTAGAAAATATCATGTACTAGCTATCAAAAAGGACAATTAAAGATGTTACAAAAAAGGGCAAAACATATTTATCAGACTAGTAGCTAGTCTTCTAGCCTGCTTCTGTGACTGAACAGGTTGGTTTGTGTCAGACCTTGTCGGAAACCCCGAAGACCAGTTTTCTCATGTCGCGGCACAAATGGTAAGCAATATGTTCACATAACATTTTTTTTTTGTGCACTAAGTATTTATATTTGATAATTACCTGATTAAATTTGTCTGCTGTCATTATTTGTTTAAAAAATCACAGCACTTGAGGGATGCATAAATCCTAGGACAGTGTTGGATTCATTTTTGTCACCATACATGTGTCACTATATTCCCACTTTTGTACAAGTAAGCAAGCTAAACATTATTGCAAAGATGAATAACGAGGGAAAACATGAGAAGACAGAGCCAGACCCAGGCTTTAAATGATGAACTATGTGTACATTATGTATGTGTGACTGTGTGTCACAGATATTCATTGTAGGAGTAAAGACTAAAGATTTTGTCTGTAGCAAACATGTTGGCAGACTTTCCATAATTCTAAACACTTTCTTGGTTTATGTTTATAAACTGCAATTGAATCTGGTATACTTTGAGGATGAAAAACAGCAAATCATAAATGAATAGATAACTTGGCATCAATTTATCATAACAGTGTTGGTGAAAAATCATATCATAGACCAATACTACAAGTTAAATATTTGAATCAGTCTTTGTTGAAGAGATTTGTTTTCTTTGAAGGTCAACCACCTTGTTACCTTTTGATAGTTGGGTGATAATTAATTTTGAGGTAACAATTTATTTTCTATTGCTATTAGATATTCAGTTTCGATAAATTGTGGCATGGGAATTATCTTTTCAAAATCAAAAAGTAAATGTTAATATATAACAAGTTACAACAAACAGCTTATTTGTAGCTGACCTGGGCCATTTTTGTGGGTGAGGAAAAATGAGCTTTCTGTCATGCTATAGACCTGAACAGTCAGCTTTGCTTATTGACCATTAGAGCATCTAACAAATTGTCATCCTGCAACATGAGTGTATGTTCATGGACCATGGAGTCTGACCCTGAACCCGAGTAATCTTTATTCTGACCATGAACTACCATGAACTTATGTAAAACAATGTTTGCATGTTGTACATCTTTTGTTACTTGCATTTTGCTAACAGATAAGATAGAGATATTTGTCTAATTACTGGCCACAACTAACACTGTTACCATGTCTAAACCAGAATGTGTCATGTTACCATGAAGTGGCATTGACAGTTGTAGCATGTTCATTTAGGTTGGCATTTGTCCAGTTTTGTTGCTTCTGTATTCATTGTAAGAGGGGTGGCATTGTTTGTCTGCCTGGCTACAGCTAACACTGTTTCCATGTCAAAATCAGAGTCTGCCATGTCATATAGAAATGGTATTGACAGTTCAGCAGGGTTATCACGGTTGGCAATTTGTCCAGTTTTGTTGTAATTTGTAGCCTTTACACCAAAACATGCGATGAACTTCAAGTCCATTGACTTGTTGAATTGGTGCTGCTTTCTCACACACTGGTTTCTCAAAATCCAACACTATCTTAAAATCTTCAAAGTTTGGTAAAAGTGCAAATTTTGTGTGCTAAAGATGCTCTTCCATATCTGTATATACCATTTTGATGACCTAAAGCTCTCCATTGAGGGATTATAGCTAGTTTAATACAATCTCATTTCATCATATAAAACCCATATCCCATGACCTGTATTTGTCCCTAGACTTTCCTGTCTGCCGGAACCTCCCCCTGGCAGGTATATCACCTAGACTGTTACCTCTGTTACCTAGAGTGTTGATTTTATCAGCAATTTCCAATACCTACTGATAGTTTACTGATTTCTATCAAAGATATCAGCTATACCACCAGAGTAACATGATATCTTCATTAAACTTTGCTTCAAGATGTCAATCCACATCAAACACTTGGATAATTTGAATTTTATCTTCTTCTTCAATTTCTCTGTGTGATATAAACTGCTCTTGGGTATGGTTTTGATCTCTTTTGAGATATCAAGATTGAGGTGGTACACTTGATCCTTGTTTTATTCCAGGTTGCCTTAGAAATCTACTTGGAAATTTCATGACAGTTTTAATTGTTTAATTGTCACCTGCCAGTGCCACCTGTATAGTTGTCTATGTATACAAGACTCTACAAGCCACAAGTCCTTAGCTGAGGGGTTAGTATCCTTAATGCACTTATTTTACTGTTTAGCATCCTGTACATGTACCTTGCCCATCTTTCTGGTATCGGAATACTGAGATACATTCAGATACCAACTCTTGAAAAATGCAATGAAGTGGATCAAGTGAGTGGATAACTGCATTTTTCTTTTTCCGTCCTCTTTAATACTGGTCTCCTGAAGAAGTGGATAGGGTGTTATATTTAGATAAGATCATGTCAGTCTAAATGCAATTTGTTGTAATACTAAATGACAGAAATTGTGATAAAAATCTCAGGTTCATCCTTTTATGGCCTGATTAAGTTTTATTACCTGTACTTTGATAATACCAGTCTGGTCTAAAATGTATAAAACCCACCATCCCTCTGTGGTCCAGAGGTATAAATACCATCTCGCTCATCTTGAGGCTGATCGAATTGAGTTAAGTTTTATGTCCATTTGAATTTAACAACATTGGTGGTCTATAAAATTGAATTTGAATTGCTTGAAAAAGACAAGAAGCACCCAATAAATCTGTGAGAATCTGTGTTTAGATTGATAAGTGTTTAGTGTTATTACAATCACAGGAAAGAGTATAAAAATCTTGAAAATAATTGTAATTTGGATGAACTCCTTCAAAAGTTATCAAGTTACAGAAAGTTGACTATGGTTTCAATAAAATATTTAAGAGGCTTTACTGCACTTTTATTAGCTCACCTGAGCCGTTAGGCCCACGAGGTGAGCTTATAGGATGGCCATGATCCGGCGTCCGTCCGTCGTCCGTCCACAATTTCAAAGATCTTCTCTGAAACCGCTTGGCCAACCAAAGCCAAATTTTATGTGAAGCATCTATAGGATGGGGGAACCAATGTGTATATAAGAAATCCAGGTCACATGACCAAGATGGCTGCCATGCCCATATATGGTAAAAACCCTTCAAAAATCTTCTTCTCCAGAACCGGGTGACTGATTTCAACGAAACTTGGCATGAAGCTTTGATGGCTCAAGCACTACAATGTATATATAAATCATGATCCTGTGATGACCTTGACCTATTTTATGGCAAGGTCAACATAGGTCGCCAATGCATTTGAATGGGGAAAACTTTTAAAATGTCATTTAAAGTCATTTAAAGTGAAAGTCTTGCAGGAAATGGGCAGTAGGACTGAATATTAATGATTCTGAAAAAAACTGGACCCCAGGGCTCATATGCCCCCACCCCGGGGCAATATACATGTATATTACCATAATATTCAAACATCATCTCCTCTGAAACAAATTGGCCAATCAAAGC
The DNA here is from genome assembly GCA_964017185.1 of Rugalucina vietnamica. Classification (NCBI taxonomy): domain Eukaryota; kingdom Metazoa; phylum Mollusca; class Bivalvia; order Lucinida; family Lucinidae; genus Rugalucina; species Rugalucina vietnamica. The sequence goes on from OZ024880.1 coordinate 39,364,819, forward strand.
CAAATTTTATGTGAAGCATCAATAGGAAGGGGTAATCAATGTGTATATAAATAATCCAGGTCACATGACCAAGATGGCCGCAATGCCCATATATGGTAAAAACCCTTCAAAAATCTTCTTCTCCAGAACCGGTGGATCGATTTCAAAGAAACTTGGCATGAAGCATGGATGGCTCAAGTACTACAATGTATATATAGATCATGACCCTGTGATTTTTACGGCAAGGTCAACATAGGTCGCCAATGCATTTGAATAGGGAAAACTTTTAAAATGTCATTTAAAGTGAAGGTCTTGCAGGAAATGGGCAGTAGGACTGAATATTAATGATTCTGAAAAAATGGACCCCAGGGGCTCATCTGCCACTACCCCGGGGCAATATACATGTATATTACCATAATATTCAAACATCTTCTCCTCTGAAACCGCTTGGCGAATCAAAGCCAAATTTTATGTGAAGCATCTATGGAATGGGGGAATTACTGTATATATAAATTATCTAGTTCACATGACCAAGATGGCTGCCATGCCCATATATGGTAAAAACCCTTCAAAAATCTTCTCCGAATCTGGTGGATCGATTTCAAAGAAACTTGGCATGAAGCACCAATGGCTGAAGTACTACAATGTGTATATAAATCATGACCCTGTGGTGACCTTGACCTATTTTACAACAAGGTCAACATAGGTCGGCAATGCATTGGAATGGGGGAAAACTTTTAAAAAGTCATTTGAGGAGAAAATCTTGCAGGAAATGGGTAGTAGGACTAAATATTAATGATTCTGAAAAAAAAATGGACCTAAGGGCTCATATGCCCACACCCCGGGGCAATATACATGTATATTACCATAATATTCAAACATCTCCTCTAAAACCACTTGGCCAATTGAAGCCAAATTTTATGTGAAGCATCTATAGGATGGGGGAACCAATGTATATATTAATAATCTAGGTCACATGACCAAGATGGCCGCCATGCCCATATATGGTAAAAACCATTCAAATATCTTCTTCTCAGAAACCAATAGATTGATTTCAATTAAACTTGGCGTGAAGCATCCATGGCTATAGTACTACAATGTATATATAAATCATGACCCTGTGATGACCTTGACCAAGTTTATGGCAAGGTCAACATGGGTTGCCCATGCATTGTAATGGGAAAAACTGTTAAAATGTCATTTGAAGGGAAAACCAGCAAGAAATTGGCAAATGGACAGAATATTGATTATTCTGAAAAAAGAAAACGGCCCAAGGGCTTCATCTGCCCCTGCACTGGGGTTAAATACCATAATATTCAAACATGTTTATTGGAATATGCAGCAGACTCAGGTGAGCGTTTACAGGACCATTGGTCCTCTGGTTGTGCTCCTTTTGGTTCTTTTGTTGGGCTAAAGTATAACTGATACTGACAAATTTATCCAAAAAAGCAAGAAATTGTAGTAAAATATGTTAATTGAAGATGAAAATTTGAATTTCTTGTGAAAATGGTGCATGTCACCTGATTATTGGGTTGACAACTTCAATTGCGGACCTTCTGACATTATTTCAACAGGAAGGAAAAATGAAAATGAAAAAAAAAAAAAAAAAAAAAAAAGAAAAAAAAAAAAGATTTTGTAAAGATATTTGAAGAAAGAAGATCATAGGAAAGAAAGAAAAGATAGAAATTATCTAAATCCCATTTTGCAAGTGAATAATATGTACAAATCAGGCAAAAGAATGTCACCTTGCCTGACCCCAAGTTTGACCATAATAATGCAGTTTATGTTGAACTCAACAATATTCACAATGACCAGACATCAAAACTTGATGGCCATACTGTAAAACATTATAGTCATAAGTGTTAACTATATTTCTCATAATTCATGTCTGTATGATTATGTTTGGTCATATTTCAGTGGAGAAAGAACTTTTTGTGATTTGCTGTTTGTTTCTTTGTTGCATTCCTGTATTGATGCCAAAGTCTTTGACTGCTTCAGTAGCCAAGAACTGATTTATCTTTGAATGTTTCAGGCAATAATTGTGTTTGGTTCAAATAATTGTTGTGATTTAGCTGAGAACAGAGAATTTGCAGATCTTCACAAATCTTAGGTTCACAGCATCGGCATGAACAAAATGCTTTTATTGGATTTCGGAGTGTTCGATTTTGACTTCTGGTGCTTTAGTCTCTTGTAATGTTTGTTAGATTTTTACAACATTTCAAGGGATGCATGAAAACATGCAGTATTTTAATATGCTTATTGTGTGAGGGATGCTCTGGCATTTTACTACCAGTAGTATTTGGGTGGTCATAGAAGATTATGAGCTCAGCTATGAGTGTCAGACTCAGGATGTTTGAAGTTAAGTCTATACAGTTACATGTCCTGATTTGTATGTCTTCTGAAAAAATAATAATAAAATACTGTAACTGGGAAACTTCTACACACATCTCTTTTAACTTCACTCCTTTCATTTCTTTTCCTCACAGTGTCACAGGGTTAGCTGCTGATGTAAGAAAAAGGTTTTAAAGTATCTCCTTGAAGGATTAAGATAGATTTGAATTGATAGATGTTACAAAACCTGAAGCTATGTATGATATCTATGGTAAACAAAACAAATAGTTCTGACAAAAATCTGTAATAATATATCATTACCTCCCCCTCGGCAAGCTATATCTCCTAGGCAGGGGAGATAATTGGTCCAATTAGTGTCACAACAGGAGTTATGATTGGCCGTCAATCAAACACCTCTATTTGGCAGAGTACAGTGCCCTGCCCTGCTATTAATGTGGTACAGAGGTGGTGATTTCTCCAGTAATTTTCATGTATATCATAACATTTAAGAAGAAAGGTGGACAGTTTGTCTTGGCTAGGGTCACTTTGGACAAGTTTGCTGCAATTTTGTAATTGTCATAATAGCATATAAAAGAAATACACATCTTCCTGTCAAATAAGGGACCTTGTCCAACAACTAATGTCATTGCAACCATTACTACTAATGTAAATGTGTAAATATTAAAGCCCAAAGGTGATTTATGAGGTTGCTTTGACCCAAAGCATTAATTTTGCTAAGAGAGGTTGCCATTAGGAAAACATGTCTATAAAAAGTATACCCCCTTGAACCCCACTTTTAAATAGAAACACTGGGGTTTGCAGGGGTATACATATTTTTCTTATTTTTTGCTCCAAAACATAGATTGTGGGTACTGGTTAGAACCGCCTCGGCGAGGCGGTTCTAACGTGTACCAACAATCTATGTTTTGAGCAAAAATAAGAAAAATACTGACATTTTTCTACTGAAAATTTTCATTTTTTACAACTTTAAAAATCTCTGTGTGTTTTCGTAATGCAATGCAAAGTATCATATAAGGGTATTTGACAGTAATAATCATGGAGGGGTGGGGGAACTACATGTTGACAGCTTTCTCTAGAACTGATGTACGCGTGTGCTTACAAGATTATATATATTTAATTTGCCTGAGAAATAATATTTTAGTCCCAGACCATTCTAGCAGATTGAGTTTTAGGAAGAGCTATGTGGTCTAGTTTTCCAAAGTCAGTAAAAGCCCATTATTTCTTATGGCAACACAATTTCTACAAGAAAAAAATGTCAATTAAGGAGTTTGAACTTTCTTCTTGAAAACCTATAAAACCGAAATAATTTGATAAAAGTTATCGGAAAAATCCATTGCTATTTTCAGCTTCGCTCGTTTTCCTATCAGCATCTATTACCAGCCACAGATATCGACAGATTCACAATTTGTAACTTCTAAACTAATCAAGCGCCACTCCAATCAGATAGAAGCTGTGCTTGCTTAGCACAGATAATAATATCAATTGTTGATAATCATGTCGCTTGTCCAGCTATGAAAGTTTCCGCATGGATAAGTTGCTACATTTGCATGAATGGATTCTGGACATTTTCCTGGCTGTTAGATAAATGATTACCTACTTTGACAGGGAGATATCTATTTTCTCAATTTATTTCTTACAAAACTGTTTGTTTAGCACAGTTAGAGATGTAGATCAGCTAATATAACTTTGCTGGAGGCCAGATTTTACGCTGTAGTTAGGTTTACACCACTGGATACTTAATATGGTAGAAATGGTACCTGGAGCTGACACAACCCAGCAGGCACATGACGTCATAATGAAGTCATATTGACGTTGATGCGACGTCATGACGTTGCATCGACGTTGATATGACGTCATTATGACATCATGTGCCCGCTGGGTTAATAGTTCTAGGATTTGTACATAATTTAGGTGGTGGTGATGAGGGTCTATCCCACACTCTTGGTCTTTGTGGTAAAACCACACATGGGTCCTCTCACACCTGAGTATGACTTTTATGTTTTTTCTCCATTACATGTATTTTGTTTGTTTTAGTACATCAGGGTAAGTACAGAAGATTGTGTGCAGCTTGTAGAGGAGATTCTAGGGCATGAGCTATTTTTAGACTGCTTGAATTTGAGCCGTGATGCAAGAAAACCGGTCTTCGGGGTTTCCCACCAGGTCCGACACAAACGTGCCTGTGCAGCTACAGAAGATGGCTAGAGGGTTGAAATTTTGGATTTATCTGGAGGAAGAGTTGCGAAAACAAAGGCGCTGATCAGCTTCGCTGCGAAGCTGATCTGCGCCTTTGTTTTCGCATAGGCCTAATTCCTGTTTTCTAATGATGTAGCTCATTTTGTATCAGTCTACTATTATAATAGCTTATGAGACTGCTTATATTCACACAGGATTCCACTAGAAGTTTGAACTTTAAAGCCATACAAATCTTTTCAGTGACCTTAGAAGATTTATCTATCAAACTTGAACGTTTTCTTATGGACTTGTCAAGTCTTTTGAAACTATATCAAAGTCTGTTTTTCAAAAGTTCAGAATAATAAGTAAGATTAGTCAACAAAATACTAATTGTACACTCAAAGAAGCTTAGAGCTTTCTAAACTAACTGTTATATTGCCAAAAACTTGAACTAAATCATAAACCACCCTTTATCCTTAAGAAAAACACAGTAATGGGATTAACCAAGAATAAGTACCACAAGTGTTTTCTGTATACCATAAAAGTTTCATACAAGAAAAGTATCATAATTTTCACAAAGAACAATTATCTTGTTATAGAAAAGCTTGCTTCATCCAAATATCACTTTCTGAGTTTCTCTGAAAACCTGCTGCCATAGCAATTCTGTGTCATCCTCATACATGTAATTATCTGGTGAAATGACGTGATATGGAATTCATTATACAACATTTTGTTTCATCTGAAATCTTAGAAATGCTTATGCTGAAGCACGCCTAATCAAAATACTGTCAGGAAATGCAAAGAAATGGGTTTCAAATTGAATAGAAAACTACTTGATCAATATTCTGACATTTTTGTGCAAGCAAGCGAAATTCTCCATCATGCAATTAGATTTTGTTATATCAATTCTGCAATTTGAATTATTAACTGATCAATTTTATGGGGCTAACTATAGCCCTCTTTGTACCAATAACTCTTTGGTATGAATTGAATTTGTTTCTTACAAGTTTTACTAATATAGGAGTCGGTAATGACAACTGTATGCTTGTACTATCAATCCATTCCGGCTATAATTGGATGTTTTTGCAACTTTTGGGTCATCTTCAGGACAAATCTATGATGGTTTCCATGTAAAATGGATGACTTGGGCAGGTCATAATCTATCATATTTACAGAATATTGTATTAGGTACAATTCCCAAAGTGGCATGGATATGAATGCCTTCTAAAATTGATGTAGGTGTCTTAAATATTCTCTCTTGTTTATCCCGGAGAGGGTTGATATTCCTAAAATAAGTCCATCTGTGACATGTATACCTCCTTGAACCCCAATTTTATATAAAAAAAACCAGGGGTTTGCAGGGGTAGGCCTATTTTTCTTATTTTTGCTTCAAAACATAGATTGTGGGTACATGTTAGAACCACCTCACCGAGGCGGTTCTAACGTGTACCCACAATCTATGTTTTGAGCAGAAATAAGAAAAATAGCAAAACATTTGTTTACAACTTAAAAATCTCTGTATATTAATTGCATTGCATGGATATGTTTTCGTAATGTCACCAGGCAATCTATAGCTCGTTCAACAGCATGTCCCATTCCTAACCAAGCAGACCCACGTTCCTCATGTCCAAAACATTTTTCATGAAGGTTTGGTTGTGAAGACATTTCTACATCCATTTTCATCTTACCCTGAGTCAAGAAGTGCATTTGGCAGTTATTGGTGAAAACAAAATGTGCACAATGTACTGGTAACTTGCCTCTGGGAGGCTGCAGATATTACACAAACTGACCTTGTATTGGCTGTTAAATGTTGTCATAAATGCATGCAGACCCTGTAAATTTGAGGGGTCGCAGGTGCGATCCCGGGCTTCTCCAGTCTGTCGGACGAGACTGTAAACTGAGGTCCTGTCTTCATATGACCATAGCTGTTGGTGGGACGGTAAACCCCAATCAACCAACCAAACATATAAATCTGAGATGCAGTTGCTCATATAAGATTGTGATACATGATTGGATCCGAGTTTCAAGCAGAACTTAATCAATAAGGAAATTTACCATCCTAAAACTGGTTTAAGTTTAAATTTTGAAATCAAATTTCATGACTCAAAAAGTCCTAGACTCTCTATGGATTGAGATTTAAGGATTAATATACTTATATAATGTGTCAGATGTCTAGGCCAGTTAAATATGAGCCTGTACATGAGAAAACCAACAGTCTGGGTTTTCAATCAGGTCCAACAAAAACCAGCCTATGTAGTCACAGAAGCAGCCTAGAAACTTGAAATTTTGGATTTAAGAAGAAGAGAGATTGTACTATCTGTGTAGCGAAAGTCAGCGTCGCAGTTACTGCGAAGCTGATCTGCGCCTTTGTTTTTGCCTATGCAGATTGTTGGTTTTTCCATGTGGTGGCTCATATGTCTTTAACCTTTGATGCTGTATTAACCACCTACAATTTCAAAAAGCAGTGATGCATGTGATTGCACAATAGCTATAGCCCCAGCCATCAGAAAAGTCGGAAAGAAGCAGAAATTTCATTCATACCCTCTTATAGAGGAACCCACTGGAAGCTTGAAAACCAATGTTTGGTCAATTTTAAGTCTTGCGAAAGTGTTGAAATTATGCTACACATGACATTCTATAATGCGATTCTCGAAAATGAGGGTGTACATACAAAATTGGTCATATCTCCGCTTTTAATTATCCTACATCACTAAACCTGGTATCATTTTAAAGCTAAGACATAGCCCTTTTATCCAATGATAAGTAATGCAAGTCACCTAATTTGCATATTCATGAATTTTAATGAAAACATTAAAATGACAGAAAAAAAAACCATTAAAATTCCATAAATAAACTAATTTCAGGCCAAAACTATCACTGTGACACTTTGTTATTGAGCCAGTACTATCATATGACAAATATACTGATGTCAAGGGCCTATATGAAAATTATCTCATTTGCATATTCATGAATTTTAATGAAAATGCCAAAAATCGAGCCAAAAAAACAAGGGAAACCCTATAGCCATTGCAAGGTTTTGGATGCGCTTTAAGATCTATCTTGCATCCCTGGAACCATACTATAATTGGTCTGATACTGATGCATGGACCTAGCAATAAGACCTTGATACCTAATAATCAAATCATTGAATTTGCTCATTCATGAAAATTAACAAAAAATACTCCATAAGGAATCGGAGACAAATCATGGCAAAATAAGGGGTGTATGTACAAAATCATTTGTTCCAGAGCTGTCAATCAATCCAGGATACTGAAAGAGGTATCAAATGACAACTATGACAATGTACTATGATCCTAAAGTAGGATATAAGAATAATCTGATTTTCAATTTCATGAATTTTAATGAAAACTTAAAAAAAAATTGAGAGAAACATTGAAAAATTAAACGGGTAAACCTACAAAATGACTTGTATCTCGGCAACCAAAAGACCTAAAGTGCTGAAAATGACATAAATGTTGCTAGCGCAATATTATACCATCCTGTACTATAATATGTAAGTCAATTGATTTTTTAGTATTACGATTATTAGCAAAACCTTCAGAATTTAGAGAAAAAATACGGAAAAACTAAGGAGGTAAACATAGAAAAATGCATGTATCTTGGGTACTGATAGACCTAGAGAGCTATAATTGGTATTAAATGTTGCTAAAACTATTCTCTATGACCATGTAATTCATATATAAAGCATAAGCTATTTTTGTTGTATGGATGTTAAGGAGATCTTTATAAATAAGACAAAAAACAACGAAAAATGAAGGCGTACACAAACAGAATCGTGTATATCTTGACTGCCAAGAGCCGTAAAGAACTTAAAATGGCTTCAATTTATTGGTGGGACACTGTTTTATTGCCATGTTTTATATATATAAAGCATGCTTGCTGGCAATCAAGATTTAATAAATTATGTTGGAGCACAATCTTCATTTCCACAATTCTTCAAAATCTTATTGTAACATTCAGAAAATGCAATAGCATATGCTTAAGCTATCAGACCATGTGGCAAGAGGTAATTTTCCTCTAAATTCGACAGGTTTTGTGAATATTCATAAAGCAAAAAATCAAATGACTCATATATTGTAATACAGGACGGCATGGTTGGGTCATAGCAACCATTTGATGCTATTTTCAGCAAATTTTCAGCATGTTAGGGATTTTGATTGTGGAGATACAAGACATTTTGTAAGTTTACCAGTTTCATTTTTCTTTTTTTCATTTCTGTTTCTGGAGTTTTCATTATTATTCATGAAATTGAAAAATAAGATAATTATTATATCAGACTTAAGGGACATAGTACATTGCCATAGCATTCAGTTGATACGTTTTTCAGCATCCCGAGTTTGTTACCAGCTCTGGTACAAGTGATTTTGTATGTCTACCGCTATTTTTCCAAGATTTTTCACCGATTTCTTATGTATTTTATTAACTTTCATGAATAAGCAAATTCAACCATTTGAATAATAGGTATTAAGGTTAAATTGTTTGGTCTATGCTCCACTTTCAGACCAATTATAGTATTCTACAACATGCTATTGTCGGCATAATTTTTGTAGGTGTGGAAACTTTGTAATTTTACATCATGTATATGCGTTCATTGTTGAGGACAATATTTTATGGCATTAAGGTGATACCTCTCTGACTACACAGGCAGCCATGATAATTGGTCCCAGGGATGCAAGATACTTGTAGATCTTATAACCAATCCAAAACCTTGCAATGGCTACATTTTATTCCCTTTTTAGCTCACCTGAGCCGAAGGCTCACAGGTGAACTTATAGTATACCCATGCTCCGGCCTCCGTCCGTCGTCGTCCGTCCGTCCGTCCGTCGTCCACAATTTCAAAGATCTTCTCCTCTGAAACCGCTTGGCCAATCAAAGCCAAACTTCATGTGGAACATCCTTAGGAAGGGGGAACGAAAGTCTATATAAATGGTCCAGGTGACATGACCAAGATGGCCGCCATGGCTATAAATAGCAAAAACCTTTAAAAATCTTCTGCTCCAGAACCAGTGGGCCGATTTCCACGAAACTTGGTATGTATCATTGGGGACGCGGGCCCATCATAGTTTATATAAATCATGACCCTAGGATGACCTTGACCTATTTTATGGCAAGGTCAACTTAGGTCGCCAATGCATTTGAATGGGAAAAAATGGTAAAATGCTATTTAATGGGTAAAACTTACCGGGAATAGGCAAATGGACAGAAGATTAATGTTAATGGAAAATTTTAGCCCCTGGGGGGTTGTCTGCCCCTGCCCTGGGGCTATATACATGTATATGACCATAATATTCAAACATCTTCTCCCCTGAAACCGCTAGGCCAATCAAAGCCAAACTTCATGTGGAGCATCCTTGGGAAGGGGGAAAGAAAGTTTATATAAATGGTCAAGGTCACATGATCAAGATGGCCGCCATGGCTATAAATAGAAAAAACCTTAAAAATCTTCTTCTCCAGAACCAGAAGGCCAATGATTTTGAAACTTGGTGTGAAGCATCAGTGACTGGAGCTCTACAAAGTTTGTATAAATCATGACCCTGGGATCACCTTGACCTATTTTACGGCAAGGTCAACATAGGTTGCTCATGCATTTGAATGGGGAAAAGTGTTAAAATGTCATTTGTAGGGAAAAACTTGCAGGAAATGGGCAAATGGACTTATGATTGATGATTCTGAAAAAATTTGGACCCCAGGGGTCTGTCTGCCCCCACCCCGGGGCAATATACATGTGTATGACCAAATTATTCAAACATCTTTTTCTCTGAAACCGCTTGGCCAATCAAAGCGAAACTTTATGTGGAGCATTCTTAGGAAGAGTGAATGAAAGTCTGTATAAATGGTCAAGGTCACATGATCAAGATGGCCGCCATGGCTATAAATAGCAAAAACCTTTAAAAATCTTCTTCTCCAGAACCAGAAGGCCTATGATTTTGAAACTTGGCATGAAGCATCAGGCAATGGAGCTCTACAAAATTTATATAAATCATGACCCTGGGATGACCTTGACCTTTTTTACAGCAAGGTCAACTAAGGCCGCCCATGCAATTGAATGGGAAAAAATAGGAAAATGTCAATTAATGGCAAAAACTTGCTAGGAATGAGAAAATGGACAGAATATTCATGTTTATGAAAATGTTTTTGGCCCAGAGGGTTGTCTGCCCCTGCCCAGGGGCTTTATACATGTGTATGACCATAATGTTCAAACATCTTCTTCTCTGAAACCGCTTGGCCAATCAAAGCCAAACTTTATGAGGAGAATTCTTAGGAAGAGTAAATGAATGTTTGTCAAGTTGGTCAAGGTCACATGACCAAGATGGCCGCCATGGCTATAAATAGCAAAAACCTTTAAAAATCTTCTTCTCCAGAACCAGAAGGCCTATGATTTTGAAACTTGGCATGAAGCATCAGGCAATGGAGCTCTACAAAGTTTGTTTAAATCATGACCCTGAGATAACCTTGACCTTTTTTACAGCAAGGTCAACTTAGGTTGCCCATGCATTTGAATGGGGAAAATTGTTACAATGTCATTTGAAGGGCAAAACTTGCAATAAATTGGCAAATGGACTGATCATGAATCTTTATGATTTAAAAAAGAAATTGACTCCAGACGTTGCTCTGACCCTGCCCTGGGGTTATATACATGTATATTACCATTCTAGTCAAACAAGTTTATTGGTATATATCTCAGGTCTCAGGTGAGCGTTTTTCAGGACCATTGGTCCTCTGGTTCCTCTATTTTTGACAATTTCATTAATATTCATGAATATGCAAATGAGATTTATCTTTGAGGACAAAAATTCTTTGCATTTCTGGGGTCCAGATAACTGATTTGGCACCCTTGAAAGATTGTCCTAGGAGGGGGTGTGCAAGGTAGGTCAAATTAGCCCCTGGGGTGCCTGGAGATAAATGTCCATAATGTTGCGGTTCAAACAAGCTAGGTTACTTCATTTTCACCCAGAATAAATGTACTTTTGCAAGACCGAAAAAAATTAAAACATTGGTTTTCATATATCCCAAAGACGGTTCTAAACAACTATACCATGAAAATTTCTGCTAATCAGGTGGCCACCAAAAGTGATTTTTTGATGGCTTTTCACAGTCTGGGGCTTTAGCTACAATGTAGAGAATTCTATGGATGAAGCATTTCAGGATGGAAGACCATGAAATAATTATTGAATCAAAATGAAATCTAATGCAACATCTACATAGATTTCTTAATGGAATAATAAGAACAAATTTTAAAGAACATGTAGCTGTATAATTGCTTCCCTTTGCAATATTAAACTGTCCACTTCTTATGCCCCCAACTTTGAAAAAGTTGGAAGGGCATATTGCTTTCGGCTTGTCTGTCTGTCTGTCTGTCTGTGTGTGCGTCTGTTAACTTTTGAACCGTGAATGCTATGGTTTTGACGTTTCATATGCACATTCCTCATGAAAAAATAGTTGACCCGTATTTTCTTTCATGTCTGAGTTATGCCCCTTTTCTGAGTTATTTCCCTTTGAAAACAAAATTTGAAAATCTTGTGTGCAAGATATCTCAAAAAGCTTTTGAGCTAGAGGCTTCAAATTTTATACACTGATTGGAGCTGAGGAGTAGATTACCTGATCAACTTTTGAGAACTTCACCTCACATTTTGACAAAATTACGGAATTTTGAAATTTGGCTGATTTTTTCCACTTTTCTGAGAAATTTGAAACTTTTAAACGGTGAATGCTACGGTTTTGAAATTTCATATGCACATTCCTCATGAAAAAATAGTTTACCAGTATTTTTTTCATGTCTGAGTTATGTCCCTTTTCTGAGTTATGTCCCTTTGAAAACAAAATTTCAGAATCTTGTGTGCAAGATATCTCAAAAAGCATTTGAGCTAGAGCCTTCATATTTGGTATACTGGTAGGGACTGAGTGGTAGATCACCTGATTAACTTTTGAGAACTTTACCCCAAATTTAGACAAAGTTACGGAATTTTGAAATTTGGCGGATTTTTTCCACGTTTCTGTGAAATTTGAAACTTTTAAACGGTGAATGCTAAGGTTTTGAAATTTCATATACAGATTCCACATGGAAAAATAGTTGACCCGTATTTTTTTTCATGTCCAAGTTATGCACCTTATCTGAGTTAGGTCCCTTTGAAAACTATATTTGAAAATCTTGTGTGCAATATATCTCAACAATTGTTTGAGCTAAAGCGTTCATATTTGGTATACTGATTGGGGCTTCAGAGGAGTAGATCACCTGATCAACTTTTGAGAACTTCACCTCACATTTTGACAAAATTACGGAATTTTGAAATTTTTATTGATTTTACACTTTTCTGTGAAATTTCAGTGAAACATATAAATGCATGATGAATGCTAGGGTTTTGAAATTTCATTTACAGATTCCTCATGAGAAAAAAGTTGACCCGCAATTTTTTCATGTCTGACTCATTCCCCCTTTTTGAGTTATATCCCTTTGAAAACAAAGTTTGGAAATCTAGTTGGAGTTATGTCCCTGGCTTTGAAAACAAAATTTGAAAATCTTGTGTGCAAGATATCTCAAAAAGTATTTGAGCTAGATCCTTCATATTTGTTAGACTGGTTGGGGCTGAGAAGAAGATCACCTGATCACTTTTGAGCATTTTCCGTCAAATTTTGACAAAATTACTTCATTTTGAAATTTTTACTCCATTTCTTGCCTGCAAAAAAAAACACACTTACATTCTGTTTCTTGATCGAGGTCAAAACAGAGGCAACCGAACAGCTACTTCAGAAAATTAAATTACACTTCATTCGCATGAAATAAATGATCATACAAACTGCCAGTTTAGGGACAAACATACAGTTGGGGGCATAGTGTTTTACAAACACGCATTTCTAGTTCTTATAAATTGTGTGCTATTGATTTGCAAAAAAGAACAGAATGATTTATTACACTATCATAACCTTCCTGTTGCGTTTTGATGATATCAGCAGTTTCGATACAAATCTCACAATTCATGCCATGTTGGAGCCCTGGGAATACAGTTTACCTTAAATGGACAGGAAATTATTTACATTTTTGTCGCAAATGCTCCACGGAGGTCTGATGAATTATTCCGAGTTTTATTCATCAATATTGTCCATGGGATTGTTAATTTTTGCAATTGTTGTTGTTACAGAAAAAGATGGAACAATTTGCAATAAATCTTTCATGCATTTTGTTGACAACATGCATGTTTAATGGGGTACAATTCCTGTTTGTAGCAGCAAACTGTAAACTTCCTAAGTTATCAGTCATATCCCTTATGGAATTGCAGCGTATGCAGGAATGCAGCGTATGTTGATATCATACTGCATTCATACTGTTTTCATACTTCGTATCTACCCTATATCTTCAGCGCAGTTGCAGTATATATACTGCATTGCAGCGTACGCTGGAAGTATGTTGGTATTTATGCTTCTTTTATTATATGGCAAGTGATGAAATATAGAGAAATATGTATTATATATAACCAATATTTGAAAAAGTTATATTTTCACATGTGAAAATATAAAAAAGTTATATTTTCACATGTGAAAATATAAGATTTGGGAATACGCAAATTACGATTCCACCATTTCATTTCTAATTTATACATAACTAAATTTTATAATCTATGCTATTGTTGACACAATGAACGTTCAGACACAATAGCGACGTAATGACGTGACATAATGATGTCATTTAAGATTTTGACGTCATATGCTTTAGCGCACAACGTTACAATGACTACATGCAATATAATAAAAAGAAATTTCAAGTTTTTGTCGTGAATATGACTTTTATTTCATCTTGTGAAGTGAAAAATTATGTATTTGAGCGCGGATCTGGTAAAAGGTGTCTTCGGGCATTCAAGTACATTTTATGCTATTAAAATTTAAAAACCATCTAAATTTGAAATATTTGGCATGTTATGATATTTATTTCATACAACTTTGACATTGTAACACAATCCAAGACACATACTTTTCTTATGGTCAAACGTTATTTGTATCATGTATGTTGCCATGGCAACCATTGCGCCATAAGGACTACCCTCATTTTAAAACACAGGTACGCACTTTGTATTGCATATTTCATAAATCAGTTTGTGAATTCGTGCCTATTGCACAGACTGTGCAGTAGTATAGATGTTAAACTTCAAGAAACAAATAGAATTTCGAGAATTTTAGTCTTACCTTTTTTTAGTTACAGTGATTTAAAGACGTTAACGTCATCGACGTCCAAACGTCATCAACAGTTTTATGACATCATATTTAGATTGCATCAACTGCACACCTTTCAACATTCATATTTTTGCCATTTGTAAAGATGATCTCTTCAAATTTTCAGAAAATACTCTGAGAAATTTGGTCTTTCATATGTAATTAATATCTTGAATTTGATGTTTCAGCCATAAGACCCCTTTTATCAGATCTTGGCCCATTTCATTTGTGCCTTCGGCATGAAATATAAAAAATTTTCACTTCACTCAATGAAATAAAACTCATATTCACTCCAAAAACTTGAATATCCTCTATATATGCTGTTGTCATACTTCTTTGCAGCGTACGCTGGAATCATACTGCTTGATGCACGCTGCATTCAAACTGCACTGTCTTAGAATTTTTTACTTGGCTAGATCCATGCTGCTTTCATGCTGCTATAACTAGCATAATTTGATTGATTTAGGTATATGCTGCATATACGCTGATTTCATACTGCACAGAAGCGTATGCTGCACAGAAGCGTATGCTGCACAGAAGCGTACGCTGCACAGATGCGTATGCTGCACAGAAGCATATGCTGCAATCATACTGCTAACTTAGTAGTCTACAGATATTGATTTATTGATGATGTCTTAGTTTCAAATGCATTATGGGTAAAAATGGCTGCCAGAAATGGAGGGAAATTTGAAAGCTGTTTTACAAATGCAAATTTAAAGAAAAACAGGCTGGAAAGAATCAAAGAAAATTGACAGAACTTGTGAGTGCATTAAAAATATTTTCATAGCTTTTAGGGTAAGCCACTGTTTGAATTGCACTTCTATAAAGCAAGAATGTAGATGTAGCTGTGACATAAATTTGCAGCGACAACCAATCTTATGAGTTTTTTTTTTAATTTTAAAGTATGCATTTGCATGCTTGAAGGCCCTGTTATAAACATGAATGATTTTTATATCAAACTTGAATACATGTAAGATTTTTGCATGTTTTTCCTCTAGTTTTTCATGTTTACAACTTCTCAGTGGGTGGGGTAACATGGCAGGCATGTCAAAAAAGTGGTATGATTTCCAGCATGAAAGCAGTATGATTCCAGTTTGAATTCAGCATACACTGCATTACAGCATGAATGCAGCATGAAACCAGCATAAATGCTGCAATGCAGCATTAATGCAGCATGGAAGCAGCATACAAGGCTGAGGTATGTTATTATTTTAGTCATGCTGCATTGCAGCGTGGTTCCAGCATGATAAAAGTATGATTGCAGCATGAAAGCAGCTTAATTTACATAATTGATGCAGTATGTTTCCAGTATAATTGCAGTATGATTGCAGTATGGTGACTATACTGCAATGCAGCATGATTGCAGCATGAAGCCAGCATAATTTGCATAATTGAAACACGCTGCTGTGTAGTATGATTCCAGCATGATTGCAGTATATGGCTCTACTATATAAGACCACGCTGCAATGCAGCATGATTGCAGTATAAAAGCAGCTTAATTAGCATAATTGAAACATGGTGCAATCATGCTTCTTCCATTTAAATCACCATAGTACATTTTTGCAGTACGCTGCAATCATGCTGCAAAACTATGCTGTATTTATACTGGATTCATGCTGGAACTGCGCTGCAATTCCGTAAGGGATAAGGCCAAAACCGTGGTATTATGAATCAATTTCATAATTGGAAGGTTTCATTTGGTGTCCATCGGACTTCATGAAGCTCTGCATTGAATAAAAGGCATAGTTTACCTAAGAATGAGACCCATACTTGAAGGAAACGAATTGTTAGAAGGTTTCCATCAAACATGTATTTTACCTGTTTACAGGATGACAATATTTTTTAAAGCCATCAGAAAGCCATTTTCCAGGAAGCCCCCAACACAATATACATCATTAGTTCATTACCAGTTCTACATCACATCTATATCATTGCTGAGTCTACTGAATCTAGAACAATTCTCACTAATGGATACATTACCACATATTGTAACAGTTCTGATTGAGAATACCAAATGGAATACGAGTAGAAAACTTGCTTTGGGCATGGACAACATTGACGCAGATAGACTAGGATATTAGCACAGTTGGATTGAAGCAATTTTGTCTTTCATTTTAAGACAGCATAGAATGAACCCCCAAAAACCAGAACTATGCTGGACTAGAACAATAAATGATTGTAACATATTTTGTTTTCTTTTGTTTGAGGCTGATCAGTAGGTGTGAGACAACTAATTAAAGAAGCTGTGTAGTTATGGTGATATGATCAGGTCCAGATGAAAACATAAGATGTTATGAATTATTATACTGATGATGTTTACCCCAACCTGTTAGAAGAATTACTATAACCTATTATTATTTGATTTGATATGAGGTTTCATCTTGCAGATATTTGTGAGGCTTACCCGCTGTCCCATTCGACATCCCACCCCCACCCCCACATACAGGATTCAGTCATATTATTACTGTTCAATATAGCAAGTAGTTATTGTTGAGAACCATTCCACTTGACGCAGTTGCATGTTTATAGATCTCAAGAATAAAATATTTTGTTCATTTTAGTTGACCTTGACCTAATAGCCAAGGTCACAGTGATGTTTTGCTGTTCTTTGTCTTATCACTTGAACTTATATTCGGTTCAAAAGCTCCATGGTGCTTATGTTAATTGTAAATCTTGTCTTGTCTTGTCTTGACATATAACAGTTCTAAAATGCAGTTTAGCTGACACTAAAACATGTATATTTCAATTGAACAGCTGTTACCAAGAAATAGTTTTCTTTCTTTGTATTTTTCTACCAGTCATTCAGGGTTTGTCCTGATATATTGACTTTAAAAGAGGAACAGTTGTCATGTGACCTGCATGATGAGAGAACATGTCTTGTGTCCAAGAATTCAACCAGTTTGTCTTGGGAGAATCTTTATTGTTTAATAACAAGCTTTTTCTGCTCTGATGAAACTTCTCTGCCTGCCATGGCCAGTTGTATTATAGGTGTTTGACCTACCTACCTAACTGACCTTTTCTTAAGAGTAGGCTTATTAATATATTAATATTCTACATACCCTTAATTTCATATTAATAATGCCCTTGTCATTCATACCACATGACCTGTCAATCATTTTACCCAACAACAATGTAAAATTAATTTTGAAGGCTTTGGAAATGTCAAATTATCATCTTCATGATCTTGAGGCAGCAACCTTGATGGCTAGCATTAATTATTTAAAATAAAGGTCACAGTTTAGAGATATCATCAGGAAAACATGTCTGAGTTAAATGAATAACCCTCAAACCCCACTCTTCAAGAACTGGAGGCAGCATTTACCTTGATAACTAATATTAATTATCAAATATGAAGGGGCAGCTTAAAGATATGAAATACCTTTCAGAAAGGGCTATTGAGCTCAAACTTGGCTCTGTTAGGCTTTATGCTGTATGGTTTATTGAACCTTGTTTCTGGTCAGTCTAGGCACTCCAATATGTTTTCTGCTTTTACAACTTGAATGATACCATGTAAGGTCAAACATTTCTAGTTAGTCTAGGCACTACAATATGCTCTCTGCTCTGACAACTTGAATGATACCATATAAGGCCAAACATTTCTGGTTAGTCTAGGCACTACAATATGCTCTCTGCTCTGACAACTTGAATGATACCATATAAGGCCAAACATTTCTGGTTAGTCTAGGCACTACAATATGCTCTCTGCTCTGACAACTTGAATGATACCATATAAGGCCAAACATTTCTGGTTAGTCTAGGCACTACAATATGTTCTCTGCTCTGACAACTTGAATGATACCATATAAGGCCAAACATTTCTGGTTAGTCTAGGCACTACAATATGCTCTCTGCTCTGACAACTTGAATGATACCATATAAGGCCAAACATTTCTGGTTAGTCTAGGCACTACAATATGTTCTCTGCTCTGACAACTTGAATGATACCATATAAGGCCAAACATTTCTGGTTAGTCTAGGCACTCCAATATGTTTTCTGCTCTGACAACTTGAATGATACCATATAAGGCCAAACATTTCTAGTTAGTCTAGGCACTACAATATGCTCTCTGCTCTGACAACTTGAATGATACCATATAAGGCCAAACATTTCTAGTTAGTCTAGGCACTACAATATGCTCTCTGCTCTGACAACTTGAATGATACCATAAAAGGTCAAACATTTCTGGTTAGTCTAGGTACCCCACTATGTTTTCTGCTGTGACAACTTGAACGATACCATATAAGATTAAACATTTCTGGTCATTCTAGGCACTACAATATGTTCTCTGCTCTGACAACTTGATTGATACCATAAAAAGGTCAAACATTTCTGGTTAGTCTAGGCACCCCAATATGTTTTCTGCTTTTACAACTTGAATGATACCATATAAGGTCAAACATTTCTGGTTAGTCTAGGCACTCTAATATGTTTTCTGCTCTGACAACTTGAATGATACCATATGAGGTCAAACCTTTCTGGTTAGTCTAGGCACTCCAATATGTTTTCTGCTCTGACAACTTGAATGATACCATATAAGGTCAAACATTTCTGGTTAGTCTAGGCACTTTAATATGTTCTCTGCTCTGACAACTTGAATGATACCATATAAGGTCAAACATTTCTGGTTAGTCTAGGCACTCCACTATGTTTTCTGCTCTGACAACTTGAATGATACCATATAAGGTCAAACCTTTCTGGTTAGTCTAGGCACACCACTATGTTTTCTGCTCTGACAACTTGAATGATACCATATAAGGTCAAACCTTTCTGGTTAGTCTAGGCACTCCCAATATGTTTTCTGCTCTGACAACTTGAATGATACCATATAAGGTCAAACCTTTCTGGTTAGTCTAGGCACTCCAATATGTTTTCTGCTCTGACAACTTGAATGATACCATATGAGGTCAGACCTTTCTGGTTAGTCTAGGCACTCCAATATGTTTTCTGCTCTGACAACTTGAATGATACCATATAAGGTCAAACCTTTCTGGTTAGTCTAGGCACTCCCAATATGTTTTCTGCTCTGACAACTTGAATGATACCATATAAGGTCAAACCTTTCTGGTTAGTCTAGGCACTCCAATATGTTTTCTGCTCTGACAACTTGAATGATACCATATGAGGTCAGACCTTTCTGGTTAGTCTAGGCACTCCAATATGTTTTCTGCTCTGACAACTTGAATGATACCATATAAGGTCAAACATTTCTGGTTAGTCTAGGCACTCCAATATGTTTTCTGCTCTGACAACTTGAATGATACCATATAAGGTCAAACATTTCTGGTTAGTCTAGGCACTCCAATATGTTTTCTACTCTGACAAGGTCAAACATTTCTGGTTAGTCCAGGCACTACAATATGTTTTCTGCTTTTACAACTTGAATGATACCATTTCTGATTAGTCTGGGCACTCCAATAAACTTGAAAGATACCATATAAGGATTGACTTGTATTTCCAGGAAAATCTTAGAAACTTTACAGTGTTCTTATGTTTCTTGTGTATGTCAGATATCTAGGGAATGCAGGAAGACAAATTAATGTTAAAAGATGGCAGATTGAATCAGTGAAATTCTGCTGCATCAGAGATAAGAAATGTCACATAGAATAATTTTATATTGAATGATTGTTTGGTTTTGAGTGTCCTGCACATCAGTAAAATCTGATTTTTAGTGTTTTTTTTTTTTTTTTTTTTTTTTTGTTTTTGTTTTTTTTTTTGTATGTGTGTGTGTGTGTGTGTGTAGGTGTGTTTGGAGGGGGTCTCCAATTTGCCCTCTGTTTAGTTAAATTGATTAAACTTGTGACCAACATTAGGAAAATAACTGCTGCTCACTATGTATCAGTATGCTGTTGTCATTTTGGTTGCTACCAACCTCAGTTTTTACATGGGGCTGGTTCTCATTGCACTCGTTCCTGATCATTGCTTAAGAAATAGATCAGCTCTAGCAGTGAATTGTTGAGTAATAATTCACTGTTTGGAGGTCAGTTGTAAAGAAGATCAAATCACGAGCGCGTAGCTCGAGTGATTTATCTTCTTACAACTGACCGACAAACAGTGAATTACATGTATTACTCAACAATTCACGCACTTGAGCTGATCTATGTTGATTCTAACACACAATAAACGGAATAAATGTTGCTGAAACCTTCGATATCGTTCAGCTTTCCG
The DNA here is from genome assembly GCA_964017185.1 of Rugalucina vietnamica. NCBI lineage: Eukaryota > Metazoa > Mollusca > Bivalvia > Lucinida > Lucinidae > Rugalucina > Rugalucina vietnamica. Next base: position 39,385,712 of record OZ024880.1, read on the forward strand.
CCATTGCATTGCAGATATCCCGCCAAACATTTGACTGTAATGCTGGTATTTACACAGACTTATTATGTTTGTTGTGCGCTAAAATGACGTTTCACCGTCTAATGCTGCTTTGTGGGATAGCTGACGTCACCAATGCTGCAAAGTAACGTCACGCTTATTCGTCCAGTGAAATTGTTGCACAATATAACACGTTTTTTACCATTGGCTATATAGGCGAGGTATGTTAGAATTACGTGTAATTACCGTTACTGTATGTCGTGGTTGACGATTTTCTAATAAGTCCGCAATTTTTCAAGTTTCTTTTAGGATATTTCAGATTTTGATCTCATTGATTCGATCAGCATTGTTTCAGAAAAGTGATAAATTATGGGATAATCAATTGAGGTTTATGAGTTAGAAAAATATTAGATTAGTTCTTATTCTATCCTTAATGTTCATATTGAATTGTAATTAAAATGACAAAAGAAGCCACAATGAAGTGCTCAATAAATAATGTTTTAATATTGATGTTCATATTGATTCCTCTTGAAAATTCTAGCCTGAAAGTCTGAGATTAAAAAGTAATGTCAAATTTTAGCTACTTTCATTGTGACATGCTATTATTAACTGATGGATGATGACTTCCAGTCTCTTAAAACTGTCCCAAGATCAGACGAACACTGCTTTAAAGCCAGTTGGCAGGTATCCCAGTTATTCCTCAGCACTGCAGGGACTGCAAATATCAAAACTCTTGTTAGGTTTTCTGCCTGAACCCAGCGCTTAGGGGATGGGGAGGGTTTAGTGGTTACAACTAACTAGTGCATGTTAACATGATTAAGTACAATGAGATTGCAGAAGCCCAACATTGACCACACACATAGCAGCCTAGTCCATTAAGCAACAGGGAACCACATCAAGTCTTTAATCAGCCACCAGGCCGCTCCATTAGGGGCCACATTACTGAGATCTTATCTGTCCTAATCTGTCTTCTGATAATGGGATTATTAAAGAGAACATGGTTGGTGGAGGTGGTTGGGGATTATACAATATTTGCATAAGTGTAATTAATAAACTAGAAGATAAGGTGACAAGTGGCAGAACAAGTGGCCCCTTCCTGGAACCCTAATCAGCTGCTGGTGTAGATAGTGAGAGACAGGTAGCAGACATAGTCATGTAGAAGTTAGCAGAACCACTCATGTGGAAGTGACAGAAAGCTTTGCATCAAATTAGCATGGTGATGCTGATCTTTCAATCTTCCATTCAGCTACTGTGCAATGTTTTGATGGAGGACGAATTTCATTTTGTCCTTATTTGCCAAGAGGTGAAGTTTTATTGTAGATATGTCTACAATTAATTGTCAATATTAAAATGACAAAGTTTAATGAAAAATGTTTGGTGAATAAATACATGAATCTGATTTTTTTTTTTTTCATTGGTCTTAATGTCACTGGGAAGTGATGAATGCTGAGCAATTAACATTCACTGACCATGACTTTTTGATTTCAGCACCACAGTAAATCAGATGTTGATCATTTCATAACAGATGAGGCCACTCTGACAGTTTCTGTTTGCTTTGCCACATACCATGAAATTAAATCCAGCCCAGGCCAAACTTTTCCAGATTTGCAAACTAGAAGCATGATATTTGTTATATAAATTGATGGCTCTGTCTTTTACATTAAAACAGCATGCAGAGTTAATTAGGATGGGTTATGTCAACATTGGGCTACTTAATGTGGCAGCAGCCTTGAAATTTTGGTTACCAAATACAAAACTGTCTGTAAATCCTAAGTATATCCAGAAGTATTGTTATGAAAAGATTTCCTGTTAATTATACCTACTCTTCTCCCTTCAGATCTGAAGCCAAGTGGATCATGGGAAGAAAATGTGAGATGGGATGTGAAGATGGAGTGACCCTACAGGCAACACAAATTTAGGGTAATTAGCTGAGTAATTTGTGGGTCATTTATGGGGTTAATTATTAATTATTTTTGGCCTGAGATGGGGTCTGCTAAGTAGCTTATACATATGCTCTATAGGGTCTACTCATCCTATTCAGCTCATCCTATTCAACCCCTCTGCCCACTCATGTTTTCAGCATTGTCAAAAACAGCTTGCCATAATTGAACATGTAATGCAAAGATGAGACTCATCTTCAACATCAACATGTTTCTTGTTATTTATAGTAACTGTTTGTTCTATTCTATAGTAACATTCAAGTAAAGCAAAGAGGATATTTGCATGATAATTGCGCTGTAGTGCCACCTGCAGACAAAGAGTGTCGGCAATGCTTATACCTGGGACACACAATTGTACCAGTTGACCGAAGCCAAAACACTTGTACATGCCACAATGTTACAATGTAAACACTGCTAACAGTGTTTCTTGCACCAAATTAGTTACATTGCATCATAGTAAATAACTATCCAGACAACTTATCCAGTTGAAGCATGTATTTAAATCAGTGGTCAAGAACATTATCTACCTGAATTGGCCAGTTGTGCTAATAATCCAGCTGTGAAATATGGGGGTTATTGTGGGAATATTACCTATAAACTTTGGACAAACAAACTTACACCAACTGTTGCATTATTATATATGTTGATATAATATTGGCACAAACATTGTAACAATGGCCACCTATCCTGATTATTGCTGTCATAAGGGTTCAACACTCAATACACAATATGATACAAGAAAAATAATATTTATATTTTTGTGAAAAACATTATAATTGTTGAAATATTTCACCAATGTTTCACCTATCCCAACAACAAAATATTGTAACCAAAATATACTTTGCCTTTCGGCAGTTGGTGTGTAGTAACATGGTATCACATTTTAGCAATGTGAATCTTGTTTTCGCTGTGAACTTTGTTGATGTATTCTGTCATTACCTACCATGTTCTAATTTGTTCTAATTTGTACATTAGTAGGTCTGTAGTAGATCGGTTACATGGGGTCACCATAGTGTCACAAGATACAACAACAGTTGATGTCCAGCGCTCTGTCACAGTTTTAAGTCGAGACTCGTGAGACAATGCAGAAGCTGCACAGGTGGGTAGTGGTTCCGAGACTCAAGGGCTGGTGGTTATCTAAACATTCTGTTGCTGGGAAATTTCTGGGTTATCCTTAGAAGCATGGTCTTAAAAGTTTCATTTACTGGCTGGAATAATCAGGGAATGCCACAAAACTTCAGCTGGATTGAAAATATCCCAGTATAGAAAAATAAGTCAAATTTTCCAACAGATAGAGTGAAGTCATAGCAATGTTCATCTTCAGACAATTTATTACTCTCCTCTTGATCACTCATCATTGTTAAGATTCCGACTTTTATTGTTTCTCAATATTCACTGATATTGTTTTATGGTTCAGACAATTTAATTTGTAAGCTACAAAGATAGTGTCCATCAAAGGTCAAAGGGTTCAACAGACTGGACATTGATCTGTCTCAGTCTGAGTGTTCTTGGCTAGTGGAATGTTGCAGGGGGTGGGGGGAGGGAGATAGTGTCTATCAGAGGTCAGAGTTCAACAGACTGGACATTGATCTCTCTGTTCTGAGTGTTCTTGGCTAGTGGAATGTCGGGGGAGGGGGGGGGGTGGTCTGTTGGCTAGTAATTCTAGGATTTTCGTAGTAAGTTGGTGGCTGTTGCTTCTTAAAATCATTCTAGATTGAGAAGTCTGTAGCTTTACCATTGGGGCTGTGAAGCAGACTTTAATTTTGCCAACAAAGTGGAATTCCAGTAGCATGCCTGTATGCTTGTATAGTACTGGTACATTGACATGTATTTGGGTCATGCTACAAATAATGGGTTTTGTTGTTGACACTTTATTGTGCCTCTTTCATTGTTTTTAGTTTGGAACCTTCATTTAGCCTGTCCATGAATTCTAAATTGTTGTAGGAACTTATTAAATGATTTATGTCAAGATTAGTATCTATATATTCAAACATTTAGTTTTGAATTAAATATTTACTATCAGATTGTAGAGTTTATTCAGTATAGCCTTGTTGATGGTTAAACAAAGACTAATCCATCTTTAAAGACAGGTTTATCTTTAATCTTAAAAACTTATCATGATAAAACCATCTGTAGATGCAATGTTTTTGAAGTTTGATAAAAATGGTGAACAAACTGTTGTGTTTATACTTTTAGAATGAAAAGGATTTAACTCCACAACTGTTGTGTCTGTATGCACAAGAAGTCTGCCTGTTAAACAATGTTTATGATAAAATCATTCAATATTTAGATAAAACTGTGTTAAAGAGCATTTATCCATCAAAATCTGCCTATCAGCTACTTAACAGAGATAACAAAATGCAGGCCCTCATAAAACACACATCCAAAATACAAAATGCATGTCTGTAAATGATTGAATTAAGATTGAAGCAAAATAATCACAAAACTTTGTTTGCTGTGCATTTTAAATATGCCAAGTAGGATTTTAGAGAAGACCTAAGATTTTAGAGAAGACCTTAGACTTGTATTGAATGACAAGATAATCTATATAGCATTAAATATCTAGATAAACTTTATACAACATGAATATTTAAAAGCTTTCAAATGTCTTTCAATTTAAAGCTTAGAGCATCTTGAGGCCATCAGTTGAGATAGGACAGTGTCATGATCTTGCTGTAAGAGCATGAAGTTTGTCCTTGGACATTTTATGTTTTAGTTTGGCATTTTTGTTGCAGTTTTATTTGCATAAATCTAGTTATCAGAACAAACCACACAATCCCTGTGATGTCTTTTGCATGGAGATATAACAAGTGTGCTTATAAATACATTTATAAAGCATTTTTGTTTAGCATTCAGCATTATACATAATCAAGCAGATTCCATTGGCAAATTTCATACAACTGAGACAGCAGACCAAAGGATGTATGCATGCCTGTTTTATTACATGCTCTGCCATAAAATATGAATTAATAATGGCCAGGCAGGTTTACATGAAAATATAATGTAGTTTTATTACCCAGCAACAATAATTGGCATCATAGAATACCAGCAAATATGTTTCTCTTGTGTAGCTAATGGAGTGACCATTATTACCACAAGGAGAAAATGACAAAAGTTCAGGAATGACCAGGAAATAGCATAAATCTTACACATGTATGTAAATGTAATCTACTTTGGAACTTCAGGCAATTGAGATGAACTTAATTTTTTTAGCAGTTTATAAAACCAGGTCCACAGTTTATAAAACCAGGTCCAATCTATATTGGACCAGTCCAAGTTAGTCCGGAATAAATCTATCTTGCTGTTTACATAGAATTATTTAGATCGGAACAAATGACTCACAGTATTCACTAGAAAGAACCTCTTGTATAGTATACTAGATCAAAGTATGTCGCGGGAAAACGCTCAGCTTTTCGCTACTACTTCAACATTATTTAAGCTGTGCGTTCTAAGGTACATGTATATAGACAAATAATAGGTGCATAAAATAAACATGACTGTCTGTAAACAGTTAAATATAATTTGATTTAATTCCATTGCAAGTATTTTGCAAGAGCTTTCCCTTATTATATTTTTGTGGTACCGGCGTATGTCAGTCGGAAAAATGTGTGAAACTGGACTTTCGCGGGAAAATCTGAGTAAATGCACAACCTACATTTGGCGCATTTTCATTATTCAGAAACAATAGCTTATTATCATTATTTTGTGCAAATCCAGATTGTCTAATATAAATATTGATTCTACGTTGGACCGAACCAAAGTGGTTAGACGGAATATTTGTACCGAACCAGGATCGGAACAAGATTTGGACCGGATCAGGTCCTAGGTTATGTAGCGGGCCAAGTTGGACCATTCCAAAATTTTGGAGCGAACCAAATGTGTTCGTCTAAACACTTGGACCGAACCAGGTCCGGTCCTTGTTCGGAACAAATTCTTGGTGTAAACAGCATATTAAATAATTTGGGAGAATACATTTTGTGAAAGTCTTTACCCTTTTTATATGAAAATAATGTTTCACCCCCAGTTGTGCTAAATTTTTGTAATTATCTGAGGAAAAGCAGTTAATTTGTTATGACATAAAACATATATTTGGTACATTTTCACAGTTAACTTACATTACATCAAGAATTTATTCTCATATTTTCTCTGATAAGCGTTTTCTCAGGGCTTCTGTTAGTGTGAACTGGACTGTAGATTATGTGAAGCTCATTGATTGGTTACTGACTGAGCTATAGTAGAAATTTACAACTGTCATTCATACAGAAAACAGTTTGATAGCACATTGTATCACACACTATAGGTGATAGATAGCATTATCTACCCTAGGTGGTTAGATTCTTGTGGAATTAAAGTGGATCATTCTAACCCTAGGGAACAGAAATAAATGGTTTAGGAATAATTTCTGCTACTGATTAAGTCTGTCATTTCAAGCTTAGTTTTGCATTTATATCACTTACACAGGATTATGTTTGTAAGCCAATTTTATGTGAATAGAATGTGAAATAAGAGAAAATATTTTCCTCAGTGGTTCTCTTAATTAGTGATTTTTTTTTGGAGAGGAGATAATGTGAAATGGTACAGGACAAGTAGCTTATGAGATGGATTATTTGGTAAAATTATGGATTTAAATTGGTAAAATTATGGTATTCAGTCAGATTTAAGTTGCAAAATTTTAACTAAAGATTGACAATGTGTGTTAAATTAAAAATGGATTAAAAGTTTAGTCTTGTATAGCTAGAAGAAGGACATACTGGTTGTTTGTAGATGCTTTTTGAATTAACGAAATAAAAAAATAAGAATAATTAAGCTACATAGCAAAAATATGAGCTGCCTCGTGGGAAAACCAACAATGTGGTTTCCGACCAGGTCCGACACAAACCGACCTGTACAAGCACAGAAAAGAGCTAGAAGCTTGAAATTTCGGATTTAAGTAGAAGAGGAACTGTACTATCCGAGTAGCGAAAACAAAGGCGTTGATCAGCTTCGCGGTCACCGCGAAGGTGACCGCGAAGCTGATCTGCGTCTTTGTTTTCGCCTATGCAGATTGTTGGTTTTCCCATGGGGCAGCTCATATGATTTATGTGAGATAATAATGTATGCTATAATATGAGCCACGACGCAAGAAAACCGGTCTTCAGGGTTTTTGACCAGGTCCGACATAAACAGGTCTGTACAGTCTCAGAAGAAGCTAGAAGCGTGAAATTTCAGATTTTGGAAGAAGAGAAATTGTACATGTACTATCTGTGTAGCGAAAACAAAGGCGCTGATCAGCTGTGCAGTTACAGCACAGCTGATCTGCACCTTTGTTTTCGCATAGGCAATAATCCTGCAGCTCATATAGTGTTGAAAGATGTTATCTCACAATATGAGCTATAGCACTGTCACTGATGTTGTATGTGTATATCAGAATATATTGGAACAAACCTTTTCTAGGGAGCGTGGTGGCATAGTGGTAGAGTTTTGGACTCAGAATCGAGAGGTCCTGGGTTTGATCCCCACAAAGGTCATTGTGTTGTGTCCTTGAGCAAGACACATTAACTCTAGGGCCTAGAGTACTGCTTAAAACCCAGGAAGTGATGGCTCTGTCCGGACATGACTAAAAATTGTTGACTGGGACGTTAAACCTCAATACAAACAGTTTGTACATTGGCTTTTAAATGTTGAGGTAATAAAAGTTTTAATGTTAAGAGTGAAATAGATTTAAATGGTTGTAGGATTTTTGTTTAGAAACACCCTGGTAGCATTTGGAAGACTGGCTGAAGATGAGCTTTCAAGACTCTTACAGACATATGAACTGCTTTGCTCAATTAACTTCCAAGTCAGTTTGATTCAACCATAGATTCTTGAACATTGATTGAAATAACAGCAATATTGACCTCCCTCTTAGAATCAGAATATTGTTCCAGGAAAACTTTCTAAGAAATAATCTTGATTGTATTGGGATATGTATCCTCATCTCCTTGGAATTTTCTGTTTTCTGTCAGCTTCCTTGGAATAATATTAATCCTGAGCAGAAGAAAAATGGCTTTATACAGGAGATGGATCAGGCAGGACCTATGTCTAGTTTGAATGTTCATTACCTTCTCTAACCTTTGTTGTTAGCCCTGTCTACAGTAATTTGTCTCTGGTTTGTACACAAAAATCCATGTTTTTGACTTTCTTGTGAGTTTGAGTAGGCTAGTTAGATTCAATCCTGATTTTCTTGGGCCAAGATGTGCATAAGAAAGATGGAGAAGAAATTCATTGTTGTTATAGATTATTAGAAATGATACATAATAGCCGGCCATTGATTTAGTGTACTTAGACCCAAGATAACATTATTTAGATCAGTGCTATAATTTAAGTAATTTCAGGTCCTTTGGGACATGTGTCCTTCAGAATGTCCACAAGGACTTGAGGGTTAATATTGTGATATACTAATAGATAATGTATTTATGATAAAACATGTCAATTGCATGTTGTCTGATCAGTATCTGTAGTGAATAAGATAAACTATATAGGAGACTGGAGTTTAATTTACAGGGCACCATAAAAGTTCAAAGAAAAGTACAAAGTGACTTTCCAGGCAAAGATAATATTGTTGATCATGGATTATTAACAAGTTTAAGCGTTTCCAAAACGCTTGCGATCTCTCAGCACTAATTTCACTGCATGACCACATAATTATAAACCCACGGCGATAACCACAGACCGAAAAGACTGGATGACAGCTCGGTTCAACGTGAGCTTTCATACCCGAGCCGACATGCGCTATTTGGTGTGACCCAATCGAAGCCGCCTCGTCCAATCAAGTACGACGGAAGTCGGAAGTCGGTGGTCGATTAAGCCCCACGTTCTGGTCTTGATCAACTATATATGCGATCTCCCAACGGGAGATCGCAATTAACACAAAACTAATGGTTGCTAATGGACTGAAAATGGACTGAGAAAAGTTTTAACCTGTGAGTATTTTCAAGGTTGGAGTAAAATTTTGTTTTGTGGAAAAGGATATTTGGATGGATTTGGTGTAAGGGAGGTAACCCAGTGTTATCTGAAAAGGGGACAAAGAAGGTACCCAGAAACTCTGGATTTATATGACTTTTGCACTTGCTATGTAGTATAAAAGACTGCTAGATCATGTCTGAGTTCTATATATTGGCCATAAAATTCATTGAAGAATTTCTTCTGGTAGTAATTAAGGTTAACTTGAGATTTTTTTGTGTGTTAATTGATCATGATTTGAGCTTTTATAAGGTCAGTTTGCTTCTTTATGAGTGAAATAAAAAGTCAGAAAGACCCAGTAGAAGATATATAAATCATAAAACAGAAGATTTTCCCAACATTCAGGGTACATAAAAATGGTAATGAGGTTTATTCTCTAGTTAAAGAAGATATCAATACTCAAGTAGATATCAATATTTCATCTTTTGTAAAACTTCTAAAATACAAGGTTTGGCAGATGGTTCAACTGGTTAGACTGGAAATTAAAAAGAAAACAGAATCTCGGAAAATGCCAACATGCAACAGAGAGGGAAAAAATTTAATGAACTAATAGATGTGACAAAATTAATTTACACTTTTCTTGATTGAAATGGCTGAACAGGCAATAAGAGAGGAGTTTATAATTGTTTTTGGCTTAAAACTTCATACTATACTTCTCACCCAATCAGTGAGGAATATAAGTCCGATTTCAGAAAAATTGCTCAAAAACAACCACTCCATGTGATTTTTCTAACTGTATCTGTATTGCCAAACACTTTCCCACATGACAGTTTAAATGTTTATGAAAGCATTTCAAGTTCAAGATCATTTATACTAACTGACAACTTGAAGCCATCTTCATACGTATTAAAGCATTACCCATCAAATTCAACAAATTGAGGCATTTTTGTTTCAGCAACCCTTAAAGTCCTTTTTATTTGTACAGGCAAATGTATAATAAAAGTGAAATGTGCAATTTTTAAACATTTCAAAGCAGTCACAAAACACTTTGAAAGCTAGTCGTAACTTCAAAATAGAGAGGCTTAGCTTCTAGTATATACAATGTTTATGTTACTTTGGAACTGTCCGAGAGAACATATAAACATGACCCTGCAATGCTGCATAGATATGTTTTGATAAAGATTAAGAACCAAGATAACCTATCAAGCTAGCTGAACAAATTTTGTTCAATTTCTTGCCTTTATATACCATACTGCAATAGAAGTCTTCATGAAAGTGTCAATTTCTTATCATGTCTGTTAGGTCTGATGAAAAAGAAGGTAGAAGCCATTTCTCAAGACAAGAAGATATTTTATCCCTATTTAATCTGATAAGATCCTGCCATGACATGCCCAATGGTCCAAGATCTTGTAGATGACATGCCCAATGGTTCAAGATCTTGTAGATATGATCTTATAACAAATTGATCAACAGATTGTAGGCCATTAAACTGTTCTACACATTAAAACAATGTCTGAAAATGTGTTACTGAAATTGATCATATCAAAATGGTTTATGACCATAGTGGTGGAAAATTCACATTTGTTCATTCTACTGTTTAGTGGGTATCATATTTCTGGTGAATTTGTTACAATTTGTTTGGAATGTAAAGTCATGTTTTTCCTGTTCTCCAATGTCAAAGCTACAAACAATTATTTGGCAGGTGACCATTTTATTTTTGAAAGTCAGGGATATGACAAAGTGAATGTAGGTGGGAGTACAGATAGGTGCTTTTGTTTTGGAAGGATATTTTCTTAGACAACAAATGCAATGGCAGTCTGCAAATCATTGGTACATGTTGCTCAGAACCAAGACTTTTAGGTATTTTTGTTATGCAAGAAAATAATTACTTTTTCTGCATAATACAGATGCTTCTCTTATTGGGGTGTAACTTCCATAATTTGAGGAATTTCTGCATCATAGAATTGTATTAGATTGTAAATGTATGTAGTATGAATTTGAGTATGGTATTAGTATTTGTACTGCATTACATGTATGCAAACTGCCTTAATCTTTAAATGTCAAAGTTAACTATTCTGTATAGAAAACCTAAAACATTTGTTTTATATAGATGAAGTTTCATCATAGTTTAGTATTATTTTGTGGTAATTTGCATGCGCGGATCCAGAAAATTTTCTCAGGGGGGGGTCCAAATTCCGAGAAGGAGTCTGACAGAAAATTTCAACATGGCAAAAATTAATAATCTGGCAATGCCGGGGGGGGGGGGGGGGGGGGGGGGGGGGGGGACCCCTGTCCCCCCTTATGGATCCGCCCATGATTTGAAACCATTGTGGAATTTTTTTAGTCACATGCAGTTTACCAGTACTGAGTTCCTTGTTTTGTATCAAGATGAAACTTGTAAAAACAGCTGATTACAGTGCAGTTCATTTTGAGCAAGTGATGCTAATGCTGGTAGGAATGCAATATGAAATCACTTGTCTGTTCTCACTCTACATCATGAATTATATATGAAATTAAGTTGTTTAGTGAGGGGAATATTCCCAATTGTATTATTATTATCAAATGGGAAAATTTCTACTTAATTGACAGATCAGTGTCCTGTTGGAGGATAATCCTCGCCATTGTGGCGGCATTTAATATAAATACCATTATAGATGTCTATTTTGTGGTTATTTTTGATAAGTAGATGATAGTATATACAATTATGGACACATTGAATTGCATTCTTTTATATGCTATTTTCACTAGCTTGTTAAGTGTGAAATAGTGTGAAAATATTGAATAAAACAAAATGGAAAGTGTCATGCTGATATCATGTGTCATTGTCTGATCAGTTACTCTGCTGATGTAACAGTGTATGAAAATGCGGGGAAAACATCATTATTTAGTTCGATGATATGCCCTTTTCTCTTTTTAAGTCGGTAGAAATTATGCATGGTGTGTTGCTTATGAGCAGGGTCAAGTTTTTGTCACGCAACTCGCAGCTCGTTAATATACAAAACATAACTATCATGCAAAACTCAAATTACCAACTCGGTGACTTGCAGGTTCACATGTTAGAAATTTGAGCTGATTGAATACTAGCTGTTGTATCTAAAATACATGCTATAAGACAGAAGGTTGAGGGAGTGCCACAATAAAATATCACAGTCTGTCTCAAAAGACCTACACATCTAAAGCCCCTATCTCAATGGAATGCGACAACTGGAGACTAGTTCGTGACAAAGATTAACAATATAAACACAACTTTCAGTTGCAGTCTCATTGATTGAACATTTATGCAACAAATTAACAAATTTGAAAGTATATCTCGTACCTGTCTCGCAACTGTCGTACGACAGTACAACAGTTGTGAGACATTCTTGAGAGCGTCTCACGCTGTTCCCACGAATGTATGTTTAGTTTCATTTTCATTCGTATGACAGTCGTGAAAGTTCTGCAACTAAATTGAGGAATTCGCATGCCAGTGAGATACCAGCTTAAATGTTTGGGGTTATGTTTTTCATGTGGATTTTATAAGTGTACACGAGATCAATGAAACCAAGGGACAAACTTTTGTTCAGATTTTGAGGACATTTACCTTAAAATGACTTCATCTTGTGTCAAATGTGGGTGAAAAATTACAAAATACAATAAAACATGTAATTTCATTTTACCCATACCATGGTGGCCTGAGGTTTAAATGGCAATTAAGTAAAATAAATAAATTGAAGAGAAATAATACTTATAGATAGACAAGTTGTCCTTGGTGAACTTTGTCTAGACATAAACTGTTCTTGCCAGGGTCGTAACCTGAATATTTAAGTTATATACACAAGCATTAATGGCAAAATTGGTAAATAAATCTGAGAATGACAAGAAAAAATTATATGCGATGCTTTACATTTCATTACAAAACCATGCCCATGCAATAAACAGAATTTTTAAGTTAAAAAATTGAAAAATTTCAGTAGAAAGTTTTTGATATTTTTGCTCAAAACATAGATTGTGGGTGCACGGCTTATAAAACATAGATTGTGGGTGCACATTAGAATCGCCTTGCTGAGGCGTTTCTGCCTCGCCGAGGCGTTTCTGCCTCGCCGAGGCAGTTCTAGTGAGTATCCACAATCTATGTTTTAGAGCAAAAATAAGAAAAATAGGTATACCCTTGCATACCCCATTTTTCCCATATAAAAATGGGGTATGAGTGTGTATACGTTACATGGACATGTTTTCGTAATGTTTAAGTCATGAAACTGGAGTGAATTTTGTTTTAAGTGACAGTCTTGAAGACTGTTACAGTTGTCCATTTGACTGAATCCCTTGCTTTAGACATTGTTTCCTCTGTATGTGTGTCTAATATCACTCAGGGATAATGCCCGAAATAAAATTGTCAAGTGACGGAAGAGAGATCATGTGATTTCACTGGCTGAGAGAAAACATATCGAATTGAAACAAATTACGTGGTGTCATTATCTGTTTGATGGCTTGAGCGGTGTCAAGGTTTTTGTCACAGACAGACTGTCAAAGTCTCTTAAGGCCGTGATTGTGATACTTAGGAGTGGAGAAAAAAAGATCAAATTAGACCAAATTAGGGGTTGCTGTTACTTGATTGTTGTTAGTGTAAGGGAAAAGTCACGTGCGAGCGGAAATGGACTGGTTTAGCGACTGGTTGTTAAACAGAGTGAGTCCGAAGGCTATTAGAAATCTAATGAGAAATATTGAGCTCAGAAAATGGGATGGATTACATGAAAATTGATTGAATGCATTTAGAAGTCCAGGCTGATCTTTCTGTTGGAATGTAGACTGGTGCTGAATAATCACTGTTTTTGACCTACTAATTATGTGATACCTTATGATAATTTGCCCATGTAATACAGACGATTATTTCAGCAATAAAAATTGAAAATTTCATTGGAAAAAATTGATATTTTCAATATTTTTGTTCAAAACATTGATTAATGAGGGTACATGAATGCCTCTTGGAGGCGGTTCTAACGAGTACCCATGATCTATGTTTTGGATCAAAAATAGGTATAACCCTGCATACCCCAGTGTGGTTTAAGGGTACCGTATACTTTTCATGGACATGTTTTCTAGCTGGGGCTTTGTTGATTTGAGAGAAAAAGGAAAGGGAAAATTCTAAGAGAGATTTTGTTTGTCACAACCTGCTGCATCCTCTTTTGGAACACTCATTCTCTGTAATGGATTTGCTGGTTGTCTAGAATCATGCTTGACAGGTTACTTGTGATGTGGAAATTGGTGAAAATATTGGAACTAATGACTAGAGTGGTACTTTGATTTCTCTTGAGTACTAAAATGTTAGAACATGGCCACATATCTCCCAGAAGTCTAACTTACTTTTACAATGCACAATACTGCAGAGGTTATTTTGCATTCTTATTCTGTCATTTAAATGTTGGAATAACTTTTTTTGGATGGAAGTGGCTACATATTTCTTAATGTTTGATTCAAAATTACTGAAAAATGATCCAGAAACTTTCCATTTTGAACATGTCATATTTATAATATCAGCCTTTTCTTACCATTTCAACTAATTCAGCATTGTATCAAACATTTTAAATCAAGAAAGTGAAATTTTCAATATAGGCCCACAAGCATCAAGAATAGAAGGCCTCTGGTCATTAAAAGAATAGTATTTTGTGCATGCAATCAGTTAAAAACAAGTTTTATGTCATTTTCATGAGAATTCTTTCTAAACACCATCAAGGAACTGTAAATGCTATTAAAAAGATCCTTTTACTGTCTTATTGTCTGACAACCATTTTAACTTTGACATTGTTGGATTCTATGGGGAGACTTTGGCAATAATGCTCATGTAGTTAAATGATGTTTCAGTTACAATAAAACCAGAATTTATGGAGGTCTCATGGCAGCGAAAGGGTCTTGAAAGGGTTTTCATGGAACAATTACAGAGAAGGCATTAAAGAAGGGACTTGTTATTGTCCTATTTTATGCAGCAACTTTAAGGAACTCTGTCCGAAAGCTTTTTGTGCTGTTGGCATTTACTGTTTTTAGATTCCTGTTGAGGCAAAATAACCTTTACAGCAAAATATTTTGGCAAGAATATGCAATAATTGTACTTTTGGCTGTAACTAGAATTGTGATGGATTACATAAATAAAGCTCATAGCAGCTTATTCCCTGGGTTCTCATTTTTCTTGTCTCTATTTTGCATTCGCTAATTGCTTATTGACATATTTGATTGAAATCTTGGCTTTTTAGCAGCAACTAGAATCCCCCTCACAAATACTGCCAATGTTTTTGCTTTATTTTGACATTAGATCATTATTTATAGTTTTCCAGTTTTCTTTCATTTTTGTATCTTTTTGTTTTTTTTCTCTGCTTATAACTCAACATGTGCCTAGAATAATGTTTTTCATACATTAAAGGGGCATGATGGCTCAGCGGTAGAGTGTCAGAGTGTGGGTTATAAAGTAGCACCACTATGAGTGTGTCCTGGATCAAGACACTTTACCATACGAACGTAGGCAGTGGCTGCTCTGTCCTGACATGCATTTAAGTATCTATTAAAGAGACAAAACATGCAAATGCAACATCTTTTTATATTTCAGGTTGTGAGCAAAGACTTTGCTGTAGATAGCAAATAATGAGGTGGCGACTTTACCAGAAACTTGTGAAATTAAAGTCACATGACATGGAATAAGTGTGTGTTCATTCATTCCTGGATTATTTATTATTCAAAATGTGCTCAAAATGTGGATTTACATGGATATATTTTCTAAATGTTTTCACCTGGAGTTTAATTCTTCCATTTTCATATTCTGCAGGTATATCAGCCGCTTTTATTTCTTTATTTTTTATTTCTAGTGAATGCCACTATAGTTTTGTCCAGTGACAACAAGCTCTGTGGAGTTATTTCCCCTCCAACACCAGAATTTTGCAAAAATATTTTAAGGGATTGTACTTTTTGAAAATATAGCATTGAAGCAAACACACATTGCTCTCAAATCAATTTTTCTCATGATGCAGCTCAAAAATAATAATTGTTATATCTATGAAGATTTATTTTGTGTTTTTACCATGTTTACTACTCTTTTACATGCAACAACACAATACAATATTGGAATTATTATTCCCAATATGTGCTTTTACAATAGCATGTCTTTGTAACAACATATAATGAGTTTATAGAATAAATTGTTTGTCTGCATGATATCCAATGGAAGAAAAAGAGAACCTAAATAGTAAATGCTAGATTCAAGTGAGTTACTGGAGTAAAATAAACAAAAAATGTTTTGTGAAATATAAGAAAAAACTCAGGCAATACTTGTATGTAAGATGACAATATTTTACCCTAGTTTCCCCTACATTTCAGATGACAGTAACCCCAGTTTCCCCTATGGATTTCCCCACATAACAGAACATCCCCAGGATGACTTCTTTGCTAAAAATAACCCAGCGACCTTGAACTGTAAGGCAGAGGGCGATCCCCGACCCAAGATTACCTGGTACAAAGATGGCCGCCCTGTCGAGACAAATCGTGACGACCCCCTCTCACATCGTATGTTACTGGATAACGGACAGTTGTTCTTCCTACGTGTGATTCACTCCAAGAATAATCATCCCGATATCGGAGAATATTACTGTAACGCCACAAACAAACATGGTACCGCCATCAGCAGAGTAGCCAACATACAAATAGCAGGTAAGCTACTAGGATGATTTCCATGATTCTGCATAAAACTTGGGTGTGATAGTTTTCAATAGGTAGCAGGCCTGATTTGTGTTGAAGCTGACCTGCTATTGATACTGGTGTGGCGCCATTTTGTTCATGGAAATGTCATGAAAATATTTCTATGGACAATCTTCCTCTTCACATCACGAAAACATGTCCGTTGGAAGTATACCCCCCTTAAACCACACTTTTATATAGCTAAATTGGGGTATGAGGGGGTATACCTATTTTTATACCTATTTTTATACCTATATTTTTATACCTATTTTACTTATTATTGCTCCAAAACATAGATTGTGGGAACTCGTTAGAATCGCCTCACCGGCGGTTCTAACGTGTACACACAATCTATGTTTTGAGCAAAAATAAGAAGAATATCAAACATTTTCTGCTGAAAATTTTCAATTTTTACAACTTAAGGAAAATCTATATTTTACATAGGCGTATTTTCGTAATGAGGCGTTTGTCAGTTAGCCGTGAAAGAAATGTGCATTTAGTACTGGTAACCTGCAACCAGAATTGCTGTGACAGTTAGGTAAATCATACCAGTGGGTTATCCTGTATGAAGTATGATCTCATAAATCACAAAAATTAAGAATTTTCCCAGTATTTGATGAGACAAGTGTTATCAGATGGTTGTTATAAAAACATGTTAATATTTTGATTGTCAGTTATGATAAATATTATGATATTCATCTTTTTGGGATGAAATGGGTCATTTACTGTGAAAAACTTGATAAAATCAGAATTGTATAGCATTGCTGTTTCTTCAGATAATTTGAGATCTAATATAAATTATCACCCAAATATAGGCAGGTATCATAGACAGAGAGACATCTTTTTGTGCTGTTTCTGTAAAACTTTGCCTACAGAAATTTGTACATATTTGAGCCGCCCCATGGGAAAACCAACAATCTGCATTGGCGAAAACAAAGGCGCAGATCAGCTTCGCAGTAACTGCGAAGCTGATCAGCGCCTTTGTTTTCGCTACCCAGATAGTACAACTCCTCTCCTACTTCAATCCGAAACTTCAAGCTTCTAGCTCTTTTCTGTGCTTGTACAGGTCGGTTTGTGTCGGACCTGTTCGGAAACCACATTGTTGGTTTTCCCACGAGGTGGCTCATTTATTACCAGAATAAAGTGTGACAGAGTCATACAAGAGTAACAAGACCAACTTACAAAACCCTTCACAACCTTCTTTGATGGCAATATGGCCCAGCTTAAAAGTTGAGAAAATTGTCATATTCTCAATTTCTCACTAATGTGTTATGCAAATTATGAAATATGAAATAGTCATAATTATATCATATTCTACAGCTGGTCTTTATCATGGGCAATGTGCATTATTGTAGATAATTAGAAAATTGGCCACAATGTCTGGTGGTGCCTGTCTGGGGTTAGGGTGTGACTAAAGATCAAGAGAAAATATGCAAATTTTATCATAATTGTCGTAATTGTGAGTAATAATATGTGCAAGTGTGACTGAACTGCTGCATTGACAAGTTATTGTGAATGTTCATATGAATAATTTTGCAAGTTCTTTTACATGATTGCCTTTCAAAGTTGCATTTGATGTCTCTGTGAAGTACATTGTGGTGCCTTTAAAACCCTTTACACCCTGGAGTACAGCAAATTCATCCTTACAAGTTATGGAGAGCACGGTGGCTAGTATGTCAGACTCCCAATCAAGAGGTTTAAGGTTGAAATCTACTGGTGCTGGGTTTGTATCCTTAAGCAATATACAATGAATCACTCACAGTACTGATCAATAACCTGGAAAGGTGACTCCGTACGGACATGACTGAAAAATTGTTTACTGGAATGCAAAACCAGTAAACAAAATTGTTTAAGCTGTTGGAGCTGCTTTAACACTATTGTCCTCACAGAAACCATTGCTGGAAAATAATTGAGCCTGTGTGTAAGAAAACCAACAATTTGGTTTCCGACCAGGTCCGACACAAACTGGGCTGTACAGTCACAGAAGATGGTTAGAGGCTTGAAATTTTGTATTTTAAGTAGGAGAGGGATTGTACTATGTGTGTAGCGAAAACAAAGGCGCTGATCAGCTTCGCAGTTACTGCGAAGCTGATCTGCTGCTTTGTTGTCGCATATGCAAATTGTTGGCTTTCCCCTGCGGCGGCTCAATTATATTGTCAACCCAGGAAACCTGTAGAAGTCATGACATAGCATCAGCAACTGTAATCAATCTGAAAATTGATTCTGGATTCCGTTCTTAAAATGTAGGTCACTGACACTTGAGAGGATGTCACAATATTCTTCTGGAAATGCATTTCTTCAACTGATGCTCTGAATGTTGATTGTTGCTGCAGCATGGGAAAGAATGTCCTTGGGGTTCCAACCTGTGAGTCAGACTATGAATCTAGGTTCTTGGCTTGAACGCCACTTGTGGTGTGTTGTTTCCATTCCATTAGCAAGATGCAGACATTTAGTATTTCAAGAATCTAGCTGTATCATAGATTCTGGTCGAGAAAGCAACCAGATAGGATTTTGTGTAACAAGGCTCCCATATAGTAAGACAGATGCTGGCTCTACAGGATGCTGGTCACAGTTTTTAAACTGAAAAGGAAAATGTTTTTAGTTAATTATTAGTACTAATTTCATCCTGCTAATAATTAATTTCAGAATTATTCTAAAGTGAAATACCACCCATGATAATGGGATGTCTTCATTAGGAAATCACCCATTTTAAAAGATAACGTTCTCGGTTTCTGTCACATTTTAAGGGTTAAATGATTGTGACAGTGTTTTTGAATCTTTTAATTATGTGTTTCAGTAATTCTCAAATGTAATTCCATATGAGAAAACTATCCCTATTGCAATGGTACAGTACTATCCATGAAGCTCTAAATTTTACATGTAGTAAATGTAACAAAAACTGCCTCAGACAGTCAGTTTTCAGACTCTAAATGTATTTGGCTTATGTCTATTTGCATGATTAGATTTGGGAGAAAAAAAATCTTGTGTCTGACAGAATCTGCAATCTTCGACAGCTGTCATTCAAGTCAGCAGAAATGAAGTATAAAATTATGCAAGTGCTAAATGATTTGGAAGCAGGTGTAAGGGAAACAAACTACAGTTTTAATTGAAAGTTTATTTTTGAAAATGAAGCATGACAGCACAGTATTTTAACCATCTGGGAGATAGATCAAAAATGCTGTTTTTGAAATTTCATGAGGCTCATTTAACTGTATCTTTTTCATGATAAAATTGAAAACACAGTGGGAATTAATTACTTAGAATTTTAATGTGTTTTGAATTCTCTGAAGAAAAAATGAGAGATTATTTTTCGTTTTTAGAAGTCTTTATCTCTTGTAATAGTTCTTGAAGGCAAAGTGCTATTCAGGCGAGCAATACTGTCCTGCAACAGCTCTTATTCTGCTTGCTCTCTTAACATGACTGAAAATTTGGTTTAATACTGGGCTGTTCAAAGAATCAGATGCTGATCAAACAAAACTCAAACAATATTACACAGCTCGGTCTACATTGCAGAATCAACAAGCCTTTATTTTCAGAAAGAACTTTTATATTGTGCTTATAAGCACCCTCAAGTCTTAGACGGTCGTATTCCCCATCTTTTTCTTTGCCGGTCTTTGTTTGAAGCACGACCATCATAATGCCATTGCAATACTTGTGCCAAAAGAAATCAGCTTGCACATGATGGCATGTTCTTTAATTTTGAGCCATTTTCATTCTGACTTCAGTTTTACGTGATGATTTTCGCCAAGAACCAATGGACACCACCACAGCTGCGGGTCAGACTGTCGTCCTTCACTGTCAACCCCCGCGGGGTAAACCAGAGCCCAAGGTCATCTGGAGGAAGGATGGGAAGTCCGTACAGCCGGACAAGCGTATTCAGATTCAGGACGACGGGGACCTGGTGATAACGTCGGTCATCAAGGGTGATGTTGGAGAATACTCCTGTCAAGCTATTAACACGGCCGGAGAGAAACTGAGTAGTCCTGCTCAGCTTAGAGTTCTCGGTAAGGGTACTAATATCACACTGGCATATTGTTTGGAACACTGTGGGAGAGAAACTGAGTAGTCCTGCTCAACTTAGAGTTCTCGGTAAGGAAATTACATCAGGAAAACATGTCCGTGCAATGAATACCCCCTTAAACCCCACTTTTATATAGTAAAACTGGGGTATGCAGGGGTATACCTATTTTTCTTATTTTTACTCCAAAACATAGATTGTGGGTACTCGTTAGAACCGCCTCAGCGAAGCGGTTCTAACGTGTACCCACAATCTATGTTTTGAGCAAAAATAAGAAAAATATCAAAAATTTTCCATTGAAAATTATCGATTTTTGACCTGAAAAAATTACTGTGTATCATATGGGCATGTTTTCGTAATGAAGGCATTTACTGCTGTAGCATTTGTTATTAGCAAACAAATATGAAACACTGACTTGAAGAAATCAAACATTCTATAAATCCAAGAAGAAATATAATAATCATATTAGTTGATAACATGTGAAAACATTCCAGCACCTTGAAGAGCCAAAGACCTTGACAGACTCCGAATTGTTTTATCATTTTCATGATTCCAAAAATAAAACAAGAATTTACTCTAAATCTTTTGGGTTTACTCACAACTTAAATATTGGTCACAGAAAATAATGGAGGTGGTTTGCTAATTTATGTAAAAAATGAGGTTAATTGTAAGAGAAGAGAAGACCTTGAAAGTGAGCAGTTAGAATGTATATGGCTTGAAGTTAATCCAGTCAAAAGCAAATCTTTTCTGGTCGGTCATGTTTATAGGCCACCAAATTCTGGCATTGCCTGGAACGAATTATTCGAGGAGTGTCTCGAAAATGTGTTGCAAGAAGAGAAAGAAATGTATATACTTGGAGATATAAACAGGGATCTTTTAAATAATCAAACTAGGAAAGCATGGTCTGATTATATGGAGCCATTTGGCTTAACACAGCTTGTTTCAGAAGCTACAAGAGTAACTCCCAGTTCGTCAACGTTAATTGATCATATATACTCTAACTGCCCAGAAAATGTTACTTCTATAAATGTTCCTAAAATTGGACTAAGTGATCATTTTCCTGTGTTTTTTACACGCAAGCTGCATGGCCAGCCTGCCAAAAGAACTCATTACACTATAACTTATAGGTCATTTAAAAATTTTGATGAAAACAAATTTTACGCTGACTTGCAGGCTGTTCCATGGGACCTTATTCATTTATTTGATGATACTGATGATGTCTTAGAGGCATGGAATGACCTATTCTTACAAGTTGTTGATGACAATATACCTCTCAAGGAACATAGAGTAAAACACAAAAATCAGCCACAATGGCTTACTCCAGACATTTTAGATGCTATAAAATGCAGGGACCGACACAAAGCATTAGGTAATGATGTCCAGTATAAACTATGGAGAAATAAGGTGTTAAGCCTAATCAGAAAAGCCAAAAAAGAAAAATATGAAACATATATAGACAACAATAGGGGTAAGCCAGGTAGTATCTTCAAACTGTTTCAAGAGGTAGGGGCTGGTTAAGGGAATAAAAAGCAATCAAGTATTTCATCTATAAAAGTCAATGAAGACACAACTTCAGAAGATCCAGCAGAAATAGCTGAGACATTTAACGACTTTTTCGTTAATGTTGCAAGTAAGATTAAAGAGCCAATAAGTAACTCTACTCATGACAAGCTTAAAGAGTTTTGTCAGAACAAATTGGCTGAAGGTACCAGATTTGAAATCCCTTGTCTTGATGTTACAAATGTTCGCAAGTATCTATCAAATATCGATGTGACTAAAGCAACTGGAACTGACAATATTGGTCCACATTTACTCAAACTTGCAGCACCATATATAGCTACTGAAATTACATATATTTGTAATAAAAGTATAAGTTCTAGTTCTTTTCCTACAAAATGGAAGGAAGCAAAAGTTTCGCCTCTGCATAAGCAAGGACCAAGTGACGATATAAACAACTATCGCCCTATATCAATTTTGCCTATCTTGTCCAAGATTCTAGAAAGACATGTATCAGACTGCCTTTTACATTATTTAAATGAAAATGATCTGCTTCATGTAACACAATCAGGATTTAGGGCTCAACATTCTTGTGAAACTGCTCTTACTCATATGATTGATTCATGGTTGGAAGCTTTGGACCATGGGCAGATGGTAGGAGTAGTTTTAGTAGATTTTAAGAAGGCATTTGATTTAGTAGATCACAATATACTGCTTCGCAAACTTAAAATGTATGGCATTGATAATGTAACACTTCAATGGTTTACCTCTTACCTAACGGAAAGACAGCAGCATGTGACAGTTAACAACAGCAAATCTTCTTTTAAGCCTGTTTCATGCGGTGTGCCACAAGGTTCCATTTTAGGACCCCTTTTATTCCTCCTTTTCATAAATGACCTGCCTCTTTACACATGCAATGTATTTACGGACTTGTATGCAGATGATACAACCTTGTATTTTGTTCATCCTTCTCAAGATGTAATTGAGCAAAATTTACAGACTGCATTAAATGAGCTTCAAATTTGGTGTAAGAATAATGGTATGGTATTAAATTCAGCTAAGACTAAGGTGATGTTTGTAACAACAAATCAAAGACGACAGAGACTGGTAAATGACAATCTCGAACTTTTTTACAATGATAATGCTCTACACACAATTACTAATGACAAGATACTAGGTGTTTTTGTAGATAACAATCTCACATGGTCTGAACATGTTAAGCATATATCAAAGAAAATTGCATCTAACATTTGGCTTCTGTCAAAAATCAAAGCTTTCCTATCAAAGGATCATCGTGTTCAATATTACAAGTCCTACATTCAACCTCACTTAGACTTCTGTAATGTAGTTTGGGGAAGTACTTCAGACGCAAACAAACTGCAAATTTTCCGATTACAAAAACGTGCATGTCGAGTAATTCTTGACTATGAGGTTGAAGACTCCGAAGAAGCTATGAAATCTCTTAATATTCAATCTATTTATGACCGTTTGATTTTAAGGAAAGCCAAATTTATGTTTAAAGTATTTCATGAAAAAGCTCCTAAGTATATAACTGATAATTTTACCTTGCGCAGTAATGTAAATACATCATTTGTTTTAAGGTCAGCTTCAGCGCAATGTTTTGTTCCTCCTAAGCCTAGCACTGAAGCTTTTAAACAGAGTATGCGTTATTCTGGGTGTATAGTATGGAACAGCCTTCCTGAAGGAGTAAAGACTGCCAATACCTTAGGATCCTTCCATAACAAATGTCTAAATTGGCTACAAGAGTCAAATCAAGTTTCATAGAAAATCATCACTTAGTCCAAATGCTCACACTACATCTTTTCTTTTGTGCTTGTATTATATATTGTGTTTTTTTATTTAACTGTTTCTTAATATCATCTTTGTCATTTCAACACAATTTGTGGTCATATTATGTGCACATATTGATTTTATTCTTTAATTTAATCATATGTATCATTATTGATATTACATATGTTAATTATTGGTACCTTTTTTCATCTACGTTTTTGAGTTCCTTCTCATTTCGTTTCGGTTAAGGTGCAACTAAATGGATATGATGTCAAGTAGAAATACAGTGATGCATATCACTACTGTAACTTAGTATTACTTCTTGCCTCCTTTCAAATTAACTGTCATGCTGAGGTTGAGTGTACATATTCTAGTAGTTGGATATGATTATTGTACATGTATCTGCTTGTGGTTTCATCATTAGTTACATCTAGTATTAATTGTGATACATTTGAATTTGAATTTTTACTTGTTAACTGTTTTGTTTTATATCTTGTATTACATTTGTATATATTTGTATATATGAGGGCCTCATGGAAGATTAGTTGTAATACTAAATGTTGTTACCCTCTTTAAATAAAGACTTTACTTACTTACTTACTTACTTACTTACTTACTTAAAACCATGTTACAGATGTGTGAAACACAGCAGTGTGTCTCTAGAGGTGTATGTTAATGTATTTCCATATTCAAGGTGAAAATTACAAACGATAAACACTGCTCAATAACTCTAATTAGCTCTTTTTTTTTTTTTACGTTTTTATTGCAATCGCCCTAGATGAAAGTATCTGTCTTGATGTTCTTCATTTCCCAATGAAAAACATTAAGTCACGTGATCTAGAGGCCACGCCTATGGGCGGGCCGACGTCAAAACCCATCCAGTGACGTTGTTTGTTTACTCTTGTTGTTGTGACGTTGGTCGCGTATCGCCATGACGTTAGGCGCGAAAATTTGACGAAAATTTGACGTTATGGCTGTTCCAAAATTACGTTAAGTGGGATTTAATGTCAAATAACATGAAAATGAACGGTGACTTGCGAAATTAAAAATCTGATACTTGATTGATAATATAAAATGTAAATATAAGTATTGAAATTCAGATTTTAGCTTTCACTGGATGATGAAAAACATTAGCTGTTTTATTGTCTCCGAGAAGCCCTTCGGGCTTCACAGACATTAAAACAGCCTAATGTTTTTCATCATCCAGTGAAAGCTAAAATCTGAATTTCAATTCTTAAATGGTACAGATGTATGGAACTCAAAAAAAAAGTGTCTCTAGAGGTGTTTGTAAATGAATTTTCATATTCAAGATTAAAATTACAAATGATAAAGGCTGCTCACTAGCTCTAATTAGCTCAGTTTTTGTTTGTAAAAAGTAGAGTGTCATGAATACACAGGTGGGAAAACAGAAAATCCAATTATACAGGTGTGAAAATAACATTTACCTTCTCATGTGTATTGTCTATTGTAGATGTGCCCAATTTCAAAAAACTTCCTAAAGACGTGACAACAGAAGAAGGAAAGACAGTCGAGTTTTACTGTGACGTCATGGGGGACCCACCCATCAAAGTTCAGTGGAGCAAAGAAGATGGGGCGGTCAGTTTTGGGAGGTAGGTGTTCGTGACGGGATGGGGTAGTTTTACTGTGACATCATGGGGGACCCGCCCATCAAATTTCAGTGGAGCAAAGAAGATGGGGTGGTCAGTTTTGGAAGGTAGGTGTTCAGGACTGGGTGGGGGTAGTTTTACTGTGATGTCATGGGTGTTCAGGACAGGGTGGGGTTTGTTTTATGGTAACATAATGGGGGACCCACCCATCAAAGTTCAGTGGAGCAAAGAAGATGGGGCAGTCAGTTTGGGGGGGGGGGGGGGGGCAGTTGTTTAGGAGGGGTGAGGAGGAGGAGGGGGTGTTGTTGTACTGTAATATAGTAGGCAACCTGCCAAACAATGTCCAGTGGAGCGAAGACGATGAGGTGGGGGGAGGGGTCAGTTTTGGAAGGCATGGTGGCTGTATGTCAGTTTTGGAAATCTGGTCAAACTAGAACTGCATCCAAACCACTCCAGTGCTTTATCAGAGCTATCAGTTTTTTGCTCATTCAAAAAACCATCTAGGCAGGACAATAAAAATGATTTTCAAGACATTTGGCCTAAGAAGAAGCATCACATATTTACAGTTCATTGATAAGTTTGCATTCAGTGGCCAGTTACCTATTTATTTTCTGGCATATTGGATGAAAGATGGGCCACAACGTGAGAAAATGTACCTTCGAACATTGTTTTAAGTATTAGAAAAACAAAGTTACTTTGAATGCATGATGTTTCTAGAGTCGGTTAGTCTTTATTTGACCAGGTTATTTCAGTTATTCTGTGAGTTATGACCAATTTACTATATGGACCCTACAGACGTCATTGTTCTAAAAATGACGTCAATGTTGCGTAATGCATTTCTGCATGTCAGTAGAGCTTACAGAACGTGATGCATTTGCTTAAAACTGTTTAAGCACTGGTCGGAACCTTTTGTTAAGAAAGAAGCAAACCATACTTACAGGCAATTTGTCGTAATTATTTTGGCTATTTTTATGATAATGTGGTTGCTATGGTTACCGTTTAACGATAGATATAGGAAGATTATGTGTATTATTGGCTAAAACAAGGGCAGGTAACTCCAAATATTGAAGATAAATATGCTTTAAAACTCATTCAATTGGTAGCCCAGTGTTCAAAGAATACAAGAACAGTGTTATTTCTAAAACGTATATTTCATCATTTTTCCGCTTTTTGCTGCTTTCTACAAGTAATGTCAGAATGTCCGAAGGTACATTTTGTCGCGTTGAGGTTCAGATATGTTTGCAGGGCATTAGAGTTTAGTTTATATTTTGATGGTTTGATCTCTGGTTAGTGTTTATATCAGTAGTGAAAAGTTTTGACATGTATCTATCTTCTGTTTGTTGATGACCTAGACATTATTTTACTATAAAATAACCTTACTGGTATAGTTTGGATACTACCACTTTGGCTAAATTTTGGTCTTTTAGAGCAAAAGTTTTATGGAACTATCATTGGCCTTATAAAAATGTTCTCAAGGTTCTGTTCTACTTGATTTGAAAGTCTGTTCAGCATTCTTGTACAAATTTCTTGCCTAGTATTTGTATTCTAAGAAAAGGATTATGTTATGACTTTTGTCTGTCAGTAGTCATTTACAGAAAGAAAATAAATTAACTTCATATAGGAATGTAGAATCTTCTTATTGTAACAATGAGCTGATGGTTCACACAAAGATGCTTATGTTGGCTGGTATATCACTTTGATGCTGGCCCCCTCTAGTAATTAGTCAAGTATTTAGCCAGTTTTGTGTCTGGAGAGCTTCTTGAATGAGGAAACAATGTGGCCTTTGATCCTTGGCTTGAACAGTGTCTAAGCTCCTTCAATCACTAGCTGAACGAAACTGTTATCCTCCAAGACTTGTCTAACTGGATAGGCAATACATCGAGCCTACATATATTTCATGCAACATTTCATAATTTATTTCCACAAAAAGTTCTCCCAGATCATTGTGAATAGGCTTTTGGGCTGCTCAAGTAGCTTAGTCACCAAGACCCATACAGGGCCCAGTTGTTCAAAACTAACGACGTCGTTAGTTAACGTTTCGTTAAAATTTCAAACATTAATATTGCAAATACACTGTTTTTTTTTGTTGAAAAAATGTGAGAATCCTTTGCACTGCAAAGGATTCTCACATTTTTTCAACAAAAAATAACAGTGTATTTGTTACTTTAGCTGATATTTGCTTAACAAATTTATGTCTTAACAATATCGTTAAGCTAACGATGCTTTGAACAACTGGGTCCTGATCTTTGTTTCACAGTGACAGTTGTTTCAGGCTGTGACTGAAATTTCCAGGAAGTCTTTGAGATTTAGGTGAAGAGCCTCTTGACAGCAGCTCAAGTAGCTTAGTCACAATGTTATGATGGTTTATGATTGATGATGTGTCATTGTCTGTAGAAATAAGCTTTATAATAAGAGCCGCAATGCGAGAAAACCGGTCTTTGGGGTTTCTGACCAGGTCCAACACAAACAGGCCTGTACAGTCTCAGAAGAAAGCTAGACGCTTGAAATTTTGGATTTTAAGTAGAAAAGGAATTTTACTTTCCGTGTAGCAGAAACAAAGACGCTGATCAGCTTCACAGTTACTGCGAAGCTGATTAGCCCCTTTGTTTTCGCATAGGCAAAAAACCCGTTTTTTTCATGATGCGGCTCATAGGATGTTGCTTCCTGTAAGAATATTGGGCCTCGTAAAATGAGCCCATGAACTGAAAGGGTCTCAGATAGACCAGGACCCGAGGTTATAAAACTTTTTTCATGCTCAGCTAATAAAATGCCAACAATTGTTGGCATTTTAACCCTTGCCGCGCAGTGAACGACTAAAGTCGTACCCGAATGTAAGGTCTGTCAACGCGGCAAACAACTGAGGTCGTTTTTCTCCCTACTTTCGTTTTCGATCGAGTCTGACCGTGGAATACAATGGGAGGACCCATTTTATAATACAGACTTCATCAATAGGCCCTGTACTGAGCATATGTAAAGTTTATACGGAACATATAATGGAATTTTTTGTTATGCGGAATGAAATCAATAAAATATTACTTTCCTTTTGGATTTCATTCATGAATTTGCAATGGCGGACACAGGAAATATTGCCGATACGGGGGTGATAAAAAGTTGAATATTACTTCAAAATAATGACTTTGACAAGGATTTCTTGTGTTTTGGATGTCAGAGGATATGAATAAGGTAAATTGAATTGGAAATATCTCCCGTCATCATCTTTTTTTGTACGAAGTTAGCTTTCGTAACAGATTTGAAATGGAAATTTTGATTTTTTTCGGCGAAGTTGACTTGTTGTGTCATCGCTACAAGTATTATTCACAGACATCCATTTATAATTTTTGGTTTATTTGATAGATAATTCAATGGCCTTTCGATCTCTTATTTGGTTTTTCAATGTAGCTTGTTTGTGAAAGAAGTTATATGGGTTTAAACACTAACAGTAGAAAATCACAAAATGGCTCCGACTTTGTCAGCGGTGAGCACCCAATCGGTAAAATATTTTGACGCGCGGTAAGGGTTAACATTTATGAGCAGGATAAATTTTAGTTTCAATTGAGCTGAGCATGAAAAAAGTTTCATAACCTCGGGGCCAGGGTTCAGGAGGGCAAGTGGTTACCATGGCAATCCTTCATACCTAGTATAAATCCTTTTTCAAGCTCACCAAGTTTTCTTGTCTATTTTCAGGGCTCGTATCATGTCCGACCACACCCTGAGGATAGAGAGTGTGGAACCTGGGGATGAGGGGACCTATATCTGCACAGCTGAGAATGCTGCAGGGTCTACACAGGCCACGGCCAGGCTAACTGTCTTCTGTAAGTTATGTTGACAGGTTTGCATGCACACTTGCTAATATATATCTTGTAATTTCCTAACATGATGTGGTGACCTTGACCTAAATTTTAAGGACAGTTTTAGATGTTAGTGTCAAATTAAAGTGAAAAACAAGCTATGATTAGTGAGAAACAGGCTTTGCTTGCTCTAAATATAGCCAAATGCATGTCAGTATTATTTGGTTTGAATAAAAAACTTTTTCAGCCTTGACCTAGTTTTGAAGGTCACTATTACTTTGCTACTGTAGTTACATGTTGGGTTAGGATCAGCTCTTTCTTCATACATGCTGTGATTGCTATCTTTATAATTTCAGCCTCTCCATCGTTCGTGATTCGTCCTAGTGATCAGCTTGTTGCGGTAGGACGTACAGTGACGTTACAGTGTGTTGTGTCAGGAAATCCCCCACCCACCGTGTTCTGGAGCAAAGAATCACAAGAGGTAGTAAACCTTGTAGATCTTCAGATCAAACGATTAAAAATCCCTCCAGGCATGACTGAAAAATTGTTGACATGGGCGTTAAACTATAACCAAACCAAATCAAAAGAATAAAATGGCCAAGCTCTTCTAGGAAAACTGGTTTTCCAACCATTCTGGATTTTAATCTATCTATGTTTGCTAACATCACCTAGTCGGGGAATGAACGTAGCCTCTCAGTACACAGTTCTCCACTTTAGAAGACAGTACAAATGATATCTCTGATATTGTATACAGTGCTGAGGTGTTGTATTTCAGAGTTTGATGTTCCCTAATCGTGATGAGGGACGTTACTCGGTATCAGAGGATGGTACATTCCGTATCTCTGACGTCACGTATGACGACGCAGGTGTTTACAAGTGTGAGGCTCTCAATATACGGGGACAGGCATCAGCTTCTGCTACAGTGGAAGTCAGAGGTTAGTAGGGGTGAAGATGTTGGGATTCAGTGGGATTTCTCATTAATATCTCCTACTTATTTTTGTGAATAATAATCATACAGGCCATGGGCGGATCCAGAGGGGGGGACAGGGGGTCCGCCCCCCCCCCCCCCCCCCCCCCCCCCCCTGGAATTGCGAGATTATTATTTTTTGCTATGTTGAAATTTCCGTCAGACCCCTTCTGGGAATTTGGACCCTCCCTGAGAAAATTTTCTGGATCCGCGCATGCACACCGACTAGATACTTAGTTTGTGCAGTAACTCCATGTCAGAAATCAAAATAGAAATGGTTTGACAAATCATCTCTGTTGCTGCTTTAGAGAAATGTGTTCTTCAAATGAGTAAGATTTGCAGTTAATCATCCATTACAAAAACTTGCCCATGCAATATATGGAGATTTTTTAAGTTGTAAAAATTGAAAATTTTCAGTAGAAAACTTTTGATATTTTTCTTATTTTTGCTCAAAACATAGATTGTGGGTACACGTTAGAACCGCCTCGAGGCGGTTCTAACGAGTACCCACAATCTATGTTTTGGAGTAAAAATAAGAAAAAGTATACCCCTGCATACCCCAGTTTTACTATATAAAAGTGGGGTTTAAGGGGGTATACATTGCACGGACATGTTTTCCTGATGTAATGCAGATTCAAATACGCCATTTACATTTATGAAGATATTGCATCTCATTTTGCATATTCATTACTCAGTCCAAGGTTTGGTAATGATGGAATTTAAGGATGAAATTATTGGAAATGCAATAAAGATATAATTGCTTTTTAATTCTAGAAGTTGTTATTTTTGATATGATTCTTTCATCACAGGAGTTTTTGCTCATCTTCACATAACAGAAATTCTATTAACTTAAGCTATTATCACCTAACAGCTTTCTTCACCCTTCCTAGCATGACTTGAAATCAAATTGCTTTTTCCTCTACTTTAGTTTTTGCACTTGCAAATTAAGTTTTTTCTGGAAGTTTTTGCAGTTTAAGTATTGTTGTTGCATTCTAGCCAGAAAAAAACTTGAGAATCAGAATGGTTTTAAGGTGCATTGACCATGAAAACTTGCAACTAGAATAACATTGACAATTAGAATCACAAACTCTTACAGAAAGTTGCAGAACTTCAGTATTAAGCACACATTTCTATGGAACGCCAAAGCTGTCTGATGGATTTGATTCATCATCGTCATTATATCCTGCTCACATTTGATTATATGTTGTATAGTGTGCATTATATTGTGAGAAAAGTCCATTATATGTTGGACCAGGTTCTTTATATTATGAAAATTTTCATTATATGATGGGTAAACATCTTTATATTATGGTAGACTTACATTATATGCTGACACAACCTCATTATATGATGTGACAACTACATTATATATTATGGGCTATTGTCTTTATATGCATCAAGTTGATTATATGGTTCGATAACTTCATTATATGCGCAAACTTCATTATATGCACAAACTTCATTATATGATCTGACAACAACATTATATTATGTGGACGATTTTGCGAGATGAAGAATAACATTGACACCGTTTAGAGAGTTATTATATACATGCCGGGACTACCGGACATACTGCTGATTCTATCTGATAGATCATGATTATGATCGATCATGATGATCGAGCATGATGGTGATTGATCATGATGATGATCGATCATGATGATGATGATCAATCATCATGATCGATCTTGATGATGATCGATAAAACTTTTTTTTTGAGGTACCATAAGAGGCCCCCGTTTATTCTCCCCGTCAAACGGCATAGAGTGGGTCTGGGAGGACCATCCCACTCTATACAAAGTACATGTATATATACAGTCACTTGCACACTCTCTCATACATATTAACTGCAATATTTACATATTTCATGCATTATAGTTTGTTTTCTTATTATCTGTAATGATCCACAGTGTAAATGATGATCGATCATGATGATCGATCATGCTGATGATCGATCATGAGGATCAATTATGTTGATGATCGATCATTTTCATCGATCATGATGATGATAATGATCGATCATAATCATGATCTATCATCATCATCATCATGATCGATCATCATGACCGATCATCATGATCGATTATCATCGATCATCATCATGATCGATCATCATCATAATCATCATGATCTATCTTGATTATCGATGATGATCGATCATGATTATCATTATGATGCATATAAAGACAATAGCCCATAATATAATGTAGTTGTCACATCATATAATGAGGTTGTGTCAGCATATAATGTAAGTCTACCATAATATAAAGATGTTTACCCATCATAAAATGTAAGTCTACCATAATATAAAGATGTTTACTCCTCATATAATGAAAATTTTCATAATATAAAGAACCTGGTCCAACATATAATGGACTTTTCTCATTATATAATGCACACTATACAACATATAATCAAATGTGAGCAGGATATAATGAGGATGATGAATCAAATGTTTTTATTCCTTACCATCAGACAGCTTTGGCGTTCCATACATTTCCATGTGTGTAGCTGCTAAAAATACACCTGGACCTCTTTATAACATGGTTCGCAAAAGCCAAATAACCATTTTAGACTAGTTTTGCTATGTATCTATACATTGTACTCAAGTTATAACACGTACTGGACAGCTAGCATACAAATTGGCTTGGACCCCAACAATAGTGTTTAAAGAGGTTGAGGTAACATTTAATGGCATACAATAATATATGTTCTAAACTTGGGCTGATGGCAATATTTTTGACAAGTATTTGAAATCATTTGCTAATAGGCAAGTTTTGTTTTATAAGTGTTACTGTAAACATGTTATATATACTGTATAGCTAATACTGTGTTTACACTATGTTCCCGGCGGCCCCGGCAGCCCCGTTTGCTAGAAACGTAGCGTGCCGTGGAGTTTTGGTAATACATGTCTCTGATTTTCAAGATCTATTACGTTTTGTTACGTTTTCTTACGTTGTATTACGATATCCGTAACAAGCCGTGATAGTGATAAGCCGGTGTGTCACGGAGGCGCTAAGGTATGTTACGGTTATCCACGATCTATCACGGTTATTAGCACGTTCTATTACGGCCTGTTACGTTCTGTTGCGGTCAGTTGCGTTTTGACCAAGGCGTGACACGTTTTTTCGGTCTGTCAAGGTCAGCTACAGACGAAACGTAGACACCATACAATATAAAGCACACATTTTTTTCCTTTTGTATACGAACAATTTATCGGAAATAATAATAACAATCGCGCTCCTCAACAAACGACTGCCGAGTTCGGGATTGCAATTCTTCTTCAATTGCATAGTGCAGCGTATGGTCTGTATTGTTCACTATAGTGACTGCTCCAATATGAAGGAACTTGTCCCCATGATATGCCATTCAATATCTATAAACTTCACGCGCCGTGATAACCGTAACAGAACGTGACATACGTAGTAGAACGGGGTGAACACCGTCAAAGACCGTAACGCACCGTAACTTAACGCAACAAAACGTGTTTAGTATTCCGTAGGAAACGGGACGAGACGTGAGATGACCGTGATCAAACGCAACAGAACGTGGAAGATCCGTAGCTTGCCGGGTTATTCACTAGCTTCCCGTTGCACTACGGACCGCCTCCACGTTTCGCTACGTACAGTTACGTTCTGTCACGGTGTGTTACGTTCAGCCCGTTTTATCACGACCCATTTCGTTTCTCATTTCTGCCGTGACTGCCGTGGCAGATTTTTAAACTGTCAAAAAATTTGTCACGGTGTCCACGGTTATCCCGGCGTGCTACGTTTGCCAATCCCGTTCCCCTGCGTCGCCTCACGGTTATCCCGTTTTGCTCATGGTCGTCTGAAACGTGGCCGCCGTGACCGCCGGGAACATAGTGTAAACGCAGTATAATTTGAGAAGAGGGTGCAAGAAAAGATGAGTGACAGAAGCTATAGATATAAATAGTTTTTCCACATGTTCAGTAATTAACGCTGCTACAGATACATTTCACAGTATGTCAGAAATAACAGATCTTTTGTAAAACATGCCAAAACTATACAGCTTGGTCCATTTAACAATGTACTCCTTTTACTCACTCACATACATTAAGTGACTGATTTTCAGCATAATTGAGCCACTTCATGAGAAAAACAGATATTTGCCTATGCGAAAACAAAGGCGCAGATCAGCTTCACAGTCACTGCGAAGCTGATCAGAGCCTTTGTTTTCACTACATGGATGGTACAATTTCTCTTCTTCTTTAATCCAAAATTTCAATGTTCTAGCCTGCTTCTGTGACTGTACAGGTCGGTTGGTGTTGCACCTGGTCGAAAATACTGAAGACCGGTTTTCTCTCGTCGCGGCTCAATTGTGAAATTGCTGTAAATCCATGGTATGTCAGTGTAACATTAACATATGACGAATGGTTTCACCCATCATAATCACTTGGGTGAGTCCACTTTCATTTTAGGGGCATTAGGAGTGATATTAAATTTTTATCTCATTTTTCAATGAAATGTCTGTATACAAACAGAATAGCCTCAGATGGGACGCCGCATATTGCGGCGTCACATCTGGGGCTATACTGTTCCAGGTTTAAATGAGTTAGAAGCTAGATTTCTAGTTAGCAACCCAAGTGTCATGCAAAAACAGCAACCGTATTCAACAATGTTTTATGAACACATATAACATATAACAATGTTTTATGAACACATATAACAGCTACAATGCACTTCCTTTCATTACTTTATTCGGCTTTTTTTTTTGCTGACAAGAGCAGTTTTTCTATCAATTAAAAGCCCATTGCCCTCACTTTAATGCAGCCACACAGGAAGTATTTTGTCGCCCAGGGATGAATACTTAATTTATAATTTGTAACATGTCTGCTTACATTGCAGTAAAAAATTATTTATCACTGGTAACAAGTAGGAAACATAATGTGGGACAAAAAAGAAGTAAAAAAAAAAATCATGATTTATTTGGTCCTTCCACTTTGAATAAGTGGTACTAGATTGCATATGACTATAAAACATAACGGGTAATATTTTATAACACTTATGATGACATTAAACTCTTCTAAGAGGTTGACATTTTGGTCCTTTGAGCAATATTTATGAAGAATAAATTACTTTTCTGTAATGGTCTGGTACTTGAGGAGTCATACGTAGGTGATCCAAGAAGTAATGCGAACACACCTATATTTTAGTAACCACTGCAGATACGTATAAATATTTTGGCATGTTGACACGTGTATATATTTGCAGTAATTAGGTGTAATATCATGAAGTTCGGATGACGAGTTGAGATTTAAGGATTATTTGATTTGTCGACCTGAAGTCGACATGGACGCGAAATTGACTGAAAATGTCTTTTTTGTTTGGGGTACAGGGAAAGATTTTGTGCTCCAATTTATCAAATTGACATTTATATACACACAAATCATATTCGTTGTGTTATATATGCCTTATGTTTGGAAATAACAGATAAAACGAAATGCAAAGATCAGCATGGACTATTCTATGTTGCCTAGCAACGGCATCTGACAAAAATATCACACTTTCGAGTAAGTACTGCAAATACCCATAATTCATGCATATATTTGATTCCGATAAGGATGTAAATATCGACATTTTTGCCCACAGCCTGTCACAACATAGAATCTCTATTCAAAAAATAATTATGGTATGCAATTTAACCTTTTTAGTAAACTAGAAGGGGCGTTGATGAAAATGTGGAGATTTAGAGAGATCAAAATTGACTCAAATTCGAGGGGGTACAGATAGCAAAACCTCAGTTGTTTGCGCTACATTAAACTCATCAAGGTATGTTCAGTAAATCTATAAAAGGGATAATTGTTCTTTTGGAATAAAACGATTATTGACGTAATTATGTTTTGCATATGGCACTCCATTACATAAATAAAATCCATTTTAACCGTGGCCAAGGTCGTTTACCTTGTATTCTCTTGTTGCTAGGCAACGAGGGTTGCTATGCGATTCAATCAAAATAGTTATCGGTTCTGAAACAATCGATAATGCATCATAATTCTGATGTAAACTATTATGAAAAATGGCAATGGTGAAAGAAATTACACAGGAGTTCGCATTACTTCTTGGATCACCCTCGTATGTAGCAATTTTTTGTTTTATATAAAATATTTGTCTGGATTTTATTAGTATTGTGGATCTATTAAAAAGCATGAAAGCAAAATGCCAAAAGAACTCACTATACAGTTTAACCTCATTATAACGCGCCTCATTATAAGGCGGTTTTCAATATAACACGGCCATGTTATGGCTCCCAAAATGATTATTTAGCTATTTGTCTATTGTAAATAACCTCATTATAACACGGTTCACTTATAACACGGTCAGTTTTCATGGACCCCAAAGATAGCGTTATAATGAGGTTGGCCTGTATATATGAGCCGCATTTTGAGAAAATTGGATTATTGCCTATGCGAAAACAAAGGCGCAGATCAACTGTGCAGTAACTTTGTTCAGTGCCTTTGTTTTCACTACACAGTACAATTCCTCTTCTTCCTAAATCTGAAATTTCAAGCTTCTAGTCTTTTTCTGAGACTGTACAGGCTAGTTTGTGTTGGACCTGGTTGGAAACCCCAAAGACCGGTTTTCTCGCATCATGTCTCGTATGATAATTTTATTTCAAAGTAAAGGAAGAACCATAACAGAAGTAATAGCATTTAAACTTGGTCAGAATTAAGAACAAAAACACTTTAGAGCTATCAGAAACCATTATCAAACCAATCAATGCCTTAGAAAGCCAAGATGTTTCCTGTTCTGTCACTGATAGAAAAAATGTGATTCAATAAAAAGTGATAAATTTCTTTTAGACTTGTCAAAAACAGGAAAAAATAGACATGTTTTGAAGACATCACACGATGACTATTTCTTGCTAAGACCGTTTTGTTTCCTATACTATTGAACAATTTTTGATAGCGTCTGTAGCTCTTGTAGAAAAAACTATGTTGTGTATGATCAGTAGATACGCATACATGTAGCAAAAAATATGTCCCTAGATTTGTATTACAGCATGTAAGAATGCTTACCCTCAAGTACGATTTGCCATGATCGGCCCACTAAAATTTGTCTCCTCATCAAAAATCTAATTTCAATGAAATCTGCAAATATTTGATAATCTTTAATATTCTCTCTGAGACACATGGCATCTCTTGTTGTTTCACGCTTGTCTTTATTATTTGGCTATTATAATGACAATATCAAGAGGCTTATAAAGTTTAAGAAATTGTTCTTAATTAAATCTGTGAAAAAATAGCACATTTTTGTCTTGGGTTCTATGCGGATTAGGCGGAAATTCATTAAGGTTGATTTTATTGAAAGTATTAAGCTCCCAATCGCTTCATCAGCAAAATTGAATTTTGAATCATGGCTCCCTTTATGTGCTTTGTTTTAGATTTGATAAATTTCATCTTTCAAAAGACTGATTTATTTAACTCATTTAAGCCTGGCATCCCTTTTATGGGACATAGGCAAACAGAATAGCCCCAGATGTGACGCCGCAGAACGCGGCGTCCCATCTGGGGCTATTCTGTTTGCTTAGAGAAATTTCATCGAAAAAAAGAGATAAAAATTTCAAATCACACCTAAAGCCCCTAAAAATGAAAGTGGACTCGCCCAAATGATAATGATGGGAAAGTCCATTCGTCAAATATGGGTTAAACAATATAGTAACTACAGTTAAGCTTGCTGTGGATAAGCAAATGGTTTTCTAAGGAAAACGGATGGAGATAAAAATGTATGTACAGGATTTTTTGTAGAGCTTTATAGGCACAAATTGGTCAAAACTGTTAATCCTTTGATAGTGTTTTTGTCAGAAGAAGCAAAGACCCTTCAGAAAAAAAACATTTATTGTTGCTTTTAGAATCCACTAGATTGTTATTTTCACATTTCAAAAAGCATTTAAAAAACACTTCCTTGAGAAGAGATATTGTTGAAGTACTAATGCATCCTCAAAACATGCTTCTGTTCAAACAAAATGGCCTTTTAAACTCAAGAAACTTTTCAAAAATCCATTATTGAATTATAAATAATGTAGAAAGAGTGTTAGGTCTAGGATAATATGATAATTATGGGTAATTGTTTCAAGAAATGCCACAGTCAAATAGCAACACTTCAGATAATATTCTTCCCTAATGGATAATAGGATATTATTATGAGGGGAAGGAAATAAGAATAAGCTTTGTGTAAACATTTTCTGAATTGGTGTAAGATGTTTATAAGCATGTCCAGATGAATGCCATATTCTGTAGAAGTTGGTAATGTGAAAACATGTCTTTGCCCAGATGAACAAAAAATGATAAAATTTATGCAAAGTCCTCATCTAGTCATTTATTATAGTATGTTCCATCTGGACAACTATGTGTCCGGTTATCATCTAGCCAGTCCTTGTTGCTCAACAGTTTTCAGGGGGTGGGGTTTGTGTCAGACATGTTGGGAAAAAAATAGCAGGTTTTCTGTTTACTAGTAATGATAATGAGGTGGTATTTGTATGACTTGGAAACAATAATTGGCCATTATACCCTCAGACATACCATTGGTATAATAGAGCTACATTGTTGCCATTCTGACCATTGGCATAATAGAGCTACATTGTTGCCATTCTGACCATTGGCATAATAGAGCTACATTGTTGCCATTCTGACCATTGGTGTAATTAGAGCTACATTTTTGATATTCTGACCATTGGTATAATAGAGCTACATTGTTGCCATTCTGACCATTGGCATAATAGAGCTACATTGTTGCCATTCTGACCATTGGTGTAATTAGAGCTACATTTTTGATATTCTGGCCATTGGTATAATAGAGCTACATTGTTGCCATTCTGACCATTGGCATAATAGAGCTACATTGTTGCCATTCTGACCATTGGTGTAATTAGAGCTACATTTTTGATATTCTGACCATTGGTGTAATAGAGCTACATTGTTGCCATTCTGACCATTGGTATAATAGAGCTACATTGTTGCCATTCTGACCATTGGTGTAATAGAGCTACATTGTTGCCATTCTGACCATTGGTATAATAGAGCTACATTGTTGCCATTCTGACCATTGGCATAATAGAGCTACATTGTTGCCATTCTGACCATTGGTGTAATTAGAGCTACATTTTTGATATTCTGACCATTGGTGTAATAGAGCTACATTGTTGCCATTCTGACCATTGGTATAATAGAGCTACATTGTTGCCATTCTGGCCATTGGTATAATAGAGCTACATTGTTGCCATCTGACCATTGGTATAATAGAGCTACATTGTTGCCATTCTGACCATTGGTATAATAGAGCTACATTGTTGCCATTCTGACCATTGGCATAATAGAGCTACATTGTTGCCATTCTGACCATTGGTGTAATTAGAGCTACATTTTTGATATTCTGACCATTGGTGTAATAGAGCTACATTGTTGCCATTCTGACCATTGGTATAATAGAGCTACATTGTTGCCATTCTGACCATTGGTATAATAGAGCTACATTGTTGCCATTCTGACCATTGGTATAATAGAGCTACATTGTTGCCATTCTGACCATTGGTATAATAGAGCTACATTGTTGCCATTCTGACCATTGGTATAATAGAGCTACATTGTTGCCATTCTGACCATTGGTATAATAGAGCTACATTGTTGCCATTCTGACCATTGGTATAATAGAGCTACATTTTTGATATTCTGACCATTGGTATAATAGAGCTACATTGTTGCCATTCTGACCATTGGTATAATAGAGCTACATTGTTGCCATTCTGACCATTTGGTGTCTGTTTATCTGTCTACCAGAGCATAATATTATTTTCAAAGGAAAAATTCTATTTATTTATATTCACATCAGACATATACAGCAAAATTCAGACATAACATCACTATATTGAGCCATGATATAATAATTTTTGGAACTCTAAAATTGTTCGTATGACTCTTGCCTCAATGTTGTAGTGTTGTGAAATGTAAAATTTCATAATCTAGAATCATAGGGAAGGCTGGGGAGTACCACAGTCAGAGTGATGCAACTTGTGTCATGCTCAAAGGAAGGAAAATATTCTAACTGTTGATCTTTTAGATTGATAAATGATTTAAGGCCTAGCTATACAATCATTCTTCAAACTACATGTAAAGATACCAACTTAACAACCCATTGATAACTTCATCTAAAACAGTTAGGTTATTTAATAACTTGGTTAATTAGATTCCTTTGTGTAATTGTATAACTAGAAGAAAATTATTTTTTAGCTCGGCAGCTCAGATGTTACATGAGATGAAAAGATAATTAGAAAAGCATTTACAACTGTTTTCAAAATGAGATTAACATGTGTGCTTAGTTACTTTTTTTCATCCTTGCACCCTGAGAGCCACTGCATGTCAGTTGAAACAAAAAGCCACTGTTAAATTGTAATCAAATGAAGACACTCCTCAGCCTGTACTTTCCGTGGTTTGCCTTTCACTCACACATTGAAATCTAGTCTTTTGTTTAGCTCAATGTGCTACAACTATCTTTTCAGTCTGCTAAAATTTGATGATTTTACATGTTTCCTTGTCTGGGCCATGTGCAAGCTCAAATAGTTTGCAAGAAGATTTTAATTGATTTCAATTAGGCTTTAGCTGTCTGTACTTTAGTAAGTAAAGTAGTTCTTCAGACGAAACAAAAAAGGGAGAATTCAGAAAAAAAAAAAAAAAAAAAAAAATAGATGCAGCTTCAGTTTCATTTCTTCCTTTGCTTTGTTTTTGCTTCTGACTAACAGCCCGTTAACCATCACATCATCCATTCCTTGACTTTCAGCTGACGGTGATTTTGGTCTTACAGCCCACGACCCCCGACCCCCTCCCATCATCAAGATAGGCCCGCACAACCAGACCCTGCCAGTTGACGGGGTGGGGCTGCTGCAGTGTCAGGCCGAGGGAGAGCCCGACCCTCTCGTCAGATGGTACAGGAATGGGCGACCATTGTTGATGACAGATAACAGACTGACCAAATTGGACTCAGGGACGCTACAGATATCAGGTACTGAATTATTGATATCGGGATGAATTTTACTTGACTTAGTTTTGAGAAAATAATTGGTTATATAGTAAGATTTTCTTTGGTAATGTTTCTCGGCTGTGCTGTGACATAACTCTATCTATGATATCCTGTTTTAATACAGGGGCGTATCCAGGCGGACGCCTGGAAGCCCAGGCTTCAACGTGATTTTTTCAAGTATGGTATTTCCCCGGGTCTTTCTGAGAAAAAATTATGAAAAACAAGTAATTTTAACTGAAAAAATGTGTTGGGCTTCAACATTACACATTTCCTGGCTACGCCCCTGTAATATTTGAAGTTATCTGATGCATGTGATATCTCATTTTCAGGTTTGAAGATATCTGACACCATAAGTCTATTTGTGATATCTCATTTTCAGATTTGAAGATATCTGACACAGGTATCTACACATGTAAAGCTGTTAGTGAGGCAGGGGAAACAACCTGGGACTCTTATCTCAAAGTGGAAGGTGAGTTGTCTACCTTGAAATGTTATGAAAATGATTGCTAAGACTTGAATTTGGTAATTGTAAAATAAAAAATGTGGTGATTGTAATATAAAGTAAAGATTTTCTAATGTTGCTTTATCAAACATGTTTTAAACGCCAATTATGATGCCATGTTTTCATGGTCCTTTCTAACATGAAAATTGTTTTCTTTCTTACAGTTGATAAAGGCCAGAAGTTCTCAAGTACCCCCTCCCTAGCCAGCCTACCAGACCCACCCACTAAACCATTGGTCAGCCAGGTGACCGACAACTCTATCCATCTGTCCTGGGCCCCGGGGACTCAGGTTGGGGCGTCGTCTGTGTTTGCATTCCAAGTGGAGTACTTTGGTTATAAAACTACAGAGGTAAGTTGGTGAGTTCAAAAAATCATTGGAGACTTCGCAGATGAGTGTCATTCTTTGAATCTAGAGGTCCTGGTTCCAAACCCCACTGGCAATGGACTGTG
The DNA here is from genome assembly GCA_964017185.1 of Rugalucina vietnamica. Classification (NCBI taxonomy): domain Eukaryota; kingdom Metazoa; phylum Mollusca; class Bivalvia; order Lucinida; family Lucinidae; genus Rugalucina; species Rugalucina vietnamica. The sequence goes on from OZ024880.1 coordinate 39,427,915, forward strand.
TCTTTGAGCAAGACACAAGTACTCTCAGTACTGGTTTACACTAGACAGGATTGAAAAATTGTTGGCTGGGATGCATTGATTTTTTACAAAAGGAAAGTGTTAGATGCAATAAAGACATGTATATCATGGAATTAAATGTAACAGTAACATTGCATATAAAAGCAGAGTCAGAAAAGATTTTGGTCTACCTGTCTAGGTCACAAAGACTACATGTTACATATACGGCCATTGACTCTATCTTGATGTTAATGTTTCAACAATTGAAGGGAAGCTCACTGATCATGATTCCATGGTTACTCACACAAATGCATCTGAACTTACAGTGTTTCTACAATTTATTTTCAGGGCTGGGTGGTTGCCAGTGACTCTGTGAAGCGTGAGAGTTATACAGTCGATGATCTGAAACCCAACACAACCTACCTGTTCCTGGTTCGAGCCCGAAACTCCAACGGGGTGGGGCTACCGAGTCTGGTCTCCAACAAAGTTAGGACAGCAGGTAAAGTGAATAGTGGTGACAAGCTGGAAAAATGACCAGAAACTATAATGATAAATATATTGTTTTTTGAACTTTCAATTACAAAATTTGAAATGCCAGAACTTTTATACCAGTCTAGTTGAAATTTCCTGATTTAAACAATTTATATTTTTCTCCTGTACAAGATGATTGCACATTTATTGTTATCTCACAGGATCCAACTTTTTATTAATAAGAAATGTGGTAATTCTGAGATCAGATGATTGTTCTTCTCATTTACCTAGGAAAGAATGTGCACTAATAACTAGTAAACTGCCATCTAGTGTGTGTGGGGGGAGGGGGCACTGAAAATCTTCTTTCTTTTAAAATGCACACAATGGGATTTCTGATATTTTGTTTGCAATGCTAGTTACGATCGGGGTGCTAATTTGATTATCAATGTTTTTCAGTTACAGGGTCACATCCGGCAAGGTCTAATATTCCTAAGTCTGAACTAGAACAAAGATTGGAGGGCAATGTGGTAGATATTATGATGGCCAAGTCTGTCAATTCTACTGCTATCTCTGTTACTTGGAAGGTAGGGGGCTTGATATAGTAAACTGTTTATTAGCTCACCTGAGCCGTTAGGCTCACAAGGTGAGCTTATAGGATGGCCATGATCCGGCGTCCGTCCGTCCGTCGTCCGTCCGTCCGTCGTCCGTCCGTCGTCGTCCGTCCGTCGTCCGTCCGTCGTCCGTCCACAATTTCAAAGATCTTCTTCTCTGAAACCGCTTGGCCAACCAAAGCCAAATTTTATATGAAGCATTTATAGGAAGGGGGAACCAATGTGTATATAAGAAATCCAGGTCACATGACCAAGATGGCTGCCATGCCCATATATGGTAAAAACCCTTCAAAAATCTTCTTCTCCAGAACCGGTGGACTGATTTCAACGAAACTTGGCATGAAGCATCGATGGCTCAAGCACTACAATGTATATATAAATCATGACCCTGTGATGACCTTGACCTATTTTACGGCAAGGTCAACATAGATCGCCAATGCATTTGAATGGGGATAACTTTTAAAATGTCATTTAAAATCATTTAAAGTGAAAGTCTTGCAGGAAATGGGCAGTAGGACTGAATATTAATGATTCTGAAAAAAAATGGACCCCAGGGGCTCATATGCCCCCACCCTGGGGCAATATACATGTCTATTACCATAATATTCAAACATCATCTCCTCTGAAACCGCTTGGCCAATCAAAGCCAAATTTTATGTGAAACATCAATAGGAAGGGGTAATCAATGTGTATCTAAATAATCCAGATCACATGACCAAGATGGCCGCAATGCCCATATATGGTAAAAACCCTTCAAAAATCTTCTTCTCCAGAACCGGTGGATCGATTTCAAAGAAACTTGGCATGAAGCACCGATGGCTCAAGTACTACAATGTGTATATAAATCATGACCCTGTAATGACCTTGACCTTTTTTAATGGCACGGTCAACATAGGTCGCCAATGCAATTGAATAGGTAAAACTTTTGAAATGTCATTTAAAGTGAAAGTCTTGCAGGAAATAGGCAGTAGGACTGAATATTAATGATTCTGAAAAAAAACTGGACTCCAGGGGCTCATCTACCCCCACCCCGGGGCAATATACATGTATATTAGCATAATATTCAAACATCTTCTCCTCTGAAACCGCTTGGCGAATCAAAGCCAAATTTTATGTGAAGCATCTATGGAATGGGGGAATTAATGTATATATAAATTATCTAGTTCACATGACCAAGATGGCTGCCATGCCCATATATGGTAAAAACCCTTCAAAAATCTTCTTCTCCAAATCTGGTGGACCGATTTCAAAGAAACTTGGCATGAAGCACCAATGGCTGAAGTACTACAATGTATTTATAAATCATTACCCTGTGGTGACCTTTACCTATTTTACGACAAGGTCAACATAGGTGGCCAATGCATTGGAATGGGGAAAACTTTTAAAAAGTCATTTGAGGTGAAAATCTTGCAGGAAATGGGTAGTAGGACTAAATATTAATGATTCTGAAAAAGAAAATGGACCTAAGGGCTCATATGCCCACACCCCGGGGCAATATACATGTATATTACCATAATATTCAAACATCTTCTCCTCTGAAATCACTTGGCCAATTGAAGCCAAATTTTATGTGAAGTATCTATGGGGGAACCAATGTGTATATTAATAATCTAGGTCACATGACCAAGATGGCCACCATGCCCATATATGGTAAAAAACCTTCAAATATCTTCTCTGTAACCAATAGATTGATTTCAATGAAACTTGGCGTGAAGCATCCATGGCTAAAGTATTACAATGTATATATAAATCATGACCCTGTGATGACCTTGACCAAGTTTATGGCAAGGTCAACATGGGTTGCCCATGCATTTGAATGGGAAAAACTGTTAAAATGTCATTTGAAGGGAAAAGCCAGCAAGAGCCAAGAAATTGGCAAATGGACAGAATATTGATTATTCTGAAAAAAGAAAACGGCCCAAGGGCTTCATCTGCCCCTGCACTGGGGTTAAATACCATAATGTTCAAACATGTTTATTGGTATATGCAGCAGACTCAGGTGAGCGTTTACAGGACCATTGGTCCTCTGGTTGCAGTATTTAACACATCTATCCCAATTAATGGAAGCATGGTGGCCTGGTGGTAGAACGTTGGACTCTGAATTTAGAGGTCCTGGGTAGCTTTTCAGTTAACCTATAACTTGCAGTTGGCAGATTCGTGCGCTACTGGGAAAGTACCCATGTGCCACTGTAGGCGCATTCTGTTGCATGATCTGACTTCGATTTTTCCTCCATTTTTACACACAGTTACCTTTGTAATCAATGAGGAAGCTACATCCAAGATGGTGTCTGGCGAAAATTGAATCAGAAAATTATCAGTGATTGATGTGTTTTTTTTTGCATTTTAAGCCTAAAAAATGCATTTGAACCAGGATTTTGGTAAGAAATTGCTAAAACAGGCCTGTTGAATGCTAAAATGGCAGCTCATTGATTGGTAGTGTAGCAATAAAAGGACTTAAAAGGCTCTCCTAAAGCAAGTACAAGCTTTTTGAAAAATTCAGCATTGTGTTTTTTGAAACATGAAAAGTGGTGAAAACATGATTTTTTTGCGAAAAAAAAAAAAAACTCAGTGGCATACGATATTGGAAAAAAATAATTCTCAGCATGATAAAGATTAACTAATCTATCCTCATCATTGCAGTCTTTACAGAGGTTTTATAACAATATTGAAATCATTAAAAACATGCAAGAAACCTGATACTTGCAGCAATCTGCCTTGCAACTCCAATACATCACACTATAATGTGGAAAATATGCAAACATGATTATATTAAACAATAAAATCTAAGATAAAGGCAGAAATATAAATCATAAACTGTATTGTATGCTATTGTACATGATTCCCAAGGTGAGATTAATGTCCAGCATTTTCATAATTGGACGATAAAGTGAAGTAAGAATTGACAGATCTGTAAAGACATGATGTATTTTAGAATCAAGTTACATTTTTGCAGCTGCATTTAAATTCAGATCTTTGTACAAGAAAACATGGTTGTCAATAATTTACAGAAATCATACAAAAGCAAATATTGATTAGATGCCTTGATGCCGATTTCTCATGTTATGGCTCTCTTTGTTTATAACTAATGTTTATTTCCTGCTTCACAGAAAAAATTTATTGAACAAAATATTGTAATACAGCCCTGACACAATACTGAGTCATTTTCAGTTGCATTCATCATAATACAGGTACATTAAACATGCTAAACTGTCTTTAACCTGTGTTTTATGTCTTCCCTGTTTTGAAAGTTATTGAAATCGCAATGGGGACAAAACATGCAAACAAACTATTCCAGTGGTAGAAATATATAAAACAGCACGAGAAAGCTGAATTTTAAGGAAGTTGGAAACAATTTTATGTATAATTGCCTGGATAAATGACGTCCTTTCAACAGGCTATTTCTAGAAATGACAAAAACAGATCGGTACAATGTCTTGTCATGATTAAATAGAGACAATCTTATCACCAGGTATCTAATGTATTCTTTATTTCTGTCTTGCAGCTTCTAAAAGGCCAAGATATTGTCGAGGGTTACATTATTCACTACCGTCATATCACAGATATACGACGTCTCCAGTACGGCATGTCGTATCAACTTCCCATCGCCGGCAAGGTGACATCACACATGATAACGGAGCTGAGCCCCTACAACTGGTATGAGGTCTGTGTGCTGGCTTACAGCAGGGACGTGCAGTCAAAATGTTCGAGCCCAATCAAAGTACAGACCGAGGAAAATGGTAATTATAATGATAAACTGTCACAACATGGGTAGGGGTAAGATATACAATGGAAATGTAGTTCAGTACTGAGGTGTACAGGTTCATATTTAGTTTAGTTTCCTTCAAAGCACTGATTAACACATGTTTATATTTTTTTAAAAATTTGGAATATGTATATTTTAAAAATAAATGCAAAAATGCTTTAAAACTAAACCTCAGAAAAAAATTATTTTTAGTAAAATTACATGCGGAAGAATTTTGTATTTGCAGTTGTGGTTCGAGAGCCTGCCAACATAGTTATCCACAAAGACAGCTCTACAAGTCTGACAATTCTGTGGTCTCCACCACTGGTACCCAGTAAAGATGTGGAGATTAAAGGATACCAGGTATACATGCTCTGTTTGATGAAATAAATAACCAGTTTCATTTGAGCAAGAATGCTGTAAATTTGTTCAAAAAACTGTTGTATGCTTTCTTGTTATAATTAACTAAGGTGCCAGTTACTTTAAACCTATCAGAAACTGATATTGCGTTACTTAAGTAGAACTTTGCGTGTTTTAGATCCAAAATTTCAGGTGGACATTCTTAATGGAACATGCTGGACAATTCCTGGTTTAAGTCATTCTCCTTCCTTTAACCAATATTCATTGATTTTTCAGCTCCGTTGTCTGAGTGAGGATGAGACACACAACTGCAGCACGACCACAAAATCTGGCGCTACCAGTGTCACGGTGAACAAGTTAGACGCTGACCAGAAATATCGTATACAGTTAGCAGCGGTCACTGGACACGGTCACGGCAAATGGAGTAAAGTCTATATCATTGGTAAGGTTTTGTAATGTCACAGACATAAATGAGACTCTATTGGAAAAATCTGGCCTTCAGGGTTTCAGAGCAGGTCTGACACAAACCGGCCTGTAGGGCGGCCCCCGTGGCCGAGTGGTTAAGGTCGCTGACTTCAGTGCTCTTGATCATTCGATCATCTCATAAATGAGACTCTATTGGAAAAATCTGGCCTTCAGGGTTTCAGAGCAGGTCTGACACAAACCGGCCTGTAGGGCGGCCCCCGTGGCCGAGTGGTTAAGGTCGCTGACTTCAGTGCTCTTGATCATTCGATCATCTCATAAATGAGACTCTATTGGAAAAATCTGGCCTTCAGGGTTTCAGAGCAGGTCTGACACAAACCGGCCTGTAGGGCGGCCCCCGTGGCCGAGTGGTTAAGGTCGCTGACTTCAGTGCTCTTGATCATTCGATCATCTCAGTATGATCTCACCTATGTGGGTTCGCGCCTCGCACGGGGCACGAATTCATATGTGAGACAAGCCATGTTCTGCTTGCGGGTGTGTCAGGTGGTTTTTCCCCGGGTACTCCGGTTTTCGCCCCACCTACCGATTGATTCGTCTCGATATGAGTGAAAAAGCTTGAAAGGGACGTAAAACTGAATAAAAAAAAAAAAAAAAAAAACCGGCCTGTGTCACTACAGATGAAGGCTGGAAGCCTTGGAATTTAGGATTTAAGAAAAAAAGGGATTGGAGTATCTATTTCGCTGATCAGCTGTGCAGTTACTGCACACGCATAAGCAAAAATCCAGTTTTCTCAAATATGCATCATGATCATGTTATAATCCACTGAGACCTGATTCCACCATGTTGTCTCTGATTTTGTCATTTTGACACTCGTACATCATAGAAGTATATTTCACACAACAAGTTCATAGTCTTTATGATATAATGTCCTAGACGTTACTAATTATACACCATGATCATGCTATGAGACTTGGAGTCTGACAAGTTGTGTGTGATTTTGTCACATTGACACTCCCACATCATGCTATTACAAGACCTGATAGCCTCAATTATCACCCATATCCATAGAATGGCATTTCTAGATGATTTTCAGTGGCGGATTTAAAGGGGGTTCGGGTGGTTCACTTGAACCCCCCTCTGGAACTAAATTATTTCAATTTCATGGGGAAATTTATGAAAAATCAGGTAAAATGTTGAATTCCCTCTTGATAGATTTGAACCCCTCTTCCTGAAATCCTGGATCCACCCCTGATTTTGAGGCTTGGTTACTGATATTTACGATAGAGAATTCCAATGTAAAGCAATTTCACACACAGAACTTATCAGGGTTTTTGCTTCTGTTTTTCCTGAATCTTACAGATACAAAAGCATTGTTTTAAAAAATCATCCAAACTAACAATTACTTCAGACATTCAGCCTCATTTTTCAAACTACTGATTACATTGCAAGGGTAAATTACTTTTCTTAATTATTTTGTATCATCAATCATAGGAGCTGTCTCATTTGAAAACATCTCTTACGCATAACTTGCTGCTCGATATGATGCAAACAAAACACATGTCTTGATGGTTTAGATTTAGATGAAAAAAAAAAAAAAAAAAAAAAAATCTGCATAATTATGTGCGCCACCACATGGGTCTAAACATTACGAAAACTTGCCCATGCAATATACAGAGATTTTTTAAGTTGTAAAAAAAATGGAAATTTTCAGTAGAAAAATTTAGATATTTTTCTTATTTTTGCTCAAAACATAGATTGTGGGTACATGTTAGAACCGCCTCGCCGAGGGGGTTCTAACGAGTACCCACAATCTATGTTTTGGAGCAAAAATAAGAAAAATAGGTATACCCCTGCATACCCCAGTTTTACTATATAAAAGTGGGGTTTAAGGGGGTATTCATTGCTCGGACATGTTTTCATGATGGTATAGTTTTAGCCGGTCTCATATATATAGGACACAACAAACTGCCTGATAAAATCTTTAATATTTGTAAAATTAATCATTTCTAATAATTTCTATCATCCTAGACAGACAACCGTCTGACAGCATTTCCTATTCTGTCTCTGTTGCACTAATAACTTGTGCATTTCCATATGCTTTTATCCCACAAAGCAATTAATGATGGCTTGGCAAAATGAAAATTTCCGTTTTTAATATGAAAATTGTGATTAGGTCGTTAATCATTTGTTGACATTAGAGCAGGGTCATCTCTTATCTGTAGAGCACGCGTAATTAACAGGAAATTATTGTTGTGTCATAAGAGCATGTCGAAATGAGTTCTTAAGTAAGAATGTTCCTTTTATCCATGCAAAACATTGGTCCTTAAAACAAGAAAATTAGGTTCTTGATAGATGTTGGTAATGGCTTGTAGAGAAACAAACCTTTTGATATTTTTCCATTTCAAACTGAAATACACGTTTCCACATCAGCAGATTTTAAGTATTGATTCCAAAGTTTAATCAGTCAGATCATAATTGAGAAATTCTGCAGATTCTGCATAGGGAATATTACATTTGAAATGGAATCCATATTTTAAGTGGTAAAGATAAAAGATACTTTTCACTTCGCTTAAGTAAAAGCATCGGTGCAAGAGATTTTATTGATCAGAATATAGAAATGCCTTGTTAGTTACAGCAAATATGGAAGATTTGTGACACGAGATTTCACGATTAATTGTATCTAACAAATTTAATCTAACAGGTTTTACAGACACATTAAAGTTTCAATTCCGTTGGGATCTGGTTTTGAGAAATTTAAATCATTGCTTTGAATAGTGGAATTAAGCTCACCCACTAAAATGAATTTCTGGTGTCTCAATGGCATTACGAAAACTTGCCCATGCAATAAACAGAAATTTTTTTAGCTTTAAAAATTGAAAATTTTCATCTCAAAAATTTTGATGTTTTTCTTATTTTTGCTCAAAACATAGATTGTGGGTACATGTTAGAACCGCCTCGCCGAGGCAGTTCTAATGAGTACCCACAATCTATGTTTTGGTGCAAAAATAAGAAAAATAGGTATACCCCTGCTCACCCCAGTTTTGCTATATAAAAGTGGGGTTCAAGGGGATATACATTACACGGACATGTTTTCGTGATGGGCAGCTTCAGTGTTGGATGAGATTTGTTATGTTACTTTCTTAGGCTAAGGAAAAAGTTACAAGAAAAATCTGCCCAGTCAAGCTCATAGAAATTTTGCCATTTAGGCATATTCATAGCAAATTTGTTCAAACTTTATTTTCTCATGTTGAAATCTTTCTAAGCAAACCCCATTACTATAATCTGTGCAAACCAAGGCATTGTTTGTTTCATGGACTGACCAGATATATTGCATTACCATTATTGGAACCAATATTTCATTTCTTAGTTTTGTTCCCCTGACATTTATAGTACTTCCACAGTGATTATGTGTTTTGTTCGTAAAATTTATCATTATCAATAACTTAATGGCCTCTCGAGATATAGAAATCAAAATTAAATATGGCCGTATCACATATTTAGCTGTCAAATTCATTGTAATATGTTTGTTGTGTAACAAATCCTGATAAATGCTGATATTTGAGTACTTATTTCTGGTATTGATATATTTAATGTGATTTTTCATTGTAGTTAATATTACATTTTGTAAAGTACATTTATAGTAATAGCTTCGATTTCATACAAAATAAGAAATAAAAAACACAAGACTATGAATTTTTATAGAAATGATGGGAATATTTTGTTTAGATAATGCATTATATTATAAATGATTTATCCTATTGGGAAACCTACACAAGATGATGCCATGTTGAAATGATATGACAGAATGATAAAGGGGTCTAGAAATACTGATATTATATTATTAGCTCACCTGAGCCGTTAGGCTCACAAGGTGAGCTTATAGGATGGCCATGATACGGCGTCCGTCCGTCCGTCGTCCGTCCGTCCACAATTTCAAAGATCTTCTTCTCTAGAACCGCTTGGCCAACCAAAGCCAAATTTTATATGAAGCATCAATAGGAAGGGGGAACCAATGTGTATATAAGAAATCCAGGTCACATGACCAAGATGGCCGCCATGCCCATATATGGTAAAAACCCTTCAAAAATCTTCTTCTCCAGAACCGGTGGACTGATTTCAACGAAACTTGGCATGAAGCATTGATGGCTCAAGCACTACAATGTATATATAAATCATGACCCTTTGATGACCTTGACCTATTTTACGGCAAGGTCAACATAGGTCGCCAATCCATTTGAATGGGGAAAACTTTTAAAATGTCATTTAAAGTGAAAGTCTTGCAGGAAATGGGCAGTAGGACTGAAATTTAATGATTCTGAAAAAAATTGGACCCCAGGGGCTCATATGCCCCCACCCCAGGGCAATATACATGTATATTACCATAATATTCAAACATCATCTCCTCTGAAACAGGTTGGCCAATCAAAGCCAAATTTTATGTGAAGCATCAATAGGAAGGGGTAATCAATGTGTATATAAATAATCCAGGTCACTTGACCAAGATGGCCGCAATGCCCATATATGGTAAAAACCCTTCAAAAATCTTCTTCTCCATAACCAGTGGATCGATTTCAAAGAAACTTGGCATGAAGCATCGATGGCTCAAGTACTACAATGTGTATATAAATCATGACCCTGTGATGACCTTGACCTTTTTTACGGCAAGGTCAACATAGGTCGCCAATGCATTTGAATAGGGAAAACTTTTAAAATGTCATTTAAAGTGAAAGTCTTGCAGGAAATGGGCAGTAGGACTGAATATTAATGATTCTGAAAAAATGGACCCCAGGGGCTCATCTGCCCCCACCCCGAGGCAATATACATGTATATTACCATAATATTCAAACATCTTCTCCTCTGAAACCGCTTGGCGAATCAAAGCCAAATTTTATGTGAAGCATCTATGGAATGGGGGAATTAATGTGTATATAAATTATTTAGTTCACATGACCAAGATAGCTGCCATGCCCATATAAGGTAAAAACCCTTCAAAAATCTTCTCCGAATCTGGTGGACCGATTTCAAAGAAACTTGGCATGAAGCACCAATGGCTGAAGTTCTACAATGTGTATATAAATTATGACCCTGTGGTGACCTTGACCTATTTTAGGACAAGGTCAACATAGGTCGCCAATGCATTGGAATGGGGAAAACTTTTAAAAAGTCATTTGAGGTGAAAATCTTGCAGGAAATGGGTAGTAGGACTAAATATTAATGATTCTGAAAAAAAAAAAATGGACCTAAGGGTTCATATGCCCACACCGCGGGGCAATATACATGTATATTACCATAATATTCAAACATCTTCTCCTCTAAAACCGCTTGGCCAATTGATGCCAAATTTTATGTGAAGCATCTATAGAATGGGGGAACCAATGTGTATATAAATAATCTAGGGCACATGACCAAGATGGCCGCCATGCCCATATATGGTAAAAACCCTTCAAATATCTTCTTCTCTGAAACCAATAGATTGACTTCAATGAAACTTGGTGTGAAGCATCCATGGATATAGTACTACAATATATATAAAAATCATGACCCTGTGATGACCTTGACCAAGTTTATGGCAAGGTCAACATGGGTTGCCCATGCATTTGAATGGGAAAAACTGTTAAAATGTCATTTGAAGGGAAAAGCCAGCAAGAAATTGGCAAATGGACAGAATATTGATTATTCTGAAAAAAGAAAACGGACCAAGGGCTTCATCTGCCCCTGCACTGGGGTTAAATACCATAATATTCAAACATGTTTATTGGTATATGCAGCAGACTCAGGTGAGCGTTTACAGGACCATTGGTCCTCTGGTTATTATTTAAACCGACAGGGTGAATGTGGTGATCCGTGTTAGAGTTCTGGACTCCAGAGCAAGAAGTTCTGGGTTTGATACCTACATCAACCGTGTAGTGTCCTTGAGCAAGAAATTTAAAGCTCTGCACCAACAAAATGGTGACTGCATCATGATATGACTGAAAAATTGTTGACTGGGACATTAAGATATAACTAAACCACAAGTGAAACTGGCATAAAAAAAAGAATCTGTATTGTTAGGCACAGTTCAAACACAATCAAGTAACACCAAGTTGTGTTCATTTCTTCTTTTTAAAGCCTTGCTAGTAGAGCCTAGCATTACGACAACTTGCCCATGCAATATACAGAGATTTTTAAAGTTGTAAAAAATGAAAAATTTCAGTATAAAATTTTTGATATTTTTCTTATTTTTGCTCCAAAACATAGATTGTGGGTACTCGTTAGAACCGCCTCATCAAAACATAGATTGTGGGTACACGTTAAAACCGCCTCATCGAGGCGGTTCTAACAAGTCGATGAGGCGGTTCTAACGAGTACCCACAATCTATGTTTTGGAGCAAAAATAAGAAAAATAGGTATACCCCTGCAAACCCCAGTTTTACTATATAAAAGTGGGGTTTAAGGGGGTATTCATTGCACGGACGTGTTTTCCTGATGGCCTATGGTAGTTTTAAGTCTGGTCTGGTACATGTACTAGTTTCCAAATCCATCCCATTGATATTTGGCACTGTCTCCACAATAAAACTGAGCTTCTAATCTATCTGTCTGTCCGGTATAAGTTTGGTACAAATTTGGTACAAGTTTCCACATTTATCACACTGATATTTGGCACCGTCTTGAGCTCATATGTCTGTCTGGACAAGATACTCCAGGGATAACAATAAACATAAACACATCTATATTGGGGGCTTTGTAATTAATTCTCTATCATATTTCAAATGAAATGGAAGTCTTTAGCTAATGTAACATGTCTGACAGGAGTGATAGAACATCAGTAATGTTTGTCTATCATGAAGCTGGAACCATGAGAAGTTTCTTGGATGCATGATAAATGTGTCTGTCAGATTTGTGTAGGGTGATCATGGTAGAGCATCGGATTCAGAATCGAGAGGTCCTGGGTTCCATCCCCAATGGTGGCACCATGTTGTGTCCTTGAGCAAGCACATTGACTCCTCAGAGTACTGGTTATATGTAATACCCATGAAGTTTTGGTTCAGTCCTGACATGACTGAAAAATTGTTGACTGGAACATTAAACCTACCGTAGATTACAAACTTGTTTATGTAAAATACAAATGCTTATCCTTTACCCACCTTGTCTTTATACCTTGAATGTGTAGTAGACCAACAACTTTATTTGTTTGTTGTTGGTTTGTGTTTTTTTTTTGTTCAATTTAGGGATGTCAACGAATGCCAAAATTGGTATTCGAATATTCGCATAGGATATTCGAATATATTCGAATATTCGAATGATATACACATCTATGCCCAATAGACCCATGACGATGACTTACTTGGTGGTACATGTATTGAAAATATGAGGTACAGGTATATGCATGGTATCGTATCTGGGCTATACCAATGGCGCCATGTAAGAAAATCAACAAATTTTCCATAGAAAACTAGACAATCTGGAGGTGTTTAATAATGAGAAATCTCTGGGGTTCTGTCTGAGAAAGCAACGACACACCATTATTGTCAAGCCAAGATTAAGTTCTGCATGCATGTCGTTGATATCCGCCACCAAGAATGCTTAGGGTCTATTGTAATCGTGTAGCTTACATGTACTTTGTGAAAGGTCTGTTGTGACTGTGTTGTTCTTAAAGGATTGAGTTGTCAATCTATCCAGCCATCTTAAGTTTTCACATGACACTGCTCAAATTGTAGGACTTTCACACCTTAAAACATTTATTGAAAGCAAGCAGTGATTTCTTTTCACTTTGAATCAACGAAGTGTCACTTGAATCAACAAAGTGTCACTTGAATCAACAAAGTGTCACTTGAATCAACAAAGTGTCAAACTGTTAATTGAGCAATCTCAATTCGCAAGTGTGTCAAAATGTTGATCATCTTGAATTACTCAACAGACAAGCAGGATTACTGGTCATATTATTTTGCGACCTTTGGCCTTAAATTTGAGTCCTCCTTTAAACTAATACATGACAATATTGCAGGTTAGAAAATTATGCGAATATTCGAATCCAGAAATCGCATTCGAATATTCGTATGAAATGCGAATATTCGAACATTCGAATATTCGTTGACATCCCTAGTTCAATTTTTTATCAGTTGACATACTTAAGTTTTTATTAGAATTATGTTTCAGTTAATGGCTTATCTGTCTGTTTCCAGGTGACAAGGTATCAGTATCAGATGATGACAGCTTTGAGTCAACAACCAAACAATTCGCTGAACCTGGTAAGGTTTTGTCTTAGCTACCACCATCCAATGAATGTTTACTTCTTCTACAAAATTTATAAAGGCAAAAGTAAGCAATGATCAGGAACTGGTGAAATCACAATCAATATGTCACCCTAAAAAAGGAAAAACTAAATTCAGTTAGGTACAGATACAAAGAGAAAATAATTATTAGGTAAACTGAGCAGCTATTTCCCTAAAGGTATTCACTGAATACTAAATGTATGAATATGCATATAAAATGTAGAAACAGCACAAACATTTGAAACCAAAATATAAAATGAAACCACAGAAGTACCACATTGGAACAGTCTGTAATATAAAGTTACTGGGGTGGGTGGGGCAACTAGTGTTTCTAATCTGTTACCAAACAAAATGTCATGGCATCACATAGTAAAATTTATTCTTAAACACACATAAAAGGTGTATGGCTATGTTGTTTCAGTTGGTATTGAATGGCAGGTCATCAGAAGATATTTTTACCAGATTTTCAGGAATAAACTATACATGTAGATTGGTAATCTTTGTATTTTTTCTTTCCCAGGGTCCGAGCCATCAGAGTTAATGAAGAAACCATGGTTTATCGGAGTGTTGATTGGGACGATGGGGGGCATGTTGTGGTTGATACTGTGTATACTGACAATGTATCTTTATCTTTCCCAGAATCAGAACCATCAGAGTTAATGAAGAAGCCGTGGTTTATGGGAGTGTTGATTGGGACTGTGGGTGGCATGTTGTGGTTGATATTGTGTATACTGACTGTCTGGTTGTCTTTGTCTTTCCCAGGAGTTAATGAAGAAGCCATGGTTTATCGGAGTGTCCATTGGGACGGTGGGGGGCATGTTGTGGTTGATACTGTGTATACTGACAATGTATCTTTACCTTTCTCAGAATCAGAACCATCAGAGTTAATGAAGAAGCCGTGGTTTATCGGAGTGTTGATTGGGACGGTGGGGGGCATGTTGTGGTTGATACTGTGTATACTGACAATGTATCTTTATCTTTCTCAGAATCAGAACCATCAGAGTTAATGAAGAAGCCGTGGTTTATCGGAGTGTTGATTGGGACTGTGGGGGGCATGTTGTGGTTGATACTGTGTATACTGACAATGTATCTTTACCTTTCCCAGAATCAGAACCATCAGAGTTAATGAAGAAGCTGTGGTTTATCGGAGTGTCCATTGGGACGGTGGGGGGCATGTTGTGGTTGATACTGTGTATACTGACAATGTATCTTTGTCTTTCCCAGAATCAGAACCATCAGAGTTAATGAAGAAACCATGGTTTATCGGAGTGTCCATTGGGACTGTGGGGGCATGTTGTGGTTGATACTGTGTATACTGACAATGTATCTTTATCTTTTCCCAGAATCAGAACCATCGGAGTTAATGAAGAAGCCGTGGTTTATCGGAGTGTTGATTGGGACTGTGGGTGGCATGTTGTGGTTGATATTGTGTATACTGACAATGTATCTTTATCTTTTCCCAGAATCAGAACCATCGGAGTTAATGAAGAAGCCGTGGTTTATCGGAGTGTTGATTGGGACTGTGGGCGGCATGTTGTGGTTGATATTGTGTATACTGACAATGTATCTTTATCTTTTCCCAGAATCAGAACCATCGGAGTTAATGAAGAAGCCATGGTTTATCGGAGTGTTGATTGGGACGGTGGGCGGCATGTTGTGGTTGATACTGTGTATACTGACTGTCTGGTTGTGCAAACGAAGGAAAAATAAGAAGAAAATGAAAGAGAAAAGATATTACACTGGAGGTATTATTGTTTGTTCTGTATTGAAGGGAAAATGGGATTGACTTCAACAACAGACTTAGCACTTTAGTATTGTATGTTTGTATTGGGGTTTAAAGTCCTGGTCAACAATTTTTCAGTCATGTTGGGATTGAGCCTTCCTGTGTATTAACTATTCTATGGGGAATTAATGTGTCTAGCTGAAGGTCACCAACCCAGGACCTCTTGGTTGGGAGTCTAATGGGAATCACAGGGCCACCATGCTTAACTCTGACATTAGTGACCCATTAGTGCATATAAGAATGAATTGCTGTAGGCGTGATTTTCTCAAGAAATCGATAAGTGGAAGAAAAAAAAAAATAAATTATCTCAAAATTGAACTGGTTTGCATTTAACAATAATGTTCGTTTAGAAGTAAGATTATCATTCTGTCAATTTCAGTACCCCTACACAAGGATGACACAATCAGAAATAAGATGTATCCACCACAGTATGGGACCAAGGACCACAATATACATTGTAATAATGGTGAGTTGGTGTTGACTTAGGAGCTAGGAAAATAATCTGGAACAGGTTTAGTTGTTTGCAAGAGGCCTGTTTGGATCATGACTGAGTGCTGCTATTATTTTGATGCATTTCTTTTGTTCTGCAACTTGTTACAAATGACCAATTTTTGGGCATTTTAACTCGCCTACAACATTAGAAGTATACAGTCACTGAAGCACCACTAAATGGCAAATGGACAGTAATCAGTCTGTTTAGTTTCCTACAGTTAGACTGGAAATAAAGTTTTGATGAAAGAGTTTCCATTAGCACCGGTCAGACAAGTCCACCAAAACATTTGAAAATGTAATAAACACTAAAAGCTTCTAGTCTTGAGAAATCAGCCAAAGCTCAAACACTCAGGGCCATATATGTAGACTGAAACCAGTCCATGGAAATTTGTTGGTCTGATAAGTCAAGCATTTGCTTTTGACTTGACAGTTAAAATAAATGAGAAGCACATGTTTTTGATGTGGCCAGACTTTAAGGTCAGACTTAACATGTTTCCAAACTGATCATAGTCTTTTCTAGGCACACTAGTCATTTTTTGTTTTTGGTCATAATTTAGTCTCAGATATATTGCCAAGGAGTCTAGACCATTTATCACATCCAGTAAAATGTTGTGTTACATTTGATTGACACCAGAAAATGTAATTAGAGAGGCTGTTAGTGTAAATATATGATTTGTTATCTTTAACTGGTCCTCCATATATCAGATCCACCCTAAAAAGTATGGAAGCCAATGATAGACATGGCAATCAACTGAATCAAGATTTTGCAAAACAGCTAATGGCCAAGGCTTGTAAATATGGAAAGATCTGTCAGTGCTGTCCAACAAATTGACATGTTTTGATGTAAACTTATTGAATAAATGAGCCACCTCATGGGAAAACCAACAATCTGCATAGGCGAAAACAAAGGCGCAGATCAGCTTCGCGGTAACCGCGAAGCTGATCAGCGCCTTTGTTTTCGCTACTCGGATAGTACAATTCCTCTTCTACTTAAATCCGAAATTTCAAGCTTCTAGCTCCTTTCTGTGCTTGTACAGCCCGGATTGTGTCGGACCTGTTCGGAAACCACATTGTTGGTTTTTCCACGAGGTGGCTCAAATGTTAAATGTTTAAATCTTGGATTAAGACATACTCTTGTGATTGGTAATGAAAGCGGATATAGCTCTCATTACGAAAACTTGCCCATGTAACATATGGAGAATTTTTTCAGTAGCAAAAATTGAAAATTTCATTAGAAAATTTTTGATATTTTTCTTATTTTTGCTCAAAACATAGATTGTGGGTACACGTTGAGGCGGTTCTAACGAGTACCCACAATCTATGTTTTGGAGCAAAAATAAGAAAAATAGGTATACCCCTGCATACCCCAGTTTTGCTATACAAAAGTGGGGTTTAAGGGGGTATACATTACACGGACATGTTTTCGTGATGTGCATCATAGCTGAGAAGTGAAGAAGGTGAGTCAAAATAATACTGCCAATGCTGTTATATTTTCTATTTGGTGTTTTGTCACATCTTTAGCATTGAAAGAAAGTCATGCAACATTCATAATCAGATTAACTGTTTTCTATTTATAGATCTTGACCTACCAGCAGAATTCCGAGTTTTGTTGCCACAGCAGAAGAAAGAACAGGAAATGAAGGGAGAGAACTTGTACAAAGTGGCGGGGAGTGTGGGGTATCCTGATGTGAAGACATTCTACCAGGTTGATCCTGTGGCTCCGTACGCCACCACGAGTGTCATACAACAACAACAACAGAATCTCATGAAACAAAGGGTAGGTTCTAATAGGGTGAGGGTGGGGTTGGTGAGATAACTTGTACAAGGTGGCAGTAGTTTGGGGTATCCGTACGCCACCACCAGTGTCATACAACAACAACAGCAACAGAATCTCATGAAACAAAGGGTAGGTTCTAATGGAGTGAGGGTGGGGTTGGTGAGATAACTTGTACAAGGTGGTGGGGAGTGTGGGGAATCCTGATGTGAAGACGTTCTACCAGTTTGACCGGCTCTGTACGCCACCACCAGTGTCATACACTAACAACAACAACAGAATTACATGATACAAAGGGTATGTTATCGTTTGTGGTGTGAAGTGGATCCAGGGGCATAGTGGTTTATTGTAGGGCTGTTACAAGTTTTTATCTTTATATCTTGTAATTATAATTTGTTATGCAAAAGTAAAATACACATGTAGCAATTATAACTTCTAATTTTAGACATCTAATCGTTCAGTTTGATGCTTTGGTACATAGCTACTTAAACTGTACAATAGAACAAAAATGAAGGATAGAATAAGATAGGCATATTTTGTTTTATATATACAGGCACTGGACCACATGTTTCGACCAATCAACCAGGGCTATATACAGCACAGTGAGGGGTCAGGGGACAGTTATCATAAACCAGAACACAGCACAGACTCTAACAATAGTCGTACTGAAAATGGTAGGTTGGCAAATTTAAGGGGTTACATTAATGATATTAATGAATTAATATCGTTGAATTGACAATTTAGACTATAAAAGATTCAGCTTAACTGACTGGGTTTGACTTTAAATTGACACTAGGAAAACTTGTAATAATAGTTTAATTTCACATTTAGCACTCTGTGGCTTTATTTTAAAACATATTTACATCAATATTATTTGACATGGCGATACTTCAGTAAGTACTTTGGCATATTAGTAGTAATGTGAAATATCAATTATTTTATGCTTGAAATATCAGTACATGTACTTTGAAAAATCAGTACTCTGTCAATACTTTCGAGGTATCAGTACTTTAAAGTATCAGTTCTGTAACATAGTATACTATGAAATATCAGTTCTTTGACATACAAGTAAATATAGAAATAGTGTGTCGATAATTTAACTTGTTTTGTTTTATTTTTTAGATCATTACAACCACAGTGACAGCATGCAAAGCCCGGTCAGTGACTGTAGTCATACTACAGGTAATTGCTATAAGATATGAGCCGCCTCATGGGAAAACCAACAATCTGCATATGCGAAAACAAAGACGCAGATCAGCTTAGCGGTAACCGCGAAGCTGATCAGCACCTTTGTTTTCGCTACACGGATAGTACAATTCCTCTACTTGATAAATCCAAAATTTCAAGCTTCTAGCCTGCTTCTGTGCTTGTACAGGTCGGTTTGTGTCGGACCTGTTCGGAAACCACATTGGTTTTCCCACGAGGCGGCTCATTTTTCCTTGGATAGTGGCAGACATCAACAAACTCGACACTCGTGTTGTAAAGTCAAGTCTGGTCTTTGTAGTGTTCATTTTGGTCATACAGAATACAGAATACAAATTTTATTTATAGTCGGACATTTAAACAAATAAACATTAGCTATGTATAGCTATTAACCGACTTAACATATTATATATCAGTACATACAATACATGTAATAAAGTATAAAAGTATAAATAGAAAGCACATTTGAATCATGAGAAAAAGGCACATCAAAATACAAACACTAAAAATTTGTGATCGTTGCAAGCAACATAGTAAATATATTAGAATGACTTATCTATATATTATTGCATAATTTACATTTGTTTACTATCTTTAAATAAATAAATAGATAGATAAATACACACACACACACACACACACACACACACACACACATATATATATATATATATATATATATATATATATATATATATATATATATATATATATATATATATATATATATATATATATATATATATATATATATATATATATATATATATATATATATATATATATATATATATATATATAAAGAAAATTAGATAAATAATCCATAGATCCTTAAAACATCATATGAGCTGTAACTTTATGACAAAAGGAAGTTCTTAAAACATTAAACAAACAGAACAATGAACAAACATTAGCAGTTTGAACAAGAACGAGCATGAGCAGACCCCCCCCCCCACACACACACACACACACAATTTAGCAGCAGCAGAGCGGAAGGATCTGACATCATAAGCGTTTGTCCTCACCTGTGGTACTTTTACTGTATTTGTAAAACTAAAACGATAAGAATGAGATTTATGTGTTAAAATGTCATTTAAATATAAAGGTGTTTGATTGTTTAAAATTTTAAAAGTTGTATTCAGTATATACATTCGTAATAAGTCTTACATTAAAATCTCTGAGGAGCAATTAAAAGCCCCAAAGAACTAAAGTTGATTTTAGTCAGTTATGATTAGCAAAATTTTCAATTATTATCATTATTATGAAATTTTTAGATTATCATTATTATGAAATTTTTAGATTATCATTAATATTGAACTTCTTGGCATAACATTTTATTCCTTTTCAGATGAAAATGGTTTACTGATCAAACAGAGGAAGAAACACAACCTTAAAAAGAGTGTACAGAATAAACCGATGAATTTATCAGAATTTCTCCCCCCACCCCCTGAACACCCCCCTCCCAGTGAGTGCGGGGAGCCACCCTCTTACCAGGAAGTGAGAGGTACTACCCAGGATGCAACACAAAGTCCACGGACACCAATGTCTCCAGTTTCATTCTCTCAAGTGTCGGCATGTTCTTGTCCAAATCCACACACACAGACTCCCGTGTCAGGATGGAATATGCCCGTGTATTCAGACAATGAGTGTCCGAGGTGTAACTCCGAGAAATACTTTGACCCGACTGTAATACAGGGAGTTTATCCTCAAAATCCTTATGTGGTGCAACAGACGCAGTCTCCTAGGACTATAATGTTACAAAACTTGAATAATAGAAATATACAAAACTGTAGTCATGTGCAGTCCCCTAGAGGGACCCCTAACTACCAGTATTCCCAGTCCCCTAGAATAACCCCTAATATAAATTATAGTGCTTCCCAGAAAGGACCTGTGGATCTCAACAGATCTTCACATAGTTCCCACAGTGATAATGAAGGCAATTTACCATGTTTACAATCCTATAGGATAACACCACAAACTGAAAGAGACGGTATAACACAAAGTGATAAAAATTATAAACCATCAAATAGTGATAAAGACTTTAGATTAATGAATAGTGAAAAAGATTATAGATCAGGCGGGGAGCCTAAATGGACTCCTAATCCAGACTATAGATTTATTGGTGAGAATGAGTGGGGTCCAGGCCCTGCCCCACCCTGCAGACATTGTGAACATGACTCGGGGATGGGGTTAGAGGAAGATGGAGTGTGTATAGACAGGGCGTGTCAGTCCTCACTGCCCAATCTCGCCCCGGAGTGTGTTAATAATTCTCTCTACCCGGACAGGTTAGTAAAGATAACTTTTAACTTATACATGTAACTTCTGTCTGATGTGTTAACCAATAGTCCACCGCTCTCCACAGAAAAGTATATGAACCGCTGCATGAAAAAACCAACAATCTGCCTATGTGAAAACAAGACGCAGATCAGCTGAGCAGTAGCTGCACAGCTGATCAGCGCCTTTGTTTTCGCTATACAGATCCTCAGAACATGAATGAAAGAGACATTACAAAAACATGCCCATATGATATACAGTAATTTTTTCAGGTCAAAAATCGATAATTTTCAGAGGAAAATTTTTTATATTTTTCTTATTTTTAGCTCACCTGAGCCGAAGACTCATGGGGAGCTTATAGTATGGTAGTCGAGCCGGCGTGCGTCCGTTCACATTTTCAAAGATCTTCTTCTCTGAAACCGCTTGGCCGATCAAAGCCAAATTTTATGTGGAGCATCCATGGGTAGGGGGAACGAAAGTTTGTGTTTTTTTACTCGATCGGATAAGAACTCTGGTTGCTGTGGCAACTTATGCTTCCCATAGACTTATAATGGAGAAAAGTGAAAATTGCCTATTTTTGCTGTCTTGTTTGAGATTTTTGTCCCCCGCCTTTTCGAAGAAAAGCGAAGGGACATGGTTTTTGGCTTTCCGTCCGTCTGTCCGTCCGTCCTTCCGTCCCCCTATAGGAGTATGTACCTTGTGTGCGCAACTCCTCCTACAGTTTTATTCCGATTCTTTTGAAACTTTACAGATGTCATGACTATGCTTTGAAGGTATGCATATGGTTTGGATATAATCCTCAGATTAATTTTTCACATTTCTTTCGCAATTTGAACTTAGTCGTTTTTCGTTTTTTTTTGACAATTAAAGTGAATGGACAGTGGGTACCTCGTGGGCGCAACTCCTCTTACAGTTTTACTCAGATTCTTTTGAAACTTTACAGATGTCTTGACCATGCTTTGAAGATATGCATGTGATTTGGATATTATCCTAAGATTAATTTTTCACACTTTTTTCGCAATTTGAACTTAGTCATTTTTCAGGTTTTTTGACAATGAAAGTGAATGGACAGTGGGTACCTCGTGGGCGCAACTCCTCCTACAGTTTTACTCAGATTCTTTTGAAACTTTACAGATGTCTTGACCATGCTTTGAAGATATGCATGTGATTTTGATATTATCCTCAGATTAATTTATCACACTTTTTAGCAATTTGAACTTAGTCATTTTTCGGGTTTTTTGACAATGAAAGTGAATGGACAGTGCGTATCTCGTGGGCGCAACTCCTCCTACAGTTTTACTCAGATTCTTTTGAAACTTTACAGATGTCTTGACCATGCTTTGAAAATATGCTTGTGGTTTGGATATGATCCTCTGATTAATTTTTATTACTTTTTCACAATTTGAACTTAGTCGTTTTTCTGGCATTTACACTGAGAAAGTGTATTGGTTCAGATATACGTTATTGTCAGATTATATTTGTGTAACTAAACAATCAAGGCGGGGGACATAAATTCTCTGAATTTGCTGGTTGAATTTTGTTTTTGCAGAAATGTTTATTGAGTAGTCCTCTACGTTTCATGTGACTTTTGTCCTAATCCTTCATTTTGATTGGTCACAATGCAGGGTCCCCATATAGGGCAAAATTTCGAAAAACATTCAAAAATCTTCTTCTCAAAAACTGTCAAGGGGATGAAGCCTATACTTTGTATACATGTTCCTGACAGTGGCCTCTACATAATTTATGTTTTTTATTCCAGGCGGATAAGAACTCTGGTTGCTATGGCAACTTAAAGTTTCCATAGACTTATAATGGGAAAAGTGGAAATCGGCTATTTTTCCGCTAAAATTGCAGACACTTGAATTTTGTTTTTGCAGAAATGTGTATTGAGTAGTGTTTGACGTTTCTTGCGAGTTTTGTCCTAATCCTTTATTTTGATTGGTTGCTGGGGCCCCATAAAGGGCAAAATTTTGAAAAAAAAAAACATTCAAAAATCTTCTCCTCAGAAACTGTCAAGTTGATGAATCCTGTACTTTGTATACATGTTCCTGACAGTAGCCTCTACATAATTTGTGTTTTTTATTCCAGTCAGATAAGAACTCTGGTTGCTATGGTAACTTTAAGTTTCCATAGATTTATAATGGGAAAAGTGGAAATTAGCTATTTTTTGAAAACTATTGCAGCCTGAGATCTGAAAAGTGGTAGATGCAAACAACTAATGGATTAGATGAAGGTATATGATTAATTTAGGTCAAGGTCATCTCTTGACCTTGGCCAGTCTGTTGTCCATACACACTTTTCAAAGATTTTTTTCTCTCTACTTGGCCAATCAAAGCCAAATTTTATAGGAAGCATCTATAGGAAGTGGGAACCACTGTATATATAAATAATCTAGGTCCCATGACCAAGATGGCCGCCATGCCCATATATGGTAAAAACCATTAAAATATCTTCTTCTCCAGAACCGGTGAACCGATTTCAACGAAACTTTGCATGAAGTATGGATGACTCAAGTACTACAATGTATATATAAAACATGACCCTGTGGTGACCTTGACCTATTTTATGGCAAGGTCAACATAGGTCGTCAATGCATTTGAATGGGAAAAACTTTTAAAATGTCATTTTAAGTCTTGCAGGAAATGGGCAGTAAGACTGAAATTTAATGATTCTGAAAAAAAATGGACCCCAGGAGCCCATCGGCTTTTAAAATGTTATTTTTTGAAAACTATTGCAGCCTGAGAACTGAGAAGTGATAGATGCAAACAACTGATAGAGTAGATGAAGGTATGTGATTAATGTAGGTAAAGGTCGATTTTGGAAACATAGGCAAACATGGGAAAAAGTGACAACTAGGTCTCAGGTAAGCATTTACAGGACCAATGATCCTATGGAAACCATTGCAGCCATAGGCCTGAAACTTGACCAAGATGACCGTCATACCCATATATGGAAAAAAAACACTTTGTCCAGTGACTGTACTTGTTGACTCTCAGGTGAGCGATCATTGCCCTTGGGCTACTTGTTGCTCAAAACATATATTGTGGGTACACGTTAGAACTGCCTCGCTGAGGCAGTTCTAACGAGTACCCACAATCTATGTTTTGGAGCAAAAATAAGAAAAATAGGTATACCCATGCATACCCCAGTTTTACTATATAAAAGTGGGGTTTAAGGGGGTATTCATTGCACGGACATGTTTTCCTGATGAGCTCACTTTATATGGTGTTAAAATAACATTAAAATCTATTACAGACCTGGCCTATCTTCCAAGGTGTATCATCGGGGAGAGTCCCCCACATCGGAGGGAGCTGACTATGCTGCTGATTCAGATCTAGAAAACCCAGCTGACCAGAGAGATGGTAATTACACTGTTGGATTTTATACTGATGGATGACTTTTACACTGACAGAAGTAATGGATATGGAGGGCATTGGCTTAACCTCCTCCACCTCTGAGACAGAATTATTTAATTTTCAAGTTTTTAGAAAAATCTGGTAAAATTGAATTTGAACCCCATCTGTAAAATTCTGGAATCTATCTTTGATGTCTCATTGGGGTACAGTCCGACTGCCCTCTTGTTTTTAAGGAAACAAAGTGTAATGAACTCATAATTAAGAGATACTATGCTCAAAAAGCTATGAGAAAACTTTGATACATAAACGGTGCTGAAGAAGAAACAAAATACCTTATTATCCACTTTATTTCTAGGCAATACGGACCAGTGCAATTCGGACAGCAGTAGTGTCCACTCAAGTGGGGCAAGCTCGGGGGACGGGGCTTTTCTGAATGAGGAAGATTTTGCCAGCGCCGTGGCCAAGGCGGCTGAGATTTCGGGTCTGACAGTCGTTGGTACTACAGTCTGTGATCTCAATAATAAAGCCAGTAAGTTGCTAACCATTTGAATTAGAATCAGTGTGGGAGCAAAAATTTGTTTTAGAATGAGTTTAGAAACTTGAAAACTTTTAGTATATCTCTTCAATTTTAATTTTGTGTTAGATCAAAGCAATATTGTATTGTAATATTAAGTATGTCTATTGAAGCTGATTCTTCCTCTAAATTGAAATAATGAAACAAAAAACAAAAGATTTTATTTTCATGAACCATAAATGAGCCGCCTCATGGGAAAACCAACAATCTGCATATGCGAAAACAAAGACGCAGATCAGCTTCGCCGTAACCGCGAAGCTGCTCAGCGCCTTTGTTTTCGCCACTCGGATAGTACAATTCCTCCTCTTCTTAAATCCAAAATTTCAAGCTTCTAGCCTGCTTCTGTAGCTGTACAGGCCGGTTTGTGTCAGACCTGTTCGGAAACCACATTGTTGGTATTCCCACGAGGCGGCTCATATAATCCAGACAGTCTAAGAACAAGTTGAAACAACAGCTAACTTCTTAGGACAAAGGGTAGATGATACTGGCTTAGTTATCCAGAGTAGTCACATTTATACATTTTGATCCAAGTGTCGGTGAATAAAAATTGCTTTTTTTTTATTCAGAAAAAGAGAAACATCATCGTCGGCCTGCCCGTCCTGTTAGCCCTGGCTACAGTACAGATAGTAACTATGGCTCTATAGACATGGTACATAAACCTTACCCCAAGTCAGAGAGAAAGAAACAGTTAGCAGAACAAGGTAGGTACAGATAGTAACTATGGCTCTATAGACATGGTACATAAACCTTACCCCAAGTCAGAGAGAAAGAAACAGTTAGCAGAACAAGGTAGGTACAGATAGTAACTATGGCTCCATAGACATGGTACATAAACCTTACCCCATGTCAGAGAGAAAGAAACAGTTAGCAGAACAAGGTAGGTACAGATAGTAACTACGGCTCTATTGACATGGTACATAAACCTTACCCCAAGTCAGAGAGAAAGAAACAGTTGGCAGAACAAGGTAGGTACAGATAGTAACTATGGCTCCATAGACATGGTACATAAACCTTACCCCAAGTCAGAGAGAAAGAAACAGTTAGCAGAACAAGGTAGGTACAGATAGTAACTATGGCTGTATAGACATGGTACATAAACCTTACCCCAAGTCAGAGAGAAAGAAACAGTTAGCAGAACAAGGTAGGTACAGATAGTAACTACGGCTCTATTGACATGGTACATAAACCTTACCCCAAGTCAGAGAGAAAGAAACAGTTAGCAGAACAAGGTAGATAATACCAGTCCTTATACCAGTCCTACTCTGTTGAAAGTTGCAAATTACAGTTATTCTCTTTGGCTGCATGTTGCCATATTTTAAGGGTCTCTGATGAGGCTTAATTAGCCAAAATCGTGGTATGGCCCAGTGGGCCCATCTTCTTTTTCAATATGTTCACCGTCTTTGAAGGATCTTAGTTTGAATTTTATTTATTTCTTACCAATGTATTTGGTGGTTCAAAAGTTTTTTCTATGTTCGTTTAGGAAAACCATCAAAGAATACTCTGAAAGACCCAAGTGAAGAACAGCCAAACAGTAAAGATAATTCCAGTTCTGGAGGTGAGAATGATGCTTATTTATAATCACGATGGACACCTTAATCTGTTGAGTGGGACATAAAATGAGAAAGTAAATTAATCATGACAGTAAACATGTCTGTCTTTGATGAAAATTTCTGGTGATAATGTCTAATTCACAAAGTTACATAGCTGTACCGGTGTTCTTTTTTCTTCATATCGGGATAGATGGACTAATTACGATATAGCACTCCATGTAATACTCTGTTTATGAGGTGTTTTGAGTACTTGGCAGATTCAGATTAGTCAAATAAAACTTAATGCATTTGTAAACAGTTCAGTAATTCCAATCGGATATCATATTTGCTGGAATTCTTACTACAATCCTTGGCTGTGTTTCTGCTCAGGAAATATACATTACACTGGCTTAGTTTCACTGTGAAAAAATATATATTCTCTTTAACTTTTAATCTTGTATTCCAGTCTATGACATGCCATACAGCAAACCTGTGATAAGTACAGATGTACCTAGGAGTCCTATGGTCCCCCAGCGGGTCTCCTCACTGAACCGTGCTATGCCCCCACCACCTGGTGCTTCCAAGGGACAGTACTCTAGTTTCCTGCCACAGCTGATGAACCAGCCATTGAGAGAAGATGTAAGTAAGAGGGGTGGGGCATTGGTAAACTAGCCAATGAGAGAAGATGTAAGTAAGAGGGGTGGGTCTTGATAAACCAGCCAATGAGAGTAAGAGGGGCAGTGCTTTTATGAACCAGCGAATGATAAAAGACATAAAAGTTTAAGAGGGAGGGGAATGTGAGATTTGGAAAGATTCTTGGGTTCACTGGTGAGCCTGTCAGATGTGGTCAAACTATGGTTTTATTACCATATGCAATTAGTAAGTTCTTTTGCCATCAAGTTCGAGTCTATCAAACTGTCCACATTAGCAATTAAATTAGAGCAGTAATAGAAATTTGAATACTCACATAATGGTAAACAATATAATTTTTCTGTCTTGTTTCAGGTTGTATGATGTTATCAAGCATAGAAGAAAATTTACAAATTCCATGACATTGTCAAAAAAACATTGAAATATAACAAGACAAATATGTGAAGGGACGATAGCTCAAGTAGTAGCAATAGTCTTGTTGCTCTAATTCAGTGACTCAAAGACTAGCTTAGCGGAAACAATGAGAGTGTTTTTATGCCAAATCATTACAGGGTACATATATTTATTATAGCAAGCCAAGCTTTCTGTTTCCGAATAACAGAATGTGTTCAGTGTTTACCAAGATCTGAAAACGGTATGTCTGTTAAAGCTTTCTGAACAAGAACCAAAGATATTAGCTAAAGCTAACTCCAAACTGTGCTTATAATGATGTCATAATTGAAATGTGCATTACTTGACTGATGTGCAACATGCATTGCTAGATTTCTGATGTGCCAAAAACATTACGAAAACATGCCCATGCAATATACAGAAAAATTTTTGGTTGTAAAAATGATAATTTTCAGTAGAAAATTTTTCAGTAGAAACTTTTTGATATTTTTCTTATTTTTGCTCAAAACATAGATTGTGGGTACACGTAAGAACCGCCTCGCGGAGGCGGTTCTAACGAGTACCCACAATCTATGTTTTGGAGCAAAAATAAGAAAAAATAGATATACCCTCCATACCCCCATTTTTCTATATAAAAGTGGGGTTCAAGGGGGTATACATTACACGGACATGTTTCCTTATGAAAAGCATACAGTAATTGGGGAATTTCTTCCGACACAACAGGCATATATTTCAGGTATCTATAATCTTGCACTTCAGATTATTTTTGTGAACACTTACTTGGTCATCTTTCTAAAGAAACATTTATTTCTGAAACTACAAAAGTCACAATGAAAAAAGGAAACTTTAGGCCTTGCTTCTTGAGATTGCAGATTTGCATTGTTGTGCAGGACTACACTGTTGAAGAACTGGATTGTCTGTGATTATTTTGACAAAATATCTGCTGAAATCCAATGTACATTACATGCATGTTTATGCAAGCATAATATGAAATCATTTCATTTGTATAAATGGTGATGACCGTGAAGTTGAACTGATGTATGTGTGAGTGTCATGTGGGCTGCATGTGCCTCCAGGCATAGCTGCTTACATATCGATTTACTACTTGAGATCTTAGTTGTCAAAAAGTTGAGCAGCAGTCCCATGAAATGAGGCATCATGCAGACATGGCCGTTGCTGATGACTAGAATGTTGAGCAGTATGTTTACATTGAAGCAAATGATTGTTGTGTATTAGCCATGGCATGAGAAAACCAGCCATCTGGGTTTCCGACCAGGTGCAACAAACCAGCCTGTACTGTCACAGAAGCAGCTAGAACCTTGAAATTTTGGATTTAAGAAGAAGAGGGATTGCACTATCTGTGTAGCAAAAACAGAGGCACTGAACAGCTGGTTCTGCATCTTTGTTTTTGCATATGCAAATTGTTGGTTTTCTTTTGCGGTGGCTCATTTATGTTAGTTTGATACTACTCATTTATCATAATACTAAGTCACAAAAAGTGCAATAATATGTATATTTTGTGTGGCGCGCAATTGTTTCTTTAATTTATAACTTGTTAATATATGAGCCGCATCGTGAGAAAAGGGGAATATTGCCTATGCGAAAACAAAGGCGCAGATCAGCTTCGCAGTAACTGCGAAGCTGATCAGCGCCTTTGTTTTCGCTACTCGGATAGTACAATTCCTCTTCTACTTAAACCCGAAATTTCAAGCTTCTAGCTCTTTTCTGAGCTTGGACAGGCCGGTTTGTGTCGGACCAGGTCGGAAACCCCGAAGACCGGTTTTCTCGCGTCGCGATGCGAGAAAAACGGGCTTCAGTATTACTGAGCAGGTTCAACACAAACCAGCCTGTGTAACCACAGAAGATGGCTAGAAGGTTGAAATTTTGGAGTTAAGTAGAGGAGGAATTGTACTATCCGAGGAGCGAAAACAAAGGCGCTGATCAGCTTCGCGGTTACCGCGAAGCTGATCTGCGTCTTTTTTTTTTCGCCTATGCAGAATTTTAGAAATTTAGAATTGAGGAATTGTTCTATTCATAATATGGAAACAAAGTCACTGATCAGCTGTGCACTCACTGTACAGCTGATCTGTGTCTTTGTTTTTGCATAGATAAAAAGCAGGTTTTCATGTGATGCAGCTCATATTTGTATTTATAAATTGAGCTGCAGCATTAGAAAACCAACAATTTGCATATGCGATAACTGCACAGCTGCTCAGTGCCTTTGTTTTCGCTACATGGATAGTACAGTTCCTCCTCAGACCTGGTCGGAACCCACG
The DNA here is from genome assembly GCA_964017185.1 of Rugalucina vietnamica. Classification (NCBI taxonomy): domain Eukaryota; kingdom Metazoa; phylum Mollusca; class Bivalvia; order Lucinida; family Lucinidae; genus Rugalucina; species Rugalucina vietnamica. The sequence continues at coordinate 39,458,073 of OZ024880.1, forward strand.
TTGTTGGTTTTCTCACACAAAGGCTCAATTATTTCTATCATGTTGATACTAGATGTATGTTGAGAAGAATTGTTGCAGAAAGTTTCACGCTGGTGTAGTGAAACAACAACAAAATGAACATAAAATTAATAAAAACATTTAATGTACGTTGTGTGTCTTCAGCTTCTTTGCTGTTTCCAGATTAATTTTGGTTTTTATATGTCTTAACACCCTAGTCAGTAATTTCTCAGTCAGGTTGAGACAGACCCACCGCTTCATTACGAAAACACGCCCATGCAATATAAAGAAACATTTTTGTTTGTAAAAATGAAGAATTTCACTGGAAAAAAAATGATATTTTTCTTATTTTTGCTCAAAACATAGATTGTGGGTACACGTTAGAACCGCCTCGCCTAGGCGGTTCTAACGAGTACTCATATGTTTTGGAGCAAAAATAAGAAAAATAGGTATACCCCTGCATACCCCAGTTTTGCTATACTGACCGACAAAAGAAACCCGGCACTTACTTTGGGGGGTAAAAATCCGTAAAACAAGTGCACAATGGAAATCTGGTTTATACCACATTTAAGACAAATCATTTTTCTACCATTTCATGCAAACATTTAATTTTTTCAATCAAACGACTATCAGTAATTGAGTAAGATTAAAGGTATGGGTCGTTTACAAAATTCACAAACCTTATCTTTATTGACTTGGAGAATAACTGTCCCAGGAATGAAATCGCACGATAAGCTTAGAGATCACCACAGAGAAATGGATAAAGTCCTCAATAGCGGGTGTGGCTACTCCATGCTCGCCCAGTTCAACCAAAGACTATCCGCCCTCAGGCAGGAATGGGCAGGCATTCATCAGAACACTGTTTGCCGTTACGTTTTGTCAATGCGAGGACGTTGTGTAGCTGTAACTGGTGCGTCAGGTGGCCACACCCGCTATTGAGGACTCTATCCATTTCTCTGTGGTGTATCTCTAAGCTTATCGTGCAGTTTCATTCCTGGGACAGTTATTTTCCAAGTCAATAAAGATTAGGTTTGTGAATTTTGAGCGTTTCCTGTTATCCACCAAACTCGCGAAAACTAATAACAGGAAACGCTCAAAACGACCACCGGATGTATATCAACTTTTTTTACGTTGACCACCGGCGGTGGTCAATTTGCACTTTACCGGGCGTTTTAGAAAGAGTGAATGAAAGTTTGTATAAATGGTCATGGTCACATGACCAAGATGGGCGCCATGGCTATAAATAGCAAAAGCCTTTCAAAATCTTCCTTCTCCGGAACCAGAAGGCCTATGATTTTGAAACTTGGCATGAAGCATCAGGCAACGGAGCTCTACAAAGTTTATATAAATCATGACCCTGGGATGACCTTGACCTTTTTTACGGCAAGGTCAACTTTGGTTGCCCACGCATTTGAATGGGGAAAATTGTTACAATGTCATTTGAAGGGCAAAACTTGCAGTAAATTGGCAAATGGACTGAATCTTTACGATTTAAAAAAGAAATTAACTCCAGAGGTTGCTCTGACCCTGCCCTGGGGTTATATACGGGGTCTGTCCCAGAAATACGTAGACATTTGTGATAAAACAGTAATGTGTCTGCAGAATTTCATGAAATTTATATGTTCTGTTTGCATACATCTAATAAACATTTCGTACAAATATGAACGAATTCACCCCTTACACAACAGATTTATATGCATTTATTCCAAGAGGGGTAGGTGTCTACGGCGCACGTCAAAAACACTGTTTTGAAATTCATCAAGATCAAATTAAACAGCTCCTGTAATTGCGAGTTGAGGTGATATTACACAATTCTCACTATCAGTTGCACGAGTAATTATGTAACATAAGTTTTTGAAAGTTTGAAATAATTTCCACCATCAGTGTTGATTTTATAGAAATTTTCTTAAACCTACAGCAATTATTTTATTGGAAAATAGTGACGTTATGTAAGTTTTGCGGCGCAAAATTAGACCCTCCCCAAGCTTTTCTTTCCAGTAAAGTATATTTAACAAAATTAATTTATAAAATCAACCTTCTATTGTGTCATTAATAATCCTGTGATGATTCTGTATGCATTTTTTCTTTAAACAGTCTAAATGCTCGTTTCTTGTTGTCATTTTTAACAAGCGACATCTTATTGTTTTATTTCAGTCTAAAATAAAATTAGTGTTCTCTCATATATGAAACTGGTCATGCTATTTTTTTTTCTACTTATCATTTATAACTCAAATTATTGACTATAATTTTAACTAAGAAGACTTAATCAATGCTTAGATGACAATATTCATCACCATTACGGCTCTAGAAAAGAGACTGCACACAAAACATTCAACCACCCCTCCACAAAAACGTAGCAAAATGATTTTTCAACGTGCTCCGTAAACGCCGATACACCATCATATAAATCTCCATAACTTTTGCAATTTGTAAGCGATTGAACTAATATTTGCACAGATTGCTCAGTACTAATGTAGTTTAAAAGCATGAACATATCCTTAAATTTCAATGAAACTATTCACGAAATATCAGACATCTTTATGATTTCCCGGGACAGACCTCGTACATGCATATTACCATTCTAGTCAAACAAGTTTATTGGTATATATCTCAGGTCTCAGGTGAGCGTTTACAGGACCATTGGTCCTCTGGTTAGCTCACCTGAGCCGAAGGCTCACAAGGGTGAGCATGCTCTGGCGTCCGTCCTTCGTCCATAATTTCAAAGATCTCTGAAACCGCTTGGCCAATCAAAGCCAAACTTCATGTGGAGCATCCTTAAGAAGGGGAATGAAAGTTTATATAAATGGTCCAGGTCACATGACCAAGATGGCCGCCATGCCCATATATGTTAAAAACAATAAAAAAATCTTCTCTGGAACCGGTGGACCGAATTCAACAAAATTTGGTGTGTAGCATTGGGGACTCTGGCCCATCGTAGTTTATATAAATCATGACCTTGGGTTGACCTTGACCTATTTTATTTCAAATCAAGGTCAATTTTGGTTACATAGGCTTGAAAAAAAAAAATGAAAACATTGAATTTTTCAGGACGTTTTGTAGACTCTGACCTGAAAGTTGGTAGATACAGACATGTTGAGGTAAGGAAGTGTTGTGAGTATTAAAGATCAAGGTCATTTCTTGACCTTGGCCAAAGGTCATATACAAATTAAATGTAAAACTTAATTTTCTCAGTAACCGCTCGACCAATCAAAGCCAAAGAATCTGTGACATTCTTGGGGGTTTTATGCCCCGTTTTCAAAATACCATAACAATGTCTCAAAGGCTCTGGTGGTGGTATTTCATGATTAGGGCAAAAGTCCAATGTATTCTGAACCTATTACTATTAAAAGTTTTGACTATTTCCTCCAAATAGTGTAAAAAAGGCGATTTTAGCGGGGGTGGGGGTCAAAAATTCATATGTGAGAAAAATTTAATTTTTCGCTTTTCCTTGCTTGTAGTCCTTTAATTCCACTATTGTATCATATTTTGTGCATGCAACACTGTGTAAAGTGCGATAAACATGCATAATGCCATTGAAATGAAATTGAAATATTACGACGTCAACATTTTGGGTACAAACCTTTAGCAGTTACCTGTATAATATTATTGTCTAAGTACTACCAAACATACAAGATACTGTTACCTCATGAGAAAACCTGCTATCTGTTATATGCAAGACCATATACCCAGATCAGCGATGACCAGCCAGCTACTCAGAATTGTGTCATAAATGAACAAAACTTCAATCCATCTTCTATGTCTTGCACAGCTTGATTAGAGTTCGATCTTAACCAAAAACATTTTCTCAAGACACGGCCCATTGTGACAAAATTGGTCACACTGAGCAACCTTGCATGAATATTTATTTACCTGTATAAACCTGTTACAACACGGCCTTCAAAGTATTTATTTTTCTGATTCGCTTTAATGTCCCTTTCAAGATTATTTCAGCTCGTATGAGATTGACCAATCAGTAAATGGACGAAAACATGAGAACCCAGAGAAAAAACTCCAGGCACACCCGCAAACAGAACTTGGTTTGTCTTACATGTGTCTCGTTTCAGTATAATGGTTGTGTCGAAGTGTTTATAATCATAAAAGTTATTTTTGATTCGATTAGATTATGGCCGAGCATCCTTTAATAGGAACAGTTTTTCAATCATTTTGGGATTGAGCAACATATTACTTCTTGTACCAAGTACTCAAGAGGGGGGAAGTATAGTGTGTCTCAGGCACAGCACGGCTCCCCACGATTGGATCAAACCAAGGGCCTCTATTTAGATTCACTTTCATTAAAGAACTGAAAGATTCTTGTTTTGATGCCTAACGTTATATAATTAGCAAATGCAGTTTTTTGAGAATGAATGGAAAATTGAGTAAACACCCTTAAAGTTGGTGATTTGAAACTTAACGCCGCTGTATTGTACCAATGACAAAGACATTTTACGTTCCCATGGTACTGGCTAATACCTAGACAGTGGTGGCATCGTACCGACCTGACTGAAAAGTTGTTGATTTGGAAGTTAATACATTTTTAAAAAACAAATAGGAAAACAGTCCAACAATGTTACTGTTTGTGGTCACTGTGGTGCAAGAGGTTATTGGCCGTGTAAACAAGTGGACAATATTAGTATAGAATGATTACAAAAGTTTGTTCCACAGAATGTACAGTACCCTCATTTTCTGGGGAATGAAACATAAAAAGTGGTGATAAATCAAACAGATTGGGGTTAATTTTGGAAACAAATGTATATATCCATTTTTATGCTCCCAACTTCGAAGAAGTTGAGGGGGCATATTGGTTTGGGTCTGTCCGTGCAGTGCAGTGAGTGAGTGCGTGCAGTCAGTCAGTCAGTCTGTGATGCGTGAGCACTCGGTCAGGAACCGTTAGAGCTAGGATCTTGAAATTTGGTATGTAGTTTGTATATGAAAATTAAGAGGATCCGTATTTTTTCTTTCAGGTAAATTCAAGGGGCTAGGGGCCAATTCTGTGAGAGTTATTTCCCTTTTTAATTCTTGATAAAGTGAATAGATAGTGGATACCTTGTGTGCGAAACTCCTCCTACAGTTTTATTCCGATTCTCTTGAAACTTTACAGATGTTGTGACCATGCTTTGAAGATATGCATGTGGTTTGGATATAATCCTCAGATTAACTTTTGTCATTTTTTTTGCAATTTGAACTTAGCCATTTTTTGGGCATTTTGACAATGAAAGTGAATGGGCATTGGGTACCTTGTGTGCGCAACTCCTCCTACAGTTTCATTCCAATTCATTTAAAACTTTACATGTATTATGGGCATGGTCTGAAGATATGCATGTGGTTTGGATATAATCCTTGGATTATTTTTTGTCATTTTTTTCACAGTTTGAACTTAGTCATTTTTTTCGGGCATTTTAGTGGATGGATAGAGGGTAACTTGTGTGCGCAACTCCTCCTACAATTTAATACCGATACTTTTGAAATTTTGCAGACATTGTGACCATGCTTTGAAGATATGCATGTGGTTGGGATATACTCCTCAGATTAATTTTTGTCACTTTTTTACAATTTGAACTTAGTCATTTTTTGGACATTTTTACATCTTGAAAGTGGCTTACCAGTTGGGGGCATAGTGTTTCATAAACACATTTTCTAGTTGTACTTTATATATGGCTTACAACTTAACTGCTGTTTTGTTTTCTTTTTAATTTTAAGTAAAAACACTTTCACATACTTGGGCTCTACTACTGAGATAACATTTTGGGCTGTAGGGTACTGTCTCACCCCCCCCCCCCCCCCCCGAGTCCCAGAATGCCATTCACATATATTATGTATAATATGACGACAATACATTCATATGCAAAGGGATTTCTTGGGACTCGGGGGGGGGGGGGGGGGGGGGGGGGGGGGGGGGGGGAACAGTCCCCTACAAATACTTTTCTATTTTTCTATATGTTTAATACAAAATATGTCCATTTTAACCCAAAAATAAAGCAGTACTTCTTTAGAAACAAGAACCTCAATCCAATATCATAAACTATGGACTACCAGCAAACATGCAAACATTTGACCAACATTTATTTTCATCAAACTCTGAGGCAGCTATACATTATGGCACCCATTACCACCGTCAGAGGTCCTTTTATATGTAGTATCCTTGGGATGGGGGAATGAAAGTTTATATAAAGAGTCAAGGTCACATGACCAAGATGGCCGCCATGGCTGTAAATAGCAAAAACCTTTAAGCGAAGCTGATCTGCGTCTGTTTTTGCATATGCAGATTGTTGGTTTTCTCATGAGGCGGCTCATTTGATCTTTAAATTTTTATCATACATGTGATACCTCCCTCATCATCAGGGAGACTCCAGGAAATGAGTGGTAAAATTGGTAATATTCTTCTAAAATGTACCACTTTTTAAACAGAAATTTCAATTCTCCCTGAAATGAATCGGGGAATTTTCCTATATATATTTAAAAAAAAAAAAAAAATCTAGAAATGAATGGAAGAAAAATCTCTCTGATATCATCACATGTGAGAGAGGTCGCCCTAAAACACTGTACCAGGTTACTTTACCGGTAAAAAGGAATTTAAATGAAGTATGTAAGAAAAAGAATCCATCATTGGCGTTCAGTGGAGAAAGGAAAATCCCAACCCTCGGGTCCACCGTTCTAGTGGGAAACTTGGCGAGCCTCGTTTCACACCTGCGTGCATGTTCCATTTTAACACTGGTTGTATAGGACGTGACATAACTTTGGCGTTACGCGCACACGTCACGGTCAGAAATGTTCTATTTCAAAATGGCGGACGCGATTGGGGTGTTTTTTAAACATGAATATTATGAAAATCAAGCTTCGCCACATTAAGGTATGCAAGAAAAATAATCTATCATGTGTGCAAGCTATGGATAGACAAATCTGTCCCTCAGGTTACAGACCGGCATCACTCGGCCAGCCTTGTTATGCCAAAGTGACCCAATAGACAGATTTGTCTATCCATCCCCTGACACTTGTGTATTACAACCGGAGGACCTGCTGTCTGGGTTACAATTTTAAATTCTGGCCCCTCTCTTCTTACTTTGCATATGTGATAAAAACAGGATATCATATAAAATGCAACACACAGTGTACATGAAATGTTTTTTTTTTATTCATTTATATTCACTTAATGTTTCACTACACCAGCGTGAAACGTTATGGAACAAATTCTTATCTATATATATACAATTAGTTTCAACATTATATAAATAATTTACATGTTCACCTTTCTTTGGAAATAAGTGAACCATGTCATGAGAAAACAGGATTTTGCCTGTGCGAAAACAGAGACGCGGATCAGCTGTGCAGTAACTGCACAGCTGATCAGCGCCTTTGCTTTCGCTACAGGATAGTACAATTCCTCTTCTTCCTAAATCCTAAATTTCAAGCTTCTAACCATCTTCTGTGGCTGCACAGGCAAGTTTGTGTCAGAGACCTGGTCGGAAACCCCAAAGACCGGTTTTCTTGCGTTGCGGCTCAATTTGTAGAGCAGCCTCCATTTTCAAACTTTGCCATATTTAGCAACAATAAGGCCAAAAAATAGACCATTAGAGAAACAAAACATAAGATTATGCAGTGATGGGAAACAATTCAAAATTAAAGTGAACATCTTGTGCAAATTTGTTGCCCATTTCATTGGCAAGAAAAATTTTCCTTTGAAATAAACTTCATCACTTTTCAACCTTGTTTTAGGCCAATATGATTTTACTCTTTGGTTTTTGCTGATACAGAATATTACAAAAACTAATGTTCATCAATAGCGTGGAAAAACTTGTCACCAATACAGGCAAAATTTTACAGAAACTGTAAACCAACTCATTTTAGCGAGAAATTTCTTGAGGAAGAAGATTCACAAAAAAGAAAATTGCCACAAAATGTCCATTTTGACACATTGCATTCATATGCCAGTTTTTCGGCATGTGAAAATAAATTGCTGCAAAATAATGCATGGAAACAATATATCAACAAAATTTAATAGCCACAAAAATAAAAGGGTTACAGTATGTTTCCAAAAGTAGATGACACAATGCGTGAAAATGAATGCATAAAATTTGTCATGCAATACTTGTCTTAGGCATAAGCTTTTATTTTGGCATTATTTATTGGTCTAAGACCAAAACATACACATACATGTATCTATAAATAAGCTACAAACTACATACGGCTCAACATATACAATTTATTGCACAGTTTGTGACTTAGTATGATGAACTATGATTTAGTATCAGGCATTCAAGTTCAACAATCATCCAACAAATTATTCACTTCTATATTTAGCGGGAAAACCCCAGATCTATTTTGGAAAAACCCAGATCTATTTATCAGGTTTACATACATTCAAAATGGCAATTTTACAAACAAAATTCACAAACTTTTGCATTCATACCAAATTTTAATGAGTGTAAGGTTACAGGAAACAAAGTCTACGTTAACTATCATTTCTTCATGCAGCTTAATACTGTATTGTGTTCTCAAAATATTTTGCATGTATTATAATGTACCAGTCCACAATTCATCAATTCTTCATGCTGGGACCGGGCCATCAATCCCTGGGTATTAATTACAGTAGAGAGTTACTGTGCCAAGCTCAAAGACAATCCCAGCATAAGAAGAGTTTCATTTGAGCTGCATATTGCCTATGCGAAAACAAAGGCGCAGATCAGCTGTGCAGTAACTGCACAGCTGATCAGCACCTTTGTTTTCGCTACTCCGATAGTACAATCCTTCCTCTATTTCAATCCAAGCTTCTAGCCAATTGGTCAATTTGTGTCAGACCTGGTCAGAGACCACGAAGACTGTTTTTCTACAGTCATGGCTCATTTGTAGTCTAACTCACTGCCACCAGGGGTCACTCCCAATGTCCACAAATGACGTCAAACACAAACTTTGTTTCCTGCCAATAAATATTATGCTTACATATCAAATATATGAAATACAAATTGGATTTCAGCAGATATTTTGTCAAGATAATCACAGATCAGTGTGTTACCATTTTCTTCCTAGTCAGTACCTATATGAGCCCTGTCATGAGGAAACCAGAGTTTTGCTTATGCAAAAACAAAGGTACAGATCAGATGTGCAGTAACTGAACAGCTGATCAGGGACTTTGTTTTCCTTACTCGCATAGTACAACTCCTCTTCTTCCTAAATCCGAAATTCCAAGCTTCTAGCTATTTTCCGTGACTTTACAGGCCGGTTTGTGTCAGACTTGGTCGGAAACACTGAAAACCATTTTTCTCGCATTGCGGCTCATCATCTATTCCAATTTAAGGGGCATCTACGTTTTTCAATGAATTCCTCGAAGTAAACAGAATGGCCCCAGATTGCTTGACGCATTCTGCCACAGAAAATGAGCTGTCCCATGAGAAAACAAACAATCTGGGTTTCCAACAAGGCACCAAGGTTATAAATCTTTTTTTCATGCTCAGCTCAGCTGAGACTATAATTTTATCCTGCTTATAAATGTTAAAATGCCAACAATTGTTGGCATTTTAACATTTATCAGCAGGATAAATTACTGTCTTAAGGGATTTATGCCAAAATTTTCAACTGATTTTGGCTTTTTTCAGTATTTATGAGCTATTAAAATTTTATGCTCAGCTGAGTTGAGCATGAAAAAAATTTTATAACTTCAGGACCAGGTCTGCCAAGAACTGACCCGTACAGTCTCAAAGCAGGACAGAAGCATGAAATGCAGATTGGTGGTTTTCTAATACAACGGCTCAAATAGCTTGGTACATCAGAAATCTACTAATGTGCATTACAAATCTCTTTGAAAGCTAGTAATGGTCATTAAGCATTACAAAATGAGCCGCGACGCGAGAAAACCGGTCTTCGGGGTTTCCGACCAGGTCCGACACAAACCGGCCTGTACAAGCTCAGAAAAGAGCTAGAAGCTTGAAATTTCGGATTTAAGTAGAAGAGGAATTGTACTATCCGAGTAGCGAAAACAAAGGCGCTGATCAGCTTCGCGGTTACCGCGAAGCTGATCTGCGCCTTTGTTTTCGCCTAGGCAAAAATCCGGTTTTCTCACGATGCGGCTCAAATTTAGTAATATACATTGCAGTTCACAAACCTATTGATGCACATCATGCATGATTTATGCACATCGTGCATGATAAATCTACGACACAATGCAAAATTATACATCCTTATATGCACAGCATACATGTATTTTGTGTCGGTTTAAATGTCATATCTTTGGCTCTTGTAGCATACAATAAATCAGCCGCGTCATGAGAAAACCAGATTTTCGCCTATGCGAAAACATAGGCGCAGATCAGCTTCGCAGTTACTGTAGCCTTTGCTTTTGCTACATGGATAGTACAATCTCTACTCTTGTTAAATCCATAATTTCAAGCTTCTAGCCTGCTTCTGTGACTGTACAGGTCAGTTTGTGTTAGACCTGGTCCGAAACCCCAAAGACTTGTTTTCTCGCGTCATGGCTCATATCATTGTACAGTTCAACCTCATTATAATGCACCTCCCTATAGTGTGGTTTTTAATATACTGCTGCCAAATGGCTCCCATATTTATTATTTTGCTATATGTCTATTTTAAATAGCCTTATTATTAGATGGTTCACTTGCAACACAATCTGTTTCCATGGATATGAAATACAGCATTATATTAAGGTTGGCTTGTACATATTTCATGTCATGGTAACTGTTGAACACATTATGAATGACATATAGTCTGAGAACACAACATCCTAGACTCGTTACAATAAATAGTACCCTGTTATAGTGTGTAAGATATTATGCTTAAAACATTTTTGAGTCACTAAATTATAGCAACTATGCATAGGCTGTAACTACTGTCCTTCCAATCATAAACTAGATTTTTCACATTATTTCATTGTTTTACAATGCCATCAGTGGTCATGGAATACACAAGTTTCTTCTATCCTTGACATTATATCACACAACCTGAAGAAAGAAGGAAAAAAATTCAATACATGGTAGAAACGTATATCATGTGATATTTCACTGGGTTGTATAGCATAATATTACTTTGTGCCGTTTTGATTTTTTTGTGACTTCAACTATCCCATGAAGCTTTGTGATCTTGATGGTAGACAGCATAATGTCATATGGAAGGTAATGTTCGTAGTAAATATCCACCTAAGAGTCAAATGTTTGGCAGAATTTCTGCACGGTGGCATAGTGGTAGAGCGTCGGACTCCGAATCCAGAGGTCCTGGGTTCGATCCCCACAAGCGTCACCTTGTTGTGTCCTTGAGCAAGGCACATTAACTCCCTACAGTACTGGTTAAACCCAGGAAGCGTTGGCTCCGTCCCGACATGACTGAAAAATTGTTGACTGGGACGTTAAACCTCAACACAAACAAACAAACAAAGAATTTCTGCAATGGCCGAGCTGAATGACTGGCAGTTTCAACTGCCTTTATCCCACTTAAATTTGGAGTTAGAAGCGAAATACATCTGACTGGCCAGCATTTGTCAAGTAATAAATCACTGTTGTGAGGTCAGTGCCCTGCCCCTATGATTTACATCTCTCATTGGCTGCTTTATCCATGCCCTCTTACTTACGTCTTCTCTCATTGGCTGGTTCATCAGCTGTGGCAGGAAACTAGAGTACTGTCCCTTGGAAGCACCAGGTGGTGGGGGCATAGCACGGTTCAGTGAGGAGACCCGCTGGGGGACCATAGGACTCCTAGGTACATCTGTACTTATCACAGGTTTGCTATATGGCATGTCATAGACTGGAATGAAGATTTCAAGATTAAAAGTTATGGAGAATACATATTTTTTACAGTGAAACTACATGTATGCCAGTGCAGGGCATATTTTGCTGAGCAGAAACGCAGACAACGATTGTAGGAAGAATGTCCAGCAAATATGATAACCCGATAGGATACTGAACTGTTTACAAAGGTATAAAAGTCTGTTAGTCCATCTATCCCAATATGAAGAAATACTAAAACTGCTACAGCTACGTAACTTTGTGAATTATACATTATCATTTTCATCAGAGACATCTGATTACCATCATGATTAATTCAATTTCTTGTTTTACATCCCCCTCAACAGATACGGTCACAATCATGATTGACAATGAGCATCATTCTCACCTCCAGAACTGGAATTATCTTTACTGTTTGGCTGTTCTTCACTGGGTTCTTTCAGAGTATTCCCCCTTGATGGTTTTCCTGGAATAGAGATCAGGGTAAGCCATCAAATATATGAGCCCCATCATAAGAAGTCCAGATTTTTGCCTGTGCCAAAACCAAGGTGCAGATCAGCTGTGATCAGTGCCTTTAACTTGCTACACAGATAGTACAATTCCTCCTCTACTTATACCCAAAATTTCAAGATTATAACTCTTCTTCTGTGTGGGTATAGGCCCGTTTGTGTCAGACCTGGTCAGAAATCCTGAAGACCGGTTTTATCGCATCGCGGCTCATATTATTCAAACACCACCAAAGAGCACATTCAGTTTTACTCATTTCATAAAAGAAAGTTAAAGTTAGTTTGTAAGTAAGGTACAGATTATGTTAGTAATATACAGATATAACATCTATTCAAAACATAGAAAATGCTCTAATGTGACTGGGTCTTGTGCATTTATAAGTATTTTATATTTTTATTTAAAAAAAAAAAAAAACAACAACAGATATTCATAAAATACCAAGGTAGAGATGGTTCTGTCCCAACATGACTTAAAAATTGTTGACTAGGACGTTAAGCAATAATCATAACTAAACATTATGCCGAGGTAATTAAATATTTCTGACGAAATATTCATGAATACAAGGCGAAACTCTACAAAACAAACCTTGTTCTGCTAACTGTTTCTTTCTCTCTGACTTTGGATAAGGTTTATGTACCATGTCTAGAGAGCCATAGTTACTATCTGTACCTACCTTGTTCTGCTAACTGTTTCTTTCTCTCTGACTTGGGGTAAGGTTTATGTACCATGTCTATGGAGCCATAGTTACTATCTGTACCTACCTTGTTCTGCCAGCTGTTTCTTTCTCTTTGACTTGGGGTAAGGTTTATGTACCATGTCTATGGAGCCATAGTTACTATCTGTACCTACCTTGTTCTGCTAACTGTTTCTTTCTCTCTGACTTGGGGTAAGGTTTATGTACCATGTCTATGGAGCCATAGTTACTATCTGTACCTACCTTGTTCTGCTAACTGTTTCTTTCTCTTTGACTTGGGGTAAGGTTTATGTACCATGTCTAGAGAGCCATAGTTACTATCTGTTCCTACCTTGTTCTGCTAACTGTTTCTTTCTCTCTGACTTGGGGTAAGGTTTATGTATCCTGTCTAGAGAGCCATAGTTACTATCTGTACCTACCTTGTTCTGCCAGCTGTTTCTTTCTCTCTGACTTGGGGTAAGGTTTATGTACCATGTCAATAGAGCCATAGTTACTATCTGTACCTACCTTGTTCTGCCAGCTGTTTCTTTCTCTCTGACTTGGGGTAAGGTTTATGTACCATGTCAATAGAGCCATAGTTACCATCTGTACCTACCTTGTTCTGCCAGCTGTTTCTTTCTCTCTGACTTGGGATAAGGTTTATGTACCATGTCTATGGAGCAATAGTTACTATCTGTACCTACCTTGTTCTGCTAACTGTTTCTTTCTCTCTGACTTGGGATAAGGTTTATGTACCATGTCTAGAGAGCCATAGTTACTATCTGTACCTACCTTGTTCTGCCAGCTGTTTCTTTCTCTCTGACTTGGGGAAAGGTTTATGTACCATGTCTATGGAGCCATAGTTACTATCTGTACCTACCTTGTTCTGCCAACTGTTTCTTTCTCTCTGACTTGGGGTAAGGTTTATGTACCATGTCTATAGAGCCATAGTTACTATCTGTACCTACCTTGTTCTGCTAACTGTTTCTTTCTCTCTGACTTGGGGTAAGGTTTATGTACCATGTCAATAGAGCCATAGTTACTATCTGTACCTACCTTGTTCTGCTAACTGTTTCTTTCTCTCTGACTTGGGGTAAGGTTTATGTACCATGTCTAGAGAGCCATAGTTACTATCTGTACCTACCTTGTTCTGCCAGCTGTTTCTTTCTCTTTGACTTGGGGTAAGGTTTATGTACCATGTCTAGAGAGCCATAGTTACTATCTGTACCTACCTTGTTCTGCTAACTGTTTCTTTCTCTCTGACTTGGGGTAAGGTTTATGTACCATGTCAATAGAGCCGTAGTTACTATCTGTACCCACCTTGTTCTGCCAACTGTTTCTTTCTCTCTGACTTGGGGTAAGGTTTATGTACCATGTCAATAGAGCCGTAGTTACTATCTGTACCTACCTTGTTCTGCCAGCTGTTTCTTTCTCTCTGACTTTGGATAAGGTTTATGTACCATGTCTATAGAGCCGTAGTTACTATCTGTACCTACCTTGTTCTGCCAGCTGTTTCTTTCTCTCTGACTTGGGGTAAGGTTTATGTACCATGTCTATAGAGCCATAGTTACTATCTGTACCTACCTTGTTCTGCCAGCTGTTTCTTTCTCTCTGACTTGGGGTAAGGTTTATGTACCATGTCTATGGAGCCGTAGTTACTATCTGTACTGTAGCCAGGGCTAACAGGACGGGCAGGCCGACGATGACGCTTCTCTTTTTCTGAATAAAAAATAAACAATTTTTATTCACCGACACTTGGATCAAAATGTATAAATGCGACTTCTCTGGATAAATAAGCCAATATTATATAGAAGCATCTTCACTACACCTACTGAATATTCTTCAAGCAACACTATAATTGCTTTAGTCTATCACACAATTCTGAATCATAGAAAATAATGTTTGCTCCCACATAAACCTACAACAAAAACTGTGACTTACTGGCTTTATTATTGAGATCACAGACTGTAGTACCAACAACCGTCAGACCTGACATTTCTGCCGCCTTGGCCACGGCACTGGCAAAATCTTCCTCATTCAGAAATGCCCCATCCCCCGAGCTTGCCCCACTAGAGTGGACACTACTGCTGTCTGAATTGCACTGGTCGGTATTGCCTAGAAATAAAGCGGATAATGTAAGGCATTTGTTTTTTTCTTCAGTACCTGCATTTACCGTATTCGTTCTAATAAGCGCACAGGGCGCTTAACTTTTCAAAATAATCTTAAGTTATGGTAACAAAATATCGTTCTAATAAGCGCACACTACGAACAAAAAACACATTGAGTCATAAAATAGACATGGTAAAATAAACAATGATGATGCCACTTAAGTGTTCCACTCGTTTTAAAATAGTGTTTGACCATATAAGATTAAGTTTTAATGAGGTAAATACAGTATTTTTGTCTAAAATGTGTAAAATACCAATATGCTAGACGAAAAGCGTGCGCTTATGCAAGTGGTTTTCGGTGACGTCCAGGGTGTGCGCTTATTGGAGCATGTGCGGTAATTAGAACGAATACGGTATGTATCAAAGTTATCTCTTAGCATTTGATCATAGTATCTGTTAATTATGAGTAAATAACACTTTGTTTCATTAAGGCAGTCTGACTGTACCCCAATGAGACATCAGGGATAGATCCAGGTTTTGAGAAAGGGGGTTCATATTTGATTTTACACATTTTTTCTCAAATTTATTTGTTTGTTTGTTTGTTCGAATTGATGCTTAATGTCCTAGTCAACAGCTATGGTCATGTAGGGATGTTGCCGCCATTTTATGGGACTTGTACCCAAATTAGGACATCATGACATCTAAAATGTGCTCCAGATATAACCACCCAAGTAAGCCAATAAGGCTTATATGTATTGACATCCAAAATGTGCTCCAGATATAACCACCCAAGTAAGCCAATAAGGCTTATATGTATGGTCGGTTTGACTTGAACAATTTTTCCTGGTCAGACTCAGACGTGAGCGGTTAACCAGTAATCAGATGGTTTGTCCGTTGCATATAAGCTTTTCCTGAAGGCAAACAGCCCATCAATTTCTTTAGGCCCTAATGAACGGGGGCCCTTATTCCCACCCGACCACCCTTACTAAAAATTTATCATGAAAATGAAATAATTCTGTCTCGGAGAAGGCTGGGGTTGTGCCAATGCCTTCTAAATCCACCATTGCTGTCAGTGTTAAAAGTCATCCATCAGTATAAAATCCAACAGTGTAATTACCATCTCTCTGGTCAGCTGGATTTTCTAGATCTGAATCAGCAGCATAGTCAGCTCCCTCCGATGTGGGGGACTCTCCCCGATGATACACCTTGGAAGACAGGCCAGGTCTGTAACAGATTTTAATGTTATTTTGACACCATATAAAATGGGCTCTTCTTGCTTTCTTGATCTTAGAAGATTAATTTTTTTTTTGTATCAGAATACAAAATCTCTAAGGTTGTATTGTTTATGTTGTACAGTTTTGCATGGAAGCCAAATGGTTATCAACCAGGTAAGCTTTAAACCAACCTGCTCTCCTATAGACCTTATTATGTGCAGGCTCAGCAGGATTTTGTTGCCACATGAGCGTTTAGCCAGCTTTCTCACGGGACAAGTCATTTACATTTTTTTAAAGAGAGTAGTGGCCTAGTGGATAACATCTCGAGACATAAGGATTGGGAGTCAGGGGTCGGATCCCCACTGGCACCCATTTATATGTTCTTGAGCAAGTTCAAGCCCTGGAAGTGGTGGCTCCATTTTCACAGGACTTGAAAAATTGTTTACAGGTACAGCAAACCAAATAACACACAAGCACATTTTCAGTTGAAACTGTAATTAAAGGATACAAACTCACCTGTCAGGGTAAAGAGAATTATTAACACACTCTGGGGCCAGATTGGGCAGTGAGGACTGACACGCCCTGTCCATACACACTCCATCTTCCTCTAACCCCATCCCCGAATCATGTTCACAATGTCTGCAGGGTGGGGCAGGGCCCGGGCCCCACTCATTCTCACCAATAAATCTATAGTCTGGATTAGGAGTCCATTTAGGCTCCCCGCCTGATCTATAATCTTTTTCACTATTTGTTATTCTATAGTCTTTATCACTATTTGATGGTATATAATTTTTATCACTCTGTGTTATAACGTCTCTTTCAGTTTGTGGTGTAATCCTATAGGATTGAAAACATGGTAAATTGCCTTCATTATCACTGTGGGAACTATGTGAAGATCTATTGAGATTCACAGGTCCTTTCTGGGAAGCACTATAATTTATATTAGGGGTTATTCTAGGGGGCTGGGAATACTGGTAGTTAGGGGTCCCTCTAGGGGACTGCACATGACTACAGTTTTGTATATTTCTATTATTCAAGTTTTGTAACATTATAGTCCTAGGAGACTGTGCCTGTTGCACCACATAAGGATTTTGAGGATAAACTCCCTGTATTACAGTGGGGTCAAAGTATTTCTCGGAGTTACAATGTGGACACTCATTGTCTGAATACACAGGCATATTCCATCCCGACACGGGAGTCTGTGTATGTGGATTAGGACAAGAACACGCAGACACTTGAGAGAATGAAACTGGAGACATTGGTGTCTGTGGACTTTGTGTTGCATCATGGGTAGTACCTCTCACTTCCTGGTAAGAGGGTGGCTCCCCACACTCACTGGGAGGGGGGTGTTCAGGGGGCGGGGGAAGAAATTCTGATAAATTCACTGGTTTATTCTGTACACTCTTTTTAAGGTTGTGTTTCTTTCTCTGTTTGATCAGTAAACCATTTTCATCTGAAAAGGAATGAAAAATATTTCATGCAGAGAAGTTCCAATATAATGATGAGAAAATCTAAAAATTTCATAACTGACATTCAACTTTAGTTCTTTGGGGCTTTTTAATGCTCCTCCTCAATGTTATTGCAGACTTACTATGAACGTGTATGCTGAATACAAAATGATCTATAACATATGACTTGTCCATGGCCAAATCAACTCTACAATAGACCCGCCTCGACTTAACAACCGCAATCAAAGAGTATTGAGTTAGGTGACATCTGCCACTATCCAAGGAAATATCTTGTACCAATTACCTGTTGTATGACTACAGTCACTCACTGGGCTTTGCATACTGTCACTGTGGTTGTGAAGATCTAAAAAATAAAATTCAAAAATAAGTCAAAGTACCGATACATAACCTCTATATCAACTTGTATGTCGAGGAACTGATATTTTAAAGTACTATGTTACAGTATATCAACTTGTATGTCAAGAAACTGATATTTTAAAGTACTATGTTACAGTATTGGTTATTTAAAGTACTGATACGTCGAAAGTATTGACATTCAGAGTACTGATTTTTCAAAGTACTGATATTTCAAGTACCGTATTGATATTTCACAGAACTAATACTAATATGCCTAAGTACTGATTTGTCAAAGTACTAACATATTGAAGTAATGCTATGTCGGAACCACTGCACTGTCAAATAACAATATTCATGTAAATATGTAAAAATGTGACAGAGTGCTTATTATTAGTGAAATTAAAATAATGTTACAGAGTTTTCCTTGTGTCCGTCATACTTAGTTGGTTAAGGTTAACAATCCGCTCATCTGTATTATACAACAATATTGAAAATTCACGCTTTCTAAGTAGTATATAATGTAACCCCTTAAATTTGCCAACCTACCATTTTCAGTACGACTATTGTTAGAGTCTGTGCTGTGTTCTGGTTTATGATAACTGTCCCCTGACCCCTCACTGTGTTGGATATAGCCCTGGTTGATTGGTCGAAACATGTGGTCTAGCCCCTGTATATATTAAACAAAATATGTTTATCACAGTCTAAACTTCATTATGAGCCGCGTCATGAGAAAACCGGATTTTTGCCTAGGCGAAAACAAAGGCGCAGATCAGCTTCGCGGTAACCGCGAAGCTGATCAGCGCCTTTGTTTTCGCTACTCGGATAGTACAATTCCTCTTCTTTCTAAATCCAAAATTTCAAGCTTCTAGCTCTTTTCTGAGCTTGTACAGGCCGGTTTGTGTCGGACCTGGTCGGAAACCCCGAAGACCGGTTTTCTCGCGTCGCGGCTCTTATTGTTCTACTGTATAGTTTAAGTAGCTATATTACCAAAGCTTTTAAAATTGCACGATTAGACGTCTAAATTAAAACATATACATGTAACTGCTTCAGACGTAATTTACTTTTGTTTTAAAAATTCCAATTACAAGAGATAAACATAACCAGAGGACCAATGGTCCTGTAAACGCTCACCTGAGACCTGAGATACCAATAAACTTATTTGACTAGAATGGTAATATACATGTATATAACCCCAGGGCAGGGTCAGAGCAACCTCTGGAGTCATTTTTTTTTTAAATCATAAAAATTCAGTCCATTTGCCAATTTACTGCAAGTTTAGTCCTTCAAATGACATTGTAACAATTATCATAAAATAGGTCAAGGTCATCCAAGGGTCATGATTTATATAAACTTTGTAGAGCTCCACTGCCTGATGCTTCATGCCAAGTTTCAAAATCATAGGCCATCTGGTTCTGGAAGAGAAGATTCTTATATGTTTTTTGCTAATTATAGCCATGGCAGCCATCTTGGTCATGTGACCTGGACCATTTAATATAAACTTATTTTCCCTCTTCCTAAGGATGCTCCACATGAAGTTTGGCTTTGATTGGCCAAACGGTTTCAGAGGATTATGGAAATATACATGTATATAGCCCCGGGGAAGGGGCAGACAACCCCCAGGGGCCAAAATTTTTCCATAAACATTAATTTTCTGTCTAATTGCCTATTCCCAGTAAGTTTTACCCATTTAATAGCATTTTACCATTTTTCCCCATTCAAATGCATTGGCGACCCAAGTTGACCTTGCCGTAAAATAGGCCAAGGTCATCGCAGGGTCATGATTTATATAAACTTTGTAAAGCTTCTTTCTGTGATGCTTCATGCCAAGTTTCAAAATCATAGGCCTTCTGGTTCTGGAGATGAAGATTTTTAAAGGTTTTTGCTATTTATAGCCATGGCGGCCATCTTGGTCATGTGACCTTGACCATTTATATAAACTTTCATTCCCCCTTCCCATGGATGCTCCATATGAAGTTTGG
The DNA here is from genome assembly GCA_964017185.1 of Rugalucina vietnamica. Classification (NCBI taxonomy): domain Eukaryota; kingdom Metazoa; phylum Mollusca; class Bivalvia; order Lucinida; family Lucinidae; genus Rugalucina; species Rugalucina vietnamica. Next base: position 39,478,079 of record OZ024880.1, read on the forward strand.
CTTTGATTGGCCTAGCGGTTTCAGAGAAGAAGATGTTTGAATATTATGGTCATATACATGTATATGGCCCCGGGGCAGGGGCAGACAATCCCCCAGGGGCTAAAATTTTCCATTAACATTAATCTTCTGTCCATTTGCCTATTCCCAGTAAGTTTTACCCATTAAATAGCATTTTACCATTTTTTCCCATTCAAATGCATTGGCGACCTAAGTTGACCTTGCCGTAAAATAGGTCAAGGTCATCCTAGGGTCATGATTTATATAAACTATGATGGGCCCGCGTCCCCAATGCTACATACCAAGTTTCGTGGAAATCGGCCCACTGGTTCTGGAGAAGAAGATTTTTAAAGGTTTTTGCTATTTATAGCCATGGCGGCCATCTTGGTCACGTGACCATTTATATAAACTTTCGTTCCCCCTTCCTAAGGATGCTCCACATGAAGTTTGGCTTTGATTGGCCAAGCAGTTTCAGAGGAGAAGATCTTTGAAATTGTGAACGACGGACAACGGACGGACGGATGCCGGAGCATGGGTATACTATAAGCTCACCTGTGAGCCTTCGGCTCAGGTGAGCTAAAAACTTGTTTCATGTAACAGCCCTACAATAATCCAGCATGCCTCTGGGTCCGCTTCACTCCCCCAAATGAAAACCTACCCTTTGTCTCATGAGATTCTGTTGTTGTTGTTGTATGACAGTGGTGGTAGCGTAAGGAGCCACAGGGTCGACCTGGTAGAACGTCTTCAAATCAGGATACCCCAAACTACTGCCACCTTGTACAAGTTATCTCACCAACCCCACCCTCACCCCAATACACGGGTGGTAAAGTTTGGAACGACCTCCAAAAAGAGGTAGTGAATTTCTGTTCCAATCGCACATCCGGGAACTCGTGAGGTTGGTCCAAAGGCTAGAAACGGATAAACAAAGGTAGGTGTCGGTGGTTCTTTTGACTTTTTTCTAAGTTTCTAGTGAAAAATGGATAATTATGGCAATGCTATGTAGTGTAAAGATGACTTCTCGATGCATACGGCCCAAAACTGCGATTGAAACCGAAATAATTTCCGCTGGGTCGTTTTTAAAAGGTCGAACACGATGTTGAATTTCACAGCAGTTTGTCAACAACTGACACCTTTTTGCAAAATGTGTGGTTTTCAAAAAGAATACAGCCCCAGTACGCTCGCCCTGGGAAAACGAGCACTCTGTATTACATATCCTGTTAAAAATGGCCACGGGGCGCATTTTTTAAACAAATGATTGAGAAAATTCCAGTAGAGGTCGTTGCAATAAGTTGGAGATTGTTCCAATTTGAATGAGATTGTTCCCAGTGCTCTCCTGTTTTATACAATGAAATTAATATCTGTGTTATCAGATCAGCCAAACTCAGACAAAAATGATGGCGTTTGAAATATTGTAATATTTTGGGGTTTGAAAGCGATTCTCCTGATAGCTTGCTAATGACCGTTAGTAAGCGGTTTGTGGCTTGTGATTTAAACTTGAATTGTTCTTTGCAGATCTTCAGATAGTTTCTTATTCCTACTTTTATGTGTAAACCGATTTTCATGTCTTGTTGCTCTTTTTAAGAATTTTGGAATGCAAAAGGATTGTGACACGATCATATTTTTCTTGATGTATTTCAGGAAATGGTGATTTTGAAAAAAGTGTCAGAAAACTATTGCAAAGACAGTACATGCGATTCTTGCTTTGTCGGGTTTTCGTGTCGTAAATTGTTTCACTCTTACTGTTGTTAAATATACTAAACAAAAGTGAAATGGCTACACATACACTCCAACAAAAGCCCATCTGAAATATACCAAAATTCAATTCAAGGGACCCAAGCGTAGAGTTTAAGAAACATGAATGAATCATTTTCATAACGCATCATCTCGATGTGAGATGTCTAGTAAAATAAAATAAAACAAATAAAAATAAGAAGTACCAAACAGGGGTGTAGTCTACAATTTCATTTCTATATAAGAAAACACTGCAAACAATTTCATATACATTGTAATTTGGAACGATATTGCATCAAATATTCAATCAGTCCAAGTGGACTATGAAAGGCTACGAGTTTGATCCCCGGCTGGGATATGGTCGGGTATGACTGGCACAGCTGGCAAGCCAGCGAGCTGAAATTAGCTGAAATTGAGGACCCAGGCCAGATGATTTTTTTTATTCTATTATGTACTTTGTCAATGAGGACTGAGAAGGAGCAATTGTAACACAGAAAAGTATTTGTATTAAACAAAATTATATTATCAAAAATTTGCTTTTATTGACTATTTTGCTGTGTTTTTTCACAACACGAATGTAAAAAAGGCAAAAATGGACAATTAAAACACAGAAAAAAGTCACTATAAGCAAAATTTGATAAATCTTGTTTCATACAAATACTTTTCTATGTAGCATAAATGCTACATATCAATCGTCATTGGCAAATTATACAATAGAACTATAAAATTCTGGATCGTCAATTTAAGCCTATGCGGCTTGCCAGCTTTACCCGATCCGGGATATGCCTGCCATGTTGGTGACACAATGTTCATCCGGATTCAATAAATGTCAACCGCCCATTTTTGTCTGAGTTTGGCTGGTCTGATATCACAGATATTAATTTCATTGTATAAAATAGGAGAGCACTGGGAACGATCTCATTCAAATTGGAACAAGCTCCAACTTATTGGAACGACCTCTACTGGAATTTTCTCAATCATTTGTTTAAATAATGCGCCCCGTTGCCATTTTTAACAAGATATGTAATGCAGAGTGCTCGTTTCCCCAGGGCGAGCGTACCGGGGCTGTATTCTTCGTGGAAAACCCCAAATTTTGCAAAAAGGTGTCAGTTGTTGACAAACTGTTGTGAAAAAGCAACATCGTGTTCGACCTTTTAAAAACGACCCAGCGGAAATTATTTCGGTTTCAACCGCAGCTTTGGGCCCTATGCATCGAGAAGTCATCTTTACACGACATAGCATTGCCATAATTATCCATTTTTCGCTAGAAACTTAGAAAAAATAAAAAGAAACAGCGACACCTACCTTTGTTTATCCGTTTCTAGCCTTTGGACCAACCTCGCGAGTTCCCGGATGTGCAATTGGAACAGAAATTCACTACCTCTTTTTGGAGGTCGTTCCAAACTTTACCACCCATGCATTAGAACCTACCCTTTGTTTCATGAGATTCTGTTGTTGTTGTTGTTGTATGACACTCGTGGTGGCGTATGGAGCCACAGGGTCGACCTGGTAGAACGTTTTCACATCAGGATACCCCACGCTCCCCGCCACCTTGTACAAATTCTCTCCCTTCATTTCCTGTTCTTTCTTCTGCTGTGGCAACAAAACTCGGAATTCTGCTGGTACATCAAGATCTGTAAATAGACATTATGTTGAATCTGCTGTGGCAACAAAACTCAGAACTCTGTTGGCAGGTCAAGATCTATATACATTGTGTTGAGTGACAGTCTTTCAATGCTTAAGTTGTAACAAAACATCACATAGAAAATACAACAGCATTGGCAGTATAATTGTCAGTCACGTTCTTGACTTCTCGGCTATCATGCAATAATATAAGAATCTTACATGAGTGTCAGGTATGGATAGACAAATCTGTCCTGAGGGTCACATTTTGGCATCACGAGGCTCGCCTCGTGATGCCAAACTGTGACCCGAGGGACAGATTTGTCTATCCATACCTGACACGCATGATGGATTCTTTTTCTTGCACGCCTTAATGTGACGAAGCTTGATTTTAATACTATTTACCTAGAAATATGCTACAATAGCGGCATCCGCCATTTTGAATTACGTTTTGACGTCATCGTGACGTGTGCATTTAGCGACAAAATTACGTGACGTCCTATACAACCAATGTTAAAAAAGAACACTCAAACGCAGGGTGCGACCGGGGTGAGATAACGAGGGTGGGATAAGAATTTTTCACATGGGGTAAAACGTTGGATTTCTCTATCTGGTGTGCAAGAAAGAGCTATCTTGGCTTTCATTACCATGAAGTCAATCACTGGGAGTGTGTCTTTATACCACAAATGTTTAATATTGATTCAATAAGTCAACATCAAAACATGTCAATTTGTAGGACAGCACTGACAGATCTTTCCATATTTACAAGCCTTGGCCATTAACTGTTTAGCAAAATCTTGATTCAGTTGATTGCCATGTCTATCATTGGCTTCCATACCTTTTTAGGGTGCATCTGATATATGGGGGACCAGTTATGATAACAAATCATATATTTACACTAACAGCCTCTCTAATTACATTTTCTGGTGTTATAGATAAGTTGTCAATCAAATGTAACACAACATATTACTGGATGTGATATATGGTCTAGACTCCTTGGCAATTTAGTTGAGACTAAATTATGACCAAAAACAATAAATGACAAGTGTGTACAGATAAGACTATGATCAGTTCGGAAACATGTTAAGTCTGACCTTAAAATCTGGCCACATCAAAAACATATGCTTCTTAGTTATTTTAACTGTCAAGTCAAAAGCACATGCTTGACTGCTCAGACCAACAAATTTCCAAAGACTGATTTCAGTCTACATATATGGCCCTGAGTGTTTGAGCTTTGGCTGATTTCTCAAGACAGGAGGCTTTTAGTGTTTATTACATTTTCAAATGTTTTGGTCGACTTGTCTGACCAGTGCTAATGGAAACTCTTTCATCATTTTATTTCCAGTCCAACTGTAGGAAACTAAACAGACTTATTACTGTCCATTTACCATTTAGTGGTGCTTCAGTGACCATATAGATCTACTTCAGAAATTGTAGGCGTGTGTAAATGTCCAAAAATTGGTCATTTGTATCAAAAGGTTTGACTGAAATGCATCAAATTAACAGAGTACACAGTCAAGACTCGAATAATCCTGCTCCCAAACAGTCAAGACTCCAATAATCCTGCTCCTGAAGAGCTTATTTTGACCTTGTTTTCCTGTCCCACAAAACTTTAAAACAACTCACCATTGTTACAATGTATATTATGGTCCTTGGTCCCATACTGGGGTGGATACATCTTATTTCTGATGGTGTCATCCTTGTGAAGGGGTACTGAAAATACCGGCAACAATTTGAAGAGTATGGGAATGCTCAGAATCAATTAGCATAGGGAATAATATGAAAAATACATGTACATTAAAAATCATTCTTAAAGGAATATGTTTGACCGTTTATCTTTGAACCAAAATTTGCTGTAATTCTAACAGTGTATATGATAAAACAATGATTGCAATATCCTTTTAAGAATAAAACAAGCCCCCTACCTCCAGAATAATATCTTTTCTCTTTCATTTTCTTCTTATTTTTCCTCCGTTTACACAACCAGACGGTCAGTATACACAGTATCAACCACAACATGCCCCCCACCGTCCCAATCAACACTCCGATAAACCATGGCTTCTTCATTAATTCCGATGGTTCTGATTCTGGGAAAAATAAAGATACATTATCAGTATACACAGTATCAACAACGAAATGGCCCCCACAGTCCCAATCAGCACTCCGACAAACCACGGCTTCTTCATTAACTCTGATGGTTTTGATTCTGGGAAAAATAAAGATACATTGTCAGTATACATAGTATCAACCACAACATGCCCCCACTGTCCCAATCAGCACTCCGATAAACCACGGCTTATTCATTAACTCTGATGGTTCTGATTCTGGGAAAGATAAAGATACATTGTCAGTATACATAGTATCAACCACAACATGCCACCCACAGTCCCAATCAAGACTCCCATAAATCAAATGCCTCTTGCTTTGATTCTGGGAAATATAGAGATACATTGTCAGTATGCACAGCATCATTCACAATGTGCCTTCCACCCTCCCAATCACACTACTATTTAGCGTGATATGTTGATTGTGATTGTGATTTCGTCATTTCCTGGTCATTGCTTACTTTTGCCAATTTAAATATTGTAGTAAACATTCATTGGATGGTGGTAGTTAAGACCAAACCTTACCAGGTTCAGCAAGTTGTTTTGTTGTTGACTCAAAGCTGTCATCATCTGATACTGATACCTTGTCACCTGGAAATAGACAGAATATTTTGTTGATTAGCGAAATAAACATGAATCTATTAAAAAACTTAAGGATGTCAACAGATAAAAACTGGAAAACAAACAATGTGATTGCTCTTACACATTCAATGTACAAAAACAAGGTGGGTAAAGGATAAGCATTCCTATTCCACATAAATATGTTTATATTGAGGTTTAATGTCCCAGTCAACAATTCTTCAATGATGTCGGGATGGAACCAATGCTTCATGGGTGGTATTAACCAGTACTTTGAGGAGTTAATGTGCCTTGCTCAAGGACAAAACAGGGTGCCACCATTGGGGGCCCAGGACCTCTAGAATTGGAATCTGATGCTCTACCACTATGCCACAGCACTCACCCTACACAAATCTGGCAGCCACATTTATCATGCATCCAAGAAACTTCTCATGGTTCCAGCTTCATGATAGACAAACATTACTGATGTTCTATCACTCCTGTCAGACATGTTACATTAGCTAAAGACTTCTATTTCATTTGAAATATGATAGAGAATTAATTACAAAGCCCCCAATATAGATGTGTTTATGTTTATTGTTATCCCTGGGGTATCTTGTCCAGACAGACAGATGAGCTCAAGTTTTATTGTGAAGATGGTGCCAAATATCAATGTGATAAATGTGGAAACTTGTACCAAACGTGTACCAAACTTGTACCAGACAGACAGATAGATTAGAAGCTCAGTTTTATTGTGGAGATGGTGCCAAATATCAATGTGATAAATGTAGAAACTTGTACCAAACGTGTACCAAATTTGTACCGGCCAGACAGATAGATTAGAAGCTCAGTTTTATTGTGGAGATGGTGCCAAATATCAATGTGATAAATGTAGAAACTTGTACCAAACGTGTACCAAACTTGTACCAGACAGACAGATAGATTAGAAGCTCAGTTTTATTGTGGAGATGGTGCCAAATATCAATGTGATAAATGTAGAAACTTGTACCAAACGTGTACCAAATTTGTACCGGCCAGACAGATAGATTAGAAGCTCAGTTTTATTGTGGAGATGGTGCCAAATATCAATGTGATAAATGTGGAAACTTGTACCAAACGTGTACCAAATTTGTACCGGCCAGACAGATAGATTAGAAGCTCAGTTTTATTGTGGAGATGGTGCCAAATATCAATGTGATAAATGTAGAAACTTGTACCAAACGTGTACCAAATTTGTACCGGCCAGACAGATACATTAGAAGCTCAGTTTTATTGTGGAGACGGTGCCAAATATCAATGTGATACATGTGGAAACTTGTACCACACATAATCCTCTAGAATACCAAAAGATGGGCAAACTTATTAAGGTTTTGTTTCAGGGGCTGGTCCAGGATTTCTGGAAGGGGGGTTCAAATTAATAAAGAGGGGGTTCGTTCACCTGATCTTTCATAAATTTCCCCATGAAACTGAAATAATTTGGTCCCAGAGGGGGGGGTTCAAGCAAACCATCCGAACCCCCTCTAAATCCGCCACTGTGTTAATAATGCGCCTAACAACAGATTCTATACTGTAAGTTTGATTTTTGGTTATGCCCAACATCCCTGTCATCAATTTTTCAATCATGTCACGTCACGATTTACTGTGAGTAAACTTGTACATGTACTGAAAAGCCTAAAATATCTTGCTCAATGTCACTGCTCTGCTCATGTAGGTATCAAACCCAGAACTTCTTGCTCCAGAGTCCAGAACTCTACTACAAGATCACCAGCTTCCCTGTCAGGTTTAAATGTTTTCCGATAAATGAGCCGCCCCGTGGGAAAACCAACAATCTGCATAGGCGAAAACAAAGACGCAGATCAGCTTCGCGGTAACCGCGAAGCTGATCAGCGCCTTTGTTTTCGCTACACGGATAGTACAATTCCTCTTCTACTTAAATCCGAAATTTCCAGCTTCTAGCCCTTAACTGTGATAGTACAGGTTGGTTTGTGTCAGACCTGTTCGGAAACCACATTGTTGGTTTTCCCACGAGGCGGCTCAAATGTAATGTAATATTCTAAACCCCTTTACCATCTGTCATATGAGTTCATTATGCCATCATGGTATTGTGTAGGTTTCCCATTTGGATAAATCATTTATAACATAATGCATTATCTAAACAAAACATCCCCATTGTTTCCATAAAATTTATAGTCTTAAGTGTTTTTTATTTCTTGTTTTGTATGAAAGCAAAGCTATTACTATGAATGTCCTTTATAATATTTTAATGCAAAATCACATTAAATATACCAATACTAGAAATATGTTCATGAATTTGAGTCTGCTCATAAGAAAACCAACAATGTGGTTTTCGACACAAACCAGGCTGTACAGCCACAGAAGAGAGCTAGAAGCTTGAAATTTCGGATTCAAGAAGAAGAGGGATTGTACTTTCCAAGAAGCGAAAACAAAGGCGCTGCTGATCTGTGTCTTAGTTTTCGCCTATACACATTGTTGGTTTTCTCATGAGGTGGCTCATTTATCAGGATTTGTTACACAACAAACATATTACATGTACAATGAATTTGACAGCTAAATATGTGATACGGCCAAATTTAATTTGATTTCTATATCTCGAGAGGCCATTAAGTTATTGATAATAAAAAATTTTACCCAACAAAACACATAATCACTGTGGAAGTATAAATGTCAGGGGAACAAAACTAAGAAATGAAATATTGGTTCCAATAATGGTAATGCCATATATCTGGTCAGTCCATGAAACAAACAATGCCTTGATTTGCACAGATTATAGTAATGGGGTTTGCTTAGAAAGATTTCAACTTGAGAATATAAAGTTTGAACAAATTTGCTATGAATATGCCTAAATGGCAAAATTTCTATGAGCTTGACTGGGCAGATTTTTCTTGTAACTTTTTCCTTAGCCTAAGAAAGTATCCTAACAACACAGATGTCAGAAATCTCTATTCAGAAATTCATTTTAGTGGGTGAGCTTCATTGCACTATTCAAAGCAATGATTTAAATTTCTCAAAACCAAATCCCAACAGGATTGAAACTTTAATGTGTCTGTAAAACCTGTTAGATTAAATTTGTTAGATACAATTAATTGTGAAATCTCCTGTCACAAATCTTCCATATTTGCTGTAACTTAGAACGCTTTTTCTATATTCTGATCAATAAAATCTCTTGCACCGATGCTTTTACTTAAGCGAAGTGAAAAGTATCTTTTATCTTTACCATTTTAAAATATGGATTCCATTTCAAATGAAATATTCCCTATGCAGAATCTGCAGAATTTCTCAATTATGATCTGACTGATTAAACTTTGGAATCAATACTTAACTCATTTACGCCTGGCATCCCTTTTATGGGACATAGACAAACAGCATAGCCCCAGATGTGACGCCGCAGAACGCGGCGTCCCATCTGGGGCTATTCTGTTTGCTTGGAGGAATTTCATTGAAAAATGAGATAAAAATTAAAAATCACTCCTAACACCCCTAAAAATGAAAGTGGACTCATCCAATTGATAAAGATGGGAAAATCCATTCATCAAATATGGGTTAAAATCTGCTGATGCCAAAACATGCATTTCAGTATGAAACGGGGAAAAAATATCAAAAGGTTTGTTTCTCTACAAGACATTACTAACAACTATCAGGAACCTAATTTTCTTGTTTTAAGGACCAATGTTTTGTATAGATTAAAGGAACATTCTTACTTAAGAACTCATTTTCCATGTGCTGCAACTGACGTGCTCTTATGACACAACAATAATTTCCCGTTAATTACGCATGCTCTACAGATAAGAGATGACCCTCTAACTAATGTCAACAAATGATTAACGACCTAATCACAATTTTCATATTAAAAACGGAAATTTTCATTTTGCCAAGCCATCATTAATTGCTTTGTGGGATAAAAGCATATGGAAATGCACAAGTTATTAGTGCAACAGAGACAGAATAGGAAATGCTGTCAGACGGTTGTCTGTCTAGGATGATAGAAGTTATTAGAAATGATTAATTTTACAAATAAAAAAGATTTTTATCAGAGACTTTGTTGTGCTCTAATATATGAGCATGGGCAAAACTATCTTTCGATCCATGTGGTGGTTCATGAAAATGCAGATTACATTTGAGCCGCTGCATGGAAAAATCAACAATCTGCATAGGCAAAAACAAAGGCGCAGATCAGCTTCGCAGTAACTGCGAAGCTCATCAGCGCCTTTGTTTTTGCTCCATAGATAGTGCAATAACTCTTCTTCTTAATCCAAAATTTCCAGCCTCTAACCATCTTCTGTGACTGTACAGCCTGGTTTGTGTCGGACCTGGTCGGGACCCAAATTGTTGGTTTTCTCATGCACAGGCTCATTTTTAATCTTCCAAATCTAAACCATCAAGATATGTGGTTTGTTATCATATGAGCAGAACGATTTCATGTGAGACGGCTCCTATGATTGATGATACAAAATAATTAAGAAAAGTAATTTATCCTTGAAATGTAATCAGTAGTTTGAAAAATGAGGCTGAATGTCTGAAGTAATTGTTTGTGGTTACTTTGGATGATTTTTTGAAAACACTGCTTTTGTATCTGTAAGATTCAGGAAAAATAGAAGCACAAACCCTGACAAGTCCTGTGTGTGAAATTGCTTTACATTGGAATTCTCTATTGTAAATATCAGTAACCAAGCCTCAAAATCAGAATCTATAAAAGCCATTCTATGGATATGGGTGTCAATTGAGGCTATCAGGTTTTGTAATAGCATGATGTGGGTGTGCCAATATGACAAAATCAGAAATAACTTGTCAGACTCCTAGTCTCATAGCATGATCATGGTGTATAATTAGTAACGTCTAGGACATTATATCATAAAGACTGAAATGTTGTATGAAATATACTTCACACAACATGACGTACGAGTGTCAAAATGACAAAATCAGAGACAACATGGTGGAATCAAGTCTCAGGGGATTATAACATGATCATGATATATGCCTGTGACTTCTTTCTTTCTTTACTATCTGTATTAACTACCAGTTAAGGGACACCAAGATGAAATCTTGTAGAGTGTAGGATGTTTATTTTCTTCTGATCTTCTTGAGCACATAATATAAACATGTACAGTTCATTGGTTGAGGAAATCATTTACACATCTCCTTTTCTGTACATATTCTTGTTTCATGAGAATTCTGCATTATGAAACCCTAGTAATGCAGAATTCTCATGTGCAGAAAAGGAGATGTGTAAATGATTTCCTCAACCAATGAACTGTAAATGTATACATGTGCTCAAGAAGATCAGAAGAAAATAAACATCCTGCACTCCACAAGATTTTATCTCCACGACATGAATCAATATCAGAATACAGAGAGTGCCAGTTATAGCTTTTCTTTAGCACTTAATTTTTAACCCTAGCAGACCTATGCATGTTCATGGTGCATCAAATACTTAAAAAATACTTTATCAAAATTATAGACTATGAAAAAATTCTTTTGAACCCCACGTTACAAAACCTTACCAATGATATAGACTTTGCTCCATTTGCCGTGACCCTGACTAGTGACTGCTGCTAGCTGTATACGATATTTCTGGTCAGCGTCTAACTTGTTCACCGTGACACTGGTAGCACCAGGTTTGGTCATCATGCTGCAGTTGTGTGTCTCATCCTCACTCAGACAACGAAGCTGAAAAATAAATGAATATTCATAAAGCCTATAGGAAGAAGAATGACTTATACAAGGAATCACCTAACATGTTCCATTAAGAATGTCCACTTGAAATTTTGGCTCTAAAACATGAAAAGTTCTACAAAGTCTACACAATATCAGTTTGTGATAGGTGTGATGTAAAGGATACCTCAGTCAATTATAACAACGAGAAAGCATACAACAGTATTCTGACCAAATTGATAACATTCTCACTCAAACGAAACTGGTTATTTGATATTCAATGTCAACAAATCTACATCATGTTTACCTGATATCCTTCAATCTCCACATCTTTACTGGGTACCAGTGGTGGAGACCACAGAATTGTGAGACTTGTAGAGCTATCTTTATGTATCACAATGTTGGCAGGCTCTCGAACCACAACTGAAAATATAAAATATTTCTGAACATATCTACACACTGAAGTGATCATTGGTAAATCTTCAGATATTTCAAAGCTCTTTGTAGAACATATATAAAATTTTGTTTTGTTTCTTTAAAATGTTGAGACATTTCACCACAAAACATTTGATTGGCCTAGTCTTTTTTTATATGTCTTCAAAAATCCCCTCCCAAACTAATGATTCATGATCCCCCAGGGTGGCAGTTTATCAATATAATTACCATTTTCCTCGGTCTGTACTTTGATTGGGCTCGAACATTTTGACTGCACGTCCCTGCTGTAAGCCAGCACACAGACCTCATACCAGTTGTATGGGCTCAGCTCCGTTATCATGTGTGACGTCACCTTGTCGGCGATGGGCAGTTGATACGACATGCCGTACTGGAGACGTCGTATATCTGTTATGTGACGGTAGTGAATTATGTAACCCTCCACAATATCTTGGCCTTTTAGAAGCTGTAAGACAGAAATAAAGAATACATTAGATACCTGGTGATAAGACTGTCTCTATTAAATCATGACAAGACATTGTGCCGATCTGTTTTTGTCATTTCTAGATATAGCCTGTTGAAAGGACGTCATTCATCCAGGCAATTATACATAAAATTGGTTCCAACTTCCTTAAAATACTTTTTTTTCATGTTGTTTCCTATATTTCTACCACTGGAATAGTTTGTTTGCATGTTTTGTCCCCATTGCGATTTCAATAACTTTCAAAACAGGGAAGACATAAAACACGGCTTGAAGACAGTTTAGCATGTTTAATGTCCCTGCATTATGATGAATGTAACTGAAAATGACTCAGTATTGTGTCAGGGCTGTATTACAATATTTTGTTCAATAAAATTTTCTGCCATACAGGAAATAAACATTAGTTATGGACAAAGAGAGCCATAACATGAGAAAACGGCATCAAGGCATCCAATCAATATTTGCTTTTGTATGATTTCTGTAAATGGTTGACAACAACATACTTTCTTGTACAAAGATCTGAATTTGAATGCAGCTGCATAAATGTAACTTGATTCTAAAATACATCATGTCTTTACAGATCTGTCAATTCTTACTTCATTTTATGGTCCAATTATGAAAAATCTGGACATTAACCTCACCTTGGGAATCATGTATAATACCATACAATACAGTTTATGATTTATATTTCTGCCTTTATCTTAGATTTTATTGTTAATATGATCATGTTTGCATATTTTTCGCATTATAGTGTGATGTATTGACGTTTTAAGGCAGATTGCTGCAAGTATTAGGTTTCTTGCATGTTTTTTAATGATTTCAGTATTATTATAAAACCTCATTAAAGACTGGAATTATGAGGATAGAAAAAAAAATCATGTTTTCAAGTACCACTTTTCAGGTTTGAAAAAACACTAAGTCTTGCATTTTCCAAAAAGCTAATACTTGCTTTGAAGGACCAATTTAAGTCCTTTTATTGCTACGTGAGCCGCCATTTTAGCATTCAACAGGTCTGTTAGAGATTTCTTACCAAAATCCTGTTTCAAATGCGTATTTTGGCTTAAAATGCCAAAAAGTCATTGCACACTAATAATTTTATGATTCAATTTTCACCAGACGCTCACTGATAATTTTCCAATTCAATTTTCGGCAGATGCCATTTTGGACGTATAGCGTGAAGGCGATAAAGGTTTTACAAAGATAACCGTGAGCAAAAATGGAGGGAAAAAATCGAAGTCAGATCGGGCTACCAAATGCGCCTACAGTGGCACAAAGCAAGTTAAAGGTTAACTGGAAAACTACCCAGGACCTCTAAATTAAGAGTCCAACATTCCACCACCACCAGGCCACCACACTCCCATTAATAAGGATAGATGAGTTTACTGCAATAAACAATTTACTATATCAAGCCACCTACCTTCCAAGTAACAGAGATAGCAGTAGAATTGACAGACTTGGCAATCACAATATCTACCACATTGCCCTCCAATCTTTGTTCTAGTTCAGTCTTAGGAATATTAGACCTTGCAGGATGTGACCCTGTAACTGTAAATATAACAGAGATAGCAGTAGAATTGACTGACTTGGCCATCACAATATCTACCACATTGCCCTCCAATCTTTGTTCTAGTTCAGTCTTAGGAATATTAGACCTCGCAGTATGTGACCCTGTAACTGTAAATATAACAGAGATAGGAGTAGAATTGACTGACTTGGCCATCATAATATCTACCACATTGCCCTCCAATCTTTGTTCTAGTTCAGTCTTAGGAATATTAGACCTTGCAGGATGTGACCCTGTCACTGTAAATATAACAGAGATAGCAGTAAAATTGACTGACTTGGCCATCACAATATCTACCAAATTGCCCTCCAATCTATGTTCTAGTTCAGTCTTAGGAATATTAGACCTTGCAGGATGTACCCCTGTAACTGTAAATATAACAGAGATAGCAGTAGAATTGACTGACTTGCCCATAACAATATCTACCACATTGCCCTCCAATCTTTGTTCTAGTTCAGTCTTAGGAATATTAGACCTTACAGGATGTGCCCCTGTAACTGTAAATATAACAGAGATAGCAGTAGAATTGACTGACTTGCCCATAACAATATCTACCACATTGCCCTCCAATCTTTGTTCTAGTTCAGTCTTAGGAATATTAGACCTTACAGGATGTGCCCCTGTAACTGCAAATATAACAGAGATAGCAGTAAAATTGACTGACTTGGCCATCACAATATCTACCACATTGCCCTCCAATCTATGTTCTAGTTCAGTCTTAGGAATATTAGACCTTGCAGGATGTACCCCTGTAACTGTAAATATAACAGAGATAGCAGTAGAATTGACTGACTTGCCCATAACAATATCTACCACATTGCCCTCCAATCTTTGTTCTAGTTCAGTCTTAGGAATATTAGACCTTACAGGATGTGCCCCTGTAACTGTAAATATAACAGAGATAGCAGTAGAATTGACTGACTTGCCCATAACAATATCTACCACATTGCCCTCCAATCTTTGTTCTAGTTCAGTCTTAGAATATTAGACCTTGCAGGATGTGACCCTGTCATTGTAAAACATTGAAAATGAAATGAGCACCCCAGTCGTAACTCATATTGCAAATAAAATAACTTCCATTGCAAATAAACATCAGAAATCCTATTTTTTTCCCTAGACAGTTATAAATATTCTGATAATTGAAAATTCAAAGACCAATTATAGGGATCAAACATGCCTTTTCATGCATTAACATTTGAGGAAGTTGTTTGAACCTGAGGCCACCAATTTACCTGCTGTCCTAACTTTATTGGAGACCAGACTTGGTAGCCCCACCCCGTTGGAGTTTCGGGCTCGAACCAGGAACAGGTAGGTTGTGTTGGGTTTCAGACCATCCACTGTATAACTCTCACGCTTCACAGAGTCACTGGCAACCACCCAGCCCTGAAAATAAATTGTAGAAACATTGGTAGTTCAGATGCATTTGTGTAACCTTATAGACCATGGACTCATGATCAAGTGAGCTTCCCATTAATCGCCCAAATAGTCTAAAGAATCGTATGTAACATGTACAGGTCAACCTCATTATAACGCTATCTTTGGGGTCCATGGAAACAGACCGTGTTATAAGTGAACCGTGTTATAATGAGGTTATTTACAATAGACATATAGCAAAATAATTAATTTGGGAGCCATGACATGGCCGTGTTATATTGAAAACCGCACTATAGTGAGGCGTGTTATAATGAGGTTGAACTGTATTGCCTTTGTGACCTAGACAAGTAGGCCAAAATCTTTTCTGACTCTTTTATTTTATACAATGTTGCTGTCACATATAAATTGATAATATACATGTAGCTTTTAAAGCATCTTATACTTTACTTTTGTAAGAAATCATCATTACTTAACCAGATTTCAAAAACATACTTTACCAATAACTGTAAAAAAACAACAACAATAATTATCTTGATTTGTTTGTATTAAGGTTTAGTATCCAAGTCAACAATTTTTCAATCATGTCTAGACAGATCAAGCACTTGCTGGGTATAAACCAGTATTAAGGGTTCGTACTTGCATCTTGCTCAAGGACACATCCCAGCGCCAGTGAGGTTCAGACCCAGGACCACTCGATTCAAAGACTGACAACAACGAGGTCACCGATAATTTTTGAAAGCACCAACTTACCTCTGTAGTTTTATAACCAAAGTACTCCACTTGGAATGCAAACACAGACGATGCCCCAACCTGAGTCCCCGGGGCCCAGGACAGATGGACAGAGGTGTCAGTCACCTGGCTGACCAACGGTTTAGTGGGTGGGTCTGGTAGGCTGGCTAGGGAGGGGGTACTTGAGAACTTCTGACCTTTATCAACTGTTAAAAAAAAAAAAAAACAACAAATTCCCCATTAAAAAGTACCACAAAATCATGGCTTCATAATTGGCATTTAAAACATGTTTTATGAAGCAACATAAGAAAATCTTTATTTTACAATCACCACATCTTTAATTTTACAATCGCCAAATTCAAGTTTACCTCTTCTTGTCTTAGCAATCATTTTCATAACATTCCAAGGTAGACGACTCACCTTCAACTTTGAGATAAGAGTCCCAGGTTGTTTCCCCTGCCTCACTAACAGCTTTACATGTGTAGATGCCTGTGTCAGATATCTTCAAATCTGAAAATGAGATATCACAAATAGAGATATCTGAAAATCGGAAAAAGAGATCATGAATAACAAAGAAGAAACTTTACAAGAAATCTTAATTTGTAAGTAATTATTTTCTAAAAAATAGTGAAATGAAATTCATCCAACAAATGTAGCAGATATCAATATTTTTTAATTAGATCTACCTGATATCTGTAGCGTCCCTGAGTCCAGTTTGGTCAGTCTGGTATCTGTCATCAACAACGGCCTCCCATTCCTGTACCATCTGACGAGTGGGTCGGGCTCCCCCTCGGCCTGACACTGCAGCAGCGCCACCCCGTCAACTGGCAGGGTCTGGTTGTGCGGGCCTATCTTGATGATGGGAGGGGGTCGAGGGTCATGGGCTGGAAGACCAAAATCACCATCAGCTGAAAGTTGAGCAATGAATGATGTGATGGTTAATGTGCTGTTAGTCAGAAGCAAAAACAGAAAGCAAAGGACAGTGTTCGCCAAAGTTTGTGAGACCTTGCAGGACACTCGGTCAGACAGAGTCGGATTTTCTGTCTGACCGAGCCAGTTTCTGTCTGACCGGAAAAATTGGCGATGTTCCTAAATCGCGTTCTCGACCCTTGAGTTGGGTCAAGATCTGAAAGGCATGGAAAACATTATCAAATTTAAGACCCTTTTAGCAATATACTATTGATAAAAAAGATGAATGGCATAGGTACAAGTTGAATGGGTCTTTTTTGATTTCATTTTTCTCATTTGGTCTCTCATTTCTCCTATTCCGAGTCATTAAGACAGTCTCAGTTTATTTGGAAGGCAACACTGGCTCAGTCCTAAGACACTGTTTGTTTGGCATTGCCCTGACCAAGGATCTCACGTAAGGGGTCTTTCGGTCGCCGTTTTTATTGTGTTTTACGCTTTTGTCAAAAGTTAAAACTTGTCAGATTACCTTGCAAATCATAAGATTTTAAGCTTAAAATCAAGAAAGACTAGCGGTTGTCATGCCCAATATCGATGTTTGTTCGCATGAATATCAATCATTGTCCGAAAGCAAGTAGCTCATGCGCTCTGGCCGAAAGCCTTTCCATGATTTATAAAAAACATAAAAAATCTCTGCCGATATCGGCAAAGCTATGAGCTGTCAAACTCAATGATGATGCGCGCGCAGATGGTCGCTCCGCCTGCTCGCTTTTGATTGGTTGTCTAAATATATTCGGTCTGGTTCACAATATTTTACTTCGATAGATCGCATATATTTTGCGACATTGAAGACCAGTCAAAATAAAACCGAATCGAAAAAAATGAACCAAAACGGTCAGTTTCGGGACGTTACGCTCCAAATAAATTCCGGGCCATTTCGACCAAAAAATGGCGTCGGTCACAGTGTCCTGCGTTCAGAAATTATTCGCCGGCCCAGGGCATTTTTTATCGGTCATGTCCGGCGGTCCGACGAGATTTGGCAAAGACTGAAAGGAAGAAATCAAACTGAAAATACATTATTTGTAACTTAAAAAGATTGGAACTATTTTGAGGAAGATGTCTCGTCATCAGCAGGAAATCTGACTAACTGGCATGAACATAAACATGCATTCTTGAAAAGGATGCATTAGCTGAAAATGGAAAGAAAGAGCCTGCAATTACTTCATCAGGAAAACATGACCAAGAAATGTATACCCCCTCAAACCCCACTTTTATATAGAATATCAGGGGTTTGATCCAAAACATACATTGTGGGTACTCGTTAGAACCGCCTTGGTACTCACAATGTGAGTTTTGAGTGAAAATATTTAAAAAAAAATCAAAATTTTTCAAATGAAATTTTCAATATTTGCTTCTGAAAATTGCATGGGCGTGTTTTCGAAATGTAAAAGGCTTTTTTTTTTCTTTTTTTTTTTCTAAAAATCCTCCCATTTTCTTTTGTCTGGAGAACTACTTTACTTACTTAAGTACAGACAGCTAATTGAAATCAATTAAAATCTTCTTGCAAACTATTTGAGCTTACACATGGCCACAGACAATCAAATTTTAGCAGACTGAAAAAATTGATGTAGCAAATTGAGCTAAACAAAAGACTAGATTTCAATGTGTGAGTGAAAGGCAAACCATGTGAAAAGTACAGGCTGAGGAGTGTCTTCATTTGAATACAATTTAAGCCTGTGCATGAGAAAACCAACAATTTGGGTTTCCGACCAGGTCCGACACAAACCAGGCTGTACAGTCACAGAAGATGGCTAGAAGCTTGAAATTTCGGATTTAAGAAGAAGAGAAATTGTACTATCCGTGTAGCAAAAACAAAGGCGCTGATCAGCTTCGCAGTTACTGCGAAGCTGATCTGCGCCTTTGTTTTCGCATAGGCAAAAATCCGGTTTTCTCACAATGCGGCTCATTTAATAGTGGCTTTTTGTTTGTTTTCTGACATGCAGTGGCTTTCAGAGTGCAAGAAAGAAAAAAATGAAACTAAGCACATATGTTAATCTCATTTTGAAAACAGTTGTAAATGCTTTTCTAATTTTCTTTTCATCTCATGTAACATCTGAGCTGCCGAGCTAGGAAATAATTTTCTTCCAGTTACACAATTACACAAAGGAATCTAATTAACCAAGTTATTAAATAACCTAATTGTTTTAGATGGAGTTATCATTGGCTTGTTAAGTTGGTATCTTTCGTTTGAAGAATGAACATATAGCTTTGACTGTGGTACTCCCACAGCCTTCCCTATTATTCTACATGCATATGAGGCTAAAGTCCAATTCGCATGCGCCAAAAATACACACGTGTAAATATACTCCGGTGTGCAAATTTTACTCGGGGTAAGTAAATGGCGCATGCGAACGCAAATACACACCGGAGTATATTTACATATGGGTAAATTAACTCCTGGGTCTGACCAGATGCAAATTTTATTTTTACAAATACACACGTGTAAATTTACTATTATGTCCCATGCGAACGCAAAGTAAAATTTACCCATGAGTATTTTTATTTCAAGTCAATATTCTGCTTTTAGATAACAAATTTTCACTTTTTTTTTGTTCCTAACTGATCATATGACAGTTGCTGAAACTGTGGACATTGTTGCTAAATAAGAGTTTATTGCCATTCATCACATTTTAGATCATATGGAGTGCAAACAGCCACACTATTTCTTCATCATTCTTGGTTAGGGTTCTTGGGGCATTTTAACAGTAATTCCTTGTAAAAGGATGAAAAAAGGGAACTGTATAACTGCTAAGGTTATGCCTGACCATTACATGACTCCCCTCTGCTGCCAAAGTCTACATGAACACCTTGAAGCAGCCTCTTCTTGTTTTGCAAATACAGAAAACTTAAATGAACAGGTTTTAATCCAGAGATGATAAATTTACCTACAAAAATACTCCTGGCGATAAAAACCATGCGAACGCAATTTAAATTTACTCTCAGGTTGATTTGCACACCGGAGTATAAATACACACCGGAGTATATTTACACGCGTGTATTTTTGGCGCATGCGAATTGGACTTAAGAGTTAACAACAAAATTTTACATTTCTCAAAAACTATGATATTGAGACAAGAGTCCCAAGGGTCATTTTAGAGTCCTAGTGTCCTGAGAGTCATTTTAACATTCTGATATAGCTTAACATGATGCTTTTTTTTCTGAATTTTGCATGACTGTCTGATGTGAATTGAAATATTCCTTTGTAAACCTGCTCTGGCAGACAGATAAACAGAATCCAAATGGTCAGAATGGCAACAATCTAGCTTTATAACACCAATGGTATGTCTGAGGGTATAATGGCCAATTATTGTTACCAAGTCATACAAACACTTCACCATATTAGCTTTAGCTTACAGAAAACCTGCCTTTCTTTATCATGCCAGACACAACCCCCACCCCCCAGAAAATGGCTGAGCTACATGAACTGGCTAGAAAGATAATCGGATATACATGTATCTTGTTGTCAAGGCAAAACATACTACAATAACAACTAGATGAGGATTTCTTTGCAATAAATACATCAGCTGTATTCATTTCTGCCCAAAGCATGCTTTCTCAAATGTATGAGCCGCCCCATGGGAAAAACCAACAATCTCCATATGCGAAAACAAAGGCACAGATCAGCTTCGCAGTTACTGCGAAGCTGATCAGTGCCTTTGTTTTCGCAACATGGATAGTACAATTCCTCCACTTTCTAAATGCAAAATTTCCAGCCTCTAGCCATCTTCTGAGACTGTACAGGCCGGTTTGTGTCATACCTGTTAGGAAACCACATTGTTGGTTTTCCCACGAGGCGGCTCGTAATGATGTAGACTTCTAGAGATGATAGCATTCATCTGGACATGCTTATAAACATCTTACACCAATTTAGAAAATGTTTACACAAAGCTTATTCTTATATCCTACCCCTTATAATAATATCCTATTATCCATTAGGGAAGAATATTACCTGAAGTGTTGCTATTTGACTGTGGCATTTCGTGAAACAATTATCAATAATTATCATATTATCCTAGACCTAACACTCTTTCTACATTATTTATAATTCAATAATGTAGTTTTGAAATGTTTCTTTGAGTTTAAAAAGCCATTTTGTTTGAACAGAAGCATGTTTTGAGAGTGCATTAGTACATTGAAAATATCTCTTCTTGAAGAAGTGTTTTTCATGCTTTCTGAAATGAGAAAATAACAATCTTGTGGATTCTAATAGCAGCAATAATTGTTGCTGTTGTTTTTTTTCTAAAGGGTCTTTGCTTCTTCTGACAAAAACACTGTCAAAGGATTCACAGTTTTGGCCTTTATGTGCCTTCACAGTTCTACAAAAGTTCATTTTTATCGGTATCCATTTCACTTAGAAGAGGAACTGCAGATCCTCAGCAAGCTTAACTGCAACTATGTTTTTTTTGTGTTTTTTATAAAATGTTGAAAGATGTAATTTATCAAATTTAAAACAAAGGGCACAAAGGGAGCCATGATTCAAAATTCAATTTTGCTGATGAAGCGATTGGGAGCTTAATACTTTCAATAAAATCAACCTTAATGAATTCCGCCTAATCGCCTAATCCGCATAGAACCCAAGACCACTATATGCTAATTTTTCACAGATTTAATTAAGAATGATTTCTTAAACTTTATAAGCCTCTTGATATTGTCATTATAATAGCCAAATAATAAAGACAAGCGTGAAACAACAAGAGATGCCATGGGTTTCAGAGAGAATATTAAAGATTATCAAATATTTGCAGATTTCATCGAAATTAGATTTTTGATGAGGAGACAAAATTTAGTGGGCCAATCATGGAAAAATTGCACTTGAGGGTGAGCGTTTTTTATCCAAATCTAGGGACATATTTTTTGCTGTGCATATCATTTGATCATACACAACATAGTTTTTAATACATGAGCTACTGCCACAAAAAATGTTCAATGTTAGGATACAATAAGGTCTTAGCAAGAAGAAGTCATTTTGTTGTGTGGTTATGTCTCAAAAGACAGTCTCTTTTTTTTTTCCTAATTTTGACAAGTTTCAAGTTATTTATCACTTTTTATTCAATTACATTTTTTCTATCACTGACAGTTATGGAAACATCTTGGCTTTCTAGGGAATCGGTTGGTTTGATAATGGTTTCTGATAGCTCTAAAAATGTTTTTTGTTCTTATTATCCCCATCAAGTTTAAATGCTATTATGCCTGTGCTTAAAGGCCTTCTTTTCAGTTCTTTACTTTTTAGCAGTCCAATTCCTACTACAAACTCTGAAACAGTAATAAAATTCAGACAAATATTTTACATAAAACAAAAAAAAGCTACATATGACTCCTCAAGTACCAGACTATTACAGAAAAGTAATTTATTCTTCATAAATATTGCTCAAAGGACCACAATGTCAACCTCTTAGAACAGTTTAATGTCTTCATAAGTGTTATAAAATATTACCCCATTATGTTTTATAGTCATATGCAATCTAGTACCACTTATTCAAAGTGGAAGGACCAAATAAATCATGATTTTTTTTTTTACTACTTTTTTTGTCCCACATTATGTTTCCTACTTGTTACCAGTGATAAATAATTTTACTGCAATGTAAGCAGACATGTTACAAATTATAAATTAAGTATTCGTCCCAGGGCGACAAAACACTTCCTGTGTGGCTGCATTAAAGTGAGGGCAATGGGCTTTTAATTGATAGAAAAACTGCTACTGTTAGCAGAAAACATGTCAGTAAAAAAAAAAAAAAAATAATAATGAAAGGAAGTGTATTTTACTTATATGTGTTTAGAAAGCAACATTGTGATAAAACCAGAATGCTATTAATAAAATAACATTTTTTTTGTTTTTGCATTATAATGATTGGGTCGGCTTCATGTTGCCAGGTCTGTCGGGTCACTGATGAGGCTTTAGTAGTGAAAGTGTTGAACAGGCCATCCCTTTTCTCTTTTATATTTTCCCTGCTCTTGAAAGAACTAATTTTTTTTCTTTTGTTCAGTCAATTATCTACTAGAATGAATTCTACCAATTTTGACGATTGTCAGGATCCAACAAAGAACCGCCAAAAAAAAAAAAGAAAAATATTATACTCCTGCATACTCCAGTTTTACTATATGAAAGTGGGGTTTAAGGGGGCATTCATTGCACGGGCATGTTTTCCTGATGCTTGAGATAACATGAATTTACAAAGATTTCAGACCTGTAAGGACTTTTTGAACATCAAAAACAATGCTAGAAAACAGTCACATGTGAAAATACAGAGGTTCTGCAAAACTACTTTTATAAGGAGTACAGTGTTAAACGGACCAAGCTGTATAGTTTTGGCATGTTTTACAAAAGATCTGTTATTTCTGACGTACTGTGAAATGTATCTGTAGCAGCGTTAATTATAGACTAGCTACTAGTCTGATAAATAAGTTTTTGCCTTTTTTTGTAAATCTAAATTTTCTTTTCTTGAAAGGTAAAGCACGAAATATTTTCTGATGTACATATCTGGGCTAGATTTATCAGACTAGTATTCTCCGAAAATGCTCTGAGAGGAATTTCTGCTGTGATTGACATTTATTAGCCTCATATCTGATAACAGCCCCAACTCCAATTTGTTTATTTATCTGAGTTTTAATGGTCTACAGGTGATGCCATGCAGCTCAAAGAGGAAAACCACAGAAGTTTTTTTCTTCAGTTTACCCAGCAATTAGCAGCATTAATATTTACATGAATTCAAGTGAAGTGTCAGGATGTAGGAGCCAAAGACGTATTGATATAAGAAAACAAAATCAAGCTTATTTCTTACATAACAAAATTGATATTTGTTTAAACATGTTTTAATCAAAATAAAGATGCAAATATATCTGAGCCTTCGCATGAGAAAAACAACTGTCTGGGTTTCCCACCAGGTCCGACACAAACCAGCCTGTAAGGTAGCTGATCTGCGCCTTTGGTTTCGCATAATGTAGGTTGTTGGTTTTCTGATGCAGTGGCTCATCTATGAACTTTTTATCACAAAAGCTGCACAGAAAATACAGATCTAGCTTTTGAAGAAAAATATGTTCATTTGTTCCAGTCTTTGCTGCTATCAGTTGCAGCATAAACAATTGGCCATAAATTCTTATCTCTGATCAGCAACTAGCAGGTTGTTCTGACAGTAATTGGTGGGATCAGATTACTCCAGAATTACCCCGTCAGAAGTGGAAGGGGAATATTTTGCTTGGGACTAGGCGTTAAAATCGAGACAGAGGAGAAGACCCATATTATGTCCATATGATATACGTTTTATATAAAAAGATTTTTACTTTTGTAAATTTGTCATTTTAACGCCTAGTGGCTAGGCTACGTTAATTACTGAACATGTGGAAAAACTATTTATATCTATAGCTTCTGTCACTCATCTTTTCTTGCACCCTTTTCTCAAATTAACTATCCATTCTTTAAAGAAAAGTATACATTACACATGCAAACAAAACCTTGCCGATTAGCAAATGACTTGGAATAAGACAAAAATACTGCTATAACATGGGTTTTTTTTTAAAAAAAGGTGTACCTTTTGAAACAAAACAATAATTGTTTTTCAAGTTGCATTGCTGTACATATGAACATAATTTTACCACTTAAGTTTACAAAAAAAAAAAAAAAAAAAAAAAAAAAAAAAAAAAAAAAAAAAAAAAAAAAAAAAACTGAAAATTTTCTGAAGCTGTAAAAAGTTGAACATTTTAGTTGAAATTTTTTAATATTTTTCTTGTTTTTGGTCAAAACATTGATTGTGGGTACACATTAGAACCATCTCACCTAAGCAGTTCTAAGGAGTACCCACAATCTGTTTTGGATCAAAAATAAGAAATCATGCCCCAGTTTACTATATAAAATGGGTTGTAATGGGGTATTCATTAGACAGACATGTTTTCTTAAATCGTCAAAGTTACCCTTGAAATGCATTTTCATCAAAAATCTGTCTTTGAATCATTACCCTGCATTTATATTCTGATTCAGAATCAATGATGATCAACATATCAGCACAATACTAAAACTGCAAAAAATAAATGCCAAAAAACTAATTTGCAAATGCAAAAAATAAAGGAGAAAAAAAGCAATTTGATTTCAAGTCATGCTAGGAAGGGTGAAGAAAGCTGTTAGGTGATAATAGCTTAAGTTAATAGAATTTCTGTTATGTGAAGATGAGCAAAAACTAATGTGATGACAGGATGATATCAAAAATAATGACTGCCAGAATTAAAAAGCAATTATATCTTATTGCTTTTCCAATAATTCCTTCCTAATTCCATCAGTACCAAACCTTTGACTTGAGTAATATGCAAATTGTGGTGCAATAGCTTCATAAATGGCATATTTGAATCTGCATTTGATGATTAACTGCAAATCTTACTCATTTGAAGAACACATTTGAGCCGCCTCATGGGAAAACCAACAATCTGCATAGGCGAAAACAAAGACGCAGATCAGCTTCGCGGTAACCGCGAAGCTGATCAGCGCCTTTGTTTTCGCTACTCGGATAGTACAATTCTTCTTCTACATAAATCCGAAATTTCAAGCTTCTAGCTCTTTTCTGTGCTTGAACAGGCCGGTTTGTGTCGGACCTGTTCGGAAACCACATTGTTGGTTTTCACACGAGGCGGCTCATTTCTCTAAAAGGAGCAAGAGAAAGGATTCTGACACAGAATTTAACTGCACAAGCTAAGAAGTATAGAAATATCCAAGGCGGATTTTCGCCTATTTAGAAACAAAGGCGCGTGCAGTAACTGCACGCTGATCAGCGCCTTTGTTTTCACTACACGTATAGTACAATCCCTCCTTTTCTTAAATCCGAAATTCCAAGCTTCTAGCCTATTTTTCAGACTGTACAGGTCGGTTTGTGTAGCAAAACTAGCCTTAAATGACCATATTTGGGGTCCAACAATGATCTGTATTATGTTATAAAATCTTGTTGTATTGAAACATGTTATGAAGGAGTCCAGGTGTATAAACAGATGCTTATGATTATAAGCCTGTGCTAGAAAACCATATATCTTCATTTTACTAACCTCTGACTTCAACTGTAGCAGAAGCGGATGCCTGTCCCCGTATGTTGAGAGCCTCACACTTGTAAACACCAGCGTCGTCATATGTGACGTCAGAGATACGAAATGTGCCGTCCTCGGAGACAGAGGAACGTCCCTCATCACGATTAGGGAACATCAAACTCTGTAATACATAACATGGGAATTCTATAAGTGATGTTAGAGATACCGAATGTACCGTCCCCACAGACGGAGTAAAGCCCCTCATTACATTTAGGAAACATCAAACTCTGAAACACATTGCACCAACATCTATGAAAACTATAGATGCATCACAAACATTGTAAGATCAGCATACAACTAGCCACATTTTACTAAGGCATGTGGCACTCCCAATACCTTCCATTTAACTACTTTAGCATTTATGAACGACTGGCTGGTTTGAATTGTTTGGAAATCAGAATTATCAACCAAACTGTCCTTGGGGCCTTAATATTTTTTCTAGGCGGAATAATTCATTAGATATCAATTAATGGAAAAGAAACTGTCCTATCAATTAATTGATAAGGGGTTTTTCGGTATTAGTATAAGAAGCTCTATTTGGAAGCGGAAAAAAAGGCTCAATACGGGGTGCTGGAAATTATCTAAAGCTAGTTCTTCTTGAGTTTGTAGCGAATTGTTTAATTACAGCTTGTTGATATATCACGTAAACATATTTGAATGATTTTTCTTTGTTCTTAACAGTTTTCTTGTATATTTTCTTGTTTATTTACTTGTCAATTTTACTTATGTACTTGTTCTGTCTATTTTCATGGTCAATCTGTTTTCCCTGTATGGGGCCTCTATTTGCCTCTCCACAGCCTAAAACAAAATGTCTGCCATTAATTTTTAACTGAATCAATTAGAAATATTTTTTTGTTTTATTAGTTACTGGATATCAGTTTTGTCAAATCAGAGGATAGGGAGAAGGATTAATGTGCTTAGTTTTTCTAACAATAGTTCTTATTAATGAGATTTATTTTGCTTCATGTAAATCATTGACTCATAGACTGTGACTGTATAAGCTGACCTACTTTTCATCAATAACTTGACAAAGGAATTTCTACTAGGTAAAGTCACTTGCATGGTTTGTCAGATGTATAATATCTTGATATATTTATTATGAAGTTTTTCTTTGTTTACCATTGCTGCTTTATCTGAATCTGAATAGTTTACTGGTGAGACGCCAAATGACAATATTTCACCAGGGTTTAAGTTTTAAGACTTTCATATACCGGTAGGTACCGTAGATTATCAAATCCACCATTTTCTAGATTGATGTTTACCTTACGTGAAAAAAGAAAAGATTAAAGAAATGTGAGTTTAAAACTGTATCCCTCTTTCTATTTATAAATGATTGTCAATGCAGAGAACTGTTGAATATTTGGAAATAAAATTGTGGGATATTTCATGATTTTTAGGTCACCAGGTGACTAGATTTCTTGCAAAAAAGTATTCTGTCTGTATATAAAAGTACAAGCTTTTCAAAAAGCTTGTCAAAAAAAGCTTGTCATCAGAATCAATAGTTTACTTGTGAAACTTTAAATTGACTGACAATACCACACCAGGGGGATGAGGCTTGACCGGTCGGGATTAGTCCTGAGCTCTTATTGTGAAATAAGGCCACTTCCAACAGCCTCCCTGTTGGGCTAGCTCTTTAGCGACATGGTTAGAGTGGTCGCTTGTCACGCAAGAGATCGCGGTTCGATCCCGGGTAGGGACATGGTCTCTTTCTCCTAAAATAATTCATTGGCGACGAGAAAATTTGGACAGAAGAGGTCTGGCAAGCCATTAAGTTGGTGGTAGTGGCGGATGCAGGAGCGAGGCTTATAGCCAGCTCTGTGTGTGGAATTCTGTGAGCATAGCTCTCAAGTTATTAATTCTACTTCTCTACATGTCGACGGGTAGTACTCGGCGACTGCCAAGACCTCAAAGATAAAGTGGGGAGGAATATTGTGAAATAAGGCCACTTCCAACAGCCTCGCCGTTGGGCTAGCTCTTTAGCGACATGGTTAGAGTGGTCGCTTGTCACGCAAGAGATCGCGGTTCGATCCCGGGTAGGGACATGGTCTCTTTCTCCAAAAATACTTCACTCTCACCATGCTCACAAGAAAAGTAAATGTAGACACTGATACACAATCATCATCTGCAGGGATTATTCTGGCATTCAGTTGCGTCTCCTGAAGTTGCGCAGCACATGGACAGCACATGTCGAATTTTTTAATGTGTGAAAGTTTACACATTGTTTGTTTCATGTATTAACATTTTGTCGACAAACTTCATTATATAAATCAAAATGTAAAATAAGATAGACTGAACAGAACAGACTGTAAAAGTTTAAAAGTAAAACATACATGCCTTTCAATTTGTTTACCTAGTGTATTGCATTTTCCTATTTATTTATTCATTGGGCTGCTCTATTTATAATATCTTGTCAGTCAAGCAAAAAGAGGATTATTTGTTTTATTAAGAATGAGCTTCTCTTCTAATCCATACAGTCAAAAAATGCCTAGGTGCACAACTCCAGGGACAGCATGGCTTTAAAAACGGGTACAGGGTCCAACTGAATTGGGAATTTTTGATCGGTCAATGTCTGAAATTGGGAATTTTTTAATTGGTTGAGGAAACAAATTGAGAAATTTGACATCCTCTTGAAATCTCAGGGCCATCGCAGCGTTCTACAAAGTGGTCTAGTGAAAACAAGATCAAGTGCCTTAGGGACGAGGGGAGGGGGGGAGTAAGAGAGTGGGGTTTCCCCTTCTCGTAAGGGGGATTCGGCCGATCTCTCCCGAGAAATAAATTTTTATTTATTGATGCTTCTAAACGCATTCTGTATGTATCTTTGTCTTTGAATTAAACTAGTTTTTGTTGACAAAAATGACCGATATTCAAATATAATATGAAAAAATAAAGAAGAGCTAAAATACTGATATGAATTTTCATATTTTTGGGGTTTCCAGAAAAATTGCCCCACTCATTGGGACCATGAGAAATAGATAGGCTGCTCGTGCCTCCAAGCAAAGCCTGTTATCAGCTGCCCGACCATCTGGTCACTACTTATACAGCTAAGCTCAGTGGTCTGAGTATGCCTATGAAACGTGATTAAGTCAAATTCGTTATTATATTCAAAGCACATTTCGGATGTCAGGCATGTTGATTAGAAGTCCCATAAAAAGGAAGAAATATCATGTCATGATCATAGCTGTTGACTGGGACGTAAAGCGTCAAATCAAACAAATTTTCCAGTAAAGGACTAGGGCATTTAACTCCTGATTTTGGTCTCAGATTTGGTTAAAAATTAAATTTTGGAATTTAGGTGAGAAAACTATTCCTTAAAACAGTCATATGTCTCCTGTATTAAAAACAAGAACAAATACTGCATTTATCCTACAAGCATTGCCATGGCAAGCCCCAGAAGAACCATAATATAGAGCACATTTTGCACTTTTTGGTCAACTTTTGACAATTTCTGAACACATAAGTGCCAGCCCACACGACCAACAAAATGATACTTAGCAACCAATATCTCTGGATGATACTTCATAATTATTTCATAATAAGACATTTTTATTCGCATGGGCTGGAAGTTGAAAATGATATTGAAAAAAGGACCCAAAATTGTAAACAAAATGGTATGTATATATGCTTTTCGGAGCATTGCCATGGCAACATGTGTAATTTGAATGTGATAGTTCTGCTAGAATTTATAAGCAAGGACCTATATACTTCTCTCCTCAAAGTTGCAAAATTCAATTTTTTACCAAAGCATGAGGCCGAAATCAGGCCTTAAATTCCCTAGGCCTTTGAACAATTATTTTATGGATATTTTTGTGGGAACATTGTTTGTTTTAGATTTCGGTATATTTTTGGGTTATGTGACAAAAAAGGAATATATATATATTTTAGGTTTTAACTACAATATTTGACCCTCTATGAATCTCATGAGGCGGTGGCACAACAATTTTATTACGACTATGATATATCGCTTAGCTGAACATAACTCTTTACAAATGACGAATCTAACAGTCTGTTTAGACGGGTTCGAACCAGGTCTGATCTATATTGGACCGGTCCAAGTTAGTCTGGAATAAATCTATCTTGCTGTTTACATTGAATTATTTAGATCGGAACAAATGACTCACAATATTCAGCGCACTAGATATAAGCTGTTAGAAAGAACCTATTTTAATACATGTATGACTTGCATATCTCGTATACTAAATCAAAGTATGTCGCGGGAAAACGCTCAGTTTTTCGATTATTTAAGCTGTGCATTCTAAACTATAGACAAGAACTCCGCGGAGGTCGATATCGCACCTGCATCGGGCAAAGTCAACAGACCGTGAAATATAGTTCAAGGGCACCAGGTCAAGGTGCGTGCTTGAAGGGCATGTCAAGGACAATTACTATTCAAGGTTTCAGACACGCAGCTATCTCTGATGTCGAGAAAACCAAACTTCGACAAAAAATTTTCAAAGTCAGTGGACCGTGAAATATAGGTCAAGGGCACTGGGTTGAGGTACTGGCTTGAAGGGTATGTCAAGGACAATTACTATGCAAGGTTTCAGACTTGCAGCTATCTCTGATGTTGAGAAAACCAAACTTCGACGTAAAAATTATCAAAGTCAGTGGACCGTGAAATATAGGTCAAGGGCACCGGGTTAAGGTGCGTGCTTGAAGGGTATATCAAAGACAATTACTATGCAAGGTTTCAGACTCGCAGCTATCTCTGATGTCGAGAAAACCAAACTTCGACATAAAAATTTTCAAAGTCAGTGGACCGTGAAATATAAGTCAAGAGCACCGGGTTAAGGTGCGTGCTTGAAGGGTATGTCAAGTACAATTACTATGCAAGGTTTCAGACTCGCAGCTATCTCTGATGTCGAGAAACGTAATGTTGACAAAACTTCGACGTAAAAATTTTCAAAGTCAGTGGACCGTGAAATATAGGTCAAAGCCACCGGGTTAAGGTGCGTGCTTGAAGGGTATGTCAGGGACAATTACTATGCAAGGTTTCAGACTGGTAGCTATCTCTGATGTTGAGAAAACCAAACTTCGACGTAAAAATTTTCAAAGTCAGTGGACCGTGAAATATAGGTCAAGGGCACCGGGTTAAGGTGCGTGCTTGAAGGGTATGTCAAGGACAATTACTATGCAAGGTTTCAGACTCGCAGCTATCTCTGATGTCGAGAAACGTAATGTTGACAAAACTTCGACGTAAAAATTTTCAAAGTCAGTGGACCGTGAAATATAGGTCAAAGCCACAGGGTTAAGGTGCATGCTTGAAGGGTATGTCAGGGACAATTACTATGCAAGGTTTCAGACTCGCAGCTATCTCTGATGTCGAGAAAACCAAACTTCGACGTAAATGTTGACGGACGTACGGACGGACGAACGGACGGACGGAAATTTGGACTCCTATATCGCACCCTGCTATAAGCAGGTGCGATAACAAATAACCGTAGGTGCATGAAATAAACATGACTGTCTGTAAACAGTTTAATATAATTTGATTAATTCCATTGCAAGTATTTTGCAAGATCTTTCTCCAATTATATTTTTATGGTACCGGCGTACGTCAGTCGGAAAAAATGTGTGAAACTGGACTTTTGCGGGAAAATCTGAGTAAATACACAACCTACATTTGGCACAGTTTCATTACTCAGAAATTTTGTGCAAATTTCCAGATTGTCTAAAATCAATATTGATTCTAAGTTGGACCGAACCAAAGCGTTTAGACGGAATATTTGTACCGAACCAGGATCAGAACATGATTTGGACCGGACCAGGTCCTAGGTTATGTACCGGGCCAAGTTGGACCGTTCCAAAATTTTGGAGCGAACCAAATGTGTTCGTCTAAACACTTGGACCGAACCAGGTCCGGTCCTGGTTCAGAGCAAATTCGTCGTGTAAACAGCATATAATTAACAAGGTGTCGTTTCAATGATAGTACTGTTTTTACACAATTTGTGATTCCTTAAGGCTAAGCTGTTTATTTTTATACCTTTGCCTCGATGACACGAGGGTCAAGTGTTGATAATGACAATAAGATGAGATTCGTATAATGATGCCATTAAGCGGTGTTCAGAAAATACCATGCTTGGCCAAATAAGTGGTCCGGGCGCTGGCTGGACCTGTCGCATCGACGATAACCTTGATTCTATTTTATTACCGGTGTCAGAAGATAAACAGACTTTGTTTTAATTTTCTAAAGCTGCGTCAAAGCATCTATTGGAAAGGTGGAACTGACTTGTAAAACACAGTCAGTGTGAAAACGCCTAAGCATGAAAAAAAAAAAAAAAAAAAATACGCATTAAATGGGCACCAGTAATTTTTCTTCATGTTTAGGCCTTTCACATATTGGCCATTAATCAATAACATAGGAACCATCAGTATCATATTTCACACCACTTGTTAAAATTAAGTGCTTCATGATGCATAGCGTTTACATTTGTAGAAATACTGATTCTGACAGATGTTTTCAGGGGAGCCTGGTGGACTGGTAGGGCATCAGACCCAAATTAAAGGGTCATGGGTTCAATACCCACTTGGATAGCCTTGCTGTGTCCTTGAGCAAGACACAGTAACTCCCTAGAGTACTGGTTAATACCCAGGAAGTGAAAGCTCTATCCCAACATAACTGAAAATTTGTTGAGTGGGATGTACAAACCTCAATACACCCCCCCCCCCCCCCATGTACAATTACATATGAGCCACGTCAAGAGAAAACCAGGTTTTTGTCTATGCGAAAACAAAAGCAGATCAGCTCTGCAGTAACTGCACAGCTGATCAGCATCTTTGTTTTAGTACAATTCCGTTTCTACTTATAGCAAAACTTCAAGCCTCAAGCCTGCTTCTGTGACTGTACAGGCTGATCAGTGTCAGACCTGGTCGGAAACCCCAAAGACAGGTTTTCGCTTGATGCGGCTGATAGGTATTTTGTTCGCTGTGTCATGTTGCTGGTATTTTCTGGTGTGTAGGTTGTGCTAGAACAGAGGGGTATTATAAACAGAGTATGAAGGAAAAGGCGTAATATCTTCAGGGTGCTTATAACCAACAGCTAGATGCAGAGAAAGCCAAACAATTGGTACCGGTAGGTTTAGAAGTCATTAGCTTTCAAAATGAATGTTTTCTGTATCTCCGGGAGCATGGTTGCAAAGTGATAGAAAGTTGTGTTGGACTCCAGATAGAGAAGTCGGGGATTTAAGTTCAAGTTAATACATATAGCCAGTCTTCGCGAAATCTTTTTATTAGCTGCATGACAGCTGTCTGGCAGACTGCATTTTGTTGCTGGACAAAACCCAATTTTGGCAGATCTATATGTTATCATTGTGATTATGATAATTTTTGTTGGACTGTTGTCTGACAGAATAAAATATTTTGTCAGTCAGAATGAAATTTCGCTGGTTTTGACCAACAGACCGGCACTTTTCGTGAAGACTGCATAGCTTTTGATTTTGACTCCAAATTTTCAGTAAAGCCCCATAGAAAGTACAGGTCAACCATGTAGTATATTTCTGTCTTTGGGGTCCATAGTCACAGACAATAAGTGAAAGCTTGTTATATTGACATGTTACATGTATATTGAAAACTACATTATAGTGAGGCACTTTATAATGAGGTTTACCTGTGGAGCAAAAATCCAACATTTAATAACAGGCCTTAGTTTTAGTCAAAGGTCTTATGTGAATCCTAGTGAGAAGTCACTGAGTTATGTCGTGTAGCACATTGATTTCAAGTAATTCCATAGAGAACTGGTTAGATACCCAGGAAATGATGGCTTTGTTTCAGCAGTTATGAGTTAACATGCTTGGATGTTTAACAGTAATACAAACAAACTATTAAGACTTCGGTCAACCAGGGCATCTGCCCAGTCTGTTCTGAACTATGCTGTTTGAGTAAGGGCATTAGTTTCATCATGTTGGCATTAAAAAACTTATCAGATTGTCAGAATCTCTTTAAATTGTTTCCTGCTTAATCCATCAGACCATGCAATACCAGTGATTGATTTAATCAAAGCATTGTCTCTATTTTAGGAGGGTGGTGCCTCCAAAACAGCTCAGCAACAGTCCCAACAGGCATCCCTTGTGGCTTGGCACAACCGACGTTTACAGACCACATACTTATTACGCAGATCTCAATCTCGTAGAATTACTCGGGGTTTAACCAGCTCAAGGTAAGAAATGAGCCATCATGGGAGAAAACTGGCCTCAAGGGTAAAACACTTTTTTCCATGCTCAGCTCAGCTGAAGCTAAAACTTATAATGCTCATAAATATAAAAATACAATAAAGGAAATGTTTATGGGCAGGATAAATTACTAGTTGTTGAGTACTGAACCTGAATTTTCCACTAATTTCTACTATTTCAGCATTTATGAGCAGTTGACATTTCATGCTCAGCTGATCTTGAAAAAAGTTTTATAACCTCAGGGCCTGGTCTTAAGTGTTCTGGACAAGGCCTTGAGGTTATAAAGCTTTTTTTGGTGCTCAACTCAGCTGAGACAAAAAATTTATACAGCTCTTAAATGTTACCTTTACCATTTTAGCATTTATACGCAGGATAAATTCTAGTTTTTTTTTTGTTGTCGTTTTTAAGATAAAGATACCAACTGCTTTGGCTACACTTTTAATTTAGGAGTTCCTAAAATTTCAAGATTACTGACTGTATTGAGCATGAAAAAGTTTTTTAACCATGTGGCCTGGTCCTACACAAACCTGTCTATACAGTTACAAGAGAAAGCCAACAGCTCGAAATTTCAGATTTAACTAAATAATAATAGGGATTATACTATCATTGAAGCTAAAACAAAGGCAGTGATCAGCTGTGCAGTTACTGAACAGCTGATCGGCTTCTTTGTTTTAGCATATTATGAGAAGTTCTGGGTTTCTCTTGGCACAGCTGAAATAGATGTAAATGAAAATAATGTCTTTTTTGATGGTTTTGACCCTTATGGTTTGGAAATAATTTGTTTCATTTTTTCTGTTTTTGTGAAAAACAACAACAACCAAAAATAAAATTTATCAATACCAGTAGAAAATCTTTGGATTTGGAAATCAAGGGCCCTTAATGCACTTCCTTGTCAATTTTATCATATCAGAAAATAAATACCAAGGTCATACTTCCTACATAAGAACAGTCTATACTGAAACATTGCTTTTGAAAATCTAGTTGTAGCTATTGTTGCATGTAATCATCGTCTGACATTAAAGAAATCTGGGCTTTGACTAGGCTTATTTTATATTCAATTTTTCAGTTCCACATAAAAGATCTGTAGTATCCACCACTGAGGCCTTTTTGTCCTGGAGCTGATAGCACCGGATGGAAATAATGGGACTGGGAGACAAAATATAGTGGAGGAAAAAAGACATTACAATAATTCAGGTTTCAAGGCCTAGCTGTATACTTGTATATCAGAGCTAAACTATATGTGTTGTAAATTACCTTTGAATACACATAAGGAGCATTAAGCTCAACATTGCAAAAACATGGGACACTCATTTTACAGCCCCTTTCACTCAAGCTTGCCATTTGTGCGTTTAGGTTTATCAAGTTTGTATGTTAATCAGGTAACTTTATTTTAGCTCACCTGAGCTTTTCGGCTTACAAGGTGAGCTTATAGTATAGGCATGATCCGGCGTTGGCGTCTGTCGGCGTCCACAATTTCAAAGATCTTCTCTGAAACGGATTGGCCGATCAAGTTGAAATTCTATGTGGAGCCTCCACATAAATTGTTTGGTTAAAGCACATTTTTATTTCCAAATTCTTTGCACAACATATACAATGCATATTAAGAACACACATTTGAAATAAGATAGGGACAAAAGCAGAATTTTATCAATTTTAGCAGGTAAGTATCAGTATCAGTCTACATGGCCAAAATTCCACATGGACCGATAAAAATTACACTTGAGTTTGCTGTTTTGAAGGTCATTTAGTTTGAAACTCACTCAAATCAGCTGATCAATCAATCTAGATGTCCTTGTGGATAACATGAGAAGAAACTAAGATCTTCACAACTCATGGTCTTTTTGCATAATGTAAATGGTAAATGGCAAACTTGAGTGAAAGGGGTTGTATTTATGATAGATGGCAACTAATCATGATGATAAGAGTTGCGTCGAGTGAATTGCCGTCTTATTTTAAGTGAATTGCCGTCTTATTTTAAACTTGTGTTGTTATACCGATGGGAATATAGTTTTCGCTTTTCTGTTCGTCTGTTTGTTTCTTCGTTCGTAATTCCAGAACGTTTGTAGTTTGGGTTACAGTTTCTCTGGTGGTTTATATCTCATGAACCAATGATCAGAAACCATTCATATTTGGACCATAGGTACACTATAGGGTTTGCTTTGTTTCCATGAGTTAGGACTCCAGGGTCCATGCCCAGGGGTGGGGCTAGAGGTCAAAATCTAGGTCACCTTTAATTTTGGTCAAAGTTTTGGTTAAAGTTTCTCTGGTGGTGTATACTTTATGAGCTAACTGTCAGAAATCATTCATATTTGGACTTAAGGTACCCTATAAGGTTTGCTTTGTTTCAAGGAGTTCGGACCCGAGGGTCGATGCCCATGGATGGGGCTAGAGTTCAAAATCTAGGTCATCTTAAAAATGTGCTTTTTACATAGTGTTTTTCTTCTGTAAGTTATATCTTAACAAATACTCATAGGAAGATATTCCTATTTAGATCATAGATGCCCTGTAGGGTTGAATTACCGTTAGTATTCTATTAAACGCCCATACTCTAATAAATGCCCATCCCCCTATTTTGATGCCCCAAATGGCCATTTTATCTGCAAGTTTTGGAATTCCAGGAACCTCTAATTAACGTTCACTTTGGAAATATTTGGGAAAATCCTACATGTACAGTGTATATTATTAAGCAGTAAATTTCTAACTGCGCTTAAACCATATAAATAAAAAAAAAAACAAGTCATTTTTTCTCTTGTAGTCCGAATAAATGGCAATTATAAATTCAGACAACTTATACCACAAAATCAACTTACCATCCTTTACCTGAAAATCGATAGACAGACAATTTGTTTCCAGGCGAAAAAAACATGCTATTTAGGACCACCAATGATTTCAAATCCTTTATATGAATGCTTGGATGTTGCCAAACAGTGTAGCCTCCAATAAACGCCCATCCCCTTCTATAGAAAGTGCATTGTTTATGATAAATGCACGGGCATTAAATAGAATGTTAAGGTATATTCCATGGCATCAAACAATAGGGGTGGGGCTGGAGGTCAAAATCTAGGACACATTTATATAATACAATAGTTACCAAGATTAATAGTCTGTAGGTTTATATCTTGACAACCATGTGACAGAAAGCATTCCTGCATACACCATAAGTGCCACATAAGGGTTAGACCCAACCCTAGGGTTCATGCATTGTGGGGGGGGGGGGAGATCTATGAGGTCAAGATCTAGGACATTTTTTTTTTAAGAATGACTATCCTATTTTCATTTCAATCTAGGACTGAGGACCTGACCCACAAAGTCCGTGCTTATGTCTTAGATTGGGTATACATGTCAGCTCTGTATACCACTCTAAAAATATCTGTCATTCTAAAACTACACTCCCCCATCTTTATACGTAAAGTCCTTTACAGTGCTTATTTCTAAATTGTACTTGATAAGGGAAGGCACTGTCTTTCATTAGGGATTTGAGGTTCAATTTCAGGCGTGAACATGTGCAGGGTTGTTTTGATAGGGAGGGAAGCTTGGTGGCTACCAGCCAGGGGTATACATGCCTCTCAAGGCACTTTTTCTAGTTTTATTTAGAAAATAGTTCATCTTCTGAATGTAACTATATATGCATTGTTGTCTGACTCTGTATGAAAACTGGAATTACAAGCGTTAAGTCGGTTAAAAAGCTCATCAGAGCTTATGTTGTACTGTTGTGATACTTGCCGACTCAAAATAAATCTTACCTTATCTTATCTTATCTTAAGCTCAACATTGAAAAAAAAATCATGAGAGACTCATTTTATTGATACAAAGTAGATAGATATGAGCTGTGTCAAGTGAAATATCATCATCAGGATTTCAATAAAAGTTGAAAATTTTACAACAATGTGTCAGATACGAATACTAGTCACTTTAACTTCTGTATGAAAGGTTTCACAGCTGTTGAGTGTTATTATTTATGATGCAGCTCATATGAAAGAAGTCGGTTTATATGTTAAGTTTTCAACAATTAATATGCATTATGAAATGTTTCTTATTATGCAATCATTAACTGTCTTTGAAACTGTGTAAATTCTATTAGTGAATATCATGGAAGACTAATTTCTCTGAAAATTGAAGAAGCAGTATGAGCTGCATGATGAAATGATAGAACCAACACAAAAATACAAATATCAAATTGGGAAAAGTCACACAGAATGCTAAAACCTTGTTGTTTGCATTTAAGAACAGAAATGACATCACATGCACATATACTGATAAAAAAAAACTATCCTGCAAATTTTCTTTTCATATATGTATACAAAAATGCTAACATTCTCATCATGCAGCACATATGAAATAATAATAACTCTTAACCTCAAAACTGTTCTTCAAGGATTCTAACCAGCCTGTGATGACACAAAAGATGGTCAGGTTTGAAAAATGAAAATTTAGAATTTAAAAAACATATTTACAAAACTGCAAATCATTGTGTTGCTCAAAATACTCTCAGGGGTAATTTCTGGACCATTGGTCCTCTGATTGACATGAGTACTTGTCAATTTCAGTTAAATAGATAAGCAGTGACTCTTCGAACTATCATGTGCTCATAACATTAAATTAGAACAAAATACATAATTTAGTTTTCATTTATACCATCCTAACCCCACCGCCTATTTTTATACATGTGTAAACATGTTAAAGCTTTTCTTGTTCATTCTGTAGGTAATATTTACCTCTTGTGATTCTTTGCTCCAGAACACGGTGGGTGGGGGATTTCCTGACACGACACACTGTAACGTCACTGTACGTCCCACAGCAACCAACTGATCACTAGGACGGATCACGAATGATGGAGAGGCTGAAAATATAAAGATAGCAATCACAGCATTTACGAAGAAAGAGCTGATCCTAACCCAACATGTAACTACAGGAGCACAGTAATAGTGACCTTCAAAACTAGGTCAAGGCTGAAAAAGTTTTTGATTCAAACCCAGTTATACCTATGACAAGAATTTGGCTATATTCAGAAGAATATTTCAAAAGCCAGGATAGCCTGTTATTCACTTTAGTTGACATGAATGTATAAAACTGGACTTGAAATTTAGGTCAAGGTCACCACATCATGTTATAATTAGTCAGGGAAGTTACCAGTTTTAGCAAGTAGACATGCAAGCCAAGCAAACCAATCAACATAACTTACAGAAGACAGTGAGCCTGGCCGTGGCCTGTGTAGACCCTGCAGCATTCTCAGCTGTGCAGATATAGGTTCCCTCATCCCCTGGTTCCACACTCTCGATCCTCAGGGTGTGGTCAGACATGATACGAGCCCTGAAAATATACAAGAAAAGATGGTCCCAAAAGTTGAACTGGAAGCCTTCTTTGCCATGCTTCATTTTCCATGCTCACCATCGTCAGCTTAGTAAGATATGTTGTGAACCCTGAAGGGGTCCATAAGTTACTCTAGAAATCCCAGCCCCTAAGGTTAACTATGATCCATTGTCAAGCCTGGAAATGGATTTAAATATAAATATAATGCGAAACTATGGAGGATATTGTCATGGTACCCACTTGCCAACCTGAACCCCGTCTATCTGAGACCCTCTCAGTTCATGGGCTCATTTGATGTAGGGTGAATAAAAGTATGTAGAGACCAAGTTCTTATAGGAAGCAACAGTTCTTATTATAAAGCCTGTTTCTGAGTTAACTCATTTAAGCCTGGCATCCCTTTTATGGGACATAGGCAAACAGAATAGCCCTAGATGTGACGCCGCAGAACGCGGCGTCCCATCTGGGGCTATCCTGTTTGCTTAGAGAATTTTCATTGAAAAATTGAATAAAATTTAAAAATCACTCCTGACGCCCCTAAAAATGAAAGTGGACTCACACTAATGATAATGGTGAGAAAATCCATTCGTCAAATATGGGTTAAGCTCTTACACAATGACACATCATCAATCATAAACCATCATAACAACTGTGACTAAGCTACTTGAGCTGCTGTCAAGAGTCTCTTCACCTAAATCTCAAAGACTTCCAGGGACAGGAAATAAATTTTACAGAATTAACAGGAGGTTGGGCGTGTAAAGACTGAGATCAGTCTGGATATGTTGTCAGTGACTAAGCTACTTGAGCTGCTGTCAAGAGGCTCTTCACACAGATCTCTTTGAAAACTTCCTGAAATCTATATAGGATGCCAATTCTGTGACAACTGGGCCTAACAAAGACTCTGATCAGTTACTTCACCATAACTATGTTACTGGAGTTGATTTTGTCAAGGTCTAGTCAGGACTCTGATCAGTCACTGTCAAAGAAAACTTTCTGGAAATTATCTGAGATGCCAAGGCTGTGACTTTGAAGACCAGGAATCATTCTTCACCCTCATTGGTAGGCATGCTAACAACAGTCATGAGTCTGATCACCAAGACATTGAGCAACATTAAATGATCTGTGAAGACGCTAGGACGCTGTTCAAGCCCAGGATCAAGGGCCACATTCTTTCCTCATTCAAGAAGCTCTTGAGACACTAAGATAGCTAAATACTTGACTAATTACTAGAGGAGGCCAGCATCAAAGTGATATACCAGCCAACATAAGCATCTTTGTGTGAACCATCAGCTCATTGTTACAATAAGAAGATTCTACATTCCTATATGAAGTTAATTTATTTTCTTTCTGTAAATGACTACTGACAGACAAAAGTCATAACAGAATCCTTTTCCTAGAATACGAATATAGCAAGAAATTTGTATGAGAATGCTGAAGGTAATGGTTCCAGACTTTTGAATCAAGTAGAACAAAGACTTGAGAACATTTTTATAAGGCCGATGATAGTTCCATAAAACTTGTGTTCTGATAGACCAGTGTTTAGCCAATTCGGCAGTACCACAAAGTATCTCCAATAAGGTTCATTTCTCAATTTCATTTTAAAAACATACCAAAGGCCAAAAGTCTAGGCCATTAACAAACAGAAGATAGATACATGTCAAAACTTTTCACTACTGATATAAACACTATCCAGACATCAAAACCTCAAAATATAAACTAAACTGTAATGCCCTGCAAACAAATCTTTCATCCAATATGCCAGAAAATATAAAGGTAAAATGGCCACTGAATGCCAACTTATCATTGTACTGTAAATATTTGGTGCTGCTATGCCAAAATGTCTTGAAAATCATTTTAGTTTCCATCCCAGATGCTATGAGCAACAACCCCACCCGTCCCAAACACTTACCTTCCAAAACTGACTGCCCCATCTTCTTTGCTCCACTGAACTTTGATGGGCGGGTCCCCCATGACATCACAGTAAAACTCGACTGTCTTTCCTTCTTCTGTTGTCACGTCTTTAGGAAGTTTTTGGAACTTTGGAACATCTACAACAGACAATAGTGAATTTACATGTATGTGTGTGTGTTGAGGCTTAACGTCCCAGTCAACAATTTTTCAGTCATGTCGGGACAGAGCCAACGCTTCCTGGGTTTAACCAGTACTGTAGGGAGTTAATGTGTCTTGCTCAAGGACACAACACGCTGACGCCTGTGGGGATTGAACCCAGGACCTCTCGATTAGGAGCCTGACGCTCTACCACTACCCCACCGCGCTCCCTGAATTACATGTATAAGTGAAATACTATGTGTGCATACTATTTTGACATCTGTGTACTCTATTATTTTCAGATTTTACACCTATATATTCATGACACCCTGCTTTTTAGGAACAAAAAATGAGCTAATTAGAGTTATTGAGCAGTGTTTATCGTTTGTAATTTTCACCTTGAATATGGAAATACATTAACATACACCTCTAGAGACACATTGCTGTGTTTCAAACATCTGTAACATGGTTTTGTGACCAATATTTAAGTTGCGAGTAAACCCAAAAGATTTAGAGTAAATTCTTGTTGTATTTTTGGAATCATGAATATTAAAACAATCCAGCATCTGTCAAGGTCTTTGGCTCTTCAAGGTGTTTGAATATTTTCACACATTATCAACTATATATTTCTCCTTGGATTAATGTGCTTGATTTCTTCAAGTCAGTCTTTCTTATTTGATTCTCCTCTACTGACAAAGTCCTATAAAAACACCTTGAAGCAGCCTCTACTTGTTTTGCAAATACAGAAAACTTAAATGAACAGGTTTTAATCCAGAAATGATTTATTTACATACAAAAATACTCCTGGTACTTACAGGGTTGATTTGCATGCCGGAGTATATTTACAGACTGGAGTATATTTACACGCATGTATTTTTTGCGCATGCAAATTGGACTTTAGTCAGTTTCTCTTCGGCGGTGTTACAGACAATAGATCAGAATGTCCTTACCAAGAACTCATTACTCAGTTTCTCTCCGGCGGTGTTACAAACAATATACCAGAGTGATCCTAGAACTCTGAGCTGAGCAGGACTACAGTTTCTCTCCAGCAGTGTTACAAACAATATACCAGAGTGATATTAGTACCCTTACCAAGAACTCTGAGCTGAGCAGGACTATTCACTTTCTCTTCGGCAGTGTTCTATACAATATGCCAGTGTGATATTAGTACCCTTACCAAGAACTCTGAGCTGAGCAGGACTACTCAGTTTCTCTCCCGCAGTGTTCCAAACAATATGCCAGTGTGATATTAGTACCCTTACCGAGAACTCTGAGTTGAGCAGGACTACTCAGTTTCTCTCCAGCCGTGTTGATAGCTTGACAAGAGTATTCTCCAACATCACCCTTAATGACCGACGTTATCACCAGGTCCCCGTCGTCCTGAATCTGGATCCGTTTGTCCGGCTGTACGGACTTCCCGTCCTTCCTCCAGATGACCTTGGGCTCGGGTTTACCCCTTGGGGGCCGACAGTGGAGGACGGTGGTCTGACCCGCAGCTGTGGTGGTGTCCATTGGTTCTTGGCGAAAATCATCACGCAAAACTGAAATCAGAATGACAAAAAATTATCTAGTTATATAGCATGGTAAAACTGGATTTGCGAATTAGGACAGCCAA
Organism: Rugalucina vietnamica; assembly: GCA_964017185.1. Lineage (NCBI taxonomy): Eukaryota > Metazoa > Mollusca > Bivalvia > Lucinida > Lucinidae > Rugalucina > Rugalucina vietnamica. The sequence continues at coordinate 39,521,505 of OZ024880.1, forward strand.
TGGATATATGCTTAATGATGTCTTAATCTTTTTCTTCAAAGAATTCAATGCACATTAAAATTCTTTAGTAAATGATCCTAACTGTGTTTTCAATTTAAAATGAAAAAGATACAGTTAAATGAGCCTGATAATATTTCAAAAACAGTTAACTTCATCTGAAATGATGCCATTTTTTATCTATCTCCCAGATGGAAATCTTTCTGTGCTGTCATGCTTCATTTTCAAAAATAAACTTTCAATTAAAACTGTAGTTTGTTTCCCTTACATCTGCTCCCCAATATCATTTAGCACTTGCATAATTTTATACTTAATTTCTGCTAACTTGGTTGACAGCTGTCCAAGATTGCAGATTCAGACAGACACAGGATTTTTTTCTCTCAAATCTAATCATGCAAATAGACAGCAGCAAAATATTTAGAGTCCAGTCTGATAAATGTTTAATGTCTGCTACAGTTTTCACCAAATTTACAAGTAAAATTTAGAGCTTCACGTCCAGTATTGTAAGACAAGGCTACTTTTTCTTTCTACAGTTGAGAATCCTGCAAATCTATTTTAATTTATTAAATCACTGAAAGCTTCAATAATATTGTTGTAACTATTATATAACCCTAACTAAGAGCTTTGTCTTAAATAATGAAGCCATCCCATTATTATGGGTGGTATTTCACTTTAGAATAATTCTGAAATTAATTATAAGCAGGATGAAAACTAATAATTAACTAAAATCATTTTCCTGTTCAGTTTAAAAACTGCGACCAGCATCCTGTAGAGCCAGCATGGGAGCCTTGTTACACAAAATCCTGTTTTAGCTTTTCCACCAGAATTTAACTTTGAAAATTTAAGTAAGAATTCAGCCATGCCGGGAAGGAGTCACAGCTTCTACAGTCTTAACCTGTACTACTGGGTCAATATGACTGAGCCTGTGCATGAGAAAACCAGCAATTTGGGTTTCCGACCAACACAAACCAGGCTGTACACTGACAGCATAAATCTAGATGCTTGAAACTTTGGATACAGGTAGAAGAGGAGTAGTACTATCCGTATGGCAAAAACAAAGGCGCTGATCAGCTGTGCAGTTACTGCACAGCTGATCTGTGTCTTTGTTTTGGCATATGCAAATCGTTAGTTTTCTCTGTGTCTTCCTCAAGGACACAACACAGCACATGTGTGGTTCAAACCCAGAACCTCTCGATTCAGAGTTTGCGGCTCTTCCAACTCGTCGCCGCATTCAATCAATGTGGATGTTTGTAAAACCAAAGACATGCTTTTTTTGTGATGCAGAAAAAATCATTAGAGTTGGGAAATTATCAGAGCATCAGCTGAAAATGAGCCGCCTCGTGGGAAAACCAACAATGTGGTTTCCGACCAGGTCTGACACAAACCGACCTGTACAGTCACAGAAAAGAGCTAGAAGCTTGAAATTTCGTATTTAAGTAGAAGAGGAACTGTACTATCCGAGTAGTGAAAACAAAGACGCAGATCAGCTTCGCGGTTACCGCGAAGCTGATCTGCGTCTTTGTTTTCGCATATGCAGATTGTTGGTTTTCCCATGAGGCGGCTCAAATGTGTTTCCAGAAGAATATTGTGACATTTCTCTCAAGTTGACGACGACCTAATTTAGAACGGAATCCAGAATCAATTTTCAGATTGATTACAGTTGCTGATGCTATGTCATGACTTCAACAGGTTTCCTGGGTTGACAATAATTGAGCCGCCGCATGCGAAAACCAACAATTTGCATAGGCGAAAACAAAGGTGCAGATCAGCTTCGCAGTAACTGCGAAGCTGATCAGCGCCTTTGTTTTCGCTACACGGATAGTACAATTCCTCTTCTTTCTAAATCCAAGATTTCCCGCCTCTAACCATTTTCTGTGACTGCACAGGCTGGTTTGTGTAGGACCTGGTCGGAACCCAAATTGTTGGTTTTCTCATGCACAGGCTAAATTATTTTCCAGCAATGGATTCTGTGAGGACAATAGTGTTAAAGCAGCTCTAACTAGTATAGAATTTTGGTTTAACAACCCAGTCAACAATTTTTCAGTCATATTTGGACAGAGTCACCTTTCCCTGTTATTAACCAGTACTTTGGGTGATCAAATGTGTTTTGCTCAAGGATACAAACCCAGCACCAGTAGGATTTGAACCTTCAACCTCTCCATTGGGAGTCTGACTCACTAGCCAACTTGTAAAGATGTATATTTGCTGTACTACAGTGTACAGAGCGTTTTAAAGGCACCGCAATGTACTTCACACAGACATCAAATGCAACTTTGAAAGGCAATCATGCAATAGAACTCGCAAAATTATTCATATGAACATTCACAATAGCTTGCCAAATACAGCAGTTCAGTCACACTTGCAAAGCCGCAGATATGCACATATTATTACTGATAATTACGATAATATTTGCATTTTTCTCTTGATCTTTAGTCACACCCTAACACCAGACAGGCACCACCAGACATTGGGGCCAATTTTCTAATTATCTACATCAATGCACATTGCCCATGATAAAGAACAGCTGTAGAATATGATATAATTATGACTATTTCATATTTCATAATTTGCATAACACATTAGTGAGAAATTGAGAATATGACAATTTTCACAACTTTTGAGCTGGGCCATATTGCCATCAAAGGATAACAAGTTGTAAAGAGGTTTCTATGCTGGTGTTAAATTCAGGTAGTCTTATACCACTTTGTCACACTTTTACTCTGGTCATAAAAATGTAGGAACTTCAGTATGACAAAGTATTACAGATAGACATCACAAAAAGAATTGTCTCAGTCTGTAGATACATGCCTATACTGGGCGTTAATTTATCTTAGGTCTGTCAAGAAAAAGCAATACTATACGAGCCGCATCATGAGAAAAACAGATTTTGGTCTATGCGAAAACAAAGATGCAGATCAGCTGTGCTGTGCAGTTACTTTAACTGCACAGCTGATCAGCACCTTTGTTTTTGCTCCTCGGATAGTACTGTTACAATTCCTCTTCTACTTAAATCCAAAATTTCAAGATTCTAGCTTTCTTCTGTGACTGTACAGGCCGACTTGTGTCAGACCTGGTCGGAAACCCTGAAGACTGCCTGTCTTGTGTCATGGCTCATATAATCTAGATTTTATCAAGTTTTTCACAGTAAATGACCCATTTCATCCCAAAAAGATGAATATCATAATATTTATCATAACTGACAATCAAAATATTAACATGTTTTATACCAACCATCTGATAACACTTGTCTCATCAAATACTGGGATCATGACCCAACAATTCTGGTTGCAGGTTACCAGTATTAAATTCAACTAATGCACTAGTCATTTGTAACCACGGCGCCCCCAGGCCCGGGGGAGGGCGGGGGAAAGCCGTGGAAATGAGCGGGGCTTTAACCAAAGTATTGCCACAGCAGTGCGGGGGAAATACCCGGGGTTTGCTTTATATAAGCAAAAAGGGCAGTGAAATGAAAAGATAGCCTAAGCTGCAGGCTGTGGGGGAAAACAGCAGTGGTTTTACCAACGAGCAGTCCTCGCAGGGTGGGGCTTTTAGCAGGGATTTGCTGGACCAAAAGTCAAAGTCCCCTATATTCCTCGGGCCTGGGGGGGGCCGTGGTTACAAATGACTGGTGCATAACTGACAGATGCTTTATGAAAAAGACTGTCCCTAGAAATATTTTCACCACCACATTTCCATGAACAAAAATGTGCCACACAAGGATCAATAGCGCGTCAGCTTCTATACAAATCAGACCTGCTACCAATTGAAAACTACATGTATCATGTCCAATCATGTTTTTTGTGATTCATGAAAATCATGATAGTAGCTTACCTGCTATTTGTATGTTGGCTACTCTGCTGATGGCGGTACCATGTTTGTTTGTGGCGTTACAGTAATATTCTCCGATATCAGGATGATTATTCTTGGAGTGAATCACACGTAGGAAGAACAACTGTCCGTTATCCAGTAACATACGATGTGAGAGGGGGTCGTCACGGTTTGTCTCGACAGGGCGGCCATCTTTGTACCAGGTTATCTTTGGTCGAGGATCACCCTCTGCCTTACAGTTCAAGGTCGCTGGGTTATTTTTAGCAAAGAAGTCGTCCTGAGGATGTTCTGTTATATGGGGAAATCCATACGGGAAACTGGGGTTACTGTCGTCTGAAATGTAGGGAAAACTGGGGTTACTGTCATCTGAGATGTAGGGGAAACTGCGGTTACCGTCATCTGAAACGTAGGGGATTAACTGGGGTTTAATATCATCAGCTAAAATCAAGTTGCCTCAGTTTGGACTAGTAATACACTTGCATGATTGTATCTTACTAGCAGTGGTTTTTATTTCAGAAAATATTTTTGTTTGTTTGTTTGTTTGTTTGTTTGTTTGTTTGTTTGTTTTACTCCATTTACTGACTTGTTCTCTTTTTCTTCTATAGGATAGCATGCAGACATACAATTTATTCTATAAACTCATTATATGTTGTTACAAAGACATGCTATTGTATAAGCACATATTGGGAATAATAATTCCAATACTGTATTGTGTTGTTGCATGTAAAAGAACAGTAAAACCACAAAATAAATCTTCATAGATATAACAATTGGGAAAACCAACAATCTGCATAGGCGAAAACAAAGACGCAGATCAGCTTCGCGGTAACCGCGAAGCTGATCAGCGCCTTTGTTTTCGCTACTCGGATAGTACAACTCCTCTTCTACTTAACTCCAAAATTTCAAGCTTCTAGCTCTTTTTCTGTGCTTGTGCAGGCCGGTTTGTGTCAGACCTGTTTGGAAACCACATTGTTGGTTTTCCCACGAGGCGGCTAAAAATTATTATGATTGAGCTGCATCATGAGGAACCAGTGTATTGTAGTACATTTTTTCAAGAGGGGAAATAACTCCTCAGAGCTTGTTGTCACTGGACAATCTATAGTGTCATTCACTACAAATAAAAGGAGCCACCTCGTTGGAAAACCAACAATGTGGTTTCCGACCAGGTCTGACATAAACCGGCCTGTTTAAGCACAGAAAAGAGCTAGAAGCTTGAAATTTCGGATTTAAGTAGAAGAGGAATTGTACTATCCGAATAGCGAAAACAAAGGCGCTGATCAGCTTCGCGGTAACCGCGAAGCTGATCTGCGCCTTTGTTTTCGCCTATGCAGATTGTTGTTTTTTCCATGAGGCGGCTCAAATGTCTCCTACCTGCAGAGTAAGAAAGTGGAAGTATTAAACTCCAGGTGAACAAATTTAGTAAATATATCCATGTAAATCCACATTTTGAGCACATTTTGAATAATAAATAATCCAGGAATGAATGAACACACTCTTATTCCATGTCATGTCACTTTAATTTCACAAGTTTCTGGTAAAGTCGCCACCTCATTATTTGCTGTGTAGGAATCTGTGAAGTTAGAGCACCTTGTTGTACCAATCAGAGAAGTTTACAGCCCGCAAAGTCCTTGCTCATAATCTGAAAATATGAAAATTAAACTATAATTACAAGATATTGCATTTAATGTTTTATTTCTTAAGTGACAAGATGCTTAATGTTACAAACTTACAGTGAATAATTTTTCAGTCATGTCTGGACAGAGCAGCCACTGCCTAGGTATTTAACCACTACTTTGTAGTTAATTTGTATGGGAAAGTGTCTTGATCGAGGATAAATCATGGTGGGGCTAGTTTAGCTAAATGATCAGTTTCTTAATCATTGCAGCTTTTTACTTTTGTTATTCTACTTATGTTTGTCGGAAAATAGCTCTACGAGCTAATGTTACTTGTTATTCAAAACCTTGGATTAATATTTTTCGAAAACTGATCATGGATGTTAAATAAAATTTCTTGTATTCTTATATTTTGTACCTAGACACACTACCGCTGAGCCATCATGCCCCTTTAATGTATCAAAACATTATTCTAGGCACATGTTGAGTTATAAGCACAGAAAATAATACAAAAATTAAAGAGAACAGGAAAACTATAAATGATGATCAAATGTCAAAATAAAGCAAAAACTTTGGCAGTATTTATGAGGGGGATTCTAGCTGCTGCTAAAAAGCCAAGATTTCAATCAAATATGTCAATAAGCAATTAGCGAATGCAAAATAGAGACAAGAAAAATGAGAACCCAGGGAATAAGCTGCTATGAGCTTTATTTATGTAATCCATCACAATTCTAGTTTCAGCCAAAAGTACAATCATTGCATATTCAGCTCTATGTCACTTGCCAAAATATTTTGCTGCAAAGAAAAAAAAATGCTCATTTTGCCTCGGCAGGAATTTAAAAACAGTTAATGCAAACAGTACAGAAAGTTTTCCGGCTTATGGTAAAACTTTTATCGTTACTGCATACAACAGGACAATAAAAAGTCTCTTAATGCCTTTTCTGTAATTGTTCGATGAAGACCCTTTCAAGACCCTTTTGCTGCCATGAGACCTCCATAAATTCTGGTTTTATTGTAACTGAATCATCATTTAACTACATGAGCATTATTGCCAAAGTCTCCCCATAGAATCCAACAATGTCAAAGTTAAAATGGTTGTCAGACAACAAGACAGTAAAAGGATCTTATTTTTAATAGCATTTACAGTTCCTTGATGGTGTTTAGAAAGAACTGTCATGAAATTGACATAAAACTTGCTTTTAACTGATTGCATGCACAAAATACAATACTATTAATTATCTGGAACCTTCTGTTCTTGATGTTTTGGACTTTTATTAAAAATTAAAAAATCACTTTCTTGAATCAAAATGTTTCATAAAATGCTGAATAAGCTAAAATGGTAAGAAAAGAAAAGGCTGAAATTACAAGTATGACATGTTCAAAGTGGAAAGTTTCTGAATCATTCTTCAGATACTAATTTTGAATCAAAACAATCTTTGTTATTATAGGATCTAAGTGACAGAAAAAAAACTAAATCACAGAAAAAAATCTGAAAAATGACCTCCATCAGACTAGTACTCATGAGAAATCAAAGTTGTTACAACAATAACCACTCTAGTCATTAGTTCCGATATTTTCCCCAATTTCCACATCACAAGTAACCTGTCAAGCATGATTCTAGACAACCAGCAAATCCATTACCGAGAATTGTTCTGAGAACTCTATTCCGTAAGAGTACACAACAACTTTGAAAATTTCCAATGACAACAGAGAATTAATCCTTTACAGGCGCTCATTTTGCTCTTTACTCAGTTACTGCAAAGCTATCCAGTTATCTCATGACGCGGCTCATATCATGGTCCTGGCATATTTCTCATTAGAGTTCAAATAGCTGTCAGACTCTTGTTGCTTAACAACCAGTCGCTAAACTTGTCCATTTCCGCTTGCAAGTGACTTTTCCCTTACACTAACAACAATCAAGTAACAGCAACCCTTAATTCAGTCTAATTTGATCTTTTTTCTCCATTCCTAAGTATCACAATCACGGCTTTAAGAGACTTTGACAGCCTGTCTGTGACAAAAACCTTGACACCGCTCCAGCCATTAAACAGATAATGACACCACGTAATTTGTTTCAATTCGATATGTTTTCTCTCAGCCAGTGAAATCACATGATCTCTCTTCCGTCACATGACAATTTTATTTCGGGCATTATCCCTGAGTGATATTAGACACACAAACAGAGGAAACACTATCTAAAAGCCAGGGACTTGGTAAAATGGAAATGTCTTCAAGACTGTCACTTTTCGAACATTTAAAAACTTGAACAAGTGGCTGTACATATCTTTGAAACAAAATTTAGCCGCGACACGAGAAAACCAGTCTGGGGTTTCTGACAGAAGATGGCTAGAAGCTGGAAATTTTGGATTCATGGAAAAAAAGGAATTGTACTAACCGTGTAGCAAAAACAAAGGCACTGATGAGCTCAAATAATAATAGCGATCATAATAAAAGATATTCTGTCAGTATAGAGGCTGGAGGGCCTGGTGAGATTCATAGCTTCAGCATCGGTGTACCACCTATTACACACATGCTAAATTACATGTAAAGCGTTGCATATAGCTTTTCTTGTCATTCCAAGATACCAATTTTGCCATTTTTGCTCTCTGCATGAGAATCGTTTGAGCATATAACTTAAAAAATTATTCAGGTTACCCCTGTGTTAGCCTCTTAAAGATAGAATGAACTGTATGTCTAGACAGATTTCACTAAGGACAACTTGGCTACCTATGTGTACCTATTTCCAAAGTATCATTACTGTTCAAAAAATAATCTTCAGTTTTGTTATTTTACTTAATTGCTATTTAAACCTCAGGCCACCAGGGTAAAATGAAATTACTTGTTTTATTGTATTTTGTAATTTTTCACGGACATTTGACTCAAGATGAAGTCATTTTAAGGTGAATTTCCTCAAAATCTATACCAAAGTTTGAAAAAAAACAATAACCAATACTAAGGAGCCCCCACATGGGAAAACCAACAACCTGCATAGGTGAAAACAAAGGCGCAGATCAGCTTCGCAGTAACTGCGAAACTGATCAGTGCCTTGTTTTCGCTACACGGATAGTACAATGCCTCTACTTTCTAAATCCAAAATTTCCAGCCTCTAACCATCTTCTGGTTTGTCTTGGACCTGGTCGAGATCCAAATTGTTGGTTTTCTCATGCACAGGCTCAAAGATGTAGGTACTTCAGACAGATACCTTATTGTGATACCTTATTGTGGCACTCCCTTGACCCTCCTGTGTTACAGAATGCATTATAAATGATTTAATATTTCAGCCGTCTCGTGAGAAAACAAACAATGTGGCTTCTCAATAGGTCCGACACAAATCAGGCTACCCAGTCAAAGAAGATGGCGAGAGACTGGAAATTTTGGATTTAGAAGGTAGAGGAATTGTACTATCTGTGTAGCAAAAACTAAGGCGGTGATCAGATCAGCTTCGCGGTTTTACTGCGAAGCTGTGTGCGTCTTTGTTTACGCATATGCAGATTGTTGGTTTTCTCATGAGGCGGATCATATTTAATCAGCTCAAGTTTCTAACATGTGAACCTGCAAGTCACTGAGTTGGTAATTTGAGTTTTGCATGATAGTAATATTTTGTATATTAAACGAGTTGTGAGTTGCGTGACAAAAACTTGACCCTGCTCATGAGCAACGGACAATGTATATAATACCAATTTCAAAAGAGAAAAGGGAATATCAATGAACTATATAATGATGTTTTCCCCCGCATTTTTCTATCCTGTTACATCAGCACTGTAACTGATCGGTCAAGGTACAATGACATCTCATCCTCTCAGGATAGCAGCATGACGCTTTCCATTTTGTTTTATTCAATATTTTTTACACTATTTCACACTTAACAAGCTAGTGAAAATAGCAAATAGAGGAATGCATTTCAATGTATCCATAATTGTATATAGTGTCAACTACTTATCAAAAATAACCACAAAATAGACATCTATAATGGTATTTATATCTAAATGCCGCCAGATGACGAGGATTATCCTCCTAGAGGACACTGATCTGTCCATTTAGTAACAATTTTCCAATTTAATAATACAATTGGGGACATCCCTTCACTAAACAACTTAATTTCATATATAATTCATGTTGACTACAGTCTTTGACAGATCTGCAGGAGCAGCACTTGCTCGAAATGAACTGCCCTGTAATCAGCTGTTTTTACAAGTTTCATCTTTATATAAAACAAGGAACTCAGTAAACTGCATCAGTGACTAAAAAATTACACAATGGTTTCAAATGACAACAAAATAATACTAAACTATGATGAAACTTCATCTGTATAAAACAAATGTTTTGGGTTGAAAAAACATCTTATTCCTACAGATAATTAATTTTGACATTTAAAGTAAGACTGTTTTTCATGCCCCAGGTTGCATGTATTAAATGCAGTACAACATACTGTATGTACCATACTCAAATTCATACTACATCCATTTACAATCTACTACAATTCTATGATGCAGAAATTCCTCAAATTATGGAAGTAACACCCCAATAACAGAAGCATCTGTGTTGTGCAGAAAAAGTAATTGTTTTCTTGCATAACAAAAATACCTAAAAGTTATGGTATTGAGCAAGATGTACCGATGATTTGCAGACTGCCAGTGCATTTGTTGTCTAAGAAACAAAAGCACCTAACTGTACTCCCAGCTGCAACCGGGGCTGCAACATTTTGTAATATCCCCGGCTTTCAAAAATAAAATGGTCACCTGCCAAATAATTGTTTGTAGCTTTGACATTTGAGAACAGGAAAAACATGACTCTACATTCCAAACAAATTGTAACAAATTCACCAGAAATATGATACCATGAACAAATGTGAATTTTCCACCACTATGGTCATAAACCATTTTGATATGATCAATTTCAGTAACACATTTTTCAGACATTGTTTTAATGTGTGTAACAGTTTAATGGCCTATAATCTGTTGATCAATTTGTTATAAGATCATATCTACAGGATCTTGAACCATTGGGCATGTCATCTACAAGATCTTGGACCACTGGGCATGTCATGCCAGGATCTTATCACATTAAATAGGGATAAAATATCTTCTTGTCTTAAATGGCTTCAGTCTTTCTTGACCTAAGGAAATGATAAGAAATTGACACTTTCATACTAATAAGACTACACTGGGGTGAGAAGTATTGAGTACATGTATAAAGTTTTAAGCCAAAAATGATTATAAACTCTAGTCCTCTCTGAATTACCATTTGATTGTAAAACTAAGTTTAAACTTAAATCAAGCAGCACTTTAAATAATCACCTAAAATGTCTTTTATCGCCTGCTCAGCAATTTCGTTCAAGAAAAATCTAAATTAATTTTGTCACATCTATTAGTTCATAAAATGCTTGGAGGAATCTTTTTTTTTTCTCTCTGTTGCATGTTGGCATTTTACAGGATGCTATTCTCCTTTTGATTTCCAGTCTAACTAGTTGAACAATCTCTCAAACCTTGTATTTTGGAAGTTTTATTAAAGATGATGTATTGATATCTCCTTTACTACAAACTAAACCTCATTACCATTTTTATGTACTCTCAATGTTGGGAATGTTGGGAAAATCTTCTGTTTTATGATTTATATATCTTCTACTGGGTCTTTCTGACTTTTTATTTCAATCATAAAGAAGCATACTGACCTTATAAAAGCTCAAATCATGATCAATTAACACAAAAAATCTCAAATAAACCTTAATTACTACCAGAAGAAATTCTTCAATGAATTTTATGGCCAATATATAGAACCCAAAGATGATGTGGTAGTTTTAAATAAATGCATTCCCTGCTACCAAAAGAAACTGCACAAAGATCCAACACTATGTAAGACCATCAGTCCCCTTTTTGAGATAACACTGGGTTACCTCCCTTACACCAAATCCCTAAGCATTGAATAGCCTTTTTCAAAAACCAAATTTTACTTCAACCTTGAAAATGCTCAAAGGTTAAAGCTTTTCTCAGTCCATTTTCAGTCCTGTCCATTAACAACCATTAGTTTTGTGTTAATTAATAATCCATGATCAACAATATTATCTTTGCCTGGAAAGTCACTTTGTACTTTTTCTTTGAACTTTTATGGTGCCCAGTAAATAACTCCAGCCTCAAAATCAATTACTGACTGACAATTACATGTATATAGAATATTTCCATGAATGTTCCCTCACTCAGATCTTTGCCTAGAATTTACTCTTCACAACAGATACTGATCAGACAACATGTAATTTTCATCTTTTAAAATAAATACACATGTACATGTATTACCTATCAGAATATTTACTCCTGTCCTTGTGGAAATTCTGAACTGGTTATACAGAAGGACACAATGTCCCGAAGGACCTGAAATTACTGAAAATTATAGCACTGATCTAAACAATTTTATCTTGGGTCTAAGTACACTAAATCAATGGCCGGCTATTATGTATCATTTCAAATAATCCATAACAACAATGAATTTCTTCTACATCTTTCTTATGCAAGTCTTAACCCAAGAAAATCAGGATTGAATCCAACTGCCTTGAACCTCAGAAACATGGATTTTGATGTACAAACCAGAGACAAATTACTGTAGACAGGGCTAACAACAAAGGTTAGCAGAGGCAATGAACATTCAAACTGGATATATGTGCTGCCTTATCCATCTCATGTATAAAGCCATTTTTCTCCTGCTCAGGATTAATATTATTCCAAGGAAGCTGACAGAAGACAGAGAATTCCAAAGAGATGAGGATACATATCCCAATACAATCAAGATCATTTCTTAGAAAGTTTTCCTGGAACAATATTCAGATTCTAAGAGGGAGGTCAATATTGCTGTTATTTCAATCAATGTTCAAGAATCTATGGTTGAATCAAACTGACTTGGAAGTTAATTGAGCAAAGCAGTTCATATGTCTGTAAGAATCTTGAAAGCTCATCTTCAGCACCACTAGGGTGTTTCTAAGAAAAATCCTGCAACATTTGACACAGACCAAGTAGCTTATGAGGGGCCAGACTTTTAACATGATAAAGAAATGGCAACATTAAAACATTTTTCTCAACATTTATTTAAAAAAAAACAAGTTACATACTTTATAACCAAGAGATGAGCTTATTCAACCACAGAAAAGGTTTGTTCTGATATACACATACAAATTGATATCCATGACAGTGCTATAGCTCATATTGTGAGATAACATCTTTCAGCACTATACATTAGCTTACATTATATTCTGTACAAAAATAATCACATAAATCATATTTTTTGCTATAGGCCTAATAATTTCTTATTTTCATATTTTGTTAATCCAACAAGCATCTACATACAACCAATAAGCTCTTGTTCCGGCTATACAAGAACTATACTTTAATCCATTTTTTGTCTATCTTAATATAAAATTTTGCAACTTAAATCCCAATGGAATACCATAATTTTACCAATTTAATTCCATAATTTTATCAATCCACAACACTAAGAAAACCACTGAGGAAAAATATTTTCTTTAATTTCACATTCTATTCACATAAAATTGGCTTACAAACATAATCCTGTGTAAGTGATATAAATGCAAAACTAAGCTTGAAATGACAGATTTAATCAATAGCAGAAATTATTCCTAAACCATTTATTTCTGTTTCCTAGGGTTAGAATGATCCACTTTAATTCCACAAGAATCTAACCTCCTAGGGTAGGATAATGCTATCTCTCACCTATAGTGTGTGATACAATGTGCTATCAAACTGTTTTCTGTATGAATGACAGTTGTAAATTTCTACTATAGCTCAGTCAGTAACCAATCAATGAGCTTCATAAGCTACAGTCCAGTTCATACTAACAGAGCAATACTTATCACAGAAATATGAGAATAAATTCTTGATGTAATGAAAGTTAACTGTGAAAATGTACCAAATAAATGTTTTATGTCATAACGAATTAACTGCTTTTCCTCAGATAATTACAAAAATTTAGCACAACTGGGGGTGAAACATTTTCATATAAAAAAAAAAGAGTAAAGACTTCTCCCAAATTATTTTATAAACAGCATAAAATATCTATTCATCATTAAAATCCTGTGAAGCATTAACCATCCATAGTTCCAAAGTACATCACATGTGTAAGATGTACCCTATTTCATAGTCATTCCTAAACTCTTGCAATAATGACCCTCCATTTGCTACACAAGAGAAACATATTTGCTAGTATTCTATGATGCCAATTATTGTTGTTGGGTAATAAAACTACATTATATTTTCATGTAAACCAGCCTGGCCATTATTAATTCATATTTTTATGGCAGAGCATGTAATAAAACAGGCATGCATACATCCTTTGGTCTGCTGTCTGGTGTATGAAATTTGCCTTAGTACAGAATCTGCTTGATTATGTATAACGAAAATGCTTCCTCATCATAAAAACATGTCCGTGTAATATATACCCCCTTGAACCCCACATTTATATAGAAAAACTGGGGTATGCAGGGGTATACCTTTTTTTCTTATTTTTGCTCCAAAACATAGATTGTGGGTACTCGTTAGAACCGCCTCGGCGAGGCAGTTCTAACGTGTACCCACAATCTATGTTTTGAGTAAAAATAAGAAAAATATTGAAAAATTTCTACTGAAAATTTTCATTTTTTTACAACTTTAAAAATCTCTGTATATTGCATGGGCATGATTTCGTAATGTAAAATGAATTTATTTATCAGCACATGTAATATCTCCATTCAAAAGACATCACAGGGTAACTGACATTTCAAAATGTCTCATGTGGTTTGTTCTGATAGCTAGATTTATGCAAATAAAATTGCAACAAAGATGCAAAACTGCAACAAAAATGCCAAACGAAAACATAAAATGTCCAAGGACAAACTTCATGCTCAGCAAGATCATGACACTGTCCTATCTAAACTGATGGTCTAAAGATGCTCTAAGCTTTAAATTGAAAGACATTTGAAAGCTTTTAAATATTCATGTTGTATAAAGTTTATCTAGATTTAATGCAATACAGATTATCTTGTCATTCAATACAAGTCTAAGGTCTTCTCTAAAATCCTACTTGGCATATATAAAATGCACAGCAAACAAAATTTTGTGATTATTTTGATTCAATCTTAATTCAATCATTTACAGACATGCATTTTGTATTTTGGATGTGTGTTTTATGAGGGCCTGCATTTTGTTATCTCTGTTAAGTAGCTGATAGGCAGATTTCAAGATGGATAAATGCTATTTAACACAGTTTTATCTAAATATTGAATGATTTTATCATAAACATTGTTTAACAGGCAGACCTGTTTAACAGGCAGACTTCTTGTGCATACAGACACAACAGTTGTGGATTTAAATCCTTTTCATTCTAAATGTTTGTATAAACTCAACAGTTTGGTCACCATTTTTATCAAACTTCAAAAACATTGCATCTATTGATGGTTTTATCATGATAAGTTTTTAAAATTCAGATTATTGGATTAAAGATAAACCTGTCTTTAAAGATGGATTAGTCTTTGTTTAACCATCAACAAGGCTATACTGTATAAACTCTACAATCTGATAGTAAATATTTAATTCAAAACTAAATGTTTGAATTTATAGATGTGCCGTTGCGTGACAAAACCAACAATCTGGGTTTCCGACCAGGTCCGACACAAACCGGCCTGTACAGTCATAGAAGCAGGCTAGAGACTTGAAATTTCGGATTTATAAAGAAGAGGGATTGTACTACCCATGTAGCAAAAAAAAAGGCACTGATCAGCTTCACGGTAGCCGCGAAGCTGGTCTGCGCCTTTGTTTTTGCATATGCAAATTGTTGGTTTTCTCACGTGGTGGCTCAGATAATCTTGACATAAATCATTCATTGAGTTCTTATAATTCATGGACAGGCTAAATGAATGTTCCAAACTAAAAACAATGAAAGAGGCACAATAAATTGTCAACAAGACACTTAGACTATTAAAGTCCAATTCGCATCTGCAAAAAATACACACTGTAAATATACTCCGGTGTGTATTTATACTCCGGTGTGCAAATCAACCTGAGAGTAAATTTAAATTGCGTTCGCATGGGTTTTATCGCCAGGAGTATTTTTGTAGGTAAATTTATCATTTCTGGATTAAAACCTGTTCATTTAAGTTTTCTGTATTTGCAAAACAAGAAGAGGCTGCTTCAAGGTGTTCATGTAGACTTTGGCAGCAGAGGGGAATCATGTAATGGTCAGGCATAACCTTAGCAGTTATACAGTTCCCTTTTTTCATCCTTTCACAAGGAATTACTGTTAAAATGCCCCAAAAATCCTAACCAAGAATGATGAAGAAATAGTGTGGCTGTTTGCACTCCATATGATCTAAAATGTTATGAATGGCAATAAACTCTTATTTAGCAACAATGTCCACAGTTTCAGCAACTGTCATATAAGCAGAATATTGACTTGAAATAAAAGGGTGCAGGACATTTCGTCTAAAACCATTTCGTCTAAAAGCCATTTCGTCTATAGGACATTTCGTCTAAAAGCCATTTCGTCTAAAGGACATTTCGTCTAAAGGACATTTCGTCTAATGGACATTTCGTCTAAAGAACATTTCGTCTAATGGACAATTTGTCTAAAAAATCTAGTGGGTGCGACATTTGGTCTAAAAAAAAGTTAAGAAAAAATAAGAATTTTTAGACCAAATGTCGCACCTTACTGGAAATCAATTTCAGATGTGTGACTTGAAATATTTATTTATCATTTCTGCAAGTTTATGGTGACAATACATGTATATTGATCTATCTTAACTGGTCATTAGAAG
The DNA here is from genome assembly GCA_964017185.1 of Rugalucina vietnamica. NCBI lineage: Eukaryota > Metazoa > Mollusca > Bivalvia > Lucinida > Lucinidae > Rugalucina > Rugalucina vietnamica. The sequence goes on from OZ024880.1 coordinate 39,537,732, forward strand.
CAGTTATCAAACGGGTAGATATAATGCAGTGTTTAGGATTAGTTTTGGTCCATTGTTGTCTGTTGCAGTTGTTGATTGGTAAATAATAAAAGCATTATATATTTTTTAAATAAAAGATGCTGCTGCAACAGCGCTGGAGAGATTGGCTACTATTTGTCATATTAAATGATGAAATTGATATCCAATGAAATATTGTTCAAAAATATTTTCCTTATCATTTATGTTTTAGACGAGTTTTAGACGAATTTTAGACGAATTTAGACATTTTTAGACGAATTTTAGACGAAATGTCGTATTCGACGAAATGTCTATTAGACGAAATGTCAATTAGACGAAATGTCCTTTAGACGAAATGTCATTTAGACCAAATGTCTTTTAGACGAAATGTCCTTTAGACGAAATGTCCTTTAGACGAAATGGCTTTTAGACGAAATGGTTTTAGACGAAATGTCATGGATCCGAAATAAAAATACTCATGGGTAAATTTTACTTTGCATTCGCATGGGACATAATAGTAAATTTACATGTGTGTATTTGTAAAAATAAAATTTGCATCTGGTCAGACCCAGGAGTAAATTTACCCATATGTAAATATACTCTGGTGTGTATTTGCGTTCGCATGCGCCATTTACTTACCCCGAGTAAAATTTGCACACCGGAGTATATTTACACGTGTGTATTTTTGGCGCATGCGAATTGGACTTAACTCAACATTTGTAGCATGACCCAAATACCAGCACTAACGCAAGCAGTTTACTGGAATTCCACTTTGTTGGCAAAATTCAAGTCCACTTGACAGACCTAATGTTAAAGCTTTTCTCCATTACTAGAAAGACACAGACTTCTCAAACTAGAATGAATTTTAAGAAGCAACAGCCACCAACTTACTACAAAAATCCTAGAATTACTAGTCACCCCCCCCCCCCCCCCCTGCCCCCCACTTGACAGACCTAATGTTAAAGCTTTTCTCCATTACTAGAAAGACACAGACTTCTCAAACTAGAATGAATTTTAAGAAGCAACAGCCACCAACTTACTACAAAAATCCTAGAATTACTAGTCACCCCCCCCCCTGCCCCCCACTTCACAGACCTAATGTTAAAGCTTTTCTCCATTACTAGAAAGACACAGACTTCTCAAACTAGAATGAATTTTAAGAAGCAACAGCCACCAAATTACTACAAAAATCCTAGAATTACTAGCCAACAGACCCCCCACCCACCCACCAACCATGCAACATTTCACTAGACAAGTACACCCAGACCAGACAGATCAATGTCCAGTTTGTTGGTATGTTCAACTCGTTGACCTTTGATGGACACTATCTCCCCCATCCCCACCACTCCCCATGACATTCCACTTGCAAAATACACTCAGATCAGACAGATCGATGTCCAGTCTTTTGAACCCTTTGAACTTTGATGGACACTATCTTTGTAGCTTACAAATTAAATTGTCTGAACCATAAAATAATATCAGTGAATATTGAGAAACAATAAAAGTCGGAATCTTAACAATGATGAGTGATCAGGAGGGGAATAATAAATTGTCTGAAGATGAACATTTCTGTGACTTCTATGACTTCACTATCCTATCTATTGGAGAATATACTTCCATACTGGGACATTATCAAACAATGTGAAGATTGTGGCACTAAAGTAAATGCCCTTGTCTGGTAACCTCCTACCCACCTATGCAGGTTCTGCTTTCAACTTCTAGAGTGACACTGAGTGCTGTATCTCTTGACACTGTGGTGACCCGCTGTTACCCAGACCTACCATCAGGAAAACATATCCATGAAATGTATACCCCCTCATACCCCACTTTTATATAGCAAAAATGGGGTATGCAGGGGTATACCTATTTTTCTAAATTTTGCTCCAAAACATAGATTGTGGGTACTCATTAGAACCGCCTCACCGAGGCGGTTCTAACGTGTACCCACAATCTATGTTTTGAGCAAAAATAAGAAAAATATAAAAAAAATTCCGACAAAATTTTCAATTTTTACAGCTGAAAAAATTCTCTGTATATTGCATGGGCAAGTTTTCGTAATGACTAATGTCCCTCGCCTTGGAACCTCCTACCCACCTATGCAGTTTCTGCTTTCAACTTCCACACAGTGACACTGAGAGCTGAACATCAGTTGCTGTATCTCATGACACTGTGGTGACCCACTGTAACCTAGACCTACTAATGTACAAATTAGAACAAATTAGAACATTGTAGATACTGACAGAATACATCAACAAAGTTCACAGTGAAAACAAGATTCACATACCACTGGCCGATCCTATGTTACTAGAAGGCATAATTTGCACTCCAACTGCCAAAAGGGTTACAATATTTTGTTGTTGGGACAGGTGAAACATTGGAGAAATATTTCAACAATAATGTTTTTCACAAAAATATAAATATTATTTTTCTTGTATCATATTGTGTATTAAGTGTTGAACCCTTATAACAGCAATTATCAGGATAGGTGAGCAGTGTTACAATGTTTGTGCCAAAGTTATATCAACATATGTAATAATACAACAGTTTGTGTAAGTTTGTTTGTCCAAAGTTTATAAGCAATATTCCCACAATAACCCCCATATTTCACAGCTGGATTATTAACACAACTGGCCCATTCAGGTAGATAATGTTCTTGACCACTGGTTTAAATACATGCTTCAGCTGGATAAGATGTCTGGATAGTTATTTACTGTGATGCAATGTAACTAATTTGGTGCAAGAAAAGCTGTTAGCGGTGTTTATACTGTATACATTGTGGCATGTACAAGTGTTTTGGCTTCGGTCAACTGGTACAACTGTGTGTCCCAGGTATAAGCATTGCCAACACTCTTTGTCTGCAGGTGGCACTACAACACAATTATCATGCAAATATCCTCTTTGCTTTACTTGAATGTTACTATGGAATGGAACAAACAGCTACGATAAATAACATGAAACATGTTGTTGAAGATGAGTCTCATCTTTGCTTTACATGTTCAATTGTTGCGAGATGTTTTTGACAATGCTGAAAACATGAGTGGGCAGAGGGAGGAGATATCTGAATTTTCAGCTGAATAGGATGAGTAGACCCTAAAGACCATATTCACCTCATAAGCTAGTTGGTAGACCCTATGAATCTCAGGCCACAAAATAATTAATAATTAACCCCATAAATGACCCACAAAGTACTCAGCTAATTACCCTAACTTCATGTCTCCTGAAGGGTCACTCCATCATCACATCCCATCTCACATTCCCTTCCCATGATCCACTTGGCTTCAGATCTGAAGAGAGAAAAGTAGGTATAATTAACAGGAAATCTTTTCATAACACAACTTCTGGATATACTAAGGAATTACAGACAGTTTTGTATTTGGTAACCAAAATTTCAAGGTTGCTGCCACATTAAGTAGCCCAATGTTAGACCAGATATTGATGTAACCCATCCTAATTAACTCTGCATGTTGTTTTAATGGAAAAGACAGAGCCATCAATTTCCTGACCATACTCTGTAATAACAAATATCATGCCTCTAGTTTGCAAATCTGGAAAAGTTTGGACTGGGCTGGATTTAATTTCATGGTATGTGGCAAAGCAAACAGAAACTGTCAGAGTGGCCTCATCTGTTATGAAACCAACAGCTCACCAACAGCTGATTTACTGTGGTGCTGAAATCAAAACATCATAATGTTAATTGCTCAGCATTCATCACTTCCCCAGTAGGTGACAGTGGAAACAGAAATAATTCAGACATTTATTCAAATCATTATTCATTGATTTTTTTTTTTATTGACAATATCTACAATAAAATTCACCTCATAACCAAGATTTTTGGCACTCAAAAACAAGATTCTTTACAAATAAGGACAAAATGAAATTCATCCTCCATCAAAAACATTGCACAGTAGCTGAATAAAGATTGAAAGATCCGCATCACCATGCTAATTTGATGCAAATATATGCAGCTATTTTCTGTCACTTCCACATGAGTGATTCTGCTTACTTGGCCTACCTATCTCTCACTATCTACCCTAGCAGCCAATTAGGGCTCCTGAGGAAGGGGCCACTTGTTTTGCCACTTGTCACCTTATCTTCTGGTTTATTAATTACACTTATGCAAATATTGTATAACCTCCAACCACTGCCACCAACCATGTTCTCTTTAATAATCCCATTATCAGAAGACAGATTAGGAGAGATAAGATCTCCCTAATGTGGCCCCTAACGGAGCGGCCTGGTGGCTGATTAAAGACTTGATGTGGTTCCCTGCTGCTTGATGCACTCAGGCTGCTATGTGTGTGGTCAATGTTGGGCCTGCAATTGCATTGTACTTAATCATGTTAACATGCACTAGTTAGTTGAAACCACTAAGCCCGCCCCCCTTTAAGCACGCTGGGTTTCAGGCAGGAAACCTAACTTCAGTCCCTGCAGTGCTGACAATAACTGTGGGTTACCTGCCATGGTTTTACGAATCTACCACCAGTCTGGGCTACTGAGCAGGAAGTTGTCAAAAGTCAAAGTACATATACCTGCTATATTCTTCAGGTCTGGAGTGGGGGGGAGGGGCGACTTTTAGACTAGAAATGGCTTAGACAGATATAATGTATTACAACAGTTTGTAAAGCAGTGTTTCTCTGATCTTGGGACAGTTTCCAGAGATAGGAATTCATCATCCATTGGTTAATAATAGCATGTCACAATGAAAACAGCTAAAATTTGACATAACTTTTCAGACTTTCAGGCTAGAATTTTCAAGAGGAATCAATATGAACATCAATATTAAAACATTATTTATTGAGCACTTAATTGTGGCTTCTTTTGTCATTTTAATTACAATTCAATATGAACATTATGGACAGAATAAGAACTAATCTAATATTTTTCTAACTCATAAACCCTAATTGATTATCCCATAATTTACCATTTTTCTGAAACAATGCTAAATCAAAGAATAAAATCTTAATTATCCTAAAAATTTAGAAAAATTGCTGGCTTCATAGAAAGTCATCAACCCCTGGCAATTTATGAAAAAAAAGCAAGACCAAAAGAAGCACAGAATACAGAATATTTTATCCAGCATTAAACATCATACAATGTTTATAGCATACAACAGTTCATTCTGCTGACATGCAGAAGCTCAAAGGCAATCAATTTGTTGTTAATTCAATACAAAATTATTCCATGTGACATTTCTTATCTCTGAGGCAGCAGAATTTCACTGATACAATCTGCCATCTTTTAACTTTAATTTGTCTTCCTGCATTCCCTAGATATCTGACATACACAAGAAACATAAGAGTACTGTTAAGTTCCTAAGACTTTCCTGGAAATGTAGCCTTGTATGGTATCATTCAAGTTGTCGGAACATGTTTGAGGTTCAATAAACTAGATACCATCAACCCTGACAGTTGAGCTCCCAAGCCCTTTCAGAAAGGTTTTTCCTATCTTAAAAAGGGGTAGTCATTACAGGGACATATTCTCTTAACTGACCTTTATTTTAAATAATTGAGCCGCCTCATGGGAAAACCAACAATCTGCATATGCGAAAACAAAGACGCAGATCAGCTTCGCGGTAACCGCGAAGCTGATCAGCGCCTTTGTTTTCGCTACACGGATAGTACAGTTCATCTTCTACTTAAATCCGAAATTTCAAGCTTCTAGCGCTCTTCTGTGCTTGTAAAGGCCGGTTTGTGTCGGACCTGTTCGGAAACCACATTGTTAGTTTTCCCACGAGGCGGCTCAATTATAATGTTAGCCATCAATGTTGCTGCCTCAAGATCTTGAAGATGATAATTTGACATTTCCAAAGCCTTCAAAATTAATTTGACATTGTTGTTGGGTAAAATGATTGACAGGTCACATGGTATGAATGACAAGGACATTATTAATATGAAATTAGGGGTATGAAGAATATTAATACAGTTGAACCTGCTGAATCAGCCACCTGCATAAGAGAGCCAGTCTGAAACATTCCCAATCATTTTCACTATATTTTATCTCTGCATAAGACAGCCACCTCCACAAGACAACCAGCAGCCAGTAAAATCAATCCCAAAACAGACAGGCGACTTTCTCCAATTTGACTTATCTAGAGCTCGACACTTCTCTGCAAGAGTGTTTTGATAAACTGGTCATATATCATGAAATCTGCAGTGATTTGTTTATATGTAACTACATGATAGTAAAATGGTGATGTTAAAAGCAGCAGACTGGGTCTTATAAGTAGATTTAAACTGAAGGTAATTAAACTGCAAGAGCTGTTGAGATAAAACAAAATCAGAGAGATTTGAGAACCCCAAAATTGGAGGAGATTGGTGGAGAAAGTCGCCAGTGTGAAAATGCTTATAACTCTCTATAAGACAGCCACATCATACTTGCCTAAAGTCAAATTTCCCATTTACAAGCATTATTGTATTTAATTAAAACAGTTAATTAGCAGAAAAAATCAATTAAGTTAATACACATGAGGCTTTGTATATATTTTTGTGTAACGAAGCATGAAATGATGTCAACTTATGAAACACATACAGGTAGTCCTTCCTTAGAGAGGATTTTTCTTGTGACAGTAAGAATATTTTCTACATGACAACTGCTCTGACTGAACCTTGATAAGACAGCCACCTGTGTATAACAGCCAGCTTAGCTCACTCCCAAAGGTGGCGCTTTTATAGAGGTTTGACTGTATATGTATGAGCCTTCTCATAGGAAAAGGTGTGCTAAAATTTACTAGCTAGGTGTACAACTGGCCTTGGCAGTCAGAGAACTGCTTCGTTACTGCGGGAAAAGCTTGTTACATATTGAACAAAAAAGAATCTTACTGGACAGAGGAATTCTCGGTCAAGCCACAAGACAAGTTCTCTCATTATGCAGGTCACATGACAACTGTTCCTCTTTAAAGTCAATATATCAGTATGACTGCAGTTTAAAGATTTTCCTGGTGGAAAAAGACAAAGAAAGAAAACAATTTCTTAGTAACAGCTGTTCAAATGAATTATACATGTTTTAGTGTCAAGCTAAATTGCATTATAGAGCAGTTAGAAGTACAATTGATAAGGCTTTCAGAAGGTAATGCAAAGAACAGCAAAACATCACTGTGACCTTGAATATTCAACGGTCAAGGTCAACTACATATGAACAATGGCTTCCAGTAGAATGGTTCTCAATAATGATCACTAGCAAGAGCATATAATCTCTGAGAGATTATAGGCTCCTGCCACTAGCTATTGACTATTTGAATATTAACATGACTTGTGTACGCTTGCTTGTTTGAGGGTGAGGGTGGGTGGAGGTGTTTGGTGGGGGTGGAACCGGACAGTGAGTAAGCCTCACAAATATCTGCAAGATGACAGTCGATGAAAATCTCATATTACACCAAATAATGTAGGTTATAGTAATACCTCTAACAGGTTGGTAAACATCATCAGTATAATAATTCATAACATCTTATGTTTTCATCTGGACCTGATCATATCTCTGTAACTACACAGTTTCTTTAATTAGTTCTCTCACACCTACTGATCATAGGTCAGACTCAAACAAAAGAAACAATCAGTTTTTCTTGTAGTCCAGTATAGTTCACCTTTTTGAGGTTTCTTTCTATCTTGTTTTATAATGAAAGACAAATTTGTATCAATCCTCTGCGTCAATGTTGTCCATGTCTAAAGCAGGTTTTCAATGTGTATTCCATTTCCTACTCTCAATCAGAACTGTTACAATATGTGGTAATGTATCCATTAGTGAGAATTGTTCTAGAGTCAGTAGACTCAGCCATCACGAAAACATGTCCGTGTAATATATACCCCCTTGAACCCCACTTTCATATAGCAAAACTGGTGTTTGCAGGGGTATACCTATTTTTCTTATTTTTGCTCAAAAACATAGATTGTGGGTACTCGTTAGAACCGCCTCGCCGAGGCGGTTCTAACGTGTACCCACAATCTATGTTTTGAGCAAAAATAAGAAAAATATCAAACTTTTTCTGATGAAATTTTCAACTTTTAAAGGTGAAAAAATCTCTGTATATTGCATGGACATGTTTTCATAATGGCAATAATATAGATATGATGTAGAACTGGTAATGAACTAATGATGTATACTGTGTTGGGGGCTTCCTGGAAAATGGCTTTCTGATGGCTTTAAATATTGTCATTCTGCAAAATGTATGTTTGATGGAAACCTCCTAACTACATGTATTTGTTTCCTTCAAGTATGGGTCTCATTCTCAGGTAAACTAAATAAATGCACAGCTTCATGAAGTCCGATGGGTACCAAATGAAACCTTCCAACTATGAAATTGATTCATAATACCACGGTTTTGGCCTTATATGACTGAAAACTTAGGATGTTTATGGTTTGCTGCTACAAACAGGAATTGTACCCCATTAAACATGCATGTTGTCTACAAAATGCAAGGAAGATTTATTGCAAATCGCTCCATGTTTTTCTATAGCAACAACTATTGCAAAATTAACAATGCCACAGACAATATTGATGAATAAAATATGGAATAATTCATCAGACCTCCATGGAGCGCATTTGCGACAAAAATGTAAATAATTTCCTGTCCATTTAAGGTAAACTGTATTCCCAGGGCTCCAACATGGCGTGAATTGTGTGATTTGTATCGAAACTGCTGATATCATCAAAACGTAACAGGAAGGTTGCGATGGTGTAATAAATCATTCTGTTCTAGGGCTGTTTTACAAATCAATATAATACACAATAAGAGAAACAGTTTTGCAAAGGGAAGTAATTTTGTAACACAGCTATTTCATCGTGACAGTATGATGAAGCCTATATATTTCCATGTTCCATATTAAATTTTCAAGAAAAGCAGCCTGATCCTGAAATGTTCATCCTTGGAATCCTCCACATTGTGCAATCACATGCATGAATCCTTCTTGAAATTGTAGGTGGTTAATATAGCAGCAAAGGTTAAAGACATTTAAATAATCTAGATATATGTATCTGTAACATTATATAAGTTAATAAATCCTTACATCTCAATCCAGGGAGAGTCTAGGACTTTTTGAGTCATGGTATTTGATATCAAAATTTAAACTTGAAACCATTATTGGGATGGCACATTTCATTTTGATAAAGTTCTTCAAAAAGCTTGTGTACATAGAGGTATCACAATCCATCAGGATAACATTTCCATGTACCCCCTTATACCCCTGACTTGTATATAGCAAAACAGTCATGATATTTGATATCAAAATTTAAACTTGAATCCATTTTTGGGATAGTACATTTTCCTTTTGATAAAGTTCTTCAAAAAGCTTGTGTACATAGAGGTATCACAATCCATCAGGATAACATTTCCATGTACCCCCTTATACCCCTGACTTGTATATAGCAAAACAGTCATGATATTTGATATCAAAATTTAAACTTGAATCCATTTTTGGGATAGTACATTTTCCTTTTGATAAAGTTCTTCAAAAAGCTTGTGTACATAGAGGTATCACAATCCATCAGGATAACATTTCCATGTACCCCCTTATACCCCTGACTTGTATATAGCAAAACAGTCATGATATTTGATATCAAAATTTAAACTTGAATCCATTTTTGGGATAGTACATTTTCCTTTTGATAAAGTTCTTCAAAAAGCTTGTGTACATAGAGGTATCACAATCCATCAGGATAACATTTCCATGTACCCCCTTATACCCCTGACTTGTATATAGCAAAACTGGTGTATGCAGGGGTATACTTATTTTTGCTCCAACACATAGATTGTGGGTACTCGTTAGAACCACCTCCGCAAGGCTTTTCTAACGTGTACCTTCAATATATGTTTCGAGCAAAAATAAGAAAAATATGAAATATTTTCCGATGAAATTTTCAATTTCTTCAGCTGAATAAAATATCAGAAGTTTTTGTAATGGTATGAGCAGGCATTTCAAAATGACAGGGCCTGCATTATTATGCAGCATTTTACGTCCACATTAGTTCAGTTTGAGTTAACATTATCAGCTGCAGCCTCCCAAAGGCAAGTTAAAACTACACAGTGCACATTTTTCACCAATAACTGCCAAATGCCCTTCTTGACTCAGGAGAAGAAGAAAATGGATGTAGAAATACTTCACAACTAAACCCTCATGAAAAATGAGCCTGACATGAGGATTATGAGTGACTGCTTGGTTAGGAATGAACAACCTACAGATTGCCAGGTGACTCAGGTTTCATTTTAGGAATACCAATCCTCTCCGGGATAAACAAGAGAGAAAATTTAAGACACCTACATCAATTTTAGAAGGCATTCATATCCATGCCCCTTTGGGAATTGTATCTAATACAATCTTCTGTAAATATGATAGATTATGACCTGCCCCAGTCATCCATTTTACATGGAAACCATCATAGAAGTCATCCATTTTACATGGGAACCATCATAGATTTGTCCTGAAGTTGACCCAAATGTTGCAAAAACATCCAATTATAGCCGGAAATGGATTGATAGTACAAGCATATACAGTTGTCATTATCGACTACCATGTTAGTCAAACTTGTGAGAAACAAATTCAATTCATACCAAACAAGTAATGGGTTATTGGTACAAAGAGTGCTAGTTAGCCCCATAAAATTGATCAGTTAATAATTCAAATTGCAGAATTGATATAACAAAATCTAATTGCATGATGGAGAATTTCGCTTGCTTGCACAAAAATATCAGAATATTGATCAAGTAGTTTTCTATTCAATTTGATACCCATTTCTTTCCATTTCCTGACAGTATTTTGATTAGGCCTGCTTCAGCATAAGCATTTTTAAGATTTCAGATGAAACAAAATGTTGTATAATGAATTCCATATCACGTCATTTCACCAGATAATTACATGTATGAGGATGACACAGAATTGCTATGGCAGCAGGTTTTCAGAGAAACTCAGAACGTGATATTTGGATGAAGCAAAGAATTGTAGTCTCTTTGCTATGACAAAATAATTGTTCTTTGTGGAAGTAAAGCTTTCTGGGTTTTTTTTTTTAAGCTTTTATCAACTTTATGGTATAGAGAAAACACTTGTAATACTTATTCTGGGTTAATCCCATTACTGTGTTTTTCTTAAGGATAAAGGGTGGTTTATGATTTAGTTCAAGTTTTTGGCAATAACAGTTAGTTTAGAAAGCTCTAAGCTTCTTTGAGTATACAATTAGTATTAGTTGACTAATCTTACTTTTTATTCTGTACTTTTGAAAAACAGACTTTGATACAGTTTCAAAAGACTTGACATTAGTCCATAAGAAAACATTCAAGTTTGTTTGATAAATCTTCTAAGGTCACTGAAAAGATTTGTATAGCTTTAAGGTTCAAACTTTTAGTGGAATCCTATGTGAAGTATAATGAATCTAAGCAGTCTCACAAGCTATTATAATAGCTAGTACACTGACACCAAATTCAAGCAGTCTAAAAATAGATCATACCCTAGAGTCTCCTCTACAAGCTGCACTCAATCTTCTGTGCTTACTATGCATGCACTTCACTGAAACACACAAAATAGTTCAATATTGATGGGAAAAAAAACATGAATAGAATACATCATACTCAGGTGTGAGAGAACCCATGTTTTTTTTTGTTGTTGTTGTTTTTTTTTAATTCAGTTTTACGTCCCTTTCAAGACTATTTCAGCTCATATGAGATGGGCCAATCAGTAGGTGGGCGAAAACGGGAGAACCCCGAGAAAAACCACCTGGTACACCCGCAAGCAGAACTTGGCTTGTCTCACATATGGCCAGTGTGGCCATGTGGTTTTGCAACAAAGACCAATAGTGTAGGGTAGACCCTCATCAAGACCACTAAACCATCATCACCAAAAACAAGTTGTTCAAAACAGAAGAACTATGATGTCAGCCTGAGGTACCATTTTCTACCATATTAAGTATCCAATGGTCTGAAACCTAACTACAGCAGTAAAATCTGGCCTCCAGCAAAGTTATATTAGCTGATCTACATCTCTAACTGTGCTAAACAAACAGTTTTGTAAGAAATAAATTGAGAAAATAGATATCTCCCTGTCAAAGTAGGTAATCATTTATCTAACAGCCAGGAAAATGTCCAGAATCCATTCATGCAAATGTAGCAACTTATCCATGCGGAAACTTTCATAGCTGGACAAGCACATGATTATCAACAATTGATATTATTATCTGCGCTAAGCAAGCACAGCCTCTATCTGATTGGAGTGGCGCTTGATTAGTTTAGAAGTTACAAATTGTGAATCTGTCGATATCTGTCGCCTGTAATAGATGCTGATAGGAAAACGAGCGAAGCTGAAAATAGCAATGGATTTTTCGATAACTTTTATCAAATTATTTCGGTTTTATAGGTTTTCAAGAAGAAAGTTCAAACTCCTTAATTGGCATCTTTTCCTTGTAGAAATTGTGTTACCTAAGAAATAATGGGCTTTTACAGACTTTCGAAAACTAAAGTAAACCAATCAGACAATATAGCTCTTCCTGAAACTCAATCTGCTAGAATGGTCTGGGACTAAAATATTATTTCTCAGGCAAATTGAATATTATCTATATCCTCAGCCAGGGTTGGGAACTAAAATCTTGTAAGCACACATCAGTTTTATTCTAGAGATCTCGCGAAAGCTGTCAACTTGTAGTTTCCCCACCCCATCATGATTATTACTGTCAAATACCCTTATATGATACAGTTTACTCGACAATGGCGAATCACTAAGCGATCTAACGCTATTATTTTAAACATGATCATGGGAATGTTATTCTATTTGATACTAAGAACGTCTAACATATCTCAGCTTTACAGGAAAATAATAATTTTAATTTATTCTATTTCTTAATGGGAGATAACTCTGTTGATATGATACCTCCTGCATTAGACAATGGCGAACCAAACTCGACAATGGCGAATCAAATAGCCCATAGCCCAAAAGAAACCATTTTAGAAGAGTATTTTTGCATACAAATGTTGCCATCATCATTCGAAACTAAATGGTGTTCGATAATATTGTGTAAATTTGCTTTTAACCTTTACGTTAACTGTCAACAGCAAATGCCATATCGGAAAGGTCAATTTTACCGATTTAAGCATGTCTTATTGCTTTAATGAATCAATGTAAGCCTAAAAGCAAGATGGTTAAACCACGACTTGCACCAATATTAGTTACGCCATTGACCAAACCAAATGGTTCCAGGGCAGGCCTTCAAAAGGCAGATTATCAGTACTTGGTGCACATTCTTTTCACCACACAAAGTATGATTCGCTATTGTCGAATTTACATGTACATATTTCCCCACTTATATCTACATTAAATGTCAAAACTTTTATCAACTAGAAATGCGTGTTTGTAAAACACTATGCCCCCAACTGTATGCTTGTCCCTAAACTGGCAGCTTGTATGATTCATTATTTCATTCGAATTAAGTGAAATTTAATTTCCTAAAAAAGCTGTTCGGTTGCCTTTTTTGCCTCCATCCAGAAACAGAATGTAAGCCTTTGCATACAAGTTAGAAATGGAGTAAAAATTTCAAAATTGAGTTATTTTGTCAAAATTTGATGGAAAGTCCTCAAAAAGTAATCAGGTGATCTTCTTCTCAGCCCCAACCAGTATACCAAATATGAAGGCTCTAACTTAAATACTTTTTCAGATATCTTGCACACAAGATTTTCAAATTTTATTTTAAAAGGGCCATAACTCCAAAAAATGCATACCTTGAACATGAAAAAAAATGCCTGTCAACTATTTTTTCATGAGGAATTTGTATATGAAATTTCAAAACCCTAACATTCACTGTTCAAAAGTTTCAAATTTCACCGATAAGTGGAAAAATCAATCAAAATTTCAAAATTCTGTATTTTTGTAAAAATTTGACGGAAAATTCTCAAAAGTTAATCAGGTCATCTACTCCTCAGCCCCAACAAGTGTACCAAATATGAAGGCTCTAGCTTAAATACTTTTTGAGATATCTTGCACACAAGATTTTCAAATTTTGTTTTCAAAGGGACATAACTCAAAAAAGGGGCATAACTTGGCCATACAAAAAATACGGGTCAACTATTTTATCATGAGGAATGTGTATATGAAATTTCAAAACCCTAGCATTCACCATTCAAACGTTTCAAATTTTACCAAAAAGTGGAAAAATCAATCAAAATTTCAAAATTCCGTATTTTTGTAAAAATTTGACAAAAAATTCTCAAAAGTTAATCAGGTCATCTACTTCTCAGCCCCAACAAGTGTGCCAAATATGAAGGCTCTAGCTCAAATACTTTTTGAGATATCTTGCACACAATATTTTCAAATTTTGTTTTCAAAGGGACATTACTCAGAAAAGGGGCATAACTTGGCCATACAAAAAAATACGGGTCAACTATTTTATCATGAGGAATGTGTATATGAAATTTCAAAACCCTAGCATTCACCTTTCAAAAGTTTCAAATTTCACCGAAAAGTGGAAAAATCAATCAAAATTTCAAAATTCCGTATTTTTGTCAAAATTTGACGGAAAGTTCACAAAAGTTGATCAGGTCATCTACTTCTCAGCCCCAACAAGTGTACTAAATATGAAGGCTCTAGCTCAAATACTTTTTGAGATATCTTGCACACAATATTTTCAAATTTTGTTTTCAAAGGGACATAACTCAGAAAAGGGGCATAACTTGGCCATACAAAAAAATACGGGTCAACTATTTTATCATGAGGAATGTGTATATGAAATTTCAAAACCCTAGCATTCACCTTTCAAAAGTTTCAAATTTCACCGAAAAGTGGAAAAATCAATCAAAATTTCAAAATTCCGTATTTTTGTCAAAAGTTGACGGAAAGTTCTCAAAAGTTGATCAGGTAATCTACTCATCATCCCCAACCAGTATACCAAATATGAAGGCTCTAGCTCAAATACTTTTGGAGATATCTTGCACACAAGATTTTCAAATTTTGTTTTCAAAGGGAAATAACTCAGAAAAGGGGCATAACTCGGACAAGAAAAAAAATACGGGTCAACTATTTTTTCATGAGGAATACACATATGAAATTTCAAATCCCTAACATTCACCATTCAAAAACAAGGCGTTACACACGCACACACAGACAGACAGACAGACAAGCCCAAACCAATATGCCCTTCCAACTTTTTCAAAGTTGGGGGCATAAAAACAGGGATTTTATCATAACTAGGGATATTAGGCATTAAAGTAATGCAAAAGTGGCCATCATCAAATGCTTAGAAACGAGGTATGAAACCAATTTTATCTGAACGTTACTTTTTGTGGAACAATAAACTAGGCATCTTAGTTAAGGGGTCAAGCGTTTCAGCAACCCTGATTTTATTGTCTGGTGGAATTTTGACTCCATTCTTTTACCAAACCCCAAGGCATATATGAAAGTAAATGACTGGGTTATATAATAAATAATATCATGTCTAAGTTTCAAGAAATTCTGCAATATCTTTACGAGTGGTTCGCCATTGTCGATGATTCTCTATTGTCAAGTTCACTGTACTTGGCATTGCAGCTTCTCTTAGCAAAATTAATGCTTTGGGTCAAAGCAACCTCATAAATCACCTTTCGCTTTAATATTTACACATTTACATTAGTAGTAATGGTTGCAATGACATTAATTGTTGGACAAGGTCCCTTATTTGACAGGAAGATGTGTATTTCTTTTATATGCTATTATGACAATTACAAAATTGCAGCAAACTTGTCTAAAGTGACCCTAGCCAAGACAAACTGTCCACCTTTCTTCTTAAATGTATGATATACATGAAAATTACTGGAGAAATCACCACCTCTGTACCACATTAATAGCAGGGCAGGGCACTGTACTCTGCCAAATAGAGGTGCTTGATTGACGGCCAATCATAACTCCTGTTGTGACACTAATTGGACCAATTATCTCCCCTGCCTAGGAGATATAGCTTGCCCAGGGGGAGGTAATGATATATATTACAGATTTTTATGTCAGAATTATTTGTGCTTTTGTTTTGTTTATTATAGATATCATACACAGCTCCAGGTTTTGTAACATCTATCCACTCATATCTATCTCAAGGAGATACTTTAAACCCCTTTTCTTACATCACATATAACCATGTGACACTGTGAGGAACAGAAATGAAAGGAGTGAAGTTTAAAGAGATGTGTGTAGAAGTTTTCCAGGTATGGTATTTTATTATTATTTTTTCAGAAGACATACAAATCAGGACACACAACTGTAAGACTACTTCAAACAACCCCAGTCTGACATTCATAGCTGAGTCCATAATCTTTTACGACCACCCAAATACTACTGGTGGTAAAATGCCAGAACATCTATCATGCAATAAGCATATTAAAATACTGCATGTTTTCATGCATCCATTGAAATGATGTTAAAATTCTAACAAACATTACATTTGAGACTAAAGCACCAGAAGTCAAAATGGAACCATCAGAAATCCAGTAAAAGCATTTTATTCATGCCGATGCTGTGAACCTAAGATTTGGGAGGATCTGCAAATTCTCTGTTCTCAGCTAAATCACAACAATTATTTGAACCAAACACAATTATTGCCTGAAACATTCAAAGATAAATCAGTTCTTGGCTACTGAAGAAGTCAAATACTTTGGCATCAACACAGGAATGCATGCAACAAAGAAACAAACAGCAATCATAAAAGGTTCTTTCTCCACTGAAATATGACCAAACATAATCATAAAGACATGAATTATGAGAAATGTAGTTTACACTAATGACTATAATGTTTTACAGTATGGTCTGACTGGTCATTGAGAATATTGATGGGGAGCACAAACTGCATTATTAAGGTCAAACTTGTGGTCAGGCAAGGTGACATACTTTTACCCATTTTGTTCATACTATTCACTTGCAAAACATGGGATTTAGATCATTTTTAACTTTTCTTTGATTATAATCTTGACAATATCATTTTTTTGCATTTTTTTCTTCGGGCAGAAGGTCAGCAATTATTGTTGTCACCCCAATAATCAGGTGACATGCACCATTTTCATCAGAAATTTTCATACATCAAGCTACCATATCAACAGCCCCCTTCAATTAACATATTTTTGCTACAATTGTTGGATAAATTTGTCAGTATCAGTTAAACAAATTTAGCCCAACAAAAGAACCAGAAGGAACACAATAAAACTGCAGTAAAGCCTCTTAAATAGTCTATTGAAATCACAGTCAACTTTCTGTAACTTGATAACTTTCATGACTTTTGAAGTAGTTCATCCAAATTGCAATTATTTTTCAAGATTTTTATACTCTTTCCTGTGATTGTAATAACACTAAACACTTATCAATCTAAACACAGATTCTCACAGATTTATTGGGTGCTTCTTGTCTTTTTCAAGCAATTCAAATTCAATTTTATAGACCACCAATGTTGTTAAATTCAAATGGACATATAAAACTTAACTCAATTTGATCAGCCTCAAGATGAGTAAGATGGTCTTTATACCCCTGGACCACAGAGGGATGGTGGGTTTTATACCTTTTACACCAGACTGGTATTATCAAAGTACAGGTAATAAAACTTAATCAGGCCATAAAAGGATGAACCTGAGATTTTTATCACAATTTCTGTCATTTAGTATTACAACAAATTGCAAAGACTGACATGATCTTATCTAAATATAACACCCTATCCACTTCTTCAGGAGACCAGTATTAAAGAGGAAAGAAAAAGAAAATTGCACTTCATTGCATTTTTCAAGAGTTTCAGATAAAGGTACAGCTAGGGTGCTAAAAATAACTATAACAGTATGTAACGGATATTACATCAGGAAAACGTGTACGTGAAATGTATACCCCCTTAAACCCCACATTTATACAGTAAAACTGGGGTATTGTATACAGGGGTTTACCTATTTTTCTTATTTTTGTTCCAAAACAAGATTGTGGGTTCTCGTTAAATAAAAAAAAAAAAAAAATAAAAAAAAATTCCAATGAATTTCCAATGAAATTTTCAATTTTTATAGCTAGAAAATATCTCCATACACATATTGTATGGGCAATTTTTCGTAACTACCCCTCCTAAGGGCTTGTGGCTTGTAGTGTATTGTATACATAGACAACTATACTTGAAATTTGAAGTTAAAAGAAAAATCTGGCCAGGTGGCAGGGGCAGGTGACAATTAAAAACTGTTATGAAATTTCCAAGTAGATTTCTGAGGCAACCTGGAATAAAACAAGGATCAAGTGTACCACCTCAAGAGCACAATGACCACCTTGATATCTCAAAAGAGATCAAAACCATACCCAAGAGCACTTTATATCACACAGAGAAATTGAAGAAGAAGATACAATTCAAATTATCCAAGTGTTTGATGTGGATTGACATCTTGAAGCAAAGTTTAATGAAGATATCATGTTACTCTGGTGGTATAGCTGATAACTTTGATAGAAATCAGTAAACTATCATTGCTGATAAAATCATCACTCTAGGTAACAGAGGTAACAGTCTAGGTGATATACCTGCCATGGGGGAGGTTCAGGTCTAGGGACAAATACAGGTCACAACATCTTTAAAGGAACACAAACTAGAAATGCGTGTTTGTAAAACACTATGCCCCCAACTGTATGTTTGTCCCTAAACTGGCAGTTTGTATGATCATTTATTTCATTCGAATGAAGTGAAATTCAATTTTCTGAAGTAGCTGTTCGGTTGCCTCTGTTTTGACCTCAATCAAGAAACAGAATGCAAGTGTGTTTTTTGCAGGCAAGAAATGGAGTAAAAATTTCAAAATGAAGTAATTTTGTCAAATTTGACGGAAAATGCTCAAAAGTTAATCAGGTGATCTCCTTCTCAGCCCCAACCACTTTAACAGATGAAGGCTCTAGCTAAAATACTTTTTGAGATATCTTGCACACAAAATTTTCAAATTTTGTTTTCGAAGGGACATAACTCCAAAAAGGGGCATAACTTGGACGTGACAAAAATACGGGTCAATCATTTTTTTCATGTCAGGGGAATTGGTATATGAAATTTCAAATCCCTAGCATTCACCGTTCATAAGTTTCAATTTTCGCCGAAAAGTGGAAAAAATCGATCAAAATTCAAAATTACGTAATTTTGTCAAAATTTGACGGAAAACTCTCAAAAGTTAATCAGGTCATCTACTCCTCAGCTCCAACCAGTATACCAAATATGAAGGCTCCAGCTCAAATAGTTTTTGAGATATCTTGCACACAAGATTTTCAAATTTTGTTTTCAAAGGGACATAACTCAGAAAAGGGGCATAACTTGGACATGAAAAAAAATACGGGTCAACTATTTTTTCATGAGGAATCTGTCTATGAAATTTCAAAACCCTAGCTTTCACCGTTCAAAAGTTTCAAATTTCACCGAACAGTGGAAAAGTCAATAAAAATTCAAAATTCTGTATTTTTGTCAAAATTTGACGGAAAGTTCTCAAAAGTTAATCAGTTCATCTACTCCTCAGCCCCAACATTTATACCAAATTTGAAGGCTCTAGCTCAAATACTTTTTGAGATATTTTGCACACAAGATTTTCGAGTTTTGTTTTCAAAGGGACATAACTCAGAAAAGGGGCATAACTCAGACATGAGAAAAAATATGGGTCAAATATTTTTTCATGAGGAATACACATATGAAATTTCAAATCCCTAACATGCACCATTCAGAAGTTAACGGACGCACACACACACAGACAGACAGACAGACAGACACACAGACAAGCCGAAAGCAATATGCCCTTCCAACTTTTTCAAAGTTGGGGGCATAAAAATATGAGGTACACAATTGCCAAGATATCTTTAAGAAAGAGCTTCAGCACGGCTAACAAACCTTTAAATGCGTAACCGCGGCTAAGAAAAGAAATCCGATTCATGTCCTTCCGGTTTCGCATCAGATGACCAACAAAAGGTAAACAAACTTTTGCAGCTCGTGTTTCCGAGTAAAATATTTCGATTCAAAGACAAATATTATAATTCTCTGAATGCTATTTTATTAGTTAGACATTGCTATATTTGGACCCCAAAGGATTTCCAGAAATTTTTCTTTATAATCATGATTTTTATTCCCTACCCCAAAACACATGTTGGGATTGCATTGTACACGACGAAAATGTGGGTCAGTCGCAGGGATATTTTTAGATTTCCGCTCATTACGCCCATATTTAACGGAAAGCAATACAGTGCGCAGATGATTTTAACATTGTGTGAGGTCTGGTGACAGTTTCGTTGCCTCTGGCCAATGCATTCTATGCATATGTGGTTAAAAGCTGTGTTAACATTTCGGTTACGAATTTAATCATTAGAATGATAGCAATATATAGTCATTATAGAACATGTATTAAAGGTTTTGTTTTGTTAATTGTTTTACGCTGAAGATTATTGTCACATTCTCTCGTCCTTTCTTAATAGTTGCTTACTCAAATTTGGTGTGTTTGTGATATTTGCAGTGAAAATGTTTGATATAAAATAATACAAACTGTCTATGAAATACATGTAATAAAATCGTTCACATGCATGATATTCCTGTTCATGAAGACGATTTTACACCATTCTGTATACTTTAATTTGTTTTTTCTTGGTTTTATGTCTTTCAAAACGCTTTACAGGGAAATAAATACCATAACTTGAACAGGTTGAGGTTTTCAAACGTATCTTGAAATATATCCTTCATATTTTAATGATTAAATGCGTACCCATCTTTTCCTTCCCTTCAAATCGATAATGACAGGCACTAACACAACGAAATACTGGCACAGACATCAGATGCAATTTAGTTAATACATATCTGTAAATTTGTCGTGAAAACAATCACTAAAATTTGATATCCACCAGCAAATTGTCCAATTTTTAGTTGTATTTCACCGACTTTGGCCTTGTTGGAATACCAGGTTCGAAGAAGGGAATAAATAACTCAATCGATCCTAGTAGTGTATGTTTTGTTTACCTTTTCTTGGTCTTCATATGCGGAACCGGAAGGGCGTGAATCGGATTTTCTTTCTTAACCGGCGGTTACGCATTTAAAGGTTTGTTAGCCGTGTTCAGAGTGGAATCAGAGAATCAGCTATAGACTATAGACACTGAGTGTGAAAAAACTGCACCAGTTCAACCAGTCAATGGACTTAAAGTTCGTCACAAATGGGTTGTTTTGGTGTAAGGCTACAAATTGCTACAAAACTGGACAAATTGCCAACCTCATATCCATGCTGAACTGTCAATATCACTTCTGTATAATATGGCAGTTTCTGGTTTTGACAAGGAAAAGTGTTACCTGTGGCCATTTAGACAAACAAATTGCCACCCCTCTTACAATGAATACAGAAGCAACAAAACTAGACAAATTGCCAACCTCAGTGAACACGCTACAACTGTCAATACCACTTCATGGTAACATGACAGATTCTGTTTTAGACATGGTTACAGTGTTAGTAGTGGCCAGTAATTAGACAAATATCTCTATCTTATCTGTTAGCAAAATGCAAGTACATATAACAAAAGATGTACAACAAGAAAGCATTGTTTTACATGAGTTCATGATAGTTCAAGGTTGAAAGCACTGAGGTTCAGGGTCTTAAACGCCAGGCTTCATGTGCATACCGGAAAGTTAGAGGGAGACAATTTTACCATAGAGACTCAAGCCAAGAGTTTGCAAAAGTGGGCAGGATTTCCCCTATACTTCATGTTGTATTTTTACTAGATGCTAGTAACTGATGAAGGTAAATTTGTTAAATGGGTCTTCAAACTGAATTGAATTGAGCTGAAATGGATCTACTGATCAAAAAGCAAAGCTATGTCCAGATTAATGGTATGGCATAAAGCAGTCCTTCCGACGCATCACTTGACAGCCATTAATTGAATTTTTCTTGAAATGCAAGCTTTTCTCAACATCAAGAAAACATGGCCGTGCATTGAATACCCCACTAAACCCCACTTTCATATAGTAAAACTGGGGTTTGCAGAGGTAATAATACCTAATTTGCTTATCTTTTATCCAAAACATACATTGTGGGTGCTCGTTAGAACCACCTTGCCGAGGCGGTTCTAATGTGTACCCACAATCTATGTTTTGAGCAAAAATAAGAAAAATATTAATAATTTTCTACTGAAATTTTTTATTTTTTACAACTTAGGAAAAATCTGTATATTACATGGGCATGTTTTCATAATGAAAATGCTTCTTGCCCACCTATACAAACAAGCTATTTGTTGTAACTTGTTATACCTATTAACATTTACTTTTTGATTTTGGAAAGATATCCCATGCCACAATTTATCAAAACTGAATATCTAGCAGCAATAGAAAATAAATTGTTACCTCAAAATTAATTATCACCCAACTATCAAAAGGTAACAAGGTGGTTGACCTTCAAAGAAAACAAATCTCTTCAACAAAGACTTATTCAAACATTATTCTGGTCTATGATATGAAGTATGGGCCATTTATATCACCAACATTGTTATGATAAATTGGTGCCAAGTTATCCTTCCATTCTTGATTTACTGTTAGTATACCAAATTCAATTGTAGTTTATAAACATACACCAAGAAAGTGTTTAGAATTATGGAAAGTCTGCCAACATGTTTGCTACAGACAAAACCTTTAGTCTTTACTCCTACAATGAATATCTGTGACACACAGTCACACATACATATGTACACATAGTTCATCGGTCTGGCTCTGTCTTCTCATGTTTTCCATCATTATTCATCTTTGCAATAATGTTTAGCTTGCTTACTTGTACAAAAGTGGGAATATAGTGAGTTAGTGACACATGTATGGTGACAAACATGAAGCTACTTCAAATTATCTAACACTGTCCTAGGATTTATGCATCCCTCAAGAGCTGTGATTTTTTAAATAAATAATGACAGCAGACAAATTTAATCAGGTAATTATCAAATGCAAGTACTTAAGTGCATAAAAAAAAAAATATTGTTATGTGAACATATTGCTTACCATTTGTGCCGTGACGCGAGAAAACCGGTCTTCGGGGTTTCCGACAAGGTCTGACACAAACTGATTGGTACAGTCACTGAAGCAGGCTAGAAGCTTGAAATTTCGGATTTAAGAAGAGACACTGTACTATCTGTGTAGTGTAACTGCGAAGCTGATCCGCGCCTTTGTTTTCGCATAGGCAAAAAACTGGTTTTCTCACAATGCGGTTCATTTAATGTGAGAAACTACAAATTGAGATGAGTAAAATAATCTTGAAAAGGTCATAAAAATAAACGAAATAGACAAAAAGGTGCAGATTTATTATGACAATCTAAAAGTCAAAAATTTGTTTATCTGTTATGTTCATGGAGTGCCTGTTAAGTTGTATTATTCATTCAACATACATTTTTAAGATACATGCAAATCCAATTAGCATTTGAAATTTATTGCAACCATGCTTCTAGCTTTGAAAAGGACTGTTAGAACCCTTAATTCTGACACTTATTTCCTGGAAAGTATGCTAGGCGTGTGTCAAACTCATTGCTGAAGCAATCATATACAGCTAGGTATGTCAAGTATTCTCAGATGTAATTTAAGAAATTAAATCCTTCATGCCAAAATTCATTAATAACAGGCAGCAACTGGCTGATGAATCTGTAAAACTCATTAAATATGCACAAAGGGCAATCTGACATTCTTTCCTTGCCTTATCTCACATTTAAATTCTCTGCATCCATTTAATGCCCTGCTAATTTAGGAAGCATTGATGTATACAAAGAAGAACAACAGAGATAAATGACCTCCCTGACTAACACCAACATCCTGAGTTAATTAATGATGGCACAGAGGGTAGATAATGACTATCACAGACTGAGGCCATCTTAACCTCCTGACACCTTTAAACTTTTCAAGCACATTCATATCTTTTTTACAGAAATTATGGACATGTTAAAATGGAGACAAACTAAGAAAAAATACATTCAAAAGCTTTTTTCAGACCTCAATTTAAGTAAATATAGGAAATGTTTTTAGAAAAAACAATTTTGTGTCCAACGAAGATTCTCATTGAATTAACATTGGTAATGCAATATAGGAGAATATACACATGGATTCCAGAAATCAGTGAACAAGACGAACATGCTCCAGCAACACCATTCAGTCTGATCATGAACTTCTAACTTTGCCAAAAACTTAACATCAAAGAAATGTAGTCAATATAAATGGCAAGTGTTTACAGTTATTTCAATGTTTACAGGTTTGGCTTATAATCTACATACAGCACCTACATGAAAAAGCAGAAGGATGGAATGATACTTCATTAACAGATGCATTAATTTAGTCCAATACTTTTCTAGAATTTATTACTACATGTAATTTCATTTGAGTGAGCATACTATAAATCTTGACCAATCACAGTGACCCTTCCCTATAAGCAGCATTTGTCCTTCCCTATAAGCAGTGGTTGCCCCTCCCTATAAGCAGCATTTGTCCTTCCCTATAAGCAGTGGTTGCCCCTCCCTATAAGCAGCATTTGTCCTTCCCTATAAGCAGTGGTTGCCCCTCCCTATAAGCAGCATTTGTCCTTCCCTATAAGCAGTGGTTGCCCCTCCCTATAAGCAGCATTTGTCCTTCCCAATAAGCAGTGGTTGCCCCTCCCTATAAGCAGCATTTGTCCTTCCCTATAATCAGTGGTTGCCCCTCCCTATAAGCAGCATTTGTCCTTCCCTATAATCAGTGGTTGCCCCTCCCTATAAGCAGCATTTGTCCTTCCCTATAAGCAGCAATTGCCCCGCCCATTGCTAAAGCAATCATATATAGCATAAGCAGCAGCTGTCTCTCTCTATAAACAGCAGCTGCCCCTCCCTATATGCAACAATTGTCTTTCCCTATAAGCAACAATTTGTCCCTCCCTATAAGCAGCAGTTACCCCACCCTATAAGCAGCAGTTGCCACTCCCTAAAAACAGCAGTTGCCCCTCCCTGTAAACAGCACCTGTCTCTTGCTATAAGCAACAATTGTCACTCCCTATAAGCAACAATTGTCCCTCCCTATAAACAGCAGTTGGCCCACCATATAAGCAGCAGTTGCCTAACCCTATAAGCAGCAGCTGCCCCTCCCTATAAGCAGCATTTATTGCCCCTCTATAAGCAGCACATGCCCCTCCCTATAAGCAGCATTTATTGCCCCTCCCTATAAGCAGCTGTTGGCCCTCCCTATAAGCAGCAGTTGCCCCTCCCTTTTGTTATGTTCGATCCATTGACAACTGAGGAGCAAATGGAAGAGATAAATATATACATTATGAACCGCATCAGGAGAAAACCAACAATGTGGTTTCTGACCAGGTCTGACACAAACCAGCCTGTACAGTCACAGAATCAAGCTAGAAAGAAGAGGGATTGTACTATCTGTGTATCGAAAACAAAGGCACTGATCAGCTTTGTGTTTAACCCAAAGCTGGTCTGCACCTTTGTTTTCACATATACAAGATGTTGGTTTATTGATGCATCGGCTCATATTTTATCAATATTGACAAAGTTTTGACAAGTAAGATGCCACACTATATGGGCCGCTTCGTGATAAAACCGGATTTTTGCCTTTGCGTAAACAAAGGTGCAGATCAGCTTCACAAGCTGATCAGTGCCTTTGTTCTACACGGATAGTACAATTTCTCTTCTTAAATCCGAAATTTCAAGCTTCTAGCCTGTTTCTGTGACTGTACAGGTCGGTTTGTGTCAGACCTGGTCGGAAACCGCCAAGACTGGTTTTCTCGCATTGCGGCTCAAATAATAACTTTTTCTTCCTTTTTCTTCTTTTAATTCTTTCAATTTAGAACAAACACATTACTCAAGCAAGTACATCCAAGCACAGGAGACTGCACTCTGTTAGGAGTACACATGTAAAGCAGATGTAAAAGCCCTCCCCATCCAAAACTTTATGAGGCAACCTTTCAAGACACAACATAAAACAAAGTAATAACTTAAATGGTTCATATTAAAGAAACATAAACTGAATAATAAACTGAATAATAAAATGATTAACATTTCTCACAAAACTTTGACTAAATGGCATACCATCTCAAAACTGATTCAGCATGTAAATCTATACTGTAAATTTGGAAATTTTCACGTGACTTTTATTTCGCAAATTTTCTATATCTGAATTATTAGCGAATTCTTTTAAAAATTCGCGAGTGAGTGTCCATGTATTCTATAAAGTTTATAGTGACTCTTTATTAGCAAGAACTTGGAATTTGAGAGGCAATCACCTCGCGAATATTAGCCAAAATTAAGTTCTCGTGAATATTTCCAGATCTGCAGTATTTCGTAGAAAATGTCATTTATATTTTAATGCTCAGTGAGTTTTTGGAATGAGACATGAACCATGTGGAAAACAGATTTTGGTAATTATTTATGTAAATCCAAAAGAAACAATTAGAAAGCAATTAATGAAGCATTTCCAGAAATTCCAGCATGTGCAGCCAGGAACAGTTGCTTCATGCATAATATTGACACAACAATCAATTAAGCCGCGATGCGAGAATTCAGGGTTTCTGACCAGGTTTGACACAAACCAGCCTGAACAGCCACAGAAGATTGCTAGAAGCTTAACATTTCGGATTGAGGAACAAGAGAGATTGTACTCTCCGAGTAGCGAAAATAAAGACACTGATCAACTGTGCAGTTACTGCACAGCTGATCTGCATCTTTGTTTTCGCATAGGCGAAAATCTGGTTTTCTCACTATGCGGCTCAATTAAGGTGTTGCAACAATCTCATTAATTTCTGTCAGGAATTCCTTTGGCATATGAGCCTCGACCCAGAAAACCGTCCAACTAGGTCCGACATAAACCGGTCTGTGCAGTCAGAGAAGAGAGCTAGGATCTTGAAATTTTGGGTATAGGTAAAGGAGGAATTGTCCCATCCGTGTAGCGAAAACAAAGGTGCTGATCAGCTTCGCATTTACTGCGAAGCTGATCTGCGTCTTTGTTTTCACATAGGCAAAAATCCGGTTTTCTCATGACGTGGCTCATATCATCCAAAAGCAAAGTTCTACTTGATCCTGTCCTCTAAATATTGGTATGAAAGAACCCCCTGACTTTCATGCTAATCCCTACCCTGTGCCTTTGATCTCTGTGAAGTGATATAGTTCTTTTTCATGCACAAAAGACATGCATCTCCAATTCTTCAAATTAGGGATGATCCCATACTTACAACAAATCTGCAACAAATTGTTGGTATTCAGACTCATTAGCAAGAAAAGATATTTCATAATTTTCAAATGTCAGAATAAGTCTGAGAGTAACAAATTGATGCAAACATTCTGACAGCTGCACACAAATATATTTTGGATCCATCATATATTTTAGACAGATTCTTAGGCAAACTCAGCAATTCCCCAAAGAACTTTCTGGCAGTTTTACTAAAACGAACATTACAAAGACTTTATTACACTCAGGTCATATAAAATGACATATGAGGTTCACATGACTGTATTTACTTAAGGAATGATCATGATAATGGATGTAGTGGATGTAGTGGATGTACCGCAAGATGCAAACATGTAAGCATTTGGTGTCCATCCAAGAGCTACCTGATGGGCGGTTTGCCTTTATTAAGTCAGAGTGAACAGACAGGCATTGCCCCCAGTGTTAGGCTTATAATGCTGAGTGCCAAGCAAGGTAGCCACTGGTGCCATGGTATCTTTGGTATGACCCGGCTTGGGATCTAACCCATGACATTCCGCTCTGGAAGCAGACACTCTAACCATTACGCTAACGGAACCAGTACCAACAAAAACTTGGGATTTGCAATAAACATAGACATCCAATATGACGTAAATGTCAGCATTTCAAGGAGAAAGCGGATAATTAATCTAATTAGTGATATATACACCAAATATACCCTTACTGTACCGATTGCCATGCTTACAAGTGGCAAGTGCCAACTCCCACGAGGAATCACTGAACACAAGTTGTCATTATGTTAAAAGCTTTTCCTAAACACAATATTCTACACTGATTCCTAATGGCTTTTACTTATCCCAATAATGTTTTATATGTTCCCAGAAAATGGACATGACTTGTTAGAGTCATGGAGCAACAATGGAGCAATCAGTGGCATTCTTAGGGAACCTTGTCAAGTTCAAAATATTGCATGAAAATTTGCAGACTCAATGAAGCACTCTTTGGCTTACAATACTGTGGTATGAATGATAACTCAAGACATGGAGCAAAAGATGAGGGGCAGATACAGGATTTCTGGTGAGGGGGTTCAAATTTTCCATATTAATGGTGTTCATGTTTTCTTATTTTTACTTAGCTTCTCTTAAAGACAGGGTTTCTGTGCCGGGGGGGGGGGGGGGGGGGGGTCAAAATACAGGTAAACACAGGTAATCAATTATTGATTTTTTGGTGACAGGAATAAGCCAATCACATTACTGTATTTAGGACTATATATCATCTATTGGCTGAAATTTGATGTGAATGGTCTGAAGTCTACTAGTAGTGAGAAAATGACAACTGAATGCTAATCCCCTTTATATAGTCCAGCCCTGTCTTTAAATGTCCCCATGAAAAGTGAGATAATTTGGTACCAGAGAGGGTTTGAGCAAACCCCCTTAACTACTACTTGAGCATCAACATGAACATAACTTTATAAACTCAGGCTATACATGGATGGCGTAAGACAGCATGGTACATACATGACAAACATACAAATACATAATTATGATAAGCAAAGTATAAGAGCTATATTGTGACAAAACAGTAGGACTCTTGCAATCTAATGACTCAAACAGATCTGGCAATCACCTTACTGATCCGACTCATGACTTAACTGAATGATGGACCATCACTGGAGATCTATGTACAAAAGCAATTCTGCAACTCTAGTTTCATAACATATTGTTCCACAGTCCTCAGTGTAGATCAGATATTTCACCAAATTACATCAAGAAATGGTTTCTAGTCTTGAGTGGCACCAAATCTGATTTTCTCATAGAGCTCTTGTACCATTCTTGCCAATAATGTTATACAATAATAAAATTGTGTCCATAACCACCAGTTCTGTCTGAGGTAATTTGTTAATATATCACGGCCATTCTCAGACACAATAAAATACAGAAAACTGGCTATAAAAGATGATCATGAATATGGAAGACTAAATCTATCACTCAAACATTATGCAGATCCACTTCATAACAAAATATACTACAGATACATGAAAAATAAATGCCAGCAATCAGAAAGAAATTCCCACTCCAAAAGCTGCGGAGGGAAAAAAAACAAAATTGACAATCAGGTACAGAACATATCGTAAGCCACGTGAACAACTATTTCCCAAAAGGCAGCCACTTGGTTACATGAACTTAACTAAATGTAATGAAAACGTACATACTGGTTAGGTGCAAACAGCACAAAAATAGTAAAGTTTGCACCTAAAGAAGCCATCTCCAAATAATTTTAAATTGTAATTCATTTGCAAGACATGGATGTGGTTAACAATAGAGTGTGGACATTATATACAGTTTCTGAGCAAAACAGAAACATAAATGGAACTACTGGCATGTACCATGATTCAAATACATGTAGTAATATTTCAATCCCCTGATGACATAGTTTAAGGCCGTCTCACACAGAACACGGTTGGGCACACGGTTCCAATACAGTTTACTCGGTTATACACGGATTGACTGGTACGAGTATTGAGCTCCAACCGTGCCTGAGGATGAGTTGGTAGCAAATGACTCAAATGTAGCAAATGTGAGCACGGATATACTCGATCAAGCAATGTTTGTCACGGTTTGAACACGATTTGCAAACGATTTTCATACGGTTGTTTTACGGTTCCAAGTACGGTCTAGTTCGGTCTGTTACGGCCTAGTTCGATTAAACACGACGTTTACACGATTTACTGGACATTTACAGGGTTTATATACGGTCCCATCGACTTTTGTTCGAGTTATGCTTGAATTATTACACATTCGTGTATGGTTTGATATAAATTGACTCGTTTTGATGGCTTGGCTTCATAAATTAGAGTCTGAATCTCTGGATGTCTCGTCAGGTGGTATCAGCGCGTCCCCGAGCTCATCAGGGCCGATAGGGTCAGCAGGTTGAAGTGGTTGGAGGGCTTTGGAGGCCCTTTTTGTATTCTCGCTGGTGGCTATTCTTTTAGGGACCTTCTTTTTCCTTGGAGGCATTATGGGATTTCTTTCACTGTGGCAGCAGGTAGTGTTGTCTGTTGTGCTCCAGGACTGTATGACCATACACAAGCTTTGTACAGACGTAGAGACCGTGTCTGGTCGTACTTGACCATGTATAATTCGTACTTGAACCGTATTGATCGTATGACAATCGTATGAAACCGTACTGGTCTTATGGTGATCGTATAAAACCGTGTGTCCACTCATGTGACTCGTACGGTGATCGTGTGACATTCGAGTGTCAATCCGGGTGTTGGATGTAGGACTTGAGGACGGTTTCACACGATTCCATACGATTTATATACGATTTTGACACGGTTGAGCTTACTCGTGCTTTGTGATTCATGTGCGGTTGTATATACGGTCTCGTACGGGCTCACACGGTCTTTCACGGTCTTGTACGATCGCTTATACGATTATACACGGACATCGCACCCGTGCCAGTTTTTAAAAAGTTTTAAAAATCATACACGGCTTACACGGATACACAGTATGGCCCGAGTGTAAGTCGGATAATGCCACGGTTTATTCGGTTGTATGTACGGTTTACACGGGTGGCCAACCGTGTAAACCGTGTGTTCTGTGTGAGACGGGCTTTAAGTGCAGTTCTACAAAACAATTAATCTAAATGCCAGCACAATTCTAAGTGAAAATTTCATGTCTTAGTTCAATCTCATTAGAAGCAAGAGCTTAAAAAGTGCTTATCAATGCCTCTAATAACCAGCAAGAAAACTTATATAAACTGAAATGATGACGTGCTGTCAATCGGTGAAGATTGAGTCCAAAAATGTTTCAGTCAAAAATATGTAAGACAATTCTGATCTACAGTTTCAATTTCAAACAATGCTCCTTTCCTTACAATGCATTATCTCAGATTTGATCATTGTTTTTATTTCAAATCCTACGGGTAATGCACCAGTCATTTGTATCCCCGGCTCCCCCGGGGCCGGGGATAGCGGGGACATAGCGGGGCTAAAGTGCCTGGCTTTAACCTCTGATGTGTCCCGGCAGTGCCGGGGATTTGCCGGGGTTATGATTTCCCGCCAATACACTGTCACATTAATTCAAATTAGATTTTAATGATATTTTTAACATTTAATTATCTTTATGGTACTTATTTAATTTCCAAATGCACCTAAACATTTACATGCATAAAATGAGGCCCTTCTCCCATGTTTCAGTTTCATCAGAACAACTTCCAGCTGTTGTTCCACGTTATTGTCAGCCCCTGGGGAGCCGGGGCTTTTAGCAGGGGTTTTACCAAAACTCTTGCCCGGCAGTGCTGGGCTTTTAGCCGGGCTTTAAAAATTGAAAAGTTAAAAGCCCCGCTATTCCCCGGCCCCGGGGGAGCCGGGGATGCAAATGACTGGTGCATAATGAGTATTTTGGACATCATGCCTTTAATCACCAAATGCATCATCAATTCTTCAGAGTTAACAAGTACATTGCCATGGTATTGTCAGATCTTTAATTCCACCAAGTGCATAATTTTCATGACTTGACATTATCACCACCCTTTTGTTACAGAAAAATAGTTTCATTTCACCCTATCAGTCTGTCTCACTTCTTTGATGCACTTGAAGAACCCTGTCAAGACTTCTAGCATTTAATTAGTTCAGGTCCTTTGATTTGATATTTGGATTGTAATCATGTTCCTAAAATTGAACCAATTAGATAGATTGAGTTGAAATTATTTGAACATTTGCTGAAATGATGAAAAAATTCTCTTGAACCTGATGAATTTACCTCTTAAAGAAAAATTGAAGAGATTAGAGAGAGATTAATGCAGAATGCAGACAGGAGATTCAAGAAATAAAATGAGCTGCGCCATGAGGAAACCAACAATGTGGTTTCCGAACAGGTTCAACACAAACTGAGCTGTACAAGCACAGAAGATGGCTATAGGCTGGAAATTTTGAATTTAGAAAGTAGAGAAATTGTACTGAACAGAACAGAACAGAACATACCTTTATTAACTCTCAGATTGTACAATACAACATATGAGATAATGTACACTGATCATGGACAAAAAGACAATACTAAAGGTGTAGTGAAAACAAAGGTGCTGATCAGCCTTTGTTTTCACAAATGCCAAATGTTTGTTTGTTCAGCTCAAATGATGCTCAATATTTGATTTTGGTGCCTGGCAAAATGTTTGTTTGTTCAGCTCAAATGATGCTCAATATTTAATTTCAGTGCCTGGGGAAATGTTTGTTTGTTCAGCTAAAATGATGCTCAATATTTAATTTCGGTGCCTGGCTTGAGCAGTGCTAAACTTAACATATCGGGATGTGACATCACAAAGAAAACTCGGGAAACTGTTAAATGTATTTGATGGGACATGGTGCATTTTTAAAGGACAGCGTAATTCAATGTTTTATCACATCTTTTGTTTTAGATTTTTATTTTAGTCAACAATTTTTCAGTCATGTCTGGATGGAGCCAACGCTTCCTGAGTTTAACTAGTACTGTAGGGAGTTAATGTGTCTTGCGCAAGGACACAACACGATGACGCCTGTGGGGATCGAATCCAGAACCTCTCGATTCGGAGTCCGACGCTCTACCACTACGCCACCGCCCTCCCTTAAGATTAATTTGTTATCTTCAAGAATTAATGCTACTGTCAATATCAATTCATAATGTGTGTAGTCTATTAAAGAGATAATTGCAGGAAGCATGTTCTTGATGAATATTTGCTCTATTGCCATTTTCTATTTCAACTTTCTCTGCTGTAACATATGGCTAATGTCTGAAAATCATCACTTTCTCTTTGTGCCAAAAAAGAAATTTGTTATCATGTTTGACTTTATTAAATTATGTCAGGAAAGTTTATGATTCTGTTGGTGTTATAGGATGACAAAAATTGTGAAGAAGAATAGTTTTATGAGCTCCATTAAATACCAGCATTAAATCAGTAAGGTGATCAATGATCTGCGGTTATAATGAAAAAATATGGAATTTCCTCACATCACAAGCATGTTTTCACAACTCAGAATATTAATAATCATAAAGGCTGAACAAAGCAACTATTCTATCAAAGACAAGGCATTTAAAGGGCCTTTTGTCAGCAGTAGTGCGGACAGTTTGTTTTAAAATAGCCACAGTTTTCCTGGAAAGACCACTCAGAATATTTATGTAAGTTCAGCACTCAACCCCACTACTGTATCATGATTAGATGACATGTTTATACAGCAGTTTTATGATGCAGCTAATGACCACAATCAACAACAGGACCTAACTAGTTCCAGCTCTCAGTCATTAAACTGTGATTTATAGCTGTAACAACATGCTCATCAACATTCACAATGTCTTATACTTCTATGTCAGCTGCTGGTGTCAGTCCATCATGTCCAGTCCAAGAACTGAATCTGAATCTGAATAGTTTACTGGTGACACGCCAAATGACATTATTTCACCAGGGAGTTCGGATGGGGGAGAAATTAGTCCCTTGAACGCACGAGTGAAGCGAACTTGGACACACAGTCATCAGACATTTCAGCAGAGGAGATAAGTGAATCAGGGAGGTCATTCCAGTCCCTGATAGTCTGTGGAAAGAAACTACTTTTGTAAGGTTCTTTGCTAGCTGAAGGTATCTGAAAAGCCAAAGAGTGTTGATTTCTACTACGCCTATTCTTTGGGATAAGGTCATCTGTGGGTATTCAGACCTTTGTATAGCAATATAAGTCTACTATCCTTCTTCCTTTTTAAGAGATTCCCATTTCAGTTGACCTAAAATGCCAGTCATGCTCCCAGTTTCAAAAACATAATTTCCCGTCACAAACCTTGCAGCACGATTTTGGACCTTTTCCCGTTCTTCCTGGAGGCCATGAGTGTGAGGGTCCCAAACTGAGCTTCCATATTCCAAGACCGGCTGCACCAGTCCTTTATAAGCTGCTTCTTTCACATCTGGGGGACAAGAATACAAATTTCTCCTCAAGAATCCGAGAGTTCTGTTGGCCTTGGTATAAACATTGGAAATATGAGTATTCCATTTCAAATCATTTGTGATAGTTACACCCAGGTATTTTATGCTTTCAACGTTTTCCAGTACAGTGCCCTCAAGGGTGTAGTTAGCCTGTATTTTACTAGTGGAGTTTGTTAAAATGTTTTGGAGACTTTCACCAAACTGTATGAGTTTCATGGAGCTCAGAGAGTACCTACCTATGTTGACCACTTAAACCAGCAGCCCATTAACTGAGTAATCTGTCCTAGTGAGTGAACTGATAAGCCACTGTGCTTCTAATCACAAGATAATTGCTGTCTACAGGAGTTTATTATCTACACTGCTGGACCTCCCACCTTAATTGCTATAAATCCTCAACACTAATTGCTCATATGTCCATCATGGAAAATTGGAACAAGAATTGTTTAAAGGGGAGATAATTTAAACAATCTGTAAAATTGTATTCTCAACATCCCAGAAAACAATTTATGGAGCTAAATAAAGCTCAATCTTGGGAAGTATCAGTACCATGGGGAATCAAGAACACAATACAGCAGAGGCGAACAGTACAGCACTGTACACATACAGCAGAGGTTAAGAGTACAGCACTGTACACAATACAGCAGAGGTGAAGAGCACGGTACACAATACAGCAGAGGTAACTAGTATATCACTGTACACAATACAGCAGAGGTGAAGAGTACATCACTGTACACAATATAGCAGAGGTGAAGAGTACATCACTGTACACAATACAGCAGAGGTGAAGAGCACTGTACAGGATACAGCGGAGGTAAAGAGTACAGCACTGTACACAATACAGCAGAGGTGAAGTGTACATCACTGTACACAATACAGCAGAGGTGAAGAGCACTGTACACAATACAGCAGAGGAAAAATGTGCAGCACTGTACACAATACAGCAGAGGTGAAGAGCACTGTACACAATACAGCAGAGGTGAAGAGTACAGCACTGTACACAATACAGCAGAGGTGAAGAGCACTGTACACAATACAGCAGAGGTAAAATGTGCAGCACTGTACACAATACAGCAGAGGTGAAGAGCACTGTACACAATACAGCAGAGGTAAAATGTGCAGCACTGTACACAATACAGCAGAGGTGAAGTGCACTGTACACAATACAGCAGAGTACAGCACCTCACAATACAGCAGAGTATAGCAACCCCCTGGTGAAGTATTGTCAATTTGATGTGTTACTAGTAAACCATTCAGATTCAGATTCAGAGGTAGGTTTCAAGTCCTACACTCTACCACTGGGGAATCATGTTCCCCCAAATAATCTGATTTCATCCATTGGACAACACTTTTGCCAACATTTTATCTATGACCATTGAAGCTAAAGAAATCCATTGTGGAAAATAGCAATAGAATTTATTCCAGGGAACATTTACAAGTCAGATTTGTGTCTACAAAGCTTTCTTTTTCTACAAGATCAAAAGACCAGATCAGTCATATCTGGCAGCTGGCTATCTATTCTCTGCCAGATAGGATATATATTAACAAGGCCTTACACCAAAAACAAGTTTTTGTCTTTTAAAGAGTTTGTGTTCATCCCTCTACCACAATAAAGGTTGGTGGGTTGGTTGAATTGGGGTTCTAACGTCCCACTCACAATAAAGGGGAGGATAACTCTACTATACTAGGTTTGGACAAGAATAATGACAGCATATAAACCACCAATCACTAAGGTTGCATATCTTTATGCAGCTCTAAGCTTATGAATAAAAGACAAATCAATCAACCGTCTTGCTGCTTTGGAAATACTGCTGTAATTGGCACTTTTCTCAATTCCACAAAAGCAACACTAAATCTCCTCTTAAAATTCAAGTCATATAAAGTGTAATGATTTCATTAGAGCTAAAACTAATGAATACCAAAAACCTACAGATGTGAAAGAAAAGGAACAAAGCACTAATTGAACAAAACAAAAGATGCCAAAAAGCAGCAATTTTGCAGAAAAGTGGTATAATAGACTTTTGACAAACAATGGAGTGGTTTAAAAATGAGGTTCTAGAAAATGTAATTGACCATTTAAGGAGTTAAGTGTCTCACTGGGCTAAAATTGTAAAAGAACAAAATCAATGTTGTCACTGAACTAACGGCACAAATAAAGGACAGGAGGTACTGCATCATGCAGTATGTTTCATAGAATTGATTTCTCCCAGTGTTGATTTATTGAGAGGGTGTACAAGGGGGCTGGCAGCCATTAACTGCCTCAGTGGTCTTTCTTCTGGTTAGTTGGTCACAGAGCCTCCGGTTAGTTGGTCAAACAGCCTCCCATCAGTTAGTCACAGAGCCTCCGGTCAGTCATCCTGGCAGCTGACTGAGATCAATCATACAAATGAGCCGCGCCATGAGAAAAACGGATTTTTGCCTATGCGAAAACAAAGGCGCAGATCAGCTTCGCAGTAACTGTGAAGCTGATCAGCGCCTTTGTTTTCGCTACATGGATAGTACAACTCCTCCTCTACTTATATCCAAAATTTCAAGATTCTAGCTTTCTTCTGAGAATGTACAGGCCAGTTTGTGTCAGACCAGGTCGAAAACCCCGAAGACCGGTTTTCTCGCGTCGCGGCTCAAATCATAATTCAAATACAAATTACATTACAAGAATATTGCAGTTCCACTGTGATAATGCATTAATCACTATACTGCAAATATGGATTGGGATAGGAAGATGGAAGACTCCAAGATGGAACTCAACTGATGATGAGTATTAATCATTTCTGTTATAGCAACAGTATGCATGTGTGGAACAGCATGAGTTTACATCAGGAAAACATGTCCGTGTAATGTATACCCCCTTTTACCCCACTTTTACATAGCAATGCAGGGGTATACATATTTTTCTTGTTTTTGCTCCAAAACATAGATTGTGGGTGCTCGTTAGAACCGCCTCGGCAAGGCGGTTCTAACGTGTACCCACAATCTATCTTTTGAGCAAAAATAAGAAAAATATCAAAAATTTTCAGATGAAAATTTTCTGAAAATTTTAAATTTTTACAACACAAGAAAAATATGTATATTACATGGGCATGTTTTCGTAATGGTTGCCTCCAGATATTATCTAAAAGCTTAAACTTCAGTTTACATGACTCCAAGAAACATATAAGCAGAATATTTTGATAAATTTTCTGTAGCCAAAATTATACAACAATTAATTAATAGTACAAAATGTTATTTTGGAAACATATAATAAAACTGTCAATTTCAACTAATGCCATCCTTTGTATCTTAACTAGGTTTTGTTTCTAAAATCCAGAAGTCATTAAAATCCAGTTATCTAATCTCACCTGATTACACAACATGGAACTATAGCTAGCTGTTTCACAAATCCTGTTTTATTTGATTTCTACTGTTTTTCAAATAATTCCCCAATCACAACTCTACAGACCAATAGATAACACAGACCACAAATCTTCTGTATACAGCTTGTTACAAGTCAGACAGCTTAGGTTCCCTCTCAGATTGTATCACATCATGAAATTGCAGCATCAAAACCAGGTTTAACAGAATTCCAGTTTGCTTTTCTGAAGGCAAGATCAGAGTGGAAGCCAGTGTTCTCTTAAACAGTCTCAGCAAAGTCTTCAGTTTCCAGAATGGCATCAAAATATTGTGTTTTTTTTCTGTGCACCACCAGAAAACATGACAAAAGTAAACTGTTTCTGGCTAGCAAAGACTAGTATCAGTTGTGGCAACTCACAGTCTATTTGTTGCAGTTCACCCACAATCACTGAGGTTCATTGATAGTAACATTTGTTTTGAGACTGGTAGAAGTATATTTGAATGCTCGACTGTTGAAGACCACCCCTGTATGCACAAGAAAATTGTTGGTGTTACCATGCACCAGAATCATAAACCAGCTTCTGTTTTATCAATTGCTTGTCTTTTATCTCAGTTCTGTAATGGTCCATAATAATCTGAGAGATAATCTTGTCAGCAAGTCTTGCAATGGAGCCACTCAATGGAACTGGAATGCTTTATTCTTTATAGCCATGTTATATTCCACTAAAACATGTCTCTGGTGGTCTCTACTCCCCCACCCCTCCCCTCAGTTCTCTAATGGCCCATAATATCTGAGAGATAATCTTGTCAGCAAGTCTTACAATGAAGCCACTCAATGGAACTGGAATGCTTTCTTCTTTATAGCTGATGTTATACTCCATTATAACATGTCTATGGTGGCCTCTACTCCCCCACCTCTCCCCTCAGTTCTGATAGGGTCCATTATAAATGCAATCACAGAGAAAAGCTTGTCAGTAATTCTTCCAATGTAGCCAAAGAACTGAAAAATTTTGTTCTTCATACATGTACATTAAGAAGCCTTTGGTGGTCTCCAACATCAAGACCACACGTGACAAATGAATTGATAGAGGCAGACATTCCAAACCTTTCATCACAGTCAGGTGCCATGCTCCCAACAGAATTCATTAAGACCATGATGACAGCATTATCATTACTATCATCAACATCAGTGACATTGTGATGATCTAACTCACCCTTTCACCCAGCTAATTACTGTCTCCAAACAAATGTAACCATCTCCTTACTCATATCTATGAATGTGCCAAAACAAATGTCAGATAGCACCTGAGTCACTGAACAATGATTGTGACATTACCTAGACACTGACTTTAGTTCCATAGAATAATCCATAGAAGCCTCTGTGGCGCAGTGGTTATGTCACTCGCCTTGTGATCCAGGGGTTGCAGGTTCGATCCCAGGCTTCTCCAATTCTTCGGATTGAGACTGTAAACCGAAGTCCCATCTCCATATAACCTTAGCTGTTGATGGGACATTAAACCCTAAATCAATCAATCAATATTTAATCAATAATACAAAATATGGTCTGCATCATCAATTTAGTGTCTGCAAGTTAGAAACTTTCTTTGAAATGCCACCTGCTGAATATTTTTCAAGCTTTCAACAAGCTGCCATTTGTCAACATTAAATTGTTTTTGTTGCATTTCTGACATACCTTGCTGCAGATTCTTACAGTGCCTTTCACTGCTAATCATTGGCAAGCAAAGCTATAAAATTTAACAGCCAATTAACAAACAGAAAGTTGAATATCCATCATCATTTGTTCTTGCTGCAAATGGCTAATTTTTATCATAGAAATGAAAACACTGGCATAAATGCCTTAAACATTTTTAAATGGTACAAATTACAAAACATGATCAAAGAAGGCAATGTAAATCAATTTTCTATGGTGGTGTATCAAAAACTGAAAACCTTTACATTTTAACAACTTAAAAGGCTTTTTACCAAATTATTTATTACAAAAAAGTAGTATAATCATAAACAAATTAAATATTATCACAAAAAGAAAACCATCAAAGCATTTTCATTATGACATTAATTTAAAAATTAAAAAATGCAATCTAGATAATCATAGGTAAAAATGTACATGAAATTTTGAATAGCAACTAACAGCCCTTTATTATATGCAATATTTTAGTCTTCCCACCCCCGCTGTTCATGAACCTCAAACCCACATTTTTTTTATCTTTTTTTTTTTGTTTTCTTTCTTTCTTTGAAAATCTTGAAGCCAGGAATGATTTTTATTCACAATGGTGAAAATTCCCCAAATCTTCATGTCAAAAAGTCAATTTTTCAAAACAAATATTATCCCCATTGATCTCAGCTGGCCTGTTCTGTTGTGGATCAGTTGGGCTTACTTGGTATTTCTCTAACCTTATTAACCTCCCAGTTTCTCAGCCTATCATATGGTATCAAGTTGTCCCCCTATCGGTCAAACCCTGAGGGGCGTCCTAACCTCTTTGTACATTATGACAGTGAAGGATTACTCTACCACATGGTCCAAGATATCTGATACATCAATACAACAAAAACTTGACAGAAATTACTGTAGCTACTGCATATATATTGGAAATCAAAACCACTTTTTAGTTTTCACTAATACTTTGGTTTCTAAATATGACAAGAAGTCAAACTTTCCATCATGCTGATATATGAGCCGCGACGCGAGAAAACCGGTCTTTGGGGTTTCCGACCAGGTCTGACACAAATCGGCCTGTACAGTCACAGAAGCAGGCTAGAAGCTTGAAATTTCGGATTTAAGAAGAAGAGAAATTGTACTATCCGTGTAGCGAAAACAAAGGCGCTGATCAGCTTCGCGGTTACCGCGAAGCTGATCTGCGTCTTTGTTTTCGCCTATGCAGATTGTTGGTTTTCCCATGAGGCTGCTCATATCTATATAGACTACAATATTGAGACAAAGCAGGACCATCTCCCCCTCTAAATCCTCCACTATGACTTCAGGCCTTTAATGGGTTATTCGGATGATATTTCCCATAACTATATATGTATCAGGTACAATTGTCATTTCAAGTTTCTGGTCAGCAGAAAATATGACAGGCTCAGCAATTCTTAGAAATTTTAAGACCATTTATAGAAATAAAATTCTCAGCAATTTCAGACAAAATGATTTCTCCTTATTTCACACCCTACTGATTGAAACTGATGAGCCCGCAAAGTGAAGAAATATGCCTAACCGTATACATTTATGAAGTTGCAACTAGCTCTATCCATGCCTTTGGCTATCTTCTCAGAATTCTTGTGGCCATTTCTTATGTCTAATTATAGTTTCTGTATCCGCTATATGTAGTAAATTTGTGGTTAGTGAGGGCTAGCTGAGGCGTCTAGATTTGCTGGGCTTAGTCGAGCACTGTGACTCGATAGACAGGCTTACTCCTGTCCAGCCTGAAATAACCAGTTTTCCAAATGATAATGACAATCAGCAAATTTTCTCTATTTTCTCCAGTCTTACAACAAGCCATTTAAGAAGTGCTGATTTTCTTTCATTTCACCCTCTGCTGAAGCCAACAGTTTTTGATTAGTGAGAATCCATAATTTCATCCTTACAGTAAATAGCAGCAGTATTGCCCTCGACAATCAATCAAGTCTGTCTCATTTATAACCAGGACACTGATGCTTCCAATCTGAGAATAGGAGCCTGTTTAAACACACTCTGGCAGTATTATCAATCAAAGTGACCCTTGGAGGACTGATGACCTTCACTGGCTGGATTTACAGAAAGAAGCAGTTTTGCAAGATTTGGTACTTCTTCCAAGCCCATACAAGCACACTCCTGCAGCACTACCAAAGTCACTCTGGCAACATTATCAATCAGTGACCCTTAGAGGACTGATGACCTTCACTGGCAGGATTTATTGAAAGAAGCAGTTTTGCAAGATTGGGTACCTCTTCCAAGCCCATACAAGCACACTCCTGCAGCACTACCAAAGTCACTTTGGCAGTATTATCAATCATGGTGACCCTTAGAGGACTGATGACCTTCACTGGCAGGATTTATAGAAAGAGGCAGTTTTACAAGATTAGGTACTTCTTCCAAGCCCATACAAGCACACTCCTGCAGCACTACCAAAGTCACTCTGGCAGTATTATCAATCAAAGTGACCCTTAGAGGACTGATGACCTTCACTGGCTGGATTTATAGAAAGAAGCAGTTTTACAAGATTTGGTACTTCTTCCAAGCCCATACAAGCACACTCCTGCAGCACTATCAAAGTCACTCTGGCAGTATTATCAATCATGGTGACCCTTAGAGGACTGATGACCCTCACTGGCAGGATTTATAGAAAGAAGCAGTTTTGCAAGATTAGGTACTTCTTCCAAGCCCTTACAAGCACACTCCTGCAGCACTACCAAAGTCACTCTGGCAGTATTATCAATCAAAGTGACCCTTAGAGGACTGATGACCTTCACTGGCAGGATTTATGGAAAGAAGCAGTTTCGAAACATCAGCCATACTTCATCCAAGCTATCAAAACACACTCTAGATGTGCCAACAGTCAAGGTGACCCTCAGAGGACTGATGACCTAGCTGGATTTGGAAGAAAGAAGCAGTTTTCTACAAGCCCAATTAAATCACACACAGCCAACACCATCAATCAAAGTGACCTCACCCCAAGCACTGACTTAATGTTCTCATTCATGTAATGACCATGATCATTATTATTATCATTATTATTACCTACATCATAATTTCTTATCTATTGCTTGTTTGTGGTCAGTAGTAACACCTGATAAAATCATTACCAGGTAATAATAAACACAGCAGAATTCTTGTAGAAGTTGTTAGTTCCAGAACTAACAGTGTAACTAATACCTATCACCTGGCCAATGGTGCCACGATGCAGTTGATCAGCTCTTGTTGTTTTCATAAGAAGCAGCTATTTTCAAATTAAGAAATCAATTACAGCTGAAATTGTGTTTAGAACTGCCTACTGGTGTGAATTCACGGACAGGATTGCTTGATCCGGGACATCTATTGCTACATTCATTTGAGCGAGAATATTATATATATAATTAATGATTGTCAACTTTTGCTCCTGTGGCTGAAGAACTCATTCAATCTCCATAATGAAAAGAAATGGCAATGTAGTTTATATAATGCACAATAATGTTATAATATCAAGTATCTTATAATATGCTCTTGATAATATAAAATAAACCATCAAATTCCAGTAATCAGAGATTTGCAAGAAAATGCTTCCCTTAAAACAACATGTGACACCAAAGGTATAGTAAACTGAATTACTTAATGCACTGGACCTAACCATAAATTTTGAAAAGATGTCTCCTTAATTAGATCACGGCTTCATTCTGATACATCCCACTGGCTACAATGAAACATTTGGACAATGCTGAGACCAGAAAATAAACACAGCCAACACAGTTAGCCTGAGAAAAACTAGAAAGTCATGGTGAAATGAAGATAATGATGTGAGAAGGTCAGAGAAGATAGAAGGATAATGGTCTCTTCAGAGGACAGTGAAACTATCAAGTGGATACACACATCACAGGCCATACACTCAAGTGGTCCCCCTGTACATTAGATGGTAGTCTCAAGTGGTACTAGAATCAAAGGGCATGAGGTACTGACAGGTCTTAAAGACACAATTAATTGGGGGATATGTCCTAAGGCAACACATGTGGTTATGTGAGGTCATTTTGGACAGCAGAGCAAGGTGACAAAAGTGGTCCCCCTGTACATTATATTGCAGTCTCAAGTGGTACTAGAATCAAAGGGTGTGAGGGACAGTTCATTGGGAAGCACTGTTGATGTGGTAAGGTGACCACGACCAGGGTCAGCTTGGAGGCAGAATATGGTAAATATAGGGGATACTATGGACTCATTCCATTGCAGATGCCTGACTATAAGAGTACTTACTAATTGCAATTTAATATATTTACCATTACGAAAACATTCCCATGCAATAAACAGAGATTTTTGAGCTTTAAAAATTGAAAACTTTTCAGCTGAAAAATTTTGTTATTTTTCTTATTTTTCCTCAAAACATAGATTGTGGGTACTCGTTAGAACCGCCTTGGTGAGGTGTCTAATGAGTACCCACAATCTATGTTTTGGAGCAAAAATAAGAAAAATAGGTATACCCCTGCATACCCCAGTTTTGCTATATAAGAGTGGGGTTTAAGGGGGTACACAATTCACGGACATGTTTTCCTGATGCATAGTGAAAACAGTAAAAGCCTAAGTTGTGTGTTCCAGGTTTTAGGAATCTTAGTGCACTAAGTGGCATTTTCTTTTGCCAGAATTTTTCAGCTGATGAATTCTCATCAATTATTTTGTTTTCAGATGATGTGCCAGAAAATTAACTTTTTTTTTCTTTTCCAAATTCTTTGTCTAATTATGACTTATTATCACTCTATTATTTTTACATTTTCAAAAATGAACAACTAGCTGTATTTTAAACGTTATTCAGTTGCCATTGGTTCTAGCTAATGTGGTTACATTTCTTTTGAGTTTGGTACACCTCTGAAAATAGTTCATAGTGCTCTGTGAATTTAATAATATCAGACTCTGTTTTAAAGAGTTCTACAAATCTGCAAGCCTTGCATTTTCAATTTTAACTCATTTAAGCCTCAGGCGTCCCTTTTGTGGGACATAGGCAAACAGAATAGCCCCAGATGTGACGCCGCAGAACGCGGCGTCCCATCTGGGGCTATTCTATTTGCACAGAGAAATTTCATTGAAAAATGAGATAAAAAATAAAAATCACTCCTAACGCCCCTAAAAATGAAAGTGGACTCATCCAATTGATAGGAATGGGAAAATCCATTCGTCAAATGTGGGTTAATTTAACATTAATTGGGCAAAAGCACATGTTCCATGTCAGATATAATTTTCAAATTTATTTATTGGCTGAAATGTTTGTCTGGCAGTTCAATGCTGTTATAGTAAATTTTATCTTGAAATAGTTGGACACCCACCAGTATTTAACAAGTACA
This sequence comes from Rugalucina vietnamica, assembly GCA_964017185.1. Lineage (NCBI taxonomy): Eukaryota > Metazoa > Mollusca > Bivalvia > Lucinida > Lucinidae > Rugalucina > Rugalucina vietnamica. The sequence goes on from OZ024880.1 coordinate 39,582,090, forward strand.
TGTTTTATCACTAATTTCATACAACTGAGAAAATTATGAAACAGACACATAGAATATACAATGTTCAAAATTGAAATGAAATGAAATTCTAATGATACTGGGAAACTCATTCAATCAAAGAACACTCTATCTAAATTTGTTTATACTCCACCAGTTAAATCAATTTGTTTATGGTCAACTTGATTTTTGAAAATAAATTGAAAACATTTTATGCCAACTTCAATCCTTAGATTACCATAAATTTTTCATGTATCATTTATTCGTAACAGAACATATGCCTAAAATGGCATTTCATCCAAAGAGAACACTTTTAAAAGAACTTAAAAGCTCTGAATTTCTAAATAACAGAAAAGCAACAAATCATCCTTTTTTTCAATCATTAAAATGCTCCCATTTACATTCAAATTCATAACTATCTTCAATAAAAGAAAAATAAGCTTTAAAGCCATTCCTATATATGAGCCGCGTCATGAAAAAAAACAGGATTTTGCCCATCCAAAAACATAGACACAGATCAGCTGTGCAGTCACTGCACAGCTGATCAGCACCTTTGTTTTCGCTACTTGGATAGTACAATAGTACAATTCCAATTTCAATATTCTCACTTTCTTCTGAGACTGTACAGGCCAGTTTGTGTCAGACCTGGCCTCGAGGTTATAAAACTTTTTTCATGCTCAGCTCAGCTGAGACTAAAATTTATCCTGCTCAAAAATGTTAAAATGCCAACAATTGTTGGCATTTTAACATTTATTAGCAGGATAAATTACAGGCTTTGGAGTTCTAAACCTTCAATTTCAATATATTTTGGCTATTTCAGTACTTATGAGCAATTGAAATTTCAAGCTCAGCTGAGTTGAGCATGAAAAAAGTTTTATAACCTCGGGGCCAGGTCGGAAACCCCGAAGACCGATTTTCTCACGTCGTGGCTCAAATGATCTACATGTTTTAGTGTTTTCTTATTAAGAAAATGCCAAGCGTCCTTCCCTTAAAATAAGCAAACACATACAAAGATGATGGGGTTACTTTAGATGCCACTGGCTTTTCAAGACAAAGCCTTTGGGTATCCCTGTATCATTACAGTTGGACATTGTAACAAAACATCCTCCCACAAGAAATATTAGCTAAACTTCTAGACAAGATAACATTAATTCAGTTTGTCATATTTGCAATTGCACTCATTTAGAGAAGCCCCCATATACTTACAGACATCAATCCCCTAATGTGTTTTTGACAAAGAGATATTGGCATTTGGTGACAAGTAATTCCAGCTCTGGAGAGATAGACTAGTATGTTGAGCCACAACAAATATTGGAGCAATTTTTCAGGCGTGACCTCCGTCACCCTCATTTATCTCCCAGGATCTACGCATCAAAATATTATCCTGTTGATACGAGAGCTTTGACAACACACGCACAGAAATCAACTGTGCCCAAAGACTAAAGATAATAGTGGGTACCTACACATCAAAATATTATCCTGTTGATACTAGAGCTTTGACAACAAACGCACAGAAATCAACTGTGCCCAAAGACTAATAATAGTGGGTACAACAGAAAATTATAACATGCAGCTTTCAAAATTCTGAAAATTTCAATCAGAATAGGTCAAGTACTGGCTATATAAACTGTTTGTCATTGGCAAAATATGAAAAAAAGCCAACTTTATGTCAGCAGCTGCAAATTTAAGATAACATTTTTTTTCAATTCAGTTTTTCGTCCCTTTCAACATTGTTTCAGCTCATATGAGATGGGCCATGCAATCAGTAGGTGGGTGAAAACGGAGAATCCCGAGAAAAACCACCTGGCACACCTGCAAGCAGAACTTGGCTTGTCTCACGTGGCCAGTGCAGGGCTCAAACCCGCACAAGTCAAAGTGGTGAGATGATCGAGTCATTAAGAAACAGCGCTCTTTACCACTCGAAATGGGGGGCTGCTGATTACATCATTTGATTTTAATAATCTATAAAATGAACAAACCTCCAAGTTTACTTGTTGACCCACAAGCTGTTTCACTGTCTTGTAGTTCTGTGCACTGACTGTAACCCTACTATCTCGCAGCACAATATCTCACATGACATTAGTAACACAGCAATCTGAACTGAAATAAATTTCCTTGTTAAAAGGAACGCTTGGCTAGTCTGTATATACCAATTTGTGGTTAGTAGGTTTGTGGAGTTTTTCGGTAACTCGATGGATCGTACGGTAATGAAAACTTCATCGCTGCTTTCGTACTTGGTCGGACCTAAGAAAAAAGTTCCGGGTTTTAGCAGTATCTGTCCCACATATACCATGCAAAATTAGACTGGTTCAAATGAAATTATTAATTAGTCTTGATCATCAAGACGCTCTATGGGATATGAGCAGAGATCTGAATCGGCCAGAGGCTTGTTGATCAAGTCTAATTATTAATACGTTCCTCATAACAGATAATGCTAAAACCCGGAACTAGTCCAAGGTCCGACCAAGTACGATTGTATCCACCGAGGAAGTCTTTTGGCTGCTCCACTGCATTTTCCCCGGAGTAGCGTCTGCTAGAGGATCTAAAATTAACATATTGTTGTTACCTAACATGCCTAAAGTAGCTTCTGAACTTAATAACACAATGCTAATAGCAGCACTTAGTAATAAATCTATTGAGCCAACGCATTGTAGTACCAACAGAAATAAATGTTTACATTGTTTATAATGTAACAGCCACATTTAAACAGTGCCTAAGTTGTCTGCATGAAGCATAGCAAAAGCAAATTTTCTCATTAGTCATATTTTGGTCCACGCTTGCACATGGGATTAATGGTATTTTGTGGGCTTCTCTGCACATTTAATACTTGGGACTTGAAGTATTTGAATTTTCGTTATCAGAGCGAGTTTACAGCAGCTCTATAAACAGAACAGGAAACTTGCAGACGCTCAGATACCACAAGAATGAGCCAGTAAAAACCCAGAGCTGGCGGGTTAAGCAAAGTTCAACATTGGTTTGTGATATGGAATGGTCTAGGAAGTCTTCTGCTAGTAGGAGCAAAACCCGGGACCCAAAATCCAGGACCATTTTTTGCGGTCATCAAAAAGGCACTATCATATGCGTGTGTAGTTTATAAGGTCATTTCAATGAAGTAAATCATCGTTTATCCAAAGACTTCGAATATTTGAAATGAAATTTTGATCAAGATATTAGACCCTATATGGGAACCCATCCAAGAATTTAGATCCGGGACCAGTTTTGCAGTATAGACGAAATAATGTTTTATGCAGACTAGCCAAGCATTCCTTTTAACAAGGAACTTATTGGAAAAGGTCCCTCAGGACCTTTTCCACAGTGTTTACTTTGAATATGAAGAAAATTTTACCTATGATCGACTGCTCTCTCTCAATTACGCGTTTTGTCACATAAAGCGCATAATAAAAACTAGTGAACCCGTCTATACTGACTAGACAGTTAACCGCAATCAATTAAATTTATCCATTGTTGACACACCCCGTCAAAAAGCGGTAAAATCTAGCGAGCAGTCTCGATCGTGGTGACTGCTTATCATAGCGCATCTAGGTTTAGATCGTAGATACCCTGACGAGGGGTACAGAAATTATAGGAACTCTATATGACTGACTTTTAGTCCATCACATCGGTCCCATGGGTCTGTTTCTGGTAGTGTGGCTGCAGGTCAAAATTCAGAACTCTGTCACAAATTGACTGCACCTGCAATATTGATTGTAATCGTGTTCCCTTTAGTATTGGCTTTGATTCCATAACATCAGACATTTTGGCCAATGCCTTGAGTGACAGATACACACACTGGTCACTCAGTCAAGCGTTCATAACAAGAAACGACATTCATGTATAGGAAACGAAACTGAAACGTACGGGAATCGAAATTAATGACAAACCAGAGAATCAACAGCACTGAAATCTAGAGCAAAAGGAATCTCTTATAACAAACGGCTGCTGACCTTTTCATTGGTTTCTTTTTAAAGAAGCCAACTTGTACAATTAGCCTTCATTTATTTTTAGACCGTGACCGATATTCTATTTTAACCTTCATTTATTGGAAAAGGTCCCTCAGGACCTTTTCCACAGTGTTTACTTTGAATATGAAGAAAATTGTACCCATGATCGACTGCTCTCCCTCAATTACGCGTTTTGTCACATAAAGCGCTTACTAAAAACTAGTGAACCCGTCTATAGGGACTAGACAGTTCACCACAATCAATTTAATTTATCAATTGTTGGCACTCCCCGTCAAATAGCGGTAAATATCTAGTAAGCAACCTCGATCGTGGTGACTGCTTATCATAGCGCATCTAGGATTACATCGTATATACCCTGACGAGGGGTAGAGAAACTACAGAAACTCTATATGGCTGACTTTTAGTCCATCACATCGCACCATGGGTCTGTTTCTGGTAGTGTGGCTGCAGGTCAAAATTCAGAACTCTGTCACAAATTGACTGCACTGCAAAATGGTTTTCTACAAAATCGACATATTGATTGTAATCGTGCTCCCTTTAGTATCGGCTTTGATTCCATAACATCAAAAAATTTTGTCATTGCCTTGAGCAACAGATACACACACTGGTCAAGCTTCATTACAAGAAACGACATTCATGTATAGGAAACGAAACTGAAATGTATGAGAATCGAAATTAATGACGAACCAGAGAATCAACAACACTGAAACTTAGAGCAAAAGGGAATATCTCTTATAACAAACGGCTGCTGACCTTTTCATTGGTTTCTTTTTAAAGAAACCAACTTGTTTTAAGACAGTGCTCTTCAATTACGGAGGTTTGATTTCTCTCTTTGTAAGATGTGTGAAGCTGGTTGTTAGTTGTTAGATGTTAATTCAGCTGTTAATAAGTTATGACAGTCTGGCAGTCATAACTTATAACTCGAAGGAAGATCACCGGAGATGAATGTAGGTCACGTGATTGCCAATTCGCGGACGATACGAGATTTGGGTGAGAGTTCATTTGATTCCGCCATTTGCATACGAACAGTTAAGCTAAAATCTTGTTGAATTTTATCACATTGAGTCGGATTATTTTTAGCGTAAAAACTTATAATTTTTAAAAGAAATAAAAGGAAAAGTGTTTATTATATAGATGATTTGCTTTTAAAGGTATATTCAATGCATTATCTAGTGTAATTTTTGGTCAATGATGAAGGGCTTTTTCGCGGTCCATAGGACAGTTTTTCCAAAATGGCGGAAAGGTCGGATTTCATGCCCCAATTGTGCACCGAACTTCGGCTAAACGAAGCGTCTTAAGTTTTTGATACTTTCAAATATTTGAAGCTTGTATGTTGTAGAAGTTTGGAAACTATTTGATTTATCGGCATACCGCGCAAGTTGCCTGTAATAATGATATAAAAATAGGCAAAATGGCGGAAATTCGCCTTTTTTGATTATTTTTGCATAGCCAAATTGTGTCGGGTAAAGCATTCGAAACATGACACATGCGCTTAATTTCACACTTTTATCATAAAGTACAGATATTTTTCCACATAAGAAAGTATGTTTCAATCGCGAAAGTCGAAAATTACATGCTGTCCCAGTGCCACAAATATCGTGATTTTTGGGTATTTTCAGTACTTGTATACTTCATGATATGGAAATGATAAGAGATACATTTTTATTCAATTTTCACACCTTTTCTGATTAACAGCTCATTTGGTGTCAAAATGGGTACTTGTCATTGACTATTTATCATCGTTTGCCACTGCAGTAAAGTGACAATAAACAAGGAATTAAAGCAATCAACAACTGTGGAAGTCTTGATCATAAATTTTGCCAAATTCATCTCTGCAGAACAGAAACAAAAAGTCTTGTAACTTCCTAAGTTTTTGTCCGATTTTGACAAACTTTTTACCAAAAAAAAAAAAAAAAAATGCACAGAATGTAGATTCAGAAAAAGGGCATGGCGCTATAGAAAAAAGGGCATGGTGTGGCGCCATAGTGAAAATGGCTAATTGAAACACTACAATGTTTCATCGTCCCAATCAAGAAAATCATCTTTTCCGTACGACATTATGACACAAAATGAAATGCGTACGCGACTACATGTACTTTTGTACATTTGTTTATTTTGGCCTTTCTGTTTCATCATAATTAAAGGGAGTTTTCTTGGATTAACGGACTATTTAAAGTAATTAAATGAATTAATTTGTGACATTTAAATGATCGTTGTTGCGGTGATGTTAATTCCCAATTAAGATCAATTAGAACTTCAAAGCGTTACGCACTAATGGAAAAACACTCAATCAAAACATGAATGATGTACATTGTGTCGCATTTTGTCTGCTTAATCTTTATAATAATAATTATTATAATGTTTGCCAAGAGAAGAAATGAAACCCATACATGTTTGAAGTAATCAAACTGAATTAATGTAAAAGTAAATTGAGGTATAAACGCGAGAATTAGCGCAGCGGTTTCTTACCACTCGCCACCCACATTTTTAAGCAACCCTCTCGTGTTTGGTATCAAATTGTAGCAAAAAAACGACTGCGATGATCTGCGATGCAATTCGTTTATGTTTATTTCAATTTTCCATAATCGTCTGACGATGTAAAAACGAAGGAAAATGTTGCAATAAACAGGCTTATCATTTTTTTTTCTTATAGCGACCGATTATTATCTGAATCATTGCTTCATTTACCTGGATTTTGACTCGACAACGCACAGGTAATTTTTCCGATAATGGTATTGTAGTTGCGTCTCCGGTACATATTGCTTCGAGCTTATAATAAACAGCTAGCTGTGAATTAGACTTGTCTTCGAATTAACAACTAACAGTTGATTAAACAGCTGTTTATAAGTTATGACTGCCAGACTGTCATAACTTATTAATAGCTGAATTAACATCTAACAACTAACACCCAGCTTCACACATCTCTCTTTGTATCCAAGTACGTCATTCTTCCCACAAGTCCTAATAAAAACGGCGGAGTGCAAGTCTGGTTTCCGTCTTCAATTGCTTTATTAATTATGCAAGAAGTGTAGCAAAACATTGCGACTGGAACCAGGCCCCTGGGTGTCAAAGGGAAACCCCACAGATTTAAGGAAACCCCCCACAGATTGAGGAGAAATCCTCATTCCGTTTCAATTGCTTGACGCTGTCGCGCCAAGCAAAAAACATCATACATTTCATATTATGTATATATAGCTACTGCATGACAAAACGAATGAGCCGCTGCACGAGAAAACCAACAATCTGCATATGCGAAAACAAAGGGGCTGATCAGCCGTGCAGTAACTGCACAGCTGATCAGCCCCTTTGTTTTCGCTCCATAGATAGTGCAATACCCTCTTCTTCTTAAATCCAAAATTTCAAGCTCCTAGCCTGCTCCTGAGATTGTACAGGCCGGTTTGTGTCAGACCTGGTCGGAAACCTAAATTGTTGGTTTTCTCACGCACAGGCTCAAATAAAATTAATATCAAAACAATAAATATTAAATAATATTGTAAAGCTGCTGTATGACAGAATGCCTTGAAATGAAGTGACCATACTTCAAGATTCTCAATAAATCATCAGATTCTGCACTTGCAAGTTGTAAATTTGGATATTTTTGCGTGACTTTTATTTCGCAAATTTTCTATTTCCGAATTATTTGCAAGGTTTTAAATTCACAAAATTGATGAGTGTTCGTGTAGTCGTTATGTCCAACAGAGATTCTTTATTAGCGAGAATCTTGAATTCTGGAGATATCAAACTCGTGAATATTCGCAAAAATTACGTCCAAATTTACAGTATTTAAGTATTCAATTGCTGCCTTTGATATTCTGTCAGGAACATTTTAATCATAATCAATGATTCTGACCGAGTAATCAAACTGGAAAAATTAGCGGAAGTCAAAGAAATCAGAGAGCTAGTGCAAGATTTATTAAGTTATGATTCCTTTATGACAACAAAATTACAAATTGGTTAATATGATAGGTTTTCTGTGGTCAAAGTGATTGTACTGAAGTCCATTAATTTATACTGGCTGCAATTAATACAAATATTGACAGAAGTAAATATCCAACAGAATTTCATGGCCTAATATAATAGAAAACATACTGGATTCAGATTCAGAATTTGACAATGGATCAACTGCCATAGCATGATAGTATGGTGACCTGTGCAATCTGAATAGTGCAACATTTATTTACTTGGTGCCTTGACCAGGATATCATTCGAATTATGGAAGTTAAAACAAAATTTTAAGGCTGAATTAAGCCAATGCTGCATTTCATTCAAGGGGCAAAGATTAATTGTTACACAATCGTTTCACAATAATGACAGCAATGTGAGACTCCTACATCAATAAGGTCATGCTCTCAGTTGTTTCTTGCAATCAAATTGAAATGACAAGATAAATCAATCACTAAATCTTCAGATTATCAACTCCCTCTCCATGTTTAAAACTGAAGTTCTTGACCCCCTCTTATTTTAATCAATCAAATTATGGAAATTCTCCTCATGTTAGCAATTTCTGAAGACATTGGAATTCATAATAGTGAATTTAAATCACATTGTGCAGTATCAGAGATCTCCAGAAAAAAAATAGTTAGTTTTGTGTTCAAAGATTCAATCAACAATTTTTCGGTCATACAAACATTTTTATTAACAAACAGAAAAGATTGGACACAAATTATAGCATCAAAATGGCTGTCACTTCTCCCTGGGTATTTAGTCAGTACTATGGATAGTTAAAGTGTCCTGCTTAAAAGGGCACTCAGATCCAAGTCTGACCCCCGGGTCAAACCACTAGACTACAAGACTCATGCCCAGGAAATAAGTATTCAGATGCAAGAAAGCTAGACAAAATATGCTTATTTTGGTCATGTTAAGTGTATTACAGTGGAGGAAGAGTAAGTATAGGCAATTTGCAAAAGAATTTAGGAATAATAAACTTGGCCGAACTGACAAAGAAGTACACAAACAGCCAATCAGTCACTTTGGCCATACTTAAACTTCCTCGGCTGTAAAGTTGTTTTGCAATAACAGCCTTCTGGATACTGACTGAAAGGAAGTATTCTCATTTCTTTCTTAACCCGTATTTGACAAATGAATTTTCCCATCACTAACATTAGGGTGAGTCCACTTTCATTTTTAGAGGCGTCAGGAGTCATTTTTAAATTTTATTCAATTTTTCAATGAAAATTCTCTAAGCAAACAAAATAGCCTCAGATGGGACGCCGCGTTCTGCGGCGTCACATCTGGGGCTATTCTGTTTGCCCATAAAAGGGACGCAAGGCTTAAATGAATAAATAGGAAAATCACAACTATTTTCTTATGTGGTTTTAATTGTGAGCCACTGTGACTAACTACCAATATAACTGGCAGTATATCAAACTCCAGGGTCCAGAAATTACAAAAAAAAGGTGGGAAAAATTGATATTAAATGGTCTATTTGTCCTTAACAGGAAAATTATAACATAAATTTCAAATGGTGGTTTTGGGTTTCAGATTTCAAAAAGTGTCACATATAGAGATAAATGTTACAAAATCACACCCACCTGAAGGTCTGGGACAATGTGAGCCGCATCGTGAGAAAACCAGAGTTTTGCCTATGCGAAAACAAAGGCGCAGATCAGCTACGCAATAACTGCAAAGCTGATCAGCGCCTTTGTTTTCACTACACGGAAAGTACAATTTCTCTTCTTCTTAAATCCGAAATTTCAAGCTTCTAGCCTGCTTCTGTCACTGTACTGTACAGGTCAGTTTGTGTCAAACCTGTTCAAAAGACCGGTTTACTCGCGTTGCGGCTAGCCCATGTTCAGTTCACTGACAAAAATACTGTAACACATGTACAGTCTTAAAGGGCGGATTTGGTAGTCCAGGGGAACTGAAAATGACTGACAGAATTCATGATATTAATCAAGGTTAATGGCATTTGCTCACAGTTTGATTTCGTAATGGTTTCAGTAGAGTTGGTCATCGGGTCAAATCTAATTGCTTCAAGATCATGTAAAATGTTGTAGTCTTGTAGAACAGAAAAATTAGAGTTTGAGTTTTGTGTTTTATCGAAAACATGTATTTCATGTAAGGTTGTGGCTTTTAGGGGCATCTGTTTATAAAAATTAGGGTCACAATTGGGGGAAATGTTTGATGATAAAGGTTTGTTCACGAAAATATTTTACGACCAATCTTTTTGGCTGTTCAAAGAAGAGCACTCGTCAGATAGTGGTAAAAGAAATATATGCACTGAGTACTGGTAATCTGCCTCTTGTGAATTTGTCCAGTGAATCTGTCCTTGAATAGATTCTATATAGCGAAAACACCAAGGGTTTTTTTTTTTTTTGGGGGGGGGGGGGGAGTCTCAATAAAGATTGAAAATTGTCATATGATTCTTTTTCATTTGCTTCTTAATTTTGCTCTAAAACATAGCTTATGAATAATGTGAAGCGACAATCTATAATAAGAAAATAATATGAAAAAGAATCAAATAAAAAATTAAATATGAATGTTTGAATAAGTACATGGCGTAATCTGTTGCCCTATCCTGCTTTCAAAAAGTAAATAGCCACAAGAAATATCTACAAAATCATGCATCAAATTCCAATGCCAGTTGGTTCAAGCAACTTCTAAATTGTACTAATGAGCATGTAACTGCAGATGTTATCAGTATTGACTGTGTCCAGAGGCCCATAAAATTCAATCATTGTCAGGTTTATAGCAAATTTCTTCAGGTATCTTAGAGGAACAAAATGGTATCAAATCCGCCCTTTAATGTAATAAATAAAAAACATTTTACAGTTGTTAAAATTAATGATTTTCTGAGGCATTTTCTACTACAATTCTTCCTTAATACTGCTTAGATATGTGTTGTGAGCATAATTCCAATTTGTACAAAGTTCAATTATATCCCAGCAAATTGTCCATTTTACTAAATAAAATTTGGGTTTCAAGATTGTTCTATATATCATAGATACATTGGCTGATACACCACCTGTTGTATATCTTTAGAAATCCTTATTTGTACAAAAAGTAGACTTTTGAATAGTAAATGAGCATGACATGTTTTCAAATGACACAATGATAAATGGGATCTTTAGCCTTATTATTAGATAATGATTTCATTTGAAACTATTCTTTTATTATGTTTTTTTTTTTTTTTTCAAAGTAAGAAATGATTTTTATTTCAGCAGTCACACATTAGCGTATAAGTGAAAAAATACAAATTTCCACATACGCCAGACGCACGCCGGAGACACGTCCAAGGCGCATTAAGCGCGCGCTGAGTACGCTTGGTGTACGTCCGGCGCGCATCGCTAAATAAAAATAAAATTTTAAACATGCTTAAAAATTTTCTAGAAGTTGGGCGTGTGTCAGGCGTGTGACCTATACGCTACAAGTACGTTCCATGCGCGTTACAGGCGCGTTGAATAAGTTTCGAACACGCCGAGCACACGCCGAGCACGTTTCAAGCACGTCGTATACGCTACGTGCGCGTTTCGATTTTAACCGGATGCTGGTTTGGGCGAGTGTGGAACGCGCCTGTAACGTGTGCCAAGCGTGCTTGGAGCGCGCATGAAACGCATACAGCGTGTCTGTAGCGCGTGCCTAGCGTGTCTGGGACGTACGACAAACGTACTCCAAAACTTTGAGATTTTTTATACGTCCGGCACACGCCTCAGTCACGCGCTAATGTGTGACTGCAAAAGCGAGTTAAAGAAACAAATTAATTTCATATGTCCAAAATCTTCAGCGTGTTGAGATTTTCCATACGCCCGGCGCGCGTTTGGATTATACGCTACTGTGTGACTGCTGTTTTAGGATTGCATTTCTACAGTCAGCATTTCTAACCATCAGGAAAACATGTCCGTGAAATGTTACCCCCTCAAACCCCACTTTTATATAGCAAAACTGGGGAATGCAGGGGTATACCTATTTTTGCTCCAAAACATAGATTGTGGGTACTTGTTAGAACGAGGCGGTTCTAATGTGTACCCACAATCTATGTTTTGAGCAAAAATAAGAAAAATAGCAAAACTTTTCTACTGAAAATTTTCATTTTTTACAACTTTAAAAATCTCTGTATATTGCATGGGAATGTTTTCATAATGTATTATCCTTTATATATTATTGTTCTCTCTGCAAGTGTCAGAAGTTTCCCTGTTTCTAATAGTGACATGATAAAGTAGCAGTTTTAGGTGCAAGAAGACTGGCATTTGTTGCAATAAGATGCATACCAATCACTCAGAGATCACATCCTTGCATCAATCTCCACAATATCTTTGTTTCAATCTCTCCCCAAAACAATCAGATCTGTCATTCAAATGTTCTAAAAGCTATTTAATATGCAGTTAGCTTCTGAAGTTTACTGATGCCAAAATTTCTTTCACTCAGTTTGCGGGCTCTTCCACTATTTCACCAAGAGCAGTTGTCAGTTTATGTTGTTGAATGAGCACTAAGTACTGGTAATCTGCCTTCAGACTGGAGAGGGGGGGATTGCCCTCTTCCACTATTTCACCAAGAGCAGTTGTCAGTTAATGTTGTTAAAATGAGCACTAAGTACAGGTAATCTGCCTTCAGACTGGAGGAGGGGCTGTGGGTTTGGCCCCAATCTTCTTTCAGATTAATCACCAATCTAAACTCCATAGGACTTAAAACTGTTGAGTGGGATTTAAACACGATTACGAAAAACAAGATCATGAGGCCTGCTCATAATAGAATCAAAGAATTTGTATTAAAAATAGATATTACAATCATGACAACCTGGCACTGGCTTGTAACCTTACAGCTGATTATATAATATAAGAATCTTTCAACTCTTCACTCACCATTTGATTTTGGAACTAAACTGAAGATTGAAACCCATGATATTGCCACCTTTCCAACCTGGTCCAAATCATTCAGATAGTACACTGTCATCTTATCATATGCCAACAAGGTTAGGAGATTTTTTTCTTTGATATCTGCTATCTTGATTACTAAAAGACCTCCATAGACACTCAACTAAGCAATCTATTTCCAGGTCTGTCATATTACCGTGACAGGACAGCCCTAGGTAGAATATGTTGGTGCAACATATTAGCGGCATCTGGAGTGCTAGTAAATATGCAAATTAGAAACTCCAAACTTTGTGAAGCTAGTAAAGGTAGCATATATAACGCAGTAAACGACCCTTGGTGGGTGAAAATGCTTTTCCACCAATGGGGTTTGCTGTGGCTTGCTTCGGCTAATGTTACATTTGGTCACGTAGTATACCTGTCAGTTACAATGGAACGAATGAGCATAAAGTATTGGTAAACCCTTAGATATAACCTGTCCAAGACAGACAGTTATATAACTTCTAAAACAAAAACTCCAGCGAGAAAATCAGATTTCCTTTTATAGTTTCTTAAAAAATCTTGATCCTAACCAGCTATAGTAGTCAAACAGCACTTTAAAATATAATGTACTACATTACCCCTCCCACTTTCTTTTTTTTTTCCATCATTTAATAAGCTGTTTTAATCTGGAAGTACCATTAGCAGACATGATGCACTGAAAACTAATTAGACAACATGCTCCATTAATTATAGAGGGAAAACAGTATATTAATACCAGCAATTTAATTTAAATGCAATTAACATCTCAGAGGCTTCAGAAGTTTTAATTCCAATGTACCCCACCCACCACATACATGACAGACAATGTGGCTTCAAAATACCTATATCAACAGATATATGCACATTCATCTAATTAAAATGTTCATGAAACACATTAAAGCACAATTATATACACCCTTCTGCACAAGCAACAAAATCTCTCTGATTTCCAGAAAAACAGGAGTTCATTAAAGGTAATAAAATAGTGATTAAACAGTGGCATACTGTGGCTTTACAATAACTTGTTAATTACCCTGCTGATAAGTGGCAGATGGTCAGTAAGACATGTACTATATGTTACCACTTCCTGATTGCAATAAGATGCACAATATAACTGTGCAACTGTGCCATAAAGAAAAAGCATCTTCCAGTTTTTGTCAGCATATTCTTGCTCAACTAAACTGAGCCTCAAATGTTTTCCTTCTCTATTTGAGGGATTGCTTATTTATTTGATCACAAAAATCAAAGAGTTAATGTTAAAATGAATCTGTTGCATTGGAACATTTATGAAGCAATGAGAAGTTTGTTCATTATTCTTTTTTTTTGATAATCATAATTAAAAAAAAAATGATTCATTGAACTCGATATTTGGGCCCTTTTGTTGTTCCCAAAATGTAGTTTGTCGTATGGACTTGTTGCTAAAGTAATATAAAAGTTTAAGCTGGCCCTTCTTTGGTCATTATTTTTATTTTTTTTATACCCCCCCGCAAAACGAAGTTTTAGGGGGGTATACTGTTTTCAGTCTGTCCGTCATTCTGTCATTCCGTGATTCCGTCATTCCGTCAACATTTTGACATCTTTGCTGAATAACTTAAGTAGTTTTTGCCCTATGTTCTTCAAATTTTCAACACACCTGCACCATTAGACAACACATGTGTGATATGAATTTAGGGGCCAAAGGGTCAGTTTTGCAAGAGTTATGGGACTTTTTAAACCTATACATAGAATGTTTGCCATAGTCCTTATAGTGCATACTTTGTGAAATCAACTCCACCTACAGCTTTCAATACTCTCTTTTGATACTTTGCAGATATGTGCCAGAGATATTGAAGATATGCATGAAGAAGTATTATGCTGAAAAAATGATTTTTTGACAAATTTACAGCATTTTGAACTTAGCCAATTTTCGATAATTGCCATATTCAACAATGGTTGGAAGTGCATAGTTTGTGAAATCAACTCCTCCTAGGGCTTTCAGTATTTCTTTTCAATACTTTGTAGACATGTTCCACACATATTGAAGATGTGCATGAAGAATTATAATGCTGAAAAAATAATTTTTGACAAATTTACAGCAGTTTTTAACATAGCCATTTTTTGACCATCGCTTATACAATAATGGTTGGTAGTGCATACTTTGTGAAATCAACTCCTCCTACAGCTTTCAATATTCTCTTTTGATACTTTGCAGATATGTGCCAGAGATATTGAAGATATGCATGAAGAAGTATTATGCTGAAAAAATGATTTTTGACAAATTTACAGCATTTTGAACTTAGCCAATTTTCGATAATTGCCATATTCAACAATGGTTGGTAGCGCATAGTTTGTGAAATCAACTCCTCTTAGGGCTTTCAGTATTTCTTTTCAATACTTTGCAGACGTGTTTCACACATATTGAAGATGTGCATGAAGAAATATAATGATGAAAAAATAAATCTTGACAAATTTACAGCAATTTTTAACATAGCCATTTTTTGACCATTGCTTATAAACAATAATGGTTGGTAATTCATAGTTTGTGAAATCAACTTCTCCTAGGGCTTTCAGTATTTCTTTTCAATACTTTGCAGACATGTTCCACATATATTGAAGATGTGCATGAAGAATTATAATGCTGAAAAAATAATTTTTGACAAATTTACAGCAATTTTTAACATAGCCATTTTTTGACCATTGCTTTTACAATAATGGTTGGTAGTGCATATTTTATGAAATCAACTCCTCGTGAGGCTTTCAGTATCTCTTTTCAATACTTTGCAGACATGTTCCACACATATTGAAGATGTGCATGATGAATTATAATGATGAAAAATTAACTTTTGACAAATTTACATCATCTTTCAACATTGCCATTTCTTGACCATTGCATATATACAATAATGGTTGGTAGTGCATACTTTGTGAAATAAACTCCTCTTAGGGCTTTCAGTGTTACTTTTAAATTCTTTGTAGATTTGTTCCAGATACTTTAGATGTGCATGAATAATTTTCATGCTGAAGAGTTAATTTTTGACAAATTTTCAGCTTTTATTTAACTTAGCCAATTTAACCATTTCTCATGATAAACAATAATGATCATAATGCATACAGTGAAATCAACCTCAAGCTTTCAATATATTCTTTTAATATCTTATAGATGTGACTGGCATACTGAGGATGTATAGTGAAGAATTATAATGCTGAAAAGATATCTTTGACAAATTTTACATTTGTATGCATGTTTGATTTAGGAAGTTATCCGCCAGCGTCAGATAATTTTGCGGGGGGGTATACTGAAAGCCTTGCTTGCAGCCAATTTTTAGTTATTCTTTTTTTTTATTCTCGTTTATTTTTGATATTCAGGCTTTTGATATATGATGGCTGTCATGTGAGCTCATTGCGAATATTACGTATGCATACAATGTCAGTACTCGACAAACATGTGTATGTGCACTCACAGCCCCTAAGTAATTGTTAAGAATTTCATTTAGAAAAATCCATGTGCCTATGAAAATTGTGCATGCAGTAAAATTTCATGTAGCATTCATGCATATTTCTTCACACTGATAAAAACACGCATAGCAAGTGGTTTTTTTTTTCCAATCTTGTTTTTCACAGCATGACATGTAAAAATTTGGTACATTTGTTTTAAAACTACTAAGGAAGATCTTTACCACTTCTTCATGCATTGGGTAAATTCATACTAGTCAGTTATATACCCACATTCACATATACAAATAATATGAATAGTGAGAAAACAAACAATTTGCATAGGCGAAAACAAAGCCACAGATCATCTGTGCACTAACTACACAGCGGATCAGCACCTTTGTTTTCGCTGCACGGATAGTATAATCCTTCTTCGTTTTAAATCCAAAATTTCAAGGTTCTAGCCTGCTTCTGTGACTGTACAGGCTGGTTTGTGTCAGACCTGGTCAGAACCCAAATTGTTGGTTTTCTCACGCACAGGCTCATATGTGAATCTTTGGTACCAATTTTCTTCAATGTGAAACTAAATACAAGATCTGCACTGATAGGATATGCAAATTCATCACATGTTAAACCTTAAAATCGAGAGTAAAATACAATCCCCAAAAGTATTGAACAGATGTCACATTTCCCAAATGTCACATATAAATGTGACATATTGATACCTACTTTTCATGTTTGTGTGAACTTTGATAGAAGTGAAATAGCTGTTCAACAAATCACAACCCGCCCGTTCTACCAAAGAAATAAGTTTTTATTTTAATTTTTGTTTGATATTCATGCTAATTGTTTTTATGCTCAAAATTGTCAAAACTTAGCCGGTCCCAGCTGTGTACATACTTGGAAAAATGCCCCCTCCCCCCCCCCCCCCCCCCAAAAAAAAAAAAAAAGTTTGTTTTTTTATTCACACAATTATCATTGTTTCAGAGTGATGTTGAATTTTCTGGATAAGAGATTGATTCTTATGTTAATGAATTCCTTGTCTTTCTCAGCCATCTTTGAGTAATAAAATAATCAGTCTCAACTGGTTGGGGTCCAGTGCCTGCTGTGTTAATGAAGTGTTGGTCCAATTATTCAATTAAGCTGAAGGAGGACCAAAAATGGTCCTCTTTTGTGTGCTTATTCGCCTGAGTGTATAACTGTTTGTTCAGCTGTCAATTAGAGACAGAAGCATGTGAGTATACAGTGATATGTTGAAGATCAAATAAAATCTTCTGTAGACATCAGACCATGGTTTAAAGAGGGGGATAAAATGTAAAATGTAATAGGAGGGATCAAAGCCTTACATTACTTTTCTTTATAACAAGGGTACTTTGTGAGAATAAAAAAAAAACACTGGCATGGTGACATAGAACAAATCATAACTGAATGTACTTGATATTTAAAATAAATTTTATGCATGCTGTTTTGGCCACACCTTTTCCTCTAAGGTTAATATTTGAAAGTTTTAAAGTGCCAAAAATAATGCCACTTCCTGTATTAAAATGACAGAGTCAAGAATATGATATTAAAAGTCACACCCCTCCTATAATTAAAGCCTTATATTGCTAGCTAGTGACCTTGCAACCTCTAGTAACCAAACATAGTTGAGAAGTTTGGACTTTTACACCAGACTTTAGTTTTCAGTCTTTCTTGAAATGTAAGCTTGTGTTAGTAACGAAGTATGATATCTATATTATAAACTTAACCATCAAAGTATGGGTGGCCCCCTTGTTGGACAATGGAAACCACCATTTCTTATGCATATATATAAGAATGTAGGAAAAAAAAGTCAAAGGAAAAAAAGTCACGGAAAAAAGTCACAATTTTGGGTAGAAAAAAAAGTCACAGGAAAAAAAGTCACAAAAAAGAATGATGCTTTTTCTCAATTTTTGGTTAGGAATAAACATTTTCTGGGCGGAATAATTCATAAAATATTAATTAATTGATAAGAAATTGTCATATCAGTGAATTGATAAGCAATGTTTAGGAAAATATTAATAAATAGTCCATTTGGTTTCAGGAAAAAAGGCTCAATAGGGGGTTCATGAAATTGCCTAAATTTAGCTCCTCTGGAAATTGTTTGGAATTTGATTTATTAGCATGTTGTTTTGCCAGATGGTTCCATGTATGTGTTTGAGAATTGTTCTTCTTCTCGTTGATGTTATGTTTATTGGTGTTTTGATTATTTATTTGGATTTTATTAGCTTTGCATTGTTCTGTCTGTTTTCATATTCAATTTGTTTTCCCTATATGGGGCCTCTATTTGCCTCCACAGCTACAGGACCTGTCCACCATTAATTTTACTTACTTGAATCAATTGGAAATATTTTGTTTTTGTTTTATTAGTTAGTGGATATCAGTTTTGTCATATCAGAGGTTGGAGAGAAGGATTTATTTGCTTAATTTTTCTAACAATAGTTGTTATTAATGATTTTTATTTTGCAACAGGTGTCTATTGACTGTGACTGTACAAGCTGACCTACTTTCAGTTGAATAACTTGACCAAGGAAATTCCACTGGTAAAGTCCAGTTTTGAACGTTTGCCAGATGTTGAATATCTTGCTATATATTTAATATTTAGTTTTTCTTTGTTAAACCTACCGGTATTCGAAGTTGGTACCGTAGAGTATCAAAATCCACTGTGATGGAGATCAATGTTTACGAAGAAAGAAATGACTCAAGGTTTGTATCACTCTTTTTATTTGATTGTCAATCTAGAGACTGTTGAATACTTGGAAATAGAATTGCGGGGTATTTCATGAACTTTTGGTCACTACAGTAGGTAGTATTTACCAAATGTTACTGTAATGCTTTTGGAATGCAGTTATACAAGTATAAGCTTTTCAAAAAGGCAGTGTCTAGCCTCTTCAGACCAGGAATCTAGCCATCTGGGTCTGGACGCTTGCTGTCTGGTAGTGTTGGAGATTCTAACCAACAGGACCCCATTGGAAATAATCGACATGCATACTGTGTATTAGATCTACATAACCATTTGTTTTATAAAAAAAATCTGTTTTTCATCTTTCACACTCTTGGGCACTGTTCTGTTGGTGGCACTAGGCTTGGTGACTTCCAGAGAAGGTGGGTCAGTGGTGAATTTAGAGGGGGTTCAAGGGGTTCGCTCGAACTCCCCTCAGGACCAAAATTATTTCATTTTCATAGGGAATTTAAAGAAATTTGTCTGAAATTAGGCAAACGTACCCCCCATTTCTGCATTTGAACCCCCTCTTCAGAAATCCTGGATCCGCCCCTGTGGGTGCAGTTGAAGAAGCTACCTATCTTCTGAGTCGATCAATTTCTGATCTTTAGGGAGTGCGGTGGCGTAGTGGTAGAGTGTCGGACTCCGAATCGAGAGGTCCTGAGTTCGATCCCCACAGGCGTCACCGTGTTGTGTCCTTGAGCAAGACACATTAACTCCCTACAGTACTGGTTAAACCCAGGAAGAGTTGGCTCCGTCCCGACTTGACTGAAAAATTGATGACTGGGACGTTAAGCCTCAATACAAAAAAAAAAAACAACAAAATTTCTGATCATCAGTCATCACCTCAGGTGTGGGGTGGTTGGCTAAATTTAGAATTTAGTCAAGGGGAAAATAGTTTTGGGGTCCACCATTAAAACTATTTACACTAAAACAACTGCCTCGATATGGGCCTATTTTTAAATAGAAACCTTAAATTCCTGAAATGGTCTTGGATGAGACCACTCGAGAAGGGATACTTTTCCAAACCTGAATAGTTCTGGGGAAAAATGAATTTTTCAGGGCATCACTATTAGGTCTGATGCAAGTCAGGATTGAGGTTTGTAACCTCCATTGTGTTTTGAAATATGCATAGACATGTGCAAAATTTCGAAAAATGAAGCATTAGGCGTAAACAAAAAAAAGCTGTGTTTCCGCTAACCAGTCCGACTCTTGAGTTTTTGCGCTGACCCTGCAGTTTTTATTGCCAATAAAAATAAAATAGAAATATTTTCATGCAGACCGACCCTCAACATTTGAAGTGGAAAACAGACAATGATTTAAAAACTGCTATAATTTCAACAATACTAGGTCAACTCGCATTCAGCTTCCTACTGGTTTTAAACTTCATCGCATGTTTGTTTCGAGTACTTACATGTATGATTAATTTCAGCATGTTTCTACCTCTTTACCCATTTTCAAGTAAGATAAAAATACACAAAAAAAATAAAAAAGATTTTCCCACCTACCGACTCTACCCCGTCTTCGGCATGTTAGCGGAAACAAGGCTATTTTTATTTTACGCCTTACGTTGAAAAATGCAAAATTCTGCTTTGATAAATCTGTTAACCTTGGTCGTTTACTTATTTTTGATACAACTGTTTTGAAAATTAATCTGAGAATATTTTTTTACAAAACATGTTTTTACCTAATGTTACCATTGTTTTCTGCTTACTTCTACTGTCCGGCATTGATGTCTTTCTGACTGACACAAACCTGGTTTCTGCCACTGACATCAGGTGTAAGTGGTAATCTTTTTTTTAAGTTTATACTTGTTTTCATTTTTTGTTTAATAGTATTTCAGCAATGTTAAACATCAAAATGATGATATTCTTAGAAAAAAGTATAAAATATACAGAAAGCAGCAGAAATACTTTTCAAATACATGCCATACATTGAAGACTATTATTTTAAATCTCAAGATTCAAAAATTATCCCATCCACTTATGAAATTGGAGGAATTTGCAAAGAATTCTCAAACAGATTTTGCTGAAAAATGTTTCATTTGAAAGCTGCACATTTTGCAAGCAACATTGGCCCGGCCCGGAATGATGTTGCAATTTTTGCATAGCTACATGTATTTGTTTTTTCTCAATATAGATCTAGTAATTTCACATACATTTTCAAACCTCAATGAGGTTAAAAACCTTACCTCCAGGGATTTTTTTGACAATTTTGGGAAGGGGCCCTAGGGCCTTTCTGATTGGGACAATTATCGAAGTAAATTCGGAATTGGGAAATTTCAAGTTCTAGACATTCAAAATTGATATTTTCCAAAGTGGCATAGCTTAATAAGGGATTTCATTTAGAATAATTAGATAATAATTCATAATCAAAAGTGTCAAAAGTTAAATAACATTTCTAACAGCAAAGTTTGAATTTCACAATGTATGGAACTGTTGAAAATTATTTTCAGCTGTAATTGGGATTTTTTTCTCCAGATTGGGGAAAAAGACACCTAATAGTAATTTGCAATGGGAATGAGGCCTAATTTCGGCCCCTGAGACACACAAAAAAATCCCTGACCTCAATCCTGATGTGTACCAGACCTGACTATAGGTAAATTGTCTTGTGCATTTCTTTAAGGTTGGGTGCTGGGGTCAGGTATTTGTTTTTATCAAGATATACTGTACCAGAGTGCGTCTTAGGAGGACCGCTCCCTGCGGGACTCCAGCCAATGGCCACTCAAGTTTGTCTAGCATATCACCAACGCTACTGTCCTACAGGTCCACCTGGCTGCAGTCCTTTGCACCATCTCTATCTTAGCAGTCTGAGTATCATTATAGGCGGGATACCAAATAGGAGCTGCATACTCGAGTTGAGGTCGAACCAATGTTTTGTATGCAATTTCCTTAGTATAATGCCTAGGTGCCAGTGCCAAATTATATGTATTTTGCTACACGACCCATACCTGGATCTTTCCCTGGGTCTGGAACTGTGAGACATGATTTTTTCATATAATTTTTTACACAATCAAACAGTTAAATGCATCCGCTGTGATATTTTTATTACTGGTTATCTAAATTTGCATCTTTAACACATTATCTTTTAACAAAACACTCTTTAAACTGTATCTTCTCACAGACTTATTTTTCATAAAATGGTGTCTTTCAAAATGTTGATTTATACTAGTACATTTTTTGATACATTTATGCGCATAATATTCGGGTATATAGGGTGGTATGGCAGGATAGATACATGTACATTGACAGTACTACTTCAAACTTGGATAAATACCAACAGACATGAAAATGCTGGAAGAGTTCAAATGATATTTGTCTGTTTCAGATTGTTGTTTTGGTTGAAAGATTGACACACTGACAATGTTGTATGTTGGATGTCAAGCAGCATAAAGATGTTTCAGTGTTATTTCAATGAAACAGTTTTTGGTAAGATCATCTTTAGTGATATTAGTCATCACATTACATACCGTAGTAGGGAGCGGGGTGGCGTAATGGTAGAGTGTTGGACTCTAAATAAAGAGGTCCTGGGTTTGATCCCCACAGGCCTCACCGTGTTGTGTCCTTGAGCAAGACACTACAGTACTGGTTAAACCCATCCTGACAAGACTGAAAAATTGTTGACTGAGATGTAAGGCCTCAATAAAAAAAAAAAAAAAAAAAAAAAAAAAAACATGACATAGTACACATGGCTTTTATGGGGTTACAGGATGTTTCACGCACAAACCAGTTCCTCCTGGGACTGTTTGTGTAAAAAAATATTTTTCGAACGGGACATTTACTCCCGAAGAGTGCCACATGTTTTAAAAAAATTGATTTTAATGTTGTTTTTTTTTCATTGAAATTATTTATTTTTTATGTCATTTCAACGAACTAAGACATCCAAATAGGATAAACAAGTCGCTTAAGGACTTCTAAAACTATATTTGGTGAACAGACCCATAAAATTGATTTTGAGCGAATCGTCTCACCTTTTTTAGCAAACAGCCCCATTCGATTTTTTGCGAAATAGTCCTGGAGGAAACGTCACAAGGAGAAACTGTTTTTAGGAGCCCTTTCATAGTACTCAGAAAGTGACTGCATGTATGTCCAATTTTGATATGTGACAATGTCATTGTTTTGTTATTTTGTGTTACATGTATTACTGATGCGTGTATTCATTTATTTTCAGAGGGGAGAGAGCTTATATCATCAACAGCAAATCGAGCAGGTAGTGAACCACAACAGAAAACTTATATTTTAAGTCAATTAGAGTGGATGACTGCATGTACAATAAACTGTTCACCCTAACTTAAATGATAAATAATAGACTTTAATACAATCTGTGTTTTGAAGTGGACATGAGTTATAGTAATACTGTGAAGAAATCAAGATATAGTCGATATTACAAAGCAAAAATCATTAAAGTTTAGTTTTAAAGCCCTGCTATAAAAAGGCTGGGCTATACTGGATTCAGTTTGACAGTGCCATTGACAAGATCTATTCTTGGGTTTGAACTGTGCATCATTTTTTAGCATCCTGTGTTCTTTCCCATAGGCGTTTTATTGAAGCGAGGATTTAGTCTGATTCTCTGACAATTGTTGTTAAATACTTGTGTGTATGTATGTTTCTTCTGCATGAAGGATCTTGCTGTCTGTGACATAAGACCATGGTGAGAAGCTGTTAACAAAGATGTGCATGTGCACGAAACATGTTTCAGTGATATATAGTAAGGATACCAAACCGATTATCCAGAACTGAGAACAGCCAACGCGGATAAAATCAGTAAAAGACTCAAAGACTGTAGTATGCAATTATGTGCCTTAGAACAACTTTACAAAAAAAAAATTGTGATCTGTGGAAAGTTGTCTCCACAATGGCAAGCCGTTTTACTATTTATTCAAACAAACAGATATCTTATATTGTATATAAGATATCTTCTTTAATAAATAAGATATCTACTTTATTTTATTAGATATCTATTATAAAGAAGATATCTTATATAGCAAATAAGATATCTGTTTTGTTATATTAGATATCTAAATTGTCATTTAAGATATCTTATATAGTATATAAGATATCATTTTAACTAAACAAGATATCTTATTTGTTAATGTAGATATCTAAATTAACAAATAAGATATCTTGATTGATATATTAGATATCTTATTTGTAAAAATATATAAGATATCTTAATTAATATAGACATCTGATATAGCATTTAATTTGTTAATTTAGATATCTTGTTTAACAAATTAGATATCTAATATGATAAATTAGATATCAATAATGTTTTTTCTAAATAAGATATCTTAATTAATATATAAGATATCTAAAAAAGTATATTAGATATCTATTTTATCATATAAGATATCTTATTTGTCAAATAAGATATCTTCTTCAACATATAAGATATCTTAATTGCATTCACAAAAAAGATATCTACTATGCTAAAGTAGATATCTTATTTGACAAATAAGATATCTTATGTACACACAAAAATAGATATCTTATATCCTATATTAGATATCTTATTTAGGTTTAACAAATCAGATATCTTATTTAGTACATAAGATATCTTATTTGTTTTACCCAATCACAATTGGTTTCTGATACTTATATAAGATATCTACAGTACTATACCAATACAGATATCTTATTTATAGCCTTAATCAAGATATCTTATTTGATAATTTAGATATCTAATATACTAAATAAGATATCATATATATTAAATAAGATATATATTATACCTAAATAAGATATCTTATTTACCACTTTAGATATCTTATTTGCTATATAAGATATCTAGTTTAGCAATGAAGATATATATCTTATTTATGAAAGTAGATATCTTAATTAATCTTGTAAAGAAGATATCTTTTTTAGGTATAGTAGATATCTTATTTAGTATATTAGATATCTTAATTATCAAATAAGATATCTTATATGCTATATAGGATATCTTAATTGTGGGATCAAATAAGATATCTTATTTAGCATATTAGGTATCTTCTTTACTATATAAGATATCTAATTTAGGATATAAGATATCTTTTTTGATAAAAAGGATATCTTTATTGCTAAATAAGATATCTTATATCCTAATTAAGATATCTTATTTACTATTCAAGATATCTAATATGCATAATAAATAGTAAAACGGCTTGCCATACTCCACACAGGTATTTATCATGGCATCGACATTGTTTGTTTTCATTCACAATTCTCTCTGAATATAAACCAGTGTGATATAGATTATAATACTTGCAATATGGATATGTTTATCAAGGTTGACTTTCTTTCATGACCCATTAATGGAGCCAGGACAAACATGACAATGCAGGTCACATGGAGTTTTCATGCTTAAATTCGAAAAACAAAAAAACACATTGCATGTGTTTTGTACAAAC
This sequence comes from Rugalucina vietnamica, assembly GCA_964017185.1. Taxonomy (NCBI): domain Eukaryota; kingdom Metazoa; phylum Mollusca; class Bivalvia; order Lucinida; family Lucinidae; genus Rugalucina; species Rugalucina vietnamica. The sequence continues at coordinate 39,607,419 of OZ024880.1, forward strand.
ATGTACATGTATTATATATGTAAATAGTGCATTTATGTTCTTTCATAGTGTGCATAAACAGAAATAAATACATGAAATTTCATGACTTATAAATTTTGCTGGTTTTAAAATTTATGACTTCGAGATCAGTAGGTGAGTCGGGGTGCAAGAAAACCTGTCACCAGGGATTCAGAGTATGTTCCTGAAATTGAGCTATACAGGCATGATTGCTGCAGCCGAGGTTTAGCACATTACAGTCATGTACTTAGTGAGGGCAGTGGCGTAGTGTTGAATCACAAAGTTCTGGGTTCAAACCCCACTGGGACTTGGTTGCGTCCTTGAGCAAGACACATCTGAATCTGAATGGTTTACTGGTGACACGCCAAATTGACAATACTTCACCGGGGGTGCGCCAGGAGGGAAATTAGTCCATGGCTCTCATGATTTTCACCCTGGTTGATACCCAGAAAACCGTCGCACCATCCGGACATAACTGAAAAATTGATGACCAAGAAGGAATGTTAGACCTTAAATCAAACACCAGAATTTTTAGAGCTAAAATGGCGTAGTCAGCAGCTGTCAGATTTTTAAGAAAGACTAAGAAACAACACTTTACAAAATGTACAACCCACATTTGAGCTGTGCAACCTTTTGGTTTGATTTAGGTATGGATGTGACGTCCCAGTCAACAATATTTCTGTCATGTCCCCAGCTTGGGACACTCCTTTGTGTGTATTAACCAGTACTTTCCAGAGTCAATGTCCCTTGCTCATCGTGCAGTGATATAAGCCAGCCACCAGTGGGGATCCACTCCCTACCTCCCTAACCAGAGTCTGATGCACTAACCACCAGGCCAACATGCTCCTTTGAATGCATATTTGTATGCTAGTATACGCGCCAGGTCCCATTTTTAGCTCACCTGAGCCGTTATGTTCACAAGGTGAGCTTATAGTATACCCATGCTCCATCGACCATCGTCGTTGTAGTCATTGTTGTCCACAATGTTCAGTGAAACATCTCTAAAACCACTGGGCCAATCAAAGCCAAACTTTATATGGAGCATCCTCAGGAAGGGGGAACGAAAGTTATTTCCGCCATGGCTATAAGTAGCAAAACCTTTAAAAATCTTCTTTTCCAGAACCATAAGGCCTATGATTTTGAAACTTGGCATGAAGCATCAGGCAATGGAGCTCTACAAAGTTTGTATAAATCAATCCATGGCCCTCTGATGACCTTGACCTAATTAACTGCAAGGTCAACATAGATCACATGCATTTGAATGGGGAAAATTGTTAAAATGTGATTTGAAGGGCAAAACTTGCAGGACATGGGCAAATGGATGGACTATTTATGTTTACAAAAACATTTTGGCCCCAGGGGGTTATCTGCCCCTGCACCGGGGCTATATACATGTATATGACTATAATTTTCAAACATCATGTCCGGATTGAATTGACATTTCGTAGGTTCTTAACTCTTTTTTGCTCACCACCAAAAGAAATCAAGAGGGGAGGGGTTCATCACCCGACCCTCACATATTTCTTAACCATTCTTAAGTTTTGCATTCAGTCTTATTCTTCAATCATGACTTGTTCAGAAATACTGCATTAATTATTAAATTAAAGGATGACTGCTCGTTTGAATTTTTTAAATTTCTTTTTATGTGACTACATCGCTCGAGTTAGTATACCGATTATACATTTTATTTGCCTAAACTGAGTGTGTAGTCATAGTCGGAACCGGATCAGTAATGTCTGTATATTTGGTAATTGACCAAAATGCCCGAATCAGTGGAAAGCAGTCCGGTGAATGAAGGAATTTTAACACGGAGCCGTTTCCATAATAAAACCTTAGCAAATCAAGCCATATTTCTTTTTAGTATTTCTACCACTTTTATCACACCGCCCAATTATTACATGTGGCTACATGTTATAGCTTTTCTTGTTATTTTTATTATTACCATCTTTATCACTTTATGTTTTGTTTGGTTTGATGTTGTAGCCTTTTATGTCCCACTTAACAATATTCGATCATGCCGGGACTGAGGTACTTGACCAGTTATTTGGTAACTTAAAATAGGCTTGTTCAAGGACACTTCATGGCAACAGTTTGTTTTAAACAAAATTCTAACGCACCATGGTCTGAAACTCTACCATAATGCCACCGTGCTCCTCGAATCGGGTGGATTCTCATCCATTCAATGTTTCCCATTCTATGGGCATGTTTTGATTCTGATTATGACATTTCCTCATCATTGCTTTATTTTAACATGAAAATCATGTCCTAATACATTTATATACTGATATACCGGTATGTATTTTCTCTCGGTCTTTTATAATTATGACTTTTTTCCTGTGACTTTATTTCCTGTGACTTTTTTTCCGTGACTTTTTTTCCGTGACTTTTTTTCCTGTGACTTTTTTTCCGTCCACCATATGGAATTTTCCTGTGACTTTTTTTCCGTCCACCATATGAATCACCATATAGAATACCATACCAAAAATGACAAAATGGTAAAACTGATTAAAAAGCTATCTGGGTTCAAATACATTACTTATCTATTCTTCAGTTGTGTAACATCTTTATGAAATCACAATTTCTCCCTTCACTGATTCCATTATTAGTTCTTTTGAAGTTAAATTGTTATTTGGAATTTATGGTGCAAATATATTGTTGAATGTCCCACACAGCATGCTTTATGATGTCACTTTATGTTAACTTTATTATACACGACAATTTAAATATGGCTTACTTTTTTGGCAGTTAAGGGCAAAAAAAATTAAAAAAATAAATAAATAAATAAAATAAGCAATGGCCAGGAACAGATGCAAACAGAGCCAAACTACCACAAAACACCAAGTGAAGTTCATATGAAAAAGAATGGTGCAACCCACAATATAAAAATTAAGTTTGATCTTAGGTCAAGTGAAAATCACTCAACCGCACGTACACAAAAAAGCATACAAAATATATGTAGTTTCCAGATCCCTGAGATGAAGAAAAATTGACCATATGGAAGCTCCTGATATATCCTAGATATTGCTATAATAATTTAAGAAACTTTAATTAGTTTCTCCTCAAAGTAACAATAACATTCATGCCTCTCCACACATCTTAAGCAACAAGTGTTTATATTGGCATCACAAAGTCTATATTCTTACCATTATGACAGGTACTTAGAAATACTTTGGTAACATCTGAAAGAAAATCTGGGAACACTATGCTAATAATACTGGAACCAGTATGCCTGAGTATGCGAAAGCAATCTTTGACACCTTTGCCCAAGCCACAGACCTGGATTGTTATGACAAGTTAATAACCTCATTATAATTCTGGGAACTGAAAACATAACTGGCAAAAAATGAAAAATATCTGGCAAAAATGAAAAGAAGTTTCATCATTAAATCACTATATCAATCAACTGACATAATGATTCTGACAATTATCTCCAACTATAAATGTTTTTCTTGGCATGTGACAAAATTTCTCAGAACTTTTAAGCCAATAACCCACAGGTAGCAGAATAATTGTGTTTGAGGAAATTGTAAGAAAAAATATCATAAATTAAGCATCATCTAAACATAAGAAAATCTACTTTATGCATTAGTTATATGTTACCACACTCCCGTTGCCCTGGGGAATAGAGGGGCCTTTTGACTTAAGTCCAACAAACCCTGCTTAAAGCCTGCTCTGTCGTGACAATAAGTTGGTTTAACCACTTGCTTTAAAAGTAACTTTAGTGGTCATACACCATACATTTTACCTACCTGAGTATGACTCCTGCAAATGCACAATGGTCAACCTATACGCTGATTTGGTGGGTTTTACGCAAGTTTGGTGGTGCTTAAAACTTGGAAGTGGTTCTATTTCATTTATATTTGCATATACACTCTATGGAAAAGCATGCTATATGCTAAAGGCACTGTAGAAATATGTATATTTTGTGAATATGCACTGCAGCGGTCGATTTATGTATGCATTGAAGAAAATATTCGAGTACCGATCAAGGAGGTAGATGATTAAAACAAAACGACTTACCCTTTGGATGATACAACCACAGTCAGGTTCTTTTTGTTGTGATCTCAAATCATTAGTTCCTCAAAAACCTAATGAAATATAATAACATATTTCCACCTCACGTGTTTGGATAAATGAAAGTTATGAACACAAGTGATGTTTCTGATGAAAGTGTAAACACCCCCTCCCTCAGATGAGAATGAATGGAACTTAAATATAGCGAACATTATTGATAGCAAAGCTATGGGGGAGTTCTGATATTGTAATGTACAAAGGGATACATTTCTGCAGTATGTTGTGCATTTATTGCTGCAATTGCAATTATCTGCCCTTCTAATTCCATTTTGACTACATAACACAAACTGGCAAAATATGTGCATAACTGACAGCGCATTATGATTTCCTCAATACCTGCGGAAGTGGCCAAGACTTTCAGTGATGCCATGAGTTAGCATGTTCAGTGACCATGACCTTCAGTGATGTCAAGAATGAGCATGTTCAGTGACCATGACCTTCAGTGATGTCAAGAATGAGCATGTTCAGTGACCATGACCTTCAGTGATGTCAAGAATGAGCATGTTCAGTGAATATGACCTTCAGTGATGACAAGAGTGAGCATGTTTAGTGACCATGACTTTCAGTGATGTCAAGAACGAGCATGTTCAGTGACCATGACTTTCAGTGTGGTGAAGAGTGAGCATGTTTAGTGACCATGACCTTCAGTGATGTCAAGAATGAGCATGTTCAGTGACCATGACCTTCAGTGATGTCAAGAATGAGCATGTTCAGTGACCATGACCTTCAGTGATGTCAAGAATGAGTATGTTCAGTGACCATGACCTTCAGTGATGTCAAGAGTGAGCATGTTCAGTGACCATGACCTTCAGTGATGTCAAGAATGAGCATGTTCAGCGACCATGACTTTCAGTGATGTCAAGAGTGAGCATGTTCATTTACCATGACTTTCAGTGATGTCAAGAATGAGCATGTTCAGTGACCATGACTTTCAGTGATGTCAAGAGTGAGCATGTTCAGTGACCATGACTTTCAGTGATGTAAAGAATGAGCATGTTCAGTGACCATGACTTTCAGTGATGTCAAGAATGAGCATGTTCAGTGGCCATGACTTTCAGTGATGTCAAGAATGAGCATGTTCAGTGACCATGACCTTCAGTGATGTCAAGAGTGAGCATGTTCAGTGGCAAAGACTTTCAGTGATGCCAAGAGTTAGCATGTTCAGTGACCATGGCTTTCAGTAATGTCAAGAGTGAGCATGTTCAGTGACCATGACCTTCAGTGATGTCAAGAGTGAGCGTGTTCAGTAACTTTGACCTTATGTGATGTCTAAAATGAGCTTACTTAGTGATAATGACCTGTGTTGTCAAGACAGTTCAGAGACCATGACCTTCAGTGATGTCAAGAGTGAGCATGTTCAGTGGCCAAGACTTTCAGTAATGTCAAGAGTGAGTATGTTCAGTGACGATGACCTTCAGTGATGTGAAGAGTGAGCATGTTTAGTGACCATGACATTCATGATTGAGCATGTTCACTGACCATGACCTTTAGGATGTCAATAGTGAGCATGTTCAGTGGCTGTGATCTTCAGTAATGTCAAGGGTGAGCAAGTTCATTGACCATGACCTTCAGTGATATCATGACTGAGCATGTTCAGTGACCATGACCTTCATTAATGTCAATAGTGAGCATGTTCAATGGCCATGGCCTTCAGTGATGTCAACAGTGAGCATGTTCAGTGACCATGACCTTCAGTGATATCAAGAGTGAGCATGTTCAGTGACTATGACCTTCTGTTATATCAAGAGTGAGCATGTTCAGTGACCATGACCTTCTGTAATGTCATGAATGAGCATGTTCAATGATCATGACCTTCAGTGTTGTCAAGAGTGAGCATGATTAGTGATGATGACCTTCAGTGATGTGAAGAGTGAGCATGCTCAGTGACCATGACCTTACGTAATGTCAAGAATGAACATGTTCATTGACCATGACCTTCTGTGATGTCAAGAGTGAACATGTTCAGTGACCATGACCTTCAGTGATGTAAAAAATGAGCTTGTTCAGTGACCATGATCTTCAGTGATGTCAACAGTAAGCATGGTCAGTGACCATGACCTTCAGTGATGTCATCAGTGAGCATGGTCAGTGACCATGACCTTCAGTGATGTCAAGAGTGAGCATAATCAGTGACCATAACCTCTGTGATGTCAAGAGAGAGCATGGTCAGTGACCATGACATCCAGTGATGTCAATAGTGAGCATGTTCAGTGACATGACCTTCAGTAATGTCAAGAGTGCGCATGTACAGTGACCATTACCTTCAGTGATGTCAAGAGAGCATGTTCAGTGACCATGACCTTCAGTAATGTCAAGAGTGCACATGTACAGTGACCATGACCTTCAGTAATGTCAAGAGAGAGCATGTTCAGTGCCCATGACCTTCAGTAATGTCAAGAGTGAGCATGTTCAGTGACCATGACCTTCAGTAATTTCAATAGAGAGCATGTTTAGTGACAAAGACCTTAAGAGATGTCAATAGTGAGCATGTTCATTGATGATGACCTTCAGTGATGTGAAGAGCGAGCATGTTCAGAGATGATGACATTCAGTAATGACAAGAGTGAGTATGTTCAGTGACTATGTCCTTCAGTGATGCCAATAGTGAGCATGTTCAGTGACGTTGACCTTAAGTGGTGTCAAGAGTTATCATGTTCAGTGACCATGACCTTTAGTGATGTCAAGAGTGGGCATGTTCAGTGACCATGACCTTTAGTGATGTCAAGAGTGAGCATGTTCAGTGACCATGACCTTCAGTGATGTGAAGAGAGAGCCTGTTCAGTGATCATCATCTTCAGTGATGTCAAGAGTGAGCATGTTCAGTGACCATGACCTTCAGTGATGTCAAGTGAGCATGTTCAGTGACGATGACCTTCAGTTATGTCAAGAGCGAGCATGTTCAGTGAGCATGACATTCAGAAATGTCAATAGTGAGCATATTCAGTGACCATGACCTTCAACAGTGAGCAGTGAATAAGACCTTCAGTAATGTCAATACTGAGCATGTTCAGTAGCCATGACCTTCAGTGATGTCAGGAGTGAGCATGTTCAGTGACCATGAACTTCAGTAATGTAAAGAGAGAGCATATTCAGTGAGCATGACATTCAGTAATGCCTATAATGAGCATATTCAGTGACCATGACCTTCAATGATATCAACAGTGAGCAGTGACTAATGTCAATAGTGAGCATTCAGTGAACATGACCTTCTGTAATGTCAAGAGAGAGAGCATGTTCAGCGACCATGACCTTCAGTAATGTCAAGAGAGAGCATGTTCAGTGCAGGACCTTCTGCCATGTCAAGAGTGAGCATGTTCAGTAAACATGACATTCAGTGATATCATGATTGAGCATGTTCATTGACCATGACCTTTAGGATGTCTATAGTGAGCATGTTCAGTGGCTATGACTTTCAGTAATGTCAAGAGTGAGCATGTTCAGTGACCATGACCCCCAGTGATGTCAAGAGCGAGCATGTTCAGTGACCATGACCTCCAGTGATATTAAGAGTGAGCATGTTTAGTGACCATGACTTTCAGTGATGCCAAGAGTGAGCATGTTCAGTGACCATGACCTTCAGTGGTGTCAAGAGTGAGCATGTTCAGTGACCATGACTTTCAGTGATGTCAAGAGTGAGCATGTTCAGTGGCCAAGACTTTCAGTAATGTGATGAGTGAGCATGTTCAGTGACCATGACCTTCAGTTATGTCAATAGTGAGCATGTTCAGTGACCATGACTTTCAGTAATGTCCCAAATGAGCATGTTGAGTGACCATGACTTTCACTGATTTGATGTCAGGAATTAGCATGTTGAGCATGCTAAATAGTCAGACCCACCCACAAAACAGTGTTAGTAGTTACACAGCTTATTTTAAAAATACGATGGGACAATCAAGAACATTTATTATATATAGTTGGTGACTTATTGCAACCAAAATATATGATCATTTAATATTAACATTCTTTACTCATGATTAAGAAGGCAAAACTTAGAATGAACACATAAAATAACAAGTCAAAGACATCACCTTCAAAGCTATGACAGTTTCATATCAAATGCACGATATAATGGGTAAGTTATTAAGACCTTTGAACCTTTTTCATAAAACAAAATTTCATAATGCATATCAGACAGAATTCAGGTTCAAAACTACAAAATCTTGCTACAATAATCGATAATACCACATTAAAAATTTTGAGGACGATTTGAAATAGGTAACCAAAGGACCTCCAAAACCAATGTCTCAAAAAATCACTTCCACATATTTTTGGCTGTTATTTGGCAACCATGCGAGTGTACTTTGAGCAATCCTTGTTTGATTCCAGCTGTAGTTTGGTCATTTAAAGTCTAGTTTGAGTAGTTTTTATGCCCCCAACTTCAAAGAAGTTAAGGGAGCATATATATTTGTTTGGGTCTGTCCGTGCAGTGGTGTGGTGTGGTGTGGTGTGCAGTGAGTCTGCGACTCTGTGATGTGTGTGTAACGCTTAGCACTCAGTCAGGAACCGTTAAGCGCTAGTAGGATCTTGAAATTTGGTATGTAGTCTGTATATGAAAATTAAGGGGACCCTTATTTTTTTTTTTTTTTTTTCAGGTAAATTCAAGGGGCTAGGTGCCCATTCTGTGAGAGTTATTTCCCTTTTTAATAAAGTGAATAGATAGTGGCTACCTTGTGTGCGCAACTCCTACAGTTTTATTCCAATTCTCTTGAAACTTTACAGATGTTGTGACCATGCTTTGAAGATGTGGTTTGGATATAATCCTAAGATTAATTTTTGTCACTTTTTTCGCAATTTGACCTTAGCCATTTTTCGGGCATTTTCACAATGAAAGTGAATGGGCAGGGGGTACCTTGTGTGCGCAACTCCTCCTACAGTTTCATGCCAATTCATAAAAAACTTTACATGTGTTATGGGCATGGTCTGAAGATATGCATGTGGTTTGGATATAAGTTTTGGATTATTTTTTGTCATTTTTATCACAATTTGAACTTAGTCATTTTTTTCGGGCATTTTAGTGAATGCACAACTCCTCCTACAATTTAATACCGATACTTTTGAAACTTTGCAGACAATGTGACCATGCTTTGAAGATATGCATGTGGTTGGGATATACTCCTCAGATTAATTTTTGTCACTTTTTTTTTTACAATTTGAACTTAGTCATTTTTTGGACATTTTTACATCTTGAAAGTGACTTACCAGTTGGGGGCATAGTGTTTCATAAACACATTTTCTAGTTTCTATAGATACTATTTGACCATGGGTCTAGGATATGGCAATTAGTCTTGTCCATCAAGTCAAATTGATCACTGGGTGATCATTTAAGGTATCTTTGATCATTATGTCAAAAACAGGCTTTAAAACTGCAGTGTTCATACTGTTTGGCATGCACACTGCATTATGTGCCAATTCCCAAGACACCGTTTCTAATTAATAAAACTCCCTTAAATGGTTATAATTTTCAGATCTGTTTAATCCTGAAATTTCATCATGCAAAAACTGATTATATCATAGAAAGAGCACTCCCCAGTCATTACAAGTGTGTGCGCAATGTCTGAAGTGCAGCCAGTAGGCAGCTGATCGAGAGCATGAGTGACAGAAACATTGAGTCACATGTTTGCTCAGTAATATCTGTATTTGAATAGGGCAGTTTAATGGACCTGAGCTAATGAATTCCTGGATCTTAATACACTGTGTAAACACCATGTTTCTAGAATTATGACAATGAATGATGATGAATTCTTTTTATGAAGGCTTGTAATACAGGACATGAATATGCACAATGCACACCAAATGTTTGCCCATTAGAGCTCTGCTACTGCAAACAGATCAAGTGGCTTTGCATCTCATATATGGTAAAATCTCAGATTCATTTGCTGGGGTCAAAAAGTGATCAAAGTTATAATTTTCAACCATTGGGCATCAAGAAAGCAAAATCGCTGGACCATGAAATTTACATATAGGTCAAGCTGAGATTCATGACCTACAATAATGCCCTAAGCATTTCAATCAAAATCAAGAGGCTTTGCATCTCAAATCTTGGAGATATATTTGCTGGGGTCAAAAAGTGGTCAAAGAGATTCATACCCAACAAACAGATGTTAAGCTTTTTGATGGTCTCAAAAATAGCACAGATTCGCTGGACCGTGAAATCTAGGTCAAGCTGAGATTCATTACCTACAGTTGCATACAGCCCCTGCAAAGGTGTTTCAATCAAAATATAAATTTTCATATAAGAATTAGGTTTAGGCCTCTAATGGAATCACAAGCAATGAACACATATGGATTTTCAACAGGCTTAATTGTACTTGTACTTTACCCAAAAACTGGAGGGGTCATGTTTACATGGTGCAAAGTGTGGGAAAATGGAAACATTGGGGCTATACAGAATTAAACTTCTGCATGAAAGCATATCTTTCTATTGTCCAATCTGGCTTTTTGAACCTTTGTAAAAACAACTGTATCTTGTTACTTAATCTAAAGCCATGGTCATTTTACTTGGCATTATAACAACTTAACTGACCATGTGGCCATGTGACACTAAACTTGCTATAATGTTAGATAGTATAGGCGCCAAAAACAAATACCCTTTGAAAGATTACTGGTGGACCTAACCAACCAAAAGACAGCCATTGAAACCTAACCAGTCAGATTAATTGGTCCAAATGAAAACAAAATAACCATTTCTAAAGTTAGTCATCCAGACATTAAGCCTCTTGAACCATATGGCATGGTATAATAGGTTATAAATGAAAACATATAAGTTTAAATCCTTATAAGATTAATAATCATAAGCCCTCCAGAGTTGACAGGCACCAATTGGATTAGTTTGGAATATTTGTGGAAAAGATCAGGAATTGTAAGGTGTGAGACTGACAAAAGTTGGATTCAGATAATCTGATTCACATCAAAAATATTTCAAAACGGTCTTATAATAATAATGTTAATGGGATAGCCATACATGTGATGAGTTTCAAATAGGAATCAGGGAGAATTTTCTTCCATTTCAGGGAGGTTTTTGAAAAATGTATAGAATATATAGGAAAGTTCCTCATTCATTTCAGGGAGATTTTGGATTTTTTGTCAAAAAGTGGTACATTTTTAAAGAATTTTTACCAATTTTATGGCTCATTTCCTGGAGTCTCCCTGATGATGAGGGAGGTATCACATGTATGGATAGCTCCAATATTTGAGTGAGTTTATGAAAAACTTTTATACAGATTTGTGAAACCATGTAAATCTGATGCAGTGCTTTAATGCACACGACAATGTGCATAACCAAAAGAGAATACAATCATCTTACTGCCTTTACAGGTAGTATAGAATTGTGTGCGATTTTGAAAAAATTGTTTCTAATAGATGGTGTTTGGACAGAAACTTATAATCCTCATACATCAAACTATGAACCTTAAATTATTCAAGGGCCAGTCTCTTTGACTGTCACACTCCCTGGGCCTCCCATAAACTGTTTCTATTATCACACAATTCTTACCAGTAGTCTTTCCTGGTTTATCGCAGTCTTTGCCTGTTCTTGAAGTCAGAGTAAAATTTCTTTGATGGCTGTCTGCTCTACTATGGCTCCTGACAATCTAAACAGTACGGAGGTACTTTGAGTCAGTCAAATCAGAAAAGGTTTTATAGTGAGGGTCGAGATGTAAGAAATATTGCTTCCGTGCGATTTTTGTGCTAAAATTGATATTTTTGCTTTAAATGTTTGTTTATGGATTATATTGTTGAAAAATTATGGGGTTCAATTTTTTCGACCCCTTGACCCAATTTTGTGGGCTTTTTCTTAAGACCACGCCTATTTTTATGAATTTTCTACACTGCAGACAATAATAAAGCTGTTTCTGAAGGAGACCTTTGCTTTTGTGTGGTGTGTTGCATCGAATGTATCATTTTGTGGCTTATATAATGCCAGAGAACCATTTTTTTACAGTTGTTGTATATTTTCTTAATTTTCTTCTAATTAAAAGTGGGTGGGGTAAATTAATGGGAAAATTCAATGGAATAATTCGTTCTGTTCCCTAACCTAGACAGGCGTAGTAGAAATCGACATTGAATCAGATGAACAAAGATAAAAAAAGTTGCACGTGCTATTGTTTAAGAAGAACCCATCTATTTCATTTTTATACGAGGGGCATTCAATAAGTAGTGCGAACTCGCATGCATTTTTCCAATTACATGTTGGAAAATATTCTTATATCTCTATATACAAAGCTATAAATAAATGTTTAAGAGTAATGCAGACGTGTGTGTACAGTGCTATATTAGCTGTACTTATACACATAATGCACGTGTACGAGGGTCGTTTAATAAGTAATGCAGATGCATATGAAGGAATGTGAAACAGACCAAAACAGAACAAGCGCTCAACCGTTGAAAACGCCATCCTAAGTCATGTTAAGCATTAAGTTACTTGTTTGGTTCTTATGAGTAATCATCATGGTCAATGTTAAACGAATAAAACAATTTAAGGTCTTGGTGAAGCACATATTAACAAGGTCTAAATTACCTGAATTGACTAACGGAATGGACATTTCGTACATGTATATGTGTCCTGGGGGTAGTTTTCTTTTCTTTTGGAAAGACAAGGTGATCTCGAATATAACCAGAACATGTTCAGCCTGAGAATAAATGGTTATACCTAAATTAAGAACCGTAAAATTGAGTTCCGTACAATGGTGGTATAGTTGCCTAGCTCAGATACTTATGTAATCTGGGTTGCTGCCACCACTCCTTAACCATTTCTATCAATATTCGCTCCTTGCTTAGCAAAAACCTTGGTGGTTTCTATTCATCATGAAAAATGAAACCTCTGAAATAATACAACAGAGTAATAACTACCACCATCATAATCGCAGCAGACTATGTTTCGGTCAACTTCGGAGAACAAGTCTCCAGTACCAGTAAGATATTCTGGTGTTGAATTCTGACTAGTCAGAATCCGCGTCCAAATAAGGGTGTTGTATGAGAACAAAGAGGAACACTTGATGACGACTATGCTTCTTAATCTCCTCAATTTTAAGTTTATAAATACAATTGTCCTTCATTTGTTTGAATTGTTGCGCTGTGATCACGTCGGACCGCTTATTTATTGTTCCTTTCGCAGACGCCAACAAACGCACACATACAGAGAGAGAGAGAGAGAGAGAGAGAGAGAGAGAATGAGTTAGAATGAGTGGGAGAGGGTGTAATAGAGGTCAATAATGTAGTTTGCTTTGTCACGGGGACCCAACTGTTAATCGTGATTATTGATGCGACGTGGAATGTTAATGCATGCTATTATGAAGTTTCGTATGCGTCGGCGAGTTCGTTACGAATGCGACGTTCCACATCCTCTGTCCTTGGACGGTAAGTACCACATGTTTTGTTCTTGTGAAAATAAACAAAGCCGAGTTTACAAAATCGGCGTCCACTATGATCTGCAAAAATCTTCTATGTTCCCACCTGGAGTCAATTGGAATACTTACGGCACTTGTGTTTTTCAGGTAATGGTTTATAAAGTTGACAGGTAGATACAAGATTGCCATGAAAACTCATTACATTCTAAAAGTCATTTTGTTTTTCTAATTCTTGACCGTAAACTAAGAAGTATAACACAGTCTTGTGGTGTCTTTATTGAAGTATGTATCCAAATGGCTTTGTAAATGCACACTTATTTACTGAGCGTGAAAAACAGTAAGATAAGCATCTCTTGTATGCATCGTAGATTTTGTTAAAATTTAATATGCGACACAGAAATGCATCGTGGAAGATTGAGACCCATGAATCAGTAAAATAAAAAAGCAAATATGGAGACAGTGATGCATTTACTTAAATTAATAGTTTCTAGATACATGTTAAAGGGGTCAACCATGTTTTTATACTGTATTAACATTTGCAGAGGCTGGAGAAAGTTGTTTTAGCCTGAGGCCGAGGGTTCAAAGGGCTCCCGAAAGACTCCCGAAAGACTCTTCTAACTGCAATAAAATAACCATAGTTGATCGCTGTTCTTGTACAACACATCATTCCCATGGAAAACTGACTGACAACCGCACCTAAACCCTCACAAATCCCTTTAATTCTTTTGTTTTCTCTCCCCCCCCCCCCCCACCCCCGCTTATCAAAAATGCATGGAGCCACCGATATTAAATGATCAAATATTATCTGGTTAAGCCTTAGTGGTCATTTAATGTTAGAAAACATATTACATATGTCACTGATATGTCCGAAAATAGTTTGCTGTTTCGAGGCAAGAAGTCACTCGAATGTTGACAAAGCTATATCAGAAAACCACTCTGTGACCTCATTCAAAATAAAAGTGGCACATGCTTTGAAGCTCGCTCAACAAAGTACATGTAACTTACAAGGAAACAATACACCATGCAATATTGCGCTTGATAAAAGCACAAATTATGCTTTTGCATTGACGTAAATAACTTTTGTAAGAGCACAACAAAATGCTAATTCTTCCATGACTCATTCTAGTAGTACGTACCTTCATCTTCGATGCATACAAAAGATGCTTATCTTACTGTTTTTCACGCTTAGTAGATAAATGTGCATTTACAAAGCCATTTTGATACATATTTCAATAAAGACACCCATAGGACTGTGTTATACTTCTTAGTTTACGACCAAGAATTAGAAAAACAAAAGGACTTAAAGAATGTAATGTGTATTCGTGGCAATCTTGCATCTACCTGTCAACTTTATAAACCATTAGCTGAAAAACACAAGTGCCGTAAGTATTCCAATTGACTGCAAGTGGGAATATAGAAGAATTTTGAAGATCATAGTGGACGCCGATTTTGTAAACTCGGCTTTGTTTATTTTCACGAGAGCAAAACATGTGGTACTTACCGTCCAAGGACAGAGGATGTGCCGACGCATACGAAACTTCATAATGGCATGCATTAACATTCCACGTCGCATCAATAATCACGATTAACAGTTGGGTCCCCGTGTTTGTTTGATTTGATGGCGAGCGTCACATTTACAGCTATGGACATGTCTGGTATATTTGGATTGCCTTCCAGCATCATCAGGACTTTAAAATTGATGGGTCACAAGATGACTCCCGCACAGAGCTGCTAAATACCTGACCACATGAGCAACTTTTAACCGCTTAGAAGGTCTATATGCGTCTGTCCAATAAAATTGGTTGTTATACCGATCGTTACTGAAGGGAATTTCGCCATTTCGGCCGTTCCGTGAAAACTGCGACAAAGACCACCGACGCCTGTCACATGCATTGACCCGGATTTGAAACTGGACCGCAGCGGTGACAATTACGTTTGTTATCAAATACGCTATCCAGGCCTCGACATATTTCTGCAAGTAATCTAGACATATCACTTTAATGCAATAGTACAATTCAAATTGTAATGAAGTAAACAATAAAACAAATTGTGCAAATTGTGTGACCAAAGAAACAAATACAGGGCGCTCCTCTTTGCATCAAAACGACAATATGTATGTGTTTTTGGAATATATATTTGTTTGAGTTGCTGCTTAACCTCCTAGCCAACAGCTAAAAAGTCATATCGAGACGTTGCCTTCATTTTTTTTGGCATTTTACCCAAAATGAGGATGTCAAGACAACTAAAAAGTGCTTCAATTATAACCACCCAAATAAGCCACTAAGGCGTATGTATAGACGATTCTACTTGAACCACTTTTCCTAGGCAGCTAAGACAATAGCGGTTATGCAGTAAGCAGATGGTCAGTCATTACTGCAGATGGTCAGTAGAAGCTTTGCCTGGAGGCAAAAACAACCCATCTATTTCTTTAAGCCCAAATAGGCTGGTGCCCATATTCCCACCCGACCATCATTGGAATAGATATTTGTCCTTTCAGATGCATATTGTGGAAAGTACAAAGGCGTTAGCAAAGTTATTACCGATGTCGATGTAACTGGCTCTATCCTGCAATACATTGCTATTTATCACCTAGAGCTAGTAATTATGGACGTCTTTGCTGCTTTCAGCCAACAAGATGACTCTAATGCGTAGTCATAACCCATTTTTGTTAATTTGCATGACATTAAAATCATTGTCGGATGTTATTAACGATACTTTATTCAATAAAATGCATGAGCTTTAGGTTTATCCATTATTTGAAACTATCATACAATTATTAAAATCACCGTCAACAATATCGCGTTTACATTTACTATTTAATTCATCAGAAATGTGTAATCTTACATTATATTAGCAATTAAGATCAATTCTAGCACAGTTCGTTTTGTAATAATGTTATGTGTGCATTTTTATGCAATGCATGTACAGTGCAATGCACGAAATTACATCTCTATTTATATTACTTTTTGAAAAACCCTCATGTATCATATGTATAGGCATTGCGTAGACACCATCAAACATGCAATAGCTTTATCCTAACGAACCTAGCTGATTATATTCAGAAACAGAGTTAAAGGCATATTAGAATTCTAACGTAGAAGAAATTGCACACCAATTCGCATTACTTATTGAATGGCCCTCGTATATAGTTAATTATGGGCGCCACAGAGATTACAACCATGTTTACAACTGTTTATTACATAATACTCATCTGCTTGGTGTGTTTTGTTTTCTTTCAGTGTCATTATTCGCCGGTCATAGAGTATGGATAATTTTCATACTTATTTCCCCCCCATTTAATTACCCCACCCACTATGTTTTAGAGATATATTATGCTTATATCGCCAATACCTACCATAAAGTTTTGCTACATAACCTACTAAAGAGGGTCTCAGATGCAAAATACAAGACAAAAAGTTAGTTCTAGTAGCAGAAACAAAATAACAAGAGTCAACAGTGTAGTTTATGCGCAAATAGGGGCGTGGCCTAGAAAAAGAGCCCACAGAATTGGCTCGAGGAGTCAAAAAAATTGAACCCCATCATTTTTCATAATTATAACACACAAACAATCATTTAAAGCAAAGAAATTAATTTTAGCACGAAAA
This sequence comes from Rugalucina vietnamica, assembly GCA_964017185.1. NCBI lineage: Eukaryota > Metazoa > Mollusca > Bivalvia > Lucinida > Lucinidae > Rugalucina > Rugalucina vietnamica. The sequence goes on from OZ024880.1 coordinate 39,624,439, forward strand.
TCGCACGGGAAGACATCTCGACCCTCACTATTACATAGTTATGTATTTGTCAAATTTAGCCGCTGCATGGGAAAACCAACAATCTGCATATGCGAAAACAAAGGCGCAGATCAGCTTCGCAGTAACTGCGAAGCTGATCAGCGCCTTTGTTTTCACTACACAGATAGTACAATCCCTCTTCTTAAATCCGAAATTTCAAGCTTCTAGCTGTCATCTGTGGCTGTACAGCCCGCTTTGTGTTGGACCTGTTCAAAAACCACATTGTTGGTTTTCCCAAGAGACTGCTCAATTATAGGAGAACATATATGGGAATTTCTTAAAGCATGTGATTTCTGGTGTTTTCATTTCGATGGTTCACGCCATTGTGTGCCATATGTCACACAAACAGACATTCCTGACAATGATAATACTGGAATCCACTTAGTCCAAGACTTAACACATCAAATCCTGAAACTCAATCACCACTCCCTTTATTGCCGGCCAATTAATATCCTTATTTGCATAATTGTCAATGGACCGACTGGTAACACCTAGCCGCGGGGCATGGATTCAAATCAAAACCTAATGAAGTTTCTCAAGTAGTCTATCAACCTAACGAAAAAAGCATTAATTGCATTTTCAACGGAATGTTCTGCTTTTTCTGTTGTTTATCTTGCTGGGGGATGGCAAATTAAAAGCATGGTGGAGTAGAGCCAAGCTGCTTGCATTTTGTGAGAGAACCCATTTCTGTGACTTTGTACATGTAATTTGTTTCTATCAAGTAAGAATGAACAGCCAGCCGTCATTGTCCATGTCTTCACAGATAGAAGCTATATTTTCTCCATAAAAAAACAAACAAAACCAAAGCCAAATTTCATAATGGGACAAAGCTAATTTGTGTCTACCCTGCAGCTGGTTGAAACCAAAGTCAGGTTTTATCTAGACATGGCTCATTTGTCACATGACAACGAAATAGTTCTGGTGGCCAGTAATTAAATTATTGCACGTGACAAGATGAGCAACGTTATGCTCGTAATGATGTGACATGCCGCAATAGGATGATAGTGGCCGGAGGGGAAGCTGTTGATTCAATATTAATCAGATTCAAACTATTTTAATTCTACTGAACTTTCAACTTCAGGAATTTGAACTTGTCATTACAAAAACATGCCCATGCAATATATAGATTTTTTTCAGTTGTAAAAATTGAAAATTTTGTTGGAAAATTCTTGATATTTTTCTTACTTTCGCTCAAAACATAGATTGTGGGTACACGTTAGAACCGCCTCGCCGAGGCGGTTCTAACGAGTACCCACAATCTATGTTTTGGAGCAGAAATAAGATAAATAGTTATACCCCTGGATACCCCAGTTTTACTATATAAAAGTGGGGTTCAAGGGGGTATACATTACACGGACATGTTTTCGTGATGTTAAGCGCGCTAATCTATTTTGAAGCTATTATTTCTAGTTTTGAATAAAAGCTGAGGCTATGAAAAAATGGGCACTTTAAAATCATGCTTATTCACAAAAACAGGTTAGACACATTTGAAAATCATCTTTGAATAAAATAGAATTTTGTCAGTGGCTCATGGTTGAAACTATTTTTGTAACTTCTAATATAATTGCATACTTCTAATATATAATTTTAAGGATTTTCAAAATTAGCATGGTCAGTACAAGCAAACCAAACAACTGTGAAAATGAGAAAAAAATATTGTTTGACCAGGCATTTATCATGTTTTATGAGGTTTATCCTCTGTATTATTGCTACAATTATCTGACAGAATTTGCATAATCCTGGACAAAGTAGCCCAATTTGGCCCCTATGCCAGCAGCAAGTGTGACAAAGTCTGGACAATTATCCCCTAATTTCAGGGGCTTGACCCCAAAATCTGTGGGTTTAATAAACTGGAAGGTGTGAAGGATCAAGGAGGAATGACCATCTGGACTGGTCAACTACATGCATATAGTTATAATAGCAATCAAGATCACAGAACAATGTCAAGCAGCATTTAAACCCAAAAACATTGTTTTGAATTATAATAAACATTGACCATTTATTAGCTCACCTGAGCCGAAGGCTCACAAGGTGAGCTTATAGGATGGCCATGATCCGGCGTCCGTCCGTCCGTCCGTCGTCCGTCGTCCACAATTTCAAAGATCTTCTTCTCTGAAACCGCTTGGCCGATCTAGTTGAAATTTTATGTGGAGCCTCCTTGGGTAGTGGCATTTCAAGTTTGATCGCAAAATCCAGGTCACATGACCAAGATGGCCGCCACGCCCATATATGGTAAAAACCCTTCAAAAATCTTCTTCTCCAGAACCGGTGGGCGGATTTCCACGAAACTTGGTATGTAGCATCGGGGACTTCAGCCCATCATAGTTTGATAAAATGATGACCCTTGGATGACCTTGACCTATTTTACGGCAAGGTCAAATTTGGAAACATAGGCTTTTACATGGGAAAAAGTGAAAACTATGGATTTTTTGAAAACTATTGCAGCCTGAGGCCTGAAAAGTGGTAGATGCAAACAACTAATGGAGTAGATGAAGGTATGTGATTAATATAGGTCAAGGTCATCTCTTGACCTTGGCCAGTCTGTTGTCCATACACACTTTTCAAAGATCTTCTTCTCTGAAACTGCTTGGCCAATCAAAGTGAAATTTTATGTGGAGCATCCATGGGTAGGGGAGACGAAAGTTTGATCGCGAAATCCAGGTCACATGACCAAGATGGCCGCCACGCCCATATATGGTAAAAACCTTTCAAAAATCTTCTTCTCCAGAACCGGTGGGCCGATATCCACGAAACTTGGTATGTAGCATTGGAGACCTCAGCCCATCATAGTTTGATAAAATGATGACCCTATGATGACCTTGACATATTTTACGGCAAGGTCAAATTGGAAACATAGGCTTTTACATAGGAAGAAGTGAAAACTACGGATTTTTTGAAAATTATTGCAGCCCGAGGCCTGAAAAGTGGTAGATGCAAACAACTAATGGAGTAGATGAAGGTATGTGATTAAAATAGGTCAAGGTCATCTCTTGACCTTGGCCAGTCTGTTGTCCATACACACTTTTCAAAGATCTTCTTCTCTGAAACTGCTGGGCCAATCAAAGTGAAATTTTTTGTGGAGCATCCATGGGTAGGGGAGACGAAAGTTTGATCGCGAAATCCAGGTCACATGACCAAGATGGCCGCCACGCCCATATATGGTGAAAACCACTAAAAAATCTTCTTCTCCAGAATCGGTGGGCCGATTTCCACGAAACTTTGTATGTAGCATCAGGGACCTCAGCCCATCATAGTTTGATAAAATGATGACCCTTGGATGACCTTGAATTATTTTACGGCAAGGTCAAATTTGGAAACATAGGCTTTTACATAGGAAGAAGTGAAAACTATGGATTTTTTGAAAATTATTGCAGCCTGAGGCCTGAAAAGTGGTAGATGCAAACAACTAATGGAGTAGATGAAGGTATGTGATTAATATAGGTCAAGGTCATCTCTTGACCTTGGCCAGTCTGTTGTCCATACACACTTTTCAAAGATCTTCTTCTCTGAAACTGCTTGGCAAATCAAAGTGAAATTTTATGTGGAGCATCCATGGGTAGGGGAGACGAAAGTTTGATCGCGAAATCCATGTCACATGACCAAGATGGCCGCCACGCCCATATATGGTGAAAACCTTTCAAAAATCTTCTTCAGAACCGGCAGGCCAATTTTCATGAAACTTGGTATGTAGCATTTGGGACTCCAGCCCATCATAGTTTGTTGAAATGAAGACCCTATGATGACCTTGACCTATTTTACGGCAAGGTCAATTTTGGAAACATAGGCTTTTAAATGGGAAAAGGCAAAAACAAACTTGCAGCCTGAGACCTGAAAGTTGCTAGATGCAGACAACTAATGGAGTCAATGAAGGTAAGTAATTACTGAAGGCCAAGGTCATGTCTTGACCTTGGCCCAAGGTCATTTAAATATCAAAATTAAAATTATGGTTTTCTCAGAAATCACTGGGTTTGGAAACTATTGCAGCCTGAGACCTGAAACTTTGCAGATGCAGACAACTTATGAAGTCAATAAAGGTGTGTGAGTATTCAAGGTCAAGGTCATTTCATTATGACTTAATACTCCAAGATCAGGCTTCAGGTGAGCGTTCTCAGGACCAATGGTCCTCTGGTTAAAGTTATGATTGTGTTTTACCAAACTTTTAAGAGTCATGTTTTCAGTTTGAATTCTCCAAAATACAGGAAATGTTTATTAACATAAAGCAACTTCACTAAGATTTTGGAATTTCAGACTCAATTATCATACCATTCTTTGCCAACAAGAATATTAGCAGCAGATTTCAGAGCATGTTCTAACAATATAAAGTTGGCAATCTCAGACAGACTGAGAGCATAATCAGGAACAATTTTAGAAGTATTAAATGAGCCGCACCATGAGAAAACCAGATTTTTAGCTCACCTGAGCCGAAGGCTCACAAGGTGAGCTTATAGGATGGCCATGATCCGGCGTCCGTCCGTCCGTCGTCCGTCGTCCACAATTTCAAAGATCTTCTTCTCTGAAACCGCTTGGCCGATCTAGTTGAAATTTTATGTGGAGCCTCCTTGGGTAGTGGCATTTCAAGTTTGATCGCGAAATCCAGGTCACATGACCAAGATGGCCGCCACGCCCATATATGTTAAAACTGCTCAAAAATCTTCTTCTCCAGAACCGGTGGGCCGATTTCTACGAAACTTGGTATGTAGCATCGAGGACTTCAGCCCATCATAGTTTGATAAAATGATGACCCTTGGATGACCTTGACCTATTTTACGGCAAGGTCAAATTTGGAAACATAGGCTTTAACATGGGAAAAAGTGAAAACTATGGATTTTTTGAAAACTATTGCAGCCTGAGGCCTGAAAAGTGGTAGATGCAAACAACTAATGGAGTAGATGAAGGTATGTGATTAATTTAGGTCAAGGTCGTCTCTTGACCTTGGCCAGTCTGTCGTCCATACACACTTTTCAAAGATCTTCTTCTCTGAAACTGCTGGGCCAATCAAAGTGAAATTTTATGTGGAGCATCCATGGGTAGGGGAGACGAAAGTTTGATTGCGAAATCCAGGTCACATGACCAAGATGGCTGCCACGCCCATATATGGTAAAAACCACTCAAAAATCTTCTTCTCCAGAACCGGCAGGCCGATTTTCATGAAACTTGATATGTAGCATTGGCGACTCCAGCCCATCATAGTTTGATAAAATGATGACCCTAGGATGACCTTGACCTATTTTACGGCAAGGTCAATTTTGGAAACATAGGCTTTTACATGGGAAAAAGTGAAAACTATGGATTTTTTGAAAAACTATTGCAGCCTGATGCCTGAAAAGTGGTGGATGCAAACAACTAATGGAGTAGATGAAGGTATGTGATTAATTTAGGTCAAGGTCATCTCTTGACCTTGGCCAGTCTGTCGTCCATACACACTTTTCACAGATCTTCTTCTCTGAAACTGCTGGGCCAATCAAAGTGAAATTTTATGTGGAGCATCCATGGGTAGGGGAGACGAAAGTTTGATCGTGAAATCCAGGTCACATGACCAAGATGGCTGCCACGGCCATATATGGTAAAAACCACTCAAAAATCTTCTTCTCCAGAACCGGCAGGCCAATTTTTGCGAAACTTGGTATGTAGCATTTGGTACTCCAGCCCATCATAGTTTGATCAAATGATGACCATAGAATGACCTTGACCTATTTTACGGCAAGGTCAATTTTGGAAACCTAGGCTTTTACATAGGAAAAGGCGAAAACAATGGATATTTTGGAAACTGTTGCAGTCTGAGACCTGAAAGTTGCTAGATGCAGACAACCGATGGAGTCAATGAAGGTAAGTAATTAATGAAGGCCAAGGTCATTTCTTGACCTTAACGCAAGGTCATTTGAATATCAAAATTATGGTTTTCTCAGAAATCACTGGGTTTGGAAACTATTGCAGACAACTTGTGAATTCAATAAAGGTGTGTGAGTATTCAAGGTCAAGGTCATTTCATGATGACTAAATACTCCAGGATCAGGCTTCAGGTGAGCGTTCTCAGGACCATTGGTCCTCTGGTTGCATTTGCGAAAACGAAGGCGCAGATCAGCTGTGCAGTAACTGCACAGCTGATCAGCGCCTTTGTTTTCGCTACTCGGATAGTACAATTCCTCTTCTACTTATAGCCAAAATTTCAAGCTTCTAGTCTGCTTCTGTGACTGTACAGGCTGGTTTGTGTCGGAGCTGGACGGAAACCCCGAAGACTAGTTTTCTCGCGTCATGGCTCAAATGAGAAGAGACATGTTCTGCAAAAACATGTTTTTGGAATATACTAAGAAAAAAGTTGCTGATAAGCCTGGATCTCTCTGCACTTAGTAAGACTTCCTAGATCAGTCAAACACTGGGTGTCTCTATCCAAAGATACAAACCATCTGCGACAACTTTTGTGGCTGTCCAGGATAGTTCATATCGTGACAGGCTCATCTGAAATTCACTTAAAATGAAGAAGTTTCTACTTATAATAATGTGATAACGTGAACATACTTTAGATGATCTCATGATAATCATTAAAGATGAGGCATTGAAGAGATATTCCACATATGATACTCAATTTACATCACATACCCTTCCTGGAAACCTGAGTTATATTTTAAGAAATGCTTGTAACAATACTGGATTTTGCTGAGTGATTTTTCTAAGAGACACAAAACCTTGGTGTATCCTTAAGTTCTAGCCTCCAATGATCTTCTTTCTTTAAAGATCAATCTTCATCTATCAGTTTCTAGGACATATCATTATTATTTTCTTTAATTAAAGACTTTGTGGCAGCAAAAGCATTACCAGCTGATTTCAGTTTAATTTGCAAGCAAGGAGCATTGCCAACTTTGTATGACCATCCATGTTGAGCATTTACATTCATGTTAGAAACTTTTTAAGATTGTGTCAGTTGCCGGTCTTTGCCTAATTATGATATGAGCCGCGATGCGAGAAGACCAGTCTTCCGTGTTTCCGACAAAGGTCTGAACAAACCAACCTGTACAGTCACAGAAGCAGGCTAGAAGCTTAAAATTTCCGATATAAGAAGAAGGGAAATTGTACTATCCATGTAGCGAAAACAATGGCGCTGATCAGCTGTGTAGTTACTGCACAGCTGATCTGTGCCTTTGTTTTTTGCATAGGCAAAACTCTGATTCTCTTATGACGTGGCTCATATCTTTTCTAATCTTTTTAACTTTACTTGAATGATTTGCAGATTTCCATGCTCCAAGAAATGCATTACAAGAAAAGTGGTGTGAAGTAATTAAATAACATATATTACAGTTTTTGCACAATAATTCTCTTGAGTACTTCCTGGTGTTCTCACACATCTCAAGTGGTATATCATTATTCTGAGAACATTTGAAAAAGTCAGATAAATGTACCAGGAAGAATCAAAGTACACCAGTCAGATAGATGTACAAGGAAGAATCAAAGTACACCAGTCAAACAGATGTAGAAGGAAGAATCAAAGTACACCAGTCAGACAGGTGTACCTGGAAGAATCAAAGTACACCAGGCAGACAGATGTACCAGGAAGAATCAAAGTACACCAGGCAGATAGGTGTACCAGGAAGAATCAAAGTACACCAGTCAGATAGATGTACAAGGAAGAATCAAAGTACACCAGGCAGACAGATGTACCAGGAAGAATCAAAGTCCACCAGTCAGATAGATGTACCAGGAAGAATCAAAGTACACCAGTCAGATAGATGTACCAGGAAGAATCAAAGTACACCAGGCAGACAGATGTGCCAGGAAGAATCAAAGTACACCAGTCAGATAGATGTACAAGGAAGAATCAAAGTACACCAGTCAGATAGATGTACCAGGAAGAATCAAAGTACACTAGGCAGACAGATGTACCAGGAAGAATCAAAGTACACTAGTCAAATAGATGTACAAGGAAGAATCAAAGTACACCAGTCACAATCAGATAGATGTACCATGAAGAATCAAAGTACACCAGTCAGATAGGTGAACAAGGAAGAACCAAAGTACACCAGTCAAACAGATGTACAAGGAAGAATCAAAGTACACCAGTCAGATAGATGTACCAGGAGAAATCAAAGTACACCAGTCAGACAGATGTACCAGGAAGAATCAAAGTACACCAGTCAGATAGATGTACCAGGAGAAATCAAAGTACACCAGTCAGACAGATGTACCAGGAAGAATCAAAGTACACCAGTCAGATAGATGTACCAGGAGGAATCAAAGTACACCAGTCAGATAGATGAACAAGGAAGAATCAAAGTACACCAGTCAAACAGATGTACCAGGAAGAATCAAAGTACAGCAGTCAGATAGATGTACCAGGAAGAATCAAAGTACACCAGTTAGATAGATGTACCAGGAAGAATCAAAGTACACCAGTCAGATAGATGTACCAGGAAGAAACAAAGTACACCAGTCAGATAGATGTACCAGGAAGAATCAAAGTACACCAGTCAGATAGATGTACCAGGAAGAAACAAAGTACACCAGTCAGATAGATGTACCAGGAAGAATCAAAGTACACCAGTCAGATAGATGTACCAGGAAGAATCAAAGTACACCAGGCAGATAGATGTACCAGGAAGAAACAAAGTACACCAGTCAGATAGATGTACCAGGAAGAATCAAAGTACACCAGTCAAACAGACGTACCAGGAAGAATCAAAGTACAGCAGTCAGATAGATGTACAAGGAAGAATCAAAGTATACCAGTCAGATAGATGTACTAGGAAGACACAAAGTACACCAGTCAGACAGATGTACCAGGAAGAATCAAAGCACACCAGGCAGATAGGTGTACAAGGAAGAATCAAAGTACACCAGTCAGACAGATGTACAAGGAAGAATCAAAGTACACCAGTCAAACAAATGTACCAGGAAGAATCAAAGCACACCAGGCAGATAGATGTACCAGGAAGAATCAAAGCACACCAGGCAGACAGATGTACAAGGAAGAATCAAAGTACACCAGTCAGACAGACGTACCAGGAAGAATCTAAGTACACCAGTCAGATAGATGTACCAGGAGGAATCAAAGTACATCAGTCAGATAGATGTGCAAGGAAGAATCAAAGTACACCAGTCAGACAGACGTACCAGGAAGAATCTAAGTACACCAGTCAGATAGATGTACCAGGAGGAATCAAAGTACATCAGTCAGATAGATGTGCAAGGAAGAATCAAAGTACACCAGTCAGACAGATGTACAAGGAAGAATCAAAGCACACCAGTCAGATAGATGTACAAGGAAGAATCAAAGTACACCAGTCAGACAGATGTACAAGGAAGAATCAAAGTACACCAGTCAGATAGATGTACCAGGAAGAATCAAAATACACCAGTCAGATAGATGTACCGGGAAGAATCAAAGTACACCAGTCAGATAGATGTTCCAGGAAGAATCAAAGTACACCAGTCAGATAGATGTACAAGGAAGAATCAAAGTACACCAGTCAGATAGATGTTCCAGGAAGAATCAAAGTACACCAGTCAGACAGATGTACAAGGAAGAATCAAAGTACACCAGTCAAATAGATGAACCAGCTGGAAGAATCAAAATACACCAGTAAGATAGATGTACAAGGAAGAATCAAAGTACACCAGTCAGATAGATGTACTATGAAGAATCAAAGTACACATTTAAAGAATGCAAAGATGATGGTCCACAAAAATGCCACAAATGGGCATAAAGTATCTGGAAATATGTTGCAATTTACCAGAAACTCATACAAAATGCAAGCATCACTGAAGTCAGTGTTTAAAATTTGCCAGAAACTGACCAATTTGGAGAAATGGAATCCAAAACAAGAAAACTTGAAACTACAAGAACTATTATTTAAGACATTGTAAGGCTGAAAAGTGGATTACATATAATGCACTCTGAGAAAACTTCTTTGTCAATCAATGATTACTCTTTTCTTCCCACTATATTGTATCTGTCCCCAGGGGCTTTAGAGAAAATATTCATTGTTATTTCTGATTTGCCTAACAAGGTTTTCTGCTTGTTAATAACCAAGAAAATTAATCCACTTTACATCCAATAAAATGGGAATAATCTCAATTGTATTAGAATTCCCCTGGCATTGCTAAGCAGGATATGGAACCTAATACTGTCTCAGTCCAGAGTTAATGTCCAGTTTAGATCAGAGATGACCCCTGGCATTGCTAAGCAGGATATGGAACCTAATACTGTCTCAGTCCAGAGTTAATGTCCAGTTTAGATCAGAGATGACCCCTGGCATTGCTAAGCAGGATATGGAACCTAATACTGTCTCAGTCCAGAGTTAATGTCCAGTTTAGATCAGAGATGACCCCTGGCATTGCTAAGCAGGATATGGAACCTAATACTGTCTCAGTCCAGAGTTAATGTCCAGTTTAGATCAGAGATGACCCCTGGCATTGCTAAGCAGGATATGGAACCTAATTCTGTCTCAGTCCAGAGTTAATGTCCAGTTTAGATCAGAGATGACCCCTGGCATTGCTAAGCAGGATATGGAACCTAATACTGTCTCAGTCCAGAGTTAATGTCCAGTTTAGATCAGAGATGACCCCTGGCATTGCTAAGCAGGATATGGAACCTAATACTGTCTCAGTCCAGAGTTAATGTCCAGTCTAGATCAGAGATGACCAGGTTGACCATTGATCTTTAAGCCATGGAATTAAATTAGACTGGACAGCCATCTGTCAACATCCATATTGCAGTTTTCAGGCCTGATCAATTTTCAGAAAACATTGGCACTATCAGGTGTAGACCTTTGCTAATGTGAAAGATAGGAAGATAGTCTGAAACACACAATGTAAGCAAAGAAATTATTCCATTAAAAGCTTTAAGGATTATCTTAAATCAACAAACTTCAGACTAATAAGCACTTGAGACAACCCTGATTAAACAATATCAAGTGTTTATCTGATTCAGATTCCTATCTACATGTCATGCTCCCAGGTGACATAGCTCACATGCTGTTTCCACAGTGGGTCAGGTATGAAAAGGTAAAAGTAGGCAATGATCAAGAAATGGCACAACCAGAAAGAAATTCCAACTCCAAAAACCGAGGTGGGATAAAGCTAAGTTGACATTCAGGTACTTATACTAAGAGAACATATCGTAAGCCGAGTGAGAAGCTATTTCCCAACAGGCAGCCACTCAGTTACCCGAACTTAGCAAACCAGAGGACCAATGGTCCTGTAAATGCTCACCTGAGATCTAGGATATATACCAATAAACTTGGAAGACAACCAACAACCAACATAAATTAACATAAATCTGCCCATTGGCTCATAAATCTCAGCGCAAGTTTTCCACCATTAAATAACATTTTCTCTCTTTTCCCTATTCAAATATGTAGACAACCTAAGTTGACCTTGCAATAAAATAAGTCAAGGTCATCCCAGGGCTATGATTTTTATATACTTTGTAGAACTCCATTCCCTGATGCTTCAAACCAAGTTTCAAAATCATAAGCCTTGTGGTTCTGGAGAAGAAGATTTTTAAAGGTTTTTGCTATTTATAGCCATGTTGGCCATCTTGGTCATGTGACCTTGACCATTTATAAAAACTTTCATTCCCTCTTCCTAACAATGCTCCACATAAAGTTTGGCTTTGATTGGCCAAGCGGTTTCAGAAAAGAAGATGTTTGAATATTATGGTCGTATACATGTATATAGCCCCAGGGCAGGGGCAGATACCGTAAACCCCTGGGGACAAATTTTTTCATAAACATAAATATATAAACTTTGTAGCGCTCCATTGCCTGATGCTTCATGTCTTCTGCTCAGGTGAGCTAAAAATATGAAAACTTACGTAAGCTGCAAAATTCCACACCAAAATATGAAACAATTAGAGAGCCACAAAAGAAGTATCGCCTTGGAACGATCAGTAATCTAAAATTATTGTGTGTGTGTGTGGGTGGGTGCGGGGGGTCTTAAACTGGTTTTACCGGCACCTAACCTCACCCTCATCTTCTGAATCTGTTCACAGCATTCAGTTAGTTTAGAACCATTTTGGGAATCTACATACTTTTATAAATGCCGTCTTTGGTGATTTTTTCATTTTTGACCAAGGTCTCAATGCAAGTACCGTAAAAATTCTATTACATGCCCATACTCTAATAAACGCCCATTCCCCCTATTTGGATGCCCAAAACGGATATTTTATCTGCTCGTTTTGGAATTCAAGGAAACTCTAATTAACGCCCACTTTGAAAGCCCACTTTGAAAATGTTGGGAAAAAACCTATATTTTTAAGCAATTTTCTAACTTTGCTCTTAAACCACATGCCCGGATCCAGAAATTTTCATGAGAGGGGGTCCAACGAAAATGGTAATTTTTGGTCACAGACGAGGGGGGGGTCCAACCCCTCAAAAATCCCGAAATTACCTTTTTTTAGGTAAAATTTTCAAATTCCAGGCAGGGGGATCTGGACCCCCGGTCCCCCCCTCTGGATCCGCGCATGAACCATATAACATACAAGTCATTTTTTTCTCTTGTAGTCCGAATAAACGGCAATTATAAACAAAAGTCATTTCTGGGATAGATGGAGGACCACCAATAATTTCAAATCCTATACATTATTGCCAAACAGTGAAGCCTCCAATAAATGCCCATCCCCTTCTATAGAAAATACATTGTTTATAATAAACGATTGGGCGTTAAATAGAAGTTTTATGGTAACTCCCAACAGTGCATGTGGAGAGATATAACGATACATGGATGTGAAAATCTTATCTAAGAAAGCCCATGTTGGACCACTGCTATACTAAAAGCGCACCTAGTGAGCCTAATAGCTCAGGTGAGCTGTAAGAAATGACTGTTTTGGTATACCACATAAATGCAAATCTTCCTGTTTCATTATGTAAACTGACTGCAGGTGCAATTAAGGTACTGACATCATAATTATGCATACCACAGTTACCTCTGAGTTTGATGACAAGATTGCACAAATAATAGGTGTAAGATTTAAGGATAATATTAGTGATAAAGTTATTCAAGTGTTTACCATAAGTTTATAAGTCAAAGAAATAAAGGTGATAAAATAGCTCTGACAGGTTAATAACTACCCTATCAAAATGATATCTCACAAATGGTCACCATTAAAGTGATAGGGTACAAAATCTTACAAATGGACTATTTGTAACAGACAGTTTACCAGACACTAATGCTCAAAGTACATGTATTGAAAATTTTACAACCCACCTTTGGGAAATAGCTTCGGTAAACATGACAATACTCAGTCTTGATGCTATACCTACCAACACCATTTCAGGGTTTTGAGTAAATCAAACACAGCAGCTAGTAAAGGTCTTTTTTCCTACAGTAAAAAGAAGATTAAAAAGTTCATTCATCTCTGAAATTTGACATTTATGAATTGGGCATGAAATATGACCTGAAGTCAGGGTTAAAATTAAGTCTCTGGAGAATCCTAGCAGTCAAATCAAACAAATTGTATTTGACAGATTGCACAAATTATAGGGACAAAAGTCTAAATAGATATAAGATGATATAGGAAAACTATAAATCTAAATAAGATTTATCAGGATTTTATGTAAATTTTCTCCAAACATGGAAATTGTTCAAACAATGATTGATCTATGATTTTCCCCTTAAAATTTGAATTTTGACATGCAACCAAATGCACCCTGTATACCCAAGATAAAACAAAATCTGTTTGCAACATCACACAACACATGAAAAATAAATGCGAAGATTTGAAGCCAGATCAATCTGGCTGCAACCTGCATCGAGACAATAGCTCGTCATGGTAGGTTGTTGCCCAATCGACCAAGCTTCCAATTGCTGCACTCCATTTTGTGTTCACATATGTTGTGTGATGTTGTAAGAAGGGTGATACTGATTTACTAGAGGTGAGCTACAAAACCAGCAAGTTCTCAAGAAAATCAAACATATAATAATAATAAACAAAGGCAAGTTGTCAACTCCGAACATGAAAAGTACAGAACACATTGTCACATCAGATTCTATAAAAAGAGAAACTTTGATAAAGGGAATGCAAAAGGTCATTCCATGGTTTAAACTATCAAATTCAACATTGCATTAGATTAACTCATACTGGGCACAGTGGTGTAGTGGTAGAGCGTCTGACTCTGAATCAAGAGGTCCTGGGTTCGATCCCCACAAGCGTCACTGTGTTGTGTCCTTGAGCAAGACACATTAACTCCCTATAGTACTGGTTAAACCCAGGAAGAGTTGGCTCCGTCCCGACATGACTGAAAAAATGTTGACTGGGACGTAAAGCTTCAATACAAACAAACATACCTACTTATAATGACTGAGTTACAAGAACCTTACATGTAGGTGATGATTGTTGTTTGAATTCCACTTTGCCTTACTCCACCCTAAGTACTTATGGCAATCAAAAACTAGTAAATATTGATATCTGCCAATCAGCAAATATTATTATGCATTAACTGGAATTATTACTCCTTGATAAACAAATCCCACCAAATCTATAGTTGTGATAAAACTCTTCAAACCAGAGGACCATTGGTCCTGAGAACGCTCACCTGAAGCCTGATCCTGCAGTATTAAGTCATCATGAAATGACCTTGACCTTGAATACTCACACACCTTTATTGAATTCATAAGTTGTCTGCATCTGCAAAGTTTCAGGTCTCAGGCTATAATAGTTTCCAAACCCAGTGATTTATGAGAAAACCACAATTTTAATTTTGATATTTAAATGACTTTGGGTCAAGGTCAAGAAATGACCTTGGCCTTCATTAATTACTTACCTTCATTGACTCCATTGGTTGTCTGCATCTAGCAACTTTCAGGTCTCAGACTGCAACAGTTTCCAAAATATCCATTGTTTCCGCCTTTTCTCATGTGAAAGCCTATGTTTCCAAAATTGACCTTGTCGTAAAATAGGTCAAGGTCATCCTATGTTCATCATTTGATTAAACTAGGATGGGCTGGAGTCCCAAATGCTACATACCAAGTTTCGCGAAAATTGGCCTGCCGGTTCTGGAGAAGAAAATTTTTGAGTGGCTTTTACCATATATGGGCGTGGCGGCCATCTTGGTAATGTGACCTGGATTTCGCGATCAAACTTTCGTCTCCCCTACCCATGGATGCTCCACATAAAATTTCACTTTGATTGGCCCAGCAGTTTCAGAGAAGAAGATCTTTGAAAAGTGTGTATGGACGACAGACTGGCCAAGGTCAAGAGATGACCTTGACCTACATTAATCACATACCTTCATCTACTCCATTAGTTGTTTGCATCTACCACTTTTCAGGCATCAGGCTGCAATAGTTTTCAAAAAATCCATAGTTTTCACTTTTTCCCATGTAAAAGCCTATGTTTCCAAATTTGACCTTGCCGTAAATTAGGTCAAGGTTATCCAAGGGTCATCATTTTATCAAACTATGATGGGCTGAAGTCCCCAATGCTACATACCAAGTTTCGTGGAAATCGGCCAACCGGTTCTGGAGAAGATTTTTGAGTGGTTTTTACCATATATGGGCGTGGCAGCCATCTTGGTCATGTTACCTGGATTTCGCGATTAAATTTTTGTCTCCCCTACCCATGGATGCTCCACATAAAATTTCACTTTGATTGGCCCAGCAGTTTCAGAGAAGAAGATCTTTGAAAAGTGTGTATGGACGACAGACTGGCCAAGGTCAAGAGATGACCTTGACCTACATTAATCACATACCTTCATCTACTCCATTAGTTGTTTGCATCTACCACTTTTCAGGCATCAGGCTGCAATAGTTTTCAAAAAATCCATAGTTTTCACTTTTTCCCATGTTAAAGCCTATGTTTCCAAAATTGACCTTGCCGTAAATTAGGTCAAGGTCATCCTAGGGTCATCATTTTATCAAACTATGATGGGCTGAAGTCCCAAATGCTACATACCAAGTTTCATGAAAATCGGCCTGCCAGTTCTGGAGAAGAAGATTTTTGAGTGGTTTTTACCATATATGGGCATGGCAGCCATCTTGGTCATGTGACCTGGATTTCGCAATCAAACTTTCGTCTCCCCTACCCATGGATGCTCCACATAAAATTTCACTTCGATTGGCCCAGCAGTTTCAGAGAAGAAGATCTTTGAAAAGTGTGTATGGACGACAGACTGGCCAAGGTCAAGAGATGACCTTGACCTACATTAATCACATACCTTCATCTACTCCATTAGTTGTTTGCATCTACCACTTTTCAGGCCTCAGGCTGCAATAGTTTTCAAAAAATCCATAGTTTTCACTTTTTCCCATGTTAAAGCCTATGTTTCCAAATTTGACCTTGCTGTAAAATAGGTCAAGGTCATCCAAGGGTCATCATTTTATCAAACTAGGATGGGCTGAAGTCCCTGATGCTACATACCAAGTTTCGTGGAAATCGGCCCACCGGTTCTGGAGAAGAAGATTTTTGAAGGGTTTTTACCATATATGGGCGTGGCGGCCATCTTGGTCATGTGACCTGAATTTCGCAATCAAACTTGAAATGCCACTACCCAAGGAGGCTCCACATAAAATTTCAACTAGATCGGCCAAGCAGTTTCAGAGAAGAAGATCTTTGAAATTGTGGACGACGACGACGACGGACGGACGACGGACGGACGCCAGATCATGGCCATCCTATAAGCTCACCTTGTGAGCCTTCGGCTCAGGTGAGCTAAAAATAAACAAGTCCCATTTTGAGAAAATGTGTTCATGCTAATTACTGTATTTGCAAACCATCTCTCAGCAAAATTCCTACATGCAGTCCAATCACAGCATTTGTTGTCAAAGTTATGTACCTGAATTTGCTCACCCTGCTGGTATGCCTGTGTAGGTTTGCAGGTAGGCTTGTTTCTGTCAATGAGACCCACTTTGTCAGGGAAATTGGCTCCAACTAAGATCTGTGGAGATACAGGACATAGACACTGAGATAAATAAAGAACATAAATAAATTACAAAGTTGGATAAACAAATTATGGGTAAAGATCAAGTTGATATTGACAGTATACAAACAATATATGAGAAAGTCACTAGGAGGATAGAGGAATAAAATATTTCTGTCAAGTAAAGGGGAGGTAAGAAAGTGCCTTACTTGTACACTGGCCTTTGAAGCTACCTGGCCCTGTGACCTTATGGGGAGACAACTGGGGGGGGGGGGGGGGGGGGGTTGAAGGCACTACAAATTAAGCAAAGATGCATTCACACATCCCTGGCATAAACCGGCATGAATGACCCCACACATAAATGTCACAAATATAGACAATATCAGACCATCATAAAGCTCACAAAATTCTTGATCATTCCAATACTATGCTTACTGAATATTATTCCAAGACAATTCCAGCAGAAATGATTTCCGATACCATAAATCGTGATATTTTCACACTAACTAGCCTCCGAGGCTCTAATTACCGCGATAAGACTCCAAACATTGATCACCATATAAGGTAAACATTATGGAATCAGTCTCTGGCTTTAATTTGAGTCTGAGCATACATAACTGGAGAAATGACATGTGGATCTGGTGAAGACTATGGCCATGAGCCGTTACCTCATATTCTAATTGCAGGCATCAAAAATTACACAAGATCAACTAAGGCACATATATGTGAATACAGCCTTATATAACAAAGATCATTATTCTGTCTGTCAAGCCACAGCTAATTCTACCAGGATGTGCGAAAAATGAGTTGGAGTTTAGGTGGTAAGTTCTAATCTGTCTCTTGGTACAAATTAGTTTGCAATCAAAAGAAGACAAATATAATCAGGCAATCAACTGATTATTTCTTAATAGGAAATCATGGTTCAGGTCTCTTATCAGCCTGTTAGCAGCTGAGTGATATCTACTGATTAACACGACTTCTTACATACAGGGATGGCTTTGATAGGTAATGTTCTATCATCATATGAGCCGCCCCATGGGAAAACCAACAATCTGCATATGCGAAAACAAAGACGCAGATCAGCTTCGCGGTAACCGCGAAGCTGATCAGCGCCTTTGTTTTCGCTTCTCGGATAGTACAATTCCTCTACTACTTAAATCCGAAATTTCAAGCTTCTAGCTCTTTTCTGTAGCTGTACAGGCCGGTTTGTGTCGGACCTGTTCGGAAACCACATTGTTGGTTTTCCCATCAGGCGGCTCATATATCATTGCATACACATCATTAGTTCACTTCAATCAGAGATGCTCCTGAGACAACGTCTCCTCAAGGGACAACCAAGTACAAGAAACTTCTGTTCAATCATTTGCAATAAATCACATCAAAATTAAATCAAAACAGAAAATTCAACTAGCCCAGATAGCTCAGCAGGGAGCCCCGATAGCTCAGCGGAGAGCCCCGATAGCTCAGCGGTGAGCTCAGATAGCTCAGCGGGGAGCCCAGATAGGTCAGTGGGGAGCCCTGATAGCAGCAGGGACCCTGGAGCCCAGATAGCTCAGCGGGGAGCCAAGATAGCTCAGGGGGCACAGATAGCTCAGCAGGGAGCCCAGATAGCTCAGTGGGGAGCCCAGATAGCTCAGTGGTGAGCCCAGATAGCTCAGTGAGGAGCCCAGGATAGCTCAGTGGGGAGCCCAGATAGCTCAGCACGGAGCCCAGATAGCTCAGCAGGGAGCCCAGCGAGGAGCCCATAATAGCTCAGCTGGGAGCCCAGATAGCTCAGCGGGGAGCCCAGATAGCTCAGCAGGGAACCCATATAGCTCAGCAGGGGGCCCAGATAGCTCAGCAGGGAGCCCAGATAGCTCAGCGGGGAGCCCAGATAGCTCAGTGGGGAGCCCAGATAGCTCAGCAGGCAACCCATATATAGCTCAGCAGGAAGCCCATATAGCTCAGCAGGGAGCCCAGATAGCTCAGCAGGGAGCCCAGATAGCTCAGCAGGGAACCCAGATAGCTCTCAGCAGGGAGCCCAGATAGCTCAGCAGCTAGCCCTGATAGCTCAGAAGGGAGCCCTCCCTGACAGCTCAGCAGGGAGCCCAGATAGCTCAGCAGGAAGCCCAGCAGGGAGCCCAGATAGCCGGGAACCCAGATAGCTCAGCAGCGAGCCCAGATAGCTCAGCAGGGAACCCAGATAGCTCAGCAGCGAGCCCAGCAGAGAGCCCAGATAGCTCAGAGGGGAGCCCAGATAGCTCAAGAGGGAGCCCAGATAGCTCAGGAGGGCCCAGATAGCTCAGCCGGGAGCCCAGATAGCTCAGCAGGAAGCCCAGCAGGGAGCCCAGATAGCTCAGCAGGAAGCCCAGCAGGGAGCCCAGATAGCCGGGAACCCAGATAGCTCAGCAGCGAGCCCAGATAGCTCAGCAGGGAACCCAGATAGCTCAGCAGCGAGCCCAGCAGAGAGCCCAGATAGCTCAGAGGGGAGCCCAGATAGCTCAAGAGGGAGCCCAGATAGCTCAGGAGGGCCCAGATAGCTCAGCCGGGAGCCCAGATAGCTCAGCAGGAAGCCCAGCAGGGAGCCCAGATAGCTCAGCCGGGAACCCAGATAGCTCAGCACGGAGCCTGGATAGCTCAGCAGGGACCCCAGATAGCTCAGCAGGGACCCCAGATAGCTCAGCAGGGACCCCAGATAGCTCAGCAGGGAACCCATGCCAGATAGCTCAGCAGGGAGCCCAGCAGGGAGCCCAGATAGCTCAACGGGGAGCCCAGATAGCTCAGCAGGGAGCCCAGATAGCTCAGCAGGAAGCCCAGCTAGCTCAGCTGGGAACCCAGATAGCTCAGCGGGGAGCCCAGATAGCTCAGCGGGGAACCCAGATACCCGAGTCCGAAGTGTGTTTGAATTCTGAGTAAAAAATACTTCTTCCAAACGTTTCAATCCCATTGGTAATGAAGGTAAAAATATCGATTAATCAAATTGTTTTTGAAGTGCTAATTTACATGGTTTGACTGGGCGCAATGATTTCACAGGGTATACCCTGACCAAACTTCAAGAACTGCCCTGGCACCTATAAGCAGAATCGAACCTCCTGTAAGTAACTAAGCTTTTTAGTGTCCTGTCTGTAATGGAAAGTGGGGGGGGGGGGGGGGGGGAGACAGATCTAAAGGAAGCTAGTGCAAACCCTGCTGACATCAATTTTATTCTTTATGGAAAGTTACAGAAAAGCCAGGTAACAATCACACATGACAAGCATTGCAGGGTAACTATTAGTATCACCAACCAGTACAAGATGCCTTGCAATGTTGCACAAACATTCTATAATTATGAGAAGAGACACGAGAAAACTGGTTTTCGGGGTGTCCGACCAGGTCTGACACAAACTGACCTGTACAGTCACAGAAGCAGGCTAGAAGCTTGAAATTTCGGATTTAAGAAGAAAAGAAATTGTACTATCCATATAGCGAAAACAAAGGTGCTGATCAGCTTCGCCGTTACTGCGAACCTGATCTGCGCCTTTGTTCTCGCATAGGCAAAAATCCGGTTTTCTTGTGACGTAGCTCATATGTAATATTCCATGTAACATGGAAACTATGATGTAACATGTAGCAGATCTATCAGTTCTTATTATGGTAACCTCTGATCACTGAACTGATGACTGTTTAATCATGATGGAGAATGAAACTTATTGTTATTAACTGAGTTTGCTGTCGACCAATTAACTAACAATTATAATGCTTTCTTACACACTGAAAGCTGCTTCATCTCTGAGACCATCACCTTAGCTAAGGTTGAGAAGCAACTATACCACTATTAGCTAAATAAAGAAATTTACATAGCTAGAGAAAAAGGTAAAGTTAGTAAGCAATGATCAGGAAATTTAAATGGCATATCAGAAAGAAATTCCCAATCCAAAAAAAAAAAAAAATCAAACAAGAAATTCTAAATTGACAATCAGGTATTTATCATGTGACAAAGAGAACATGTCGCAAGCCAAGTGAGCAACTATTTCCCAATAGGCAGCCACTCACGTACTCAATATGAAAACATACACACAATGCAAACAGCACAAAACTCAACACCAAAACATTACAATTAGTCATTTAGAATCACAACAGATGTAACGCCTTGATTAAAATCATGATTTTGATACAACTATTCCCAACATTGTTAAATCTAAATAAAGCAATTTTCATAAATAAAAAGTTAAATCAAAACTGTGATGACAAATCATGACATGTCCCAAAGTACTCTTTTATATCAACTAGTACATACAATAAACTGCAGAATGTGTGGTCCTCATATGGTGATTCAACAATCATGCAGCTTTGTTACTTCATTTTATTTTTCTTGCTACATCAATTAAGGCATAAAATTGGTGAAAGAATGCAATATCAAAAACTTAATATACATGTACCACAGAAAGTGTCACCAATGCAATGAGTCAAGGAAATGATTCCTAATACCCTTCCAAGCCCTAGATTTGGTTGACCAACATTGTGACTCAAACATGTCCCACAATAATAATATTGATAATATAATAACTACTGTATAAATTACAATTTACATACAACTATTATAGGAAGTGGTTAGAAAGTTTTGTTTGAGCAGGTTTCAATTCACTGTTAGTTTGTTAGCCAAATACATTGAAATGAAGTCTAAATAGCTGTCTAAACAAGTTTATAATGAAGTAAAAACCAAATATTGCTACTAAACCGATTAACTAGTAATTGAAGAATTGAGGTGTGTGTTTACATACTGAAATTGAAGCAATAGTCAATGAAATTGAACCAAGTTTGATATGACTACTACACACATTACTTTTAGAGATTCACATTACGAAAACACGCCCGTGCACTATAGAGAAATTTTTTTGGTTGTGAAAATCTAAAATTTCATTAGAATTTTGTTTTATATTTTTCTTATTTTTGCTCAAAACATAGATTGTGGGTACACATTAGAACCGCCTCGCCGAGGCGGTTCTAACGAGTACCCACAATCTATGTTTTGGAGCAAAAATAAGAAAAATAGGTATACCCCTGCATACCCCAGGTTTACTATATAAAAGTGGGGTTTAAGGGGGTATACATTACACGGACATGTTTTCCTGATGATCACTTGGATTGAACAACTAAATCTTGAGAACTGCAGATGATGAGGGAGTCTGTTGGGCTTTCATGTGAAACTGGTTCAAGACCCCCAGTAATTCTATATTACAGACTTTGAACGGTTGAGCACTTTTTACGTGCATATTCATATTTTAGTGAAGTACAGAACTTCAAGTACAAGACAGTGACCACCTTTAGGGAAATAGCTGCAAGCTTGGCTTACTGTATGTTCTCTACACTACGTATCAGTATCTATTTGTAATTTTGGTTTATCAGTATCTATTTGTAATTTTGGTTGTTTCCAGACTTGGTTTTAAGAGTGGGACTTTGGTGCTGATTGCGTAATTTCCTGATCATTGCTTACATTTAACCTTTTACTAAGGTTTTCTTATTTCACATTCCAGCAAGGTTTTCTTTGGGTTAATGTTTTAACGGATCCATGATATTTGCCTACAGCAGAACACTTAAAGAATTGAAGATAAATAAAATGAAACCTTAGAAAAACAAGAGAAAACATACGTTTAAAGTGTGAGTCTCTGATTTAATGGATCAACAGTAATGTAAATAAACTGAAAGAGAGTAATGCACCATAGAGTGATCCTAAGGACAGGCTTATCGCAATGATCTAAATATTCTTTGGACACAATGATGTAAATATTAGTATGACTGCCTTTCAAAATGAACTCCATCAGAAAAACATATCCATGTAATGTATAGATTGTGGGCACATGTTAGAACTGCCTTGGTAAGATGGTTCTAATGTGTACCCACAATCTATGTAGGACAATTTCTCACGGACCACAGTTTGTGATCTACCACTGAGCCACCTAGTTCCCCATTTAATCCAGTAAGAGGAAACCTAAGGCCTAGCTTAGTTCAAGAGCAACACTTAAAGGGAGTGTTATGTAAGGTCTTGTGAGCTTTAATTCTAAAGAAAACCATATAAATCTTCATCAAAACACTGTAACAAGATTAAAATCATAACTTTACTAAATTAGTTCTTGAACTGTAAGGCACAGCTAAGAAGTTTAATCATCTAGAGGGTGTTGTAAGCATTTAGACTAACACTGATCTAATCATAGGTCACTAAGAGGATTGAAACACTTCAGGAGCACAATCAACACTCAGGAAAAGCAAGGTGGCAATGTTTTAACAGGTGCCTGGTGACCAGGATTAAATAACTTGATTGAATAAAGCTGGAAATTTTATTCAAGTTTACCCTGATGCACATGCAGACAAAATTGAAAACATTCAAGAATCCTTTCCTACCTAAATGTGTTGTGTAATAAAAACTTTGAGGTACTTGTCACTTACATTGGTGATGCTGATGATGTGGAGCCTGACATAGTCGTCAAGCTCCAATAAGAACATGTAAATTTTAAAGGTGATAATGCACTTGTCATTTGTAGGTGGACGGAAAAAAAGTCACAGGAAAAAAAGTCACGGAAATAAAGTCACGGAAAAAAAGTCACAGGAAAAAAAGTCACAGGAAAAAAAGTCACAAAATTAAAGACTAAAAGAAAGTACATATAATCTGTACATAATTGAAGTAGGCTATAATTTTCAGGTTTAAAGTAAGAAATGATGACAAACTTTCATAATTAAAACTAAATTCCTAATCTAGAAATTGAAAATAACTAAAACAAATAAATGATGGGAACCATCCTAGTATATGGGGCACGGTGGTACAAATGTAAACCATGGAGCCAGAGGAAAGGGGCTGGAAACCTAATGCTGCAATGTATACATGATGTGCACTTGAACAAGACAAAGCTCCCAGAGCACTGGTTTAGTACTTGGGAAGCATTAGCTCCATACCGGCATGACCGAAAAATGATAATCGGGACGTAAACCACGAACCCAAAACAAAAATATTTTTCATAATGTTAGTAATAATAAAAATAATGTCAATTTCTAACATATTGTAGAAAAAAAAAAGATTTTATGTTTGTGACTTTTTTTCCTGTGACTTTTTTCCCTACCCAAATCTGTGACTTTTTTTCTGTGACTTTTTTTCCTGTGACTTTTTTTCCTACATTCCATTTGTAACCATGTCCCCTCCCAGTCCTGGGGAATAGCCATGACTTTTATAGCCATACAATTTTGTAAATTGATCATGAAACTGTTACATTACATTACAAAAACACGCCTCGCAGAGGCGGTTCTAACGAGTACCCTAAATCCATGTTTTGGAGCAAAAATAAGAAAAATAGATATACCCCTGCATACCCCAGTTTTGCTATATAAAAGAGGGGTTCAAGGGGGTATTGTTTTCATGGACATGTTTTCCTAATGACTTCAGCCAAGCCATCAGAATGCCTCCTTCCACGTACGGACACCATATAAAGGCTTAGATCAGCAACAGCTATGACCAGAATGATCTAAACCACAGGAAATTTTCTCCTTTTTTTTTTTCAAAATAAAAAGTCCAAAGTTCTGTGCAGCCTGAGTCAGCCAGTTAGTGTCTTACCATATTTGTTTAACTTGAACAATGGGAAAAGAGTTTCTTTCAATAACTCTCATTTCAAACCCAATATGACCTGTGTGCTATCACTGTCCAAATCTATTTGTTCAATGAAAGAAAATCTCAAAAAGAATAAAATCAGCTTTTTTATCCTTGATTGGTTTCAAAAACCCATTTCACAAATAGGTTTTAAATTTTCTTGATAACATTGAGATCTAATGAATGAGAAATAATTAAAGAAAAAGATTATTACATGATCTATATCATGAGAAAACTGGTTTATTGCATATGCGAAAACAAAGGTGCAGATCATTAACTTCGGAGCTGATCAGCGCCGTTGTTTTCGCTTCATGGATAGTACATTCACTCTTCTTCTTACAACTGAAATTTCAAGCTTCTACCCTTGTATAGATCATTTTGAGTTGGGCTTGGTCCTGAACCCTGGAGACCGGTTTTCTTTCCTCGCGGCTCACAAATGGCCATCAGGAAAACATGTCCGTGAAATGTATACCCCCTTATACCCCACTTTTATATAGCAAAACTGGGGTATGCAGGGGTATATCTATTTTTCTTATTTTTGCTCTAAAACATAGATTGTGGGTACTCATTAGAACCGCCTCGCCGAGGCGGTTCTAACGAGTACCCACAATCTGTGTTTTGAGCAAAAATAAGAAAAATATCAAAAATTTTCAGCTGAAAATGTTCAATTTTTAAAGCTCAAAAATCTCTGTTTATTGCATGGGCAAGTTTTCGTAATGTAATGAAGCCTTACTTTCATGGTTGGTAATCAGAATAAACATAAATCTTGTAATATTTGACAGATGTTTGCAATGGTATAGGCACAACAACAAATCTTGTGACAGTCTTATCTTGGGCCTCAGGTTCCGGTTTGGTTGTATCAGTTCAGGTTCAATATCAGTTGGCTTTCCCTAGGCCTTCTTGTTAAACTTTTGAATTAAATGTAGCACTGTAATTCAAAGATTTTTTTTTTTTTTTTAAATTCAGTTTTACGTCCCTTTCAAGATTATTTCAGCGCATATGAGACGGGCCAATCAGTAGGTGGGGCGAAAATCGGAGAACCCCGAGAAAAACCCCCAGACAAACCCGCAAGAAGATCTTGGCTTGTCTCACATGTGGCCAGAGCGGGGCTCAAACCCACACCAGACACAGCGGTGAGATGATCTAGTGATTAAGAGACAGCGCTCTAAACCGCTCGGCCACGGGGGCTGCTTATTCACAGAATAACAGTACCTTTCTTGGCTTTTTCAAACTTCTAAGGCTTCTTCGAACTACTTTCAAAGTTTATATTCTACTCAAGTCAAAAACATCAGACTTGCCTACTTAGCCAATGTCAGCTACTTGTTCACATCCACCACTTATAACTTTTGCTCAACCCGAAATTGGGCATTGCCAATTAAGGCCTGAAGAAATATATAGCTGCTTGTGTCTCCAGGCAAAGCTTATATGCTACTGACTGACCATCTGATTGCTGGTAAAATGCTTTGGTTTGAGCCTGCCCAGGAAAGGTGGTTCAAGTCAAACCATCCATACATATAAGCCTTTGTGGCTAACTTGGATGGTTACATTTTAAGCACTTGTTGGATGTCATGTACATGTCATCCTCATTTTAGGTAGAAGTCCCATAAAATGGAGGCAACGTCCCCATATGACCTTAGCTGTTGACATCAGTTAGCTGTTAGCATCAATTCAAACAAACAAATCAACCTAAAATTTCAAGATAATAAATAGCATCTTTGTATGGACATCTAATCTGCTTTTGACCTGGTCCGAAACCCCAAAGACATGAAGACACGAGGATGCAAAGCATGCATATGATCTTAAAGCTAGCACAGCTATGATGGTCAGGCCATGATGAGCGACTTCTAAAGAAGGTTTCCATGGACAATTACACAAGGGAAAGTGCTCTCAATGTGACCAGAAGAAATACTGCAAGGACACTTTCAAACCCTCACCAAGGATTTCAATACTCCAATAGAGTCTTGGGAACAGGCTGCACAGGACTGAACTAAGTCAGTGGCACGGTCTCATCAACAAAGGAGGAGCAGTTCATTGTGAAAATTTATGAAGCTGAAAGAACATACAAAGAATGCAAAGGCAAGACCAGATTCTTCAACATTTACTTGCTCTACTTGCAATCGAAAGTTAAGAGCTAACATTTGGCTGGTCAACCATTAAAGAACTCACCAACAGGCAATCTATAAATCAAGAAATAAAGATGGTTTCTCACATTAACTGAGGGTTTGACTTTATAAAAGTGACAAAACATCCAATTCAAGAAAAAAGAAAGCAAAAATCCATTAAATCAATACTCTTTAGATCCAATTCATATAGAAATTTGGTTCTAAATGTCTTACTATCATTTCACTTCATTTGTCATATTCAAAACCCTCAAAATTTCATATTGATCCACCTATTCTTAAATTGGGCAATAGTTTTGTATGCTTTAAAACTAAATGGTTAATTCAAACTAGTTATATAGCAAAATAATTATGATTAATAACTCTATGGTATGCCATGATGACAAATTAATTTGGAACAGTAAGGGGAAAAGCACAGCACCTTGACTTATTCCAATACATGTCAGGAAATATGACCCCAGAGGTAGTTATTTTAATAAGTAACTGGTATGATCAAACTTTTAAAACATATATCAAGATACCACCCGCAACTCAGGGCTCTGGGTGATTAATGGGTTCGCTTGATGAACAAAAAGCAAGAAGAAAAAGAGAAACCCCTGATCAGCCGTGTCAAATCCTTATATTTTTTTATGCATAAATTTTCTGATTGCAAGGATGTGCAAGCTCATTTACCTGTGTTTTCTTGTTCACCAAAACTGTCATAAATTGTTTTATTTTGGCTCTCAGAGCAAGGTGGTCCAATAAATGTCAGAGCATCCTAGGGCCGAGGAATAGCATGGCTTTTAACTTTTCAATTTTTAAAGCCCGACTAAAAGCCCGGCACTGCGGGGGCCAGATTGGTAAAATCCCTGCTAAAAGCCTCGGTTCCCCGGGGCTGACAATAATGTGGAACAACAGCTGGGAGTTGTTCTGATGAAACTGAAACATGAGAGAATGGCTTCAATTGATGCATGTGAATGTTTAGGCGCATTTGCAAATTAGATAAGTACCAAAACAATACTTAAATTAATATCTAATTTGACTTGAAGTGACTGTGCATTGGCCAGAAATGAAAGCCCCGGCAAATCCCCGGCACTGCCGGGGCTCATCAGAGGTTAGAGCCTGGCACTTTAGCCCAGATGTGTCCCTGCTATCCCCGGCCCTTGTGGGGGCCAGGGTTACAAATGACTGGTGCATTATTTCTGGTCCTACTCTTCAGCAGTTGCTTCCTCTTGACATGACTGATAATCAGTTGATTTCAGTGTTACGCATTCACTCTCAAACAACTACATTCTTACACTGACAAATGAGTCTGTGCGTGTGAAAACCAACAATTTGGGTTCTGACCAGGTCTGACAAAAACCTGGCTGTACAGTCACAGAAGCAAGCTAGAAGTTCGAAATTTTGGATTTACGAAGAAGAGGGGTTGTACTATTCAAATAGTGAAAACAAAGGCGCTGATCAGGTTCGCAGTCACTGCGAAGCTGATCTGCGCCTTTGTTTTCGCCCAAGCATTTTGTTGGTTTTCGTATGAAGTGGCTCAAATAAGCAACAAACCTGAACGAAGTTGTCTTGTAAAATCTATTGGTTCTTTTCTGTCTAACACCCTCTTTCTCACAATTCAGTTGCTATGCTTATAAAGTTACCAATCTCTGAAGCAGTAGGCAGCCCTATTAAAATTCAAATATAGCAGTTTTATATGGTTACAACTAAACGAAATCACAGTAGGAAATTGCAGTTTAATTGCTCAACTACTGAAGTTCAATAAAATTTTATCTTGCTCCTTTGATATTTTCATCACACCATGCAATTTTATTGGCTTGAAATGAAACCTTTAAAGGCATGCTGTTTAACCCTTTTGAGATGGTGTAAGTCATGTAAGCATTTTATTGACTGAAGCTGTTAACAGTTAAGTTTAACTTCCCACTAAACAATTTCCATTAGGTGGAGTATAAACCAGTAGTGGACATTTAAAGGATAAATCTAAGCGGAGAGCGAAATTGAAATAGAAGATTTTTAGAGGGGTCATCTCATGCTTGTATGATGACAATATTTTAAGTTATAATATGTACGTTATAATATGTATGTTATAATGGGCCGACGTTTGGCCATTAGAAGTCGACAGTAAACGACCTGGGCGAACCGTTTTTGTCTAATGTCTGTTGGCCATGTTTTACTGCATGACCACGGTTCCCACCGACGGTGTTAGCAACACTAGTACCGAATAACACAGAACACATTCGCGTATAAACATGAGAGGGTTGACAGTAACCGAGACGTAGCCTTGGACAACCGACCGGGTCTAATCACACACTAAATCCGGGACACAAGGTCATGAATCGTACGGACTCCGTGGCTAAACTGACCCATGCACCTTTCTCAAAGGGGGTCAGCTTAAAAGACGCGCCTGTCAAAATTTTCATTCAACATAATTTAGGAAATTGATAAGAAGTCTTGATCCATGCCCTACTCACGTTTTGGAATCGATCTTGGATTCAGTTACAATTGCGATCGAGTCAGATCATATGACCGCTTGCATATTTTTCATCCCTATAAGTTTGGTCAATTCTACAACATCGGCTACATGTATAAAAATGTACTGAATTCGACCAAGTCATATGCTTGTGATGTCAAGTGAGTGCATGTAGCTTTCTCATGTTTTGTTTTCGAAACACTGACCAGTGCAGACTTGTTGGCTAGCAAACCCATGTAGCTCAATGGTAAACTGCAATTCCATGCGGCATATTTTGAAACGATGCGAGTTCAGTCTTGAACAGTCTGACGTCAATCTTCATGTTCGAAAACCGACAACCTAGGCTCCAGACCAAAGCTGACACAAATCAGGCTGTAAAACACAGGATATGGTTAGAAGCTTAAAAGATAGACAAAAGATGTTTCATTCTATCCTAGTAGAGAAATAATAGACATTGAACATGTGCTGATAAGCTTCTTTGTACACACTGTGGATTCGTTGGCTCACATATACCTGAGGAAACTTCTAACGCGTACACATTTGTTTACACTTTCTTGAAAACTAGAGATGCGATTAAAATCAATTTCAGAATAGATTTATAACAGAATGTATTTCGGTGGTGCATGGTTAATTTCAAAGAAAACTGATACAATTATCAAATATTGCAGTTTGAAGAGAAAGCTTTAAACAACGAAAGGAACAAGTTGGTAGTTGTTGGTTGAAAAATCAATATATAATCAACCTTCCAAACATAATAAAAGTAAGAAGACAACTATCAATGTACTCCATTTTATTATATTCTAAGAAACAATAATTATATATTAAAATAGTAGTTGAAAATAAAACTGATTTTCATCAGAAATAGAATGAAAATCGCAAAACCTCTTACGAACAGCCCTTTCTTACATACATTATACGAACATGGCGTAACGAAGCTCCAGGCATAAATCAAGTGCGTCTTTCATGGTCTTGCAGTGAGAAACTTAGATTTCTTAGAATTGACAAAACGCCAACAATCAACCAAAATATTCATTGACCAGTAAACGTGCGAAAAAAACCTAGGACTAACAAATGTACATGGCTAATTGTGAATACACAGCACTACAGTAACTCGCATGTGAAGTGAATGGTGCTTAATCTATGTATAATAGTATGACTCCCGTTTGGTCAATTGGCCAAATGCATGCTTTTTTGGAATACGAAAAATGTGCAATACGCAATATCTAAAAACTTGCCCTTCAGAGTGTACATTTCAGACGTGACTTCTAATTGATGGACATCACGATTTCAAACCAGCCAATCCACACAATTGTCTCTATTTCTTTAAAAATGCATTCAGCATGATAAATGAAATGACAACTTCCGCACTGAAACATAACGCAAACTCCGTTTTTCGTGAATTTTGACCCTTTCTAGTTAAAGAAACTCTGTTTTGCGTAAAACGCAATATTTTGATCACGCATAGAAGCCGTTTTGGTTACTTTATGTGGTTATATTTTAAAGCACATTTTGGATGTCATGACCTCTTGGTGTTTGGTAGAAGTTTCACAAAATTTGAGGCAACCTCCAGACATGACCATTGACT
Organism: Rugalucina vietnamica; assembly: GCA_964017185.1. Lineage (NCBI taxonomy): Eukaryota > Metazoa > Mollusca > Bivalvia > Lucinida > Lucinidae > Rugalucina > Rugalucina vietnamica. The sequence goes on from OZ024880.1 coordinate 39,655,073, forward strand.
GGGACGTAAACCATCCATTCAACTAAACAGACTAAAATGCTTAAAGGCTGAAAATTATATGTTCAGAAAGTAATTAAGTTTTTAGGGAAATATTTTCTGTTATGTGTTGGAGGTTTCCTTAAGTATAGGTATCTCTGGCCGACATATAAACGTACATGTATTGGCGGACCGGGCCTAGACCGGACAGTTGGATTTTGAAGGAGAGTGCGATGCATACATGTGATATTTCCCGATATCGGCGTATTCCCCCGATATCAAGGGCCCTTATATGCCCCTTACCCGACGGTCCCCCGATATGCCCTGTCTCCCGATATGACAAAAAGTCCATTTATGTACTTTATTTTACACTTTTTTTTATCCAAGTGTCCATTTCTTTATGTAAAGTGTAGTATAAATACGGTACCCAATACAGCAGTGTGTATTCAATATTGACTCGTTAAACTTTAACGCTCACTACACTGAACCGTCCCTGCCGCATAGATTTCCAAAACACAAGAAAGTATAGGGTTCAGCATACTGTGAGTCATCCAGGCAAAGTGGTGCATTACTGTTAGGGCAGTGACGGCTCTGCTGGACCATAAGTAAAAACAAACCATACATTTGGGTCAAAGAACCATATAATTGAAATGTTTGAATTGATGCAATTTTAAAGGCATTCATGCAAACACATTTTGAGAAGAAACATGTAAATGAAAACATTTCAAAATACCCCCTTGTGGTGGTAATGTCGGTCTATCAATTTTTATAGTTTATAATATAGTATCCATAGCTTTTGCGTGGTATTGTCACTGTTATAATAGGGGACAGTGTATAGTCTCTGGTTGTAATCCATACTGTTACCCCTCACTGAGTCCAATCAGATAGCACTAGAATCAAGTGTCCATGTGTAAGAATTAAGAGTTTAGCACATAAAATGTCACTTTTCACAGCACATATTGTAGTCTTTATATAGCACTGTCAAAATGCATTGAGACCCTCACTTTCTAACAAGCACTATGATTTATGTTGTGTCCATAGATACTACATGTAATTAACCACTATTTAGAGATGCCACTTATCTTGTCTCACAATTGTCACTATTACTATACCATCTTCGCACTGTCCTGTCAATACACAATTATTTAAAAAACTCCACTTTTTTTTTTAAAAAACAACATGAATTATGCAGTGCCTATTGGTATATATATATATATAAATATATCATCACTATTTAGAAATGTCATGTTGCCACATGCACTAGGTAATCTGCATATTGTAACTATATTATTGATAAACCATCTTAGCAATAACACACTAAAGGATAGTGTGTACATAAAATGCAAAAATGAAGCATATAAGATTTCCAATGTTGAAAGCTTGAATGACTAGAACATGTCACATTGTTGAAAGACCGCTTAATAAATATGACTAGAAAACCTGTCACATTTAAACAACAAAAATATGGTTCTGATCTACTCTACTTAAGCTAATCTACTATTTACAAGGTGTGGGTGGGAGGGAGAAAATATGTCTAAAATTAAAGATGGCTGCTTATTGATGCTTTGCTTTTTTGAAACTGACGCCACGCTCAATTTGAAATTTCCGTTACACAACAGGCTTTGAAATGATTGGCTACGAGCGGGCGTGTAAAGCTTGTGATTGGACAGCTTAGTCACGTGATTAAGTTACATAAAAATTACATAAGTAAATAAGTACTTTTGATTGGCTGTTGAAAGTTCCCGTAAAGTCTCGTGCCTAGCGAGATCTCGCTGGCGCGAAAATAAATGTAAAATACAAATAAACCAAAATTTAAAATAATCAGAATAAAACAACAGTTTAAGAACTTCCACTTGCTCCCACCGTAAAGCAACCATAAAAATCAATAATGAAACTTGTGCGTTTATAGCCCTGTTTAGTGTTACCAGCAAAAGTCTCGTGTGATGCGTGGCCGAACGAGATATAAACAATATGGCGGCTGACAACGCGGAAATGAAAGTACAAACATGAATTTTCCATTATTTCTTGAGAAAAGCAAGCCAGCGTTACGCTTAACGTTTAACATCAGATTAATAATATTAATCTAGTAATTAAACTTTAACGCTCACTACACTGAACCGTCCCTGCCGCATAGATTTCCAAAACACAAGAAAGTATAGGGTTCAGCATACTGTGAGTCATCCAGGCAAAGTGGTGCATTACTGTTAGGGCAGTGACGGCTCTGCTGGACCATAAGTAAAAACAAACCATACATTTGGGTCAAAGAACCATATAATTGAAATGTTTGAATTGATGCAATTTTAAAGGCATTCATGCAAACACATTTTGAGAAGAAACATGTAAATGAAAACATTTCAAAATACCCCAAAGACCCAAATGTAGTAGAATGTAGATACTAGGATTAAGTGTGCAATGATTATAATATGACAAAACAAAAAAAACTTACAGATACATCTATATACATGAATGAGTTACATTATACCAATAACCTAATGAAAATGGGTAATACAGAGACAAGGGTAAGTCAGCCTATCCCATCATACATCCGTGACTTTGTCAGTGCTTTCTGGTCCAAGAAAGCTCAAAGTGTGTGTGCCTAAAGTTGAAGCGACCTTTTGTCTCAGGGAGAACGACGGCTGGAGGTAACGTTCATACGCATTACTGTTCCAGTCTCCCTGGAGCTTTATTAATTCCACTGGTAAACCACACTGGAGTCCAAACTGGGCGCCTCCGCGACGAAAGCTATGGCCACTGAATTGGTCAGCTGGGAACCCAAGGTCTGCAAGGTGACCCCGCAATGTGGAGACAAATTTACCCTGAGTTAAAGCTACAAGTACCCCTCTCTCGGAGTAACGGAAAAGGGGAGTTGGTCCTGTTGGTGAAGGAGAGGTCAGGCAGAGACCTAACAGTGCAAAGGAGGGGCAAAACAGTGAATTATTTAATCTAGGTAGGGGAATCCTTAAAATGCGTTCCCGAAACTGAATAACCTTAGACCAACGTACAGTCAGGACTGCACCTTCTGTTCTAAATTCAACGTCTGAAGTACAGAGATGACGGCTGGGGTCGAACGACCCTATGCTTTGTATAAGCAAATTAGACTTACGAAAGAAGGAATAAAATGCGACAATGCATGCAGTCCAAAATACTCTATCAAAGGAGCTGGACATATCTAGTTTCCCTGCCAGTAATTTCAAAATTTCTAAGGTAATTGGGAGCTTTTGGGTTGATTTGTTACCCTTGACGCGTTTGACCCCTTTCAAGATTGAAGTGACATACCAGTTGTTCTCCAGTGGATTTGTATGGCCTGAGTTAAGGTGCATGAGACGCACAGCATTTAAATATTGTCTAATTGAACTGAAACTTAGTCGCCGAGATAAGAAGGCAATGTATCTTCCCAAGTTTTCTTGGGATAATGGGACTGGGGGGGTATTAATCTTTTGGCAGAATTGAAGAAAGGCGTGTCTTTGCGTAACATAAGTCCTAGCAGTGGATGGAGCAAAGGTGTGACCCCTGTAGAACAACACTTCTTGGTCGAGCTCATAGGGCAGTGTCGACGACACTGGGAGTTGATCACTGCTAGTTTGGCGGGATGAGTCCTCCAAAGAATCTGTCAAAGAGAAACAGGAAGGAGTTCAGGGACATGTGCATTCCTAGTGGGGACGCAGGAGTGTAAGAGTGGAGGACTTGGATGTACCCTGGTAAATGAAGTCTTGAGGCCGCGTCGGCTGCTATATTAAGGTGGCCGGGTACAAATTTTGCGGTTAAATGGAAGTTGTATGTTGCCCCTAACCAGAACAACTTTCTAAGGCATTGCATGATAAAATCATTGCGGGAAGTGCATTTGTTCACTGATGCCACTGTGGTCATATTGTCGGACTGTATAATAATGCGTCTGTTTGACCAAAGTGACCCCCACCGATGGGCGGCGAGTACCACTGCTAGAACCTCTTTTTCATTAATGTGGAGGTTTTGAGCCTGGGGGATATCCCTGATCCAGTTGACATAATACCAGTCTGAGCCAAAGACACCTCCAGCCCCATCATCACAGGCATCAGTGAACACACACTCCAAGGGTTGAGCATCCAGTAAGGCTGATCTTCCATTAAAATTTGCCAAAAACTTGACCCACCAGAGCAGGTCTTCTTTAACTGCTTTTGATAGCAGTGCTTTATGCGAAACATGCTTGAGTGAGCTGATCTGATTAAAGATCCGGCGAAGGAAAACTCTCCCGCCCTTAACTACTCCAGCCGCCCAAGACAGTCGGCCAGCGATGGCCTGCAGCTGACGCTTGGACGCGCGCTTGCGATGAAGGAAACTCTGAAGCTCCTGCTTAAAACTTTGCAATTTTTCATCTGGAAGACGAAGCGTCATTGTTACTGAGTCAAGTTCAATCCCCAAAAATGTGATTTTTGTAGTCGGGTCGATAACTTTTCCCCAGTGGATGGCAAATCCCAGTTTCCGAAGAAGCTGGATGAGAACTCTCAAAGCTATTTGGCACTCTATTTGTGACTTTGATATGATGAGGAAATCATCTAAGTAAACAACAACAAGGTCATACCCTCTACGGGCCATCATACGTTTAACTGCTTGTGTCAATCTATGGAATATACCTGGGCTTAAGCGGGCTCCGAAGCAGAGTTTTGTATCACGCATGTATACTGTTTTTCCATTGAACTGCCATGATAGTCCGGTCACCTGTTGACTACGCTCACTTAGACCTACTGATCTATATGCGCTTTTAAGGTCCACTTTTGCTAAGTAGCATCCCTGTGTCATGCGGGCCGCTGCATCATCAACAGTGGAAAATTTTTGATTCCAATCCGTAGAGCAGTAGTCATTTACTGCGCTACCGATTGGTCTCGAGCAGTCATGAATGAGCCGAACATTTCCATCAGGCTTTGGGATCACAGCAATTGGAGAAACAATATCAGGCGGGGATTCACATACAACATAGTTACCAAGTTCTATCTCAGTGCAAATTTGCTCTGTTGCCTTACTATATAATTTACTGGAGGGCCTAGCAGATGGGTGATTTTTTGCTGAGACAGGGGAGATAACAACATTGTCATCAATAATGTCAAATCCGTTTGCGATACCATGTAATAAAAACTCCTTGTCTGGGTCATTAGCAAGTTCCTGTTCCCAGGCATGTAACTGGAGTCCCGGAGAGGGCTTGACCTTGATACCTACTTTTTTTCAGCCGTGTGGGTCATGACGGTATGGCTTTTGCCACAGCCCGGCACAATACACTCGTGCCTGTATGAGCAGTTTGGATGGGTGCAGCCTTTAGCAGAGTTGAAATTACGGCAAATAGGGATGTCTCGCTTCGGTCTATCGCTTCGATTACCCCCGGGCCTCTGCATGACCGGTTTCTTTGCCGCAGTCTGCATCCCCTGTGCTGAAGGTTTGTCCCTAGCCTGCAAGCACAGTGTATGCAAATGCTGGACATCCGTGCCCCATCTAAAGTTCATACTGGCCTGTAACTTACGGTATTCCCGGTCATACAACAGCACGGAGGGCAAGCTAAAGCGCTGGACTAGCTGGTAAACCTTAGTGGTATAAGAGAGGTAATCCAACATAGACTCTCCTGCCAACTTATTTTCCCCCGACAATTTGTATAGGATAGCTAGGTTAGCTATGGACCACTGACTAAGTGTAAGGTTTTCTAACTTTGGCTTTCTGGGACCAGACTTGACCACAATTTGCTGGTCACCTTGCCCACCTATTATAGTCTCTTCCTCAATGTTGCACTGGACAAAGTCACAGATATCATAATGGCTACAAACTGACTTACCAGTGGCAGTAGACAAATGTATTTGAGGGTCATTCCACGAGGGTTGTGTCATGGTCTGTGGCTGTCGAGGTGTGGTGGCTGGGAGCGCTGTTGGAACTTGGCTGTCGACGAGCTGTTGTTGGGACGCGACCATGGAATTTACAATGGCCGCGCTGTAGAGATCTTCATGTAGCCCAATGTTCGATGCATTCCCCGGAGTGGAGTGCTGCTGCTGCTGCTGCTGGACCGGTTGTTGATGAACCGGTGCCGGAGGTTGAGTGACCTGGGTAGCCCCCAGGTCTGACGTTGATGCCTGGTTTTGACTGTCTGGTGATGCCTCATTAGTTTTTGATTGAGTCTTTAGCACTTTGACTAGATGCAATATAAGTCTCTGCTGGCCAGGGGGGATTTCTGGCCCCCGAAAGTCCTCGGGCTCTGCTAGAGCCAATGCATATAGGCTTGTAAAGCCTCTATACTGGATAATTTCGTTGGCGCACTGTTCGGACACTTTATTTTGCAACAAAAATTGCTTAGCAACTTCCTCATCCGAGGGTTGTTGGGGTTCTCCCCCGTTTTGGTCTGCCATACTTGTGAGTCCCACTAACGCGTCGATAACGTGATTCATCTAATTAATGGTGTCTTTGTGGTAATCGGGAGCAGCACATTACAGAAGATGTTTCCGAACAGAAGAAACAATACTTTCCATCGCACGAGGTGGAACAGTCCAAGATACGGTTGAGAATGGCTTCCTGAACAGAGTCCGTATTCATAAGATAATTGAACAGTCTCTTCTCCTCGTTCTCCGAAAGTACATACCACAACGGAAGTCCGAAAACTTGCTTAACAATGGCCGCACGGCTGGCCAGCCTGAATTTGGGAAATGCCAAATAGAACATAATCTTCCAGTCAATCACACTTTTAATTACACCTGTTTAATCCGTCTGGAATGTCCAAATAATAGCACATAAAATTGCTGAGTTTGTATAACTAATAACGTGGTATTTCCGCTTTATTTTCGAGAAAATATGTCTAAAATTAAAGATGGCTGCTTATTGATGCTTTGCTTTTTTGAAACTGACGCCACGCTCAATTTGAAATTTCCGTTACACAACAGGCTTTGAAATGATTGGCTACGAGCGGGCGTGTAAAGCTTGTGATTGGACAGCTTAGTCACGTGATTAAGTTACATAAAAATTACATAAGTAAATAAGTACTTTTGATTGGCTGTTGAAAGTTCCCGTAAAGTCTCGTGCCTAGCGAGATCTCGCTGGCGCGAAAATAAATGTAAAATACAAATAAACCAAAATTTAAAATAATCAGAATAAAACAACAGTTTAAGAACTTCCACTTGCTCCCACCGTAAAGCAACCATAAAAATCAATAATGAAACTTGTGCGTTTATAGCCCTGTTTAGTGTTACCAGCAAAAGTCTCGTGTGATGCGTGGCCGAACGAGATATAAACAATATGGCGGCTGACAACGCGGAAATGAAAGTACAAACATGAATTTTCCATTATTTCTTGAGAAAAGCAAGCCAGCGTTACGCTTAACGTTTAACATCAGATTAATAATATTAATCTAGTAAATAATTTGTGTCACTGATACCTGGAGGCTATTTATAGAGTTGTTTATCAGCCTGTGTTGGAGTGTCAAATAAATGATGTTTTTACAACAAGGATTATTTAAAATTAACTGATTAATCAAGCCTGGTGTCAGCTATTTAATTGATCACCAAAATAAACAATGTGCCTTCAAGTGACAAGCGCTGTAAAAATAGATACAATTAGAAAGATTTCAATCAATTATGGAATGACCAAAATCTACGGAGCGTATCGCAGTAAGTCCAAAGAAAATCCCATTGTAATGCTGACATTGGATTTAAGCACTTCATATTCAAAATAGTTTGGATGTAATTGTTGCTTTGTTAGAATTTACAACCTATCTAATGATATCTTTTTTTTTTCTACTTCATAAACACCCCCCGAAACCGCTGAGCTTTTGAATGTTATTGGTGATGACCACGAGAAAAGAAACCTGCCGATATGACAGGCAAATTTACGATATCAAACTGAAAATCTCCCGACCGCGGAGAAGGAAAATATCACATGTATGGTGCGATGGGTAAGTGGTAGAGCTTCGGATTCCGAATCGAAAGGTCCTGGGTTCGACCTTCACTCCATGTTGTGTCCTTGTAGAAATATGAACTTCCCTAGCATTGCTTTATACCCAGGATGTGGTGGTTCCGCCCCACATGACATAAAGTTGACAGGGACGCTAAACCTCAATGCAAACAAACAAATAAGTTCGATATTGCATTGAAAGGAGACGCTTTTAACACTCTTATGTGATAATAAAATTAATGTTTCGCAAACAAAAAACAAAACAAAGCAAAAACAATTAATGCATCGGCCGAGGATCTAACCCCCACTCTTCTGTTTGGAAAGCGAACACACTAACCATTCGACCATGGAGGCACATAATGACCGGTATTTATAACATGTTTTATATACGTAGCAGCTACATGTAAAACCATTGGACACAAGTCGAATTAATTTCACTTGAGATGATCCCTCAGGTAAACTTCAATTTCCAATTCCTAGTTCAGTTTAGACTAAATCTTTAAATGTCCAATATGGCCAAACTGGAATCTGTACTGCCCACCCAGTTACTGCCTAACTGCAGGTCAGATGATTACTAGCTGTTCCATGTTTTTATTCTGTGGCTTTCTCTAGTTTCTTGAAAAGATGGTGTTCATCACTAAATTAAGTCACTCCCTGTACATATGCATTTCACTTCAGTCTGATCAGGTCCTGAGGTAATAAAACATTTTCATGCTCAGCTCAAACAATTTATCCTGCTCATAAAATTGTTAAAATGCCAACAATTATGCCAAAAATTGTTGGCATTTTACCACTTATTAGCAGGATAAATTACAGGCTTTGGCATTCTAAGCCTTCAAATTCAATATATATAGGCTATTCTGGTATTTCGGAGCATGTTGACATTTTATGCTCAGAGTTGAGCATGAAAGAAGTTTTATAGCTTCAGGACCAGATACAAGTATGGCTGCCAATAGTCTACCACTTCACTATGTGTTACCTTAATTCTCAGCTTTTCCATCAGTTATTCAGCCTTTTCACTAACTTTTGAAGTAACAGGCTGAAAACTTCAAGTAGAAGGCAAAAATAGGGTCATTTAAAAGAAATACATTGTGAATATATGAAAAGTAGGAGGCTGAACATTCATAATAGAAGGCAATTTAGCCTCCTGCCGCCTGCTAATGAGAAGGCTGGTTATTCCTGCTAAGTCTCCACTACAAGTTGCCTGAAATCAGCATACATGTGACACCTCCCTCATCATCAGGGAGACTCCAGGAAATGAGTGGCAAAATTTGTCTAAAATGTACCACTTTTTCACAAAAATTCAAAATCTCCCTGAAGTGAACCAAGAATTTCCCTTCATATTCTATACATTTTTCAAAAATCTCCCTGAAATGAAGGAAAAATCTCCCTGATGCCCATTTCCAACTCATCACAAGTATGAATCAGACAAATATCAAAAATGAGTCACGACACAAGAAAAATGGTCTTCTCGGTTTCCAACCAGATCTGATACAAGCTGGACTGTGCAGCTACAGAAGATGGCTAGAAGCTTGAAATTTGGGATTTAGGAAGAAGAGGGATTGTACTATCTAAGGAGTGAAAACAAAGGCGCTGATCAGCTCTGCAGCTGATCTGCGCCTAGGTTTTCGCAAGTATGAGGATGCTCATATAATGTCATTTTTCATAAATTATTTTGTGGTGACATTTTACCGAAGGGTATACAATTTCCACACATTGTATTTTCTTATTTGTCATTTCTACCACAAAACTTGACTGTAAGCCATCACTATAAGGATTACTGTCATTAAAGAATCTACTTATACAAAGACAAATCATCAAGCTGAGCCTGAATGGATGTAAACAAAGCCTGATAACTGTCCTTGCAGTATGGACATGGACGGTAGCTAGAGTACCAGCAGTTATTAGCTTTCTGAGGAAATTTTAAACAGCTCATCACTGTAGCTTAGCAAACTACATGTATAAAATAGGAAGAAAAGGGTTTCTTTGGCTGAGGCCCATTTTGTGGTAACAGGATTGACACAGAGTATCACTCACAGTAGCTTTTGACCTCTTTTCAAATTGTAACAAATTTGTTTTCCATTAAATTTCTGGAAATTCAATACTCTTGAAAAATTGTCAACATCTTCTTGATCAATGGTAAGAGTGAAATGTGAGTTGAGGAAAATAAACTGATTCAGTTTTCTCCTTTTTAGGATCTCATAGTTAAAGTCTCAGATAATTAAGATACAAGGTGATTTATTTAGTCCAAAAAGGCAAACCACAGAAAGACAGTAATCTGACCTTGCTACTTTTTCATTTTTTTTTTTCACTCAATAATTTATTGTAACTTTTGTTTTCAAATAACATATTTGCTAAACCTCCGATCCTATACTAAAATCTTGCTTTATTAAACTCCCTCTATAATTTAACAATACCAAGACAGGTTTTAATGTGCCTTGGTTCTAAATAATTTCTTACAACATTTTCTATTGTTGAAGACATGAAAATAACTAAAATTTTAACAACATTTTTGTTTGAACTACTGAAACTGTTTCTTTAGGGACTTTTCTCTGATTCTCTTATTTGCTATTCTTATTACTAATTGGATCTTCTGTTCATTAACCTTTGGGACATTCACCTTGGAGGGTTGGGGCAGGGGCCAACCTAAATACACTTATAATATATTTTATGAAAAGTACTGTTCTGATTTTTTGCCTTGCAAATTTTGAAAAGCATCAGGAAAACATGTCCGTGCAAAGAATACCCCCCTGAACCCCACTTTTATATAGCAAAACTGGGGTATGCAGGGGTATACCTATTTTTCTTATTTTTGCTCTAAAACATAGATTGTGGGTACTTGTTAGAACAGCCTCGGCAAGGCAGTTCTAATGTGTACCCACAATCTATGTTTTGAGCAAAAATAAGAAAAATATCAAAAATTTTCCACTGAAAATTTTCAATTTTTACAGGTGAAAAAATCTCTGTGTATTGCATGGGCAAGTTTTCGTAATGTTTGATTATTACGCTGCACAGTTCTATGCAATCATCTGATTTCATCAAATTTCAATACATGTACAAACAGTTTTTGTTTTGTTTAATATTTTTTTTTTTATTTGTGATAGCAAAAATGTTTTTGATGCAGTGGAAAAAGTTAGTCAATACCATGTTTTATTTCTGAGGTACCAAAATCTTTGGTCAAATATTATACATTTTTATCTTGCTACTGCAGTTTTTGTTGTTTTACAGGATAAAAAGTTTATCTTGGCAATCAGATTCCAAGGTGTTTGTTTAGTTTACATTTGTAAATAATCTTCCACCCCAACACCTGCATGGGTAATCTTAAACAGTATTGAATATAACAAAAATATTCATATTTCCCCACATTACATAACACGCTTTAATATAGAGACAAAGCTTGACCTAGAAATGAAGCTTGGATAATCTTTAACAGTACTGAATATAAGAAAAATATTTATATTTTGCCTCATTACATCATAAAATTCACAGACAAAACTTGACCTAGAAATGTCAGACATGGAACCTCAAGTTATCAAACAACACTGTACATTAAACCCATATCTGACGAATAGATTCTCCCATCATTGTCAATAGGGTGAGTCCACTTTCATTTTCAGGGGTGTTAAGATTTTTTATTTTTCGATGAAATTTCTCTGTGCAAACAGAATAGCCCCAGATGGGACTTCGTGTTCTGGGACGCTGTGTTCTGGGACGCCGCGTTCTGGGACGCAGCATTCTGGGCCGCCGCGTTCTGGGACACCGCCTTCTGGGACGCATGGTTCTGGGACGCCATGTTCTGGTGACACCGTGTTCTGGGACGTCGTGTTCTGGGACGCCGGGTTCTGCGGCATTACATCTGGGGCTATGCTGTTTGCCTATGTCCCACAAAAAGGACGCCGGGCTTAAATGAGTTGGGGTGTGAAGGGGAAAACCTATATACCCACAATCAATGTTTTGAAAAAAAGGAAAGTATTTTTTTTTTAAAACTGAAAATTTTAATTTAAATTGCAAAGGCATGGTTCCATAATGAAAGAACAATGAACACACTGTGAGCACTTTGAAAGAATCATGTGAGCACAGAGAATCACCAACAAAAACTCCAAAAAGAACATGGTGGAATGCAGTGTTACAAGTCTTTTTTCACAAAAGATATAGCAGATCTGCCTTGCCTTCTCATAACGCTTGGTAAAATTGAGCAATGACGTAGAAACGCAGCTTGGCCGGGATTAGGATCGTTCCTATTTAAATATGGAGCTGCTTGGACACGAAATTCAAGTATACACTTCCATTACTGCACATATATAGGTAATAAATACATAGTTTATAGTCAAAGGGACATAATCAATGATGCAATTTAATTACATACTTTTTTCAATAAAAATTAGCCTGTCATTTGGGTGCTAATGGATATTTATTATTGCTCTTGAAAGATGAACTCCACATCTTATTTAATATAGCAGTAAATAAGCTATCATTCAATCAATCAGTTACTTTATCGTTTGATCAAATCAAGTATATTCTTAGAAAACGCTCTCTTAAACTTTATGACCTAACATGCTCAAAACATGTATGACATAATTATGCATAACACCATGATGAAAGGCGAAGATTTGGTGCAAAATCATGATCAAAAGCCATTGAAAACATCACACCTGTTTAATCAAATGATATGTAAAACCTAATCTGATGTTGTAACATCATGATATTATCCATGTTTTATGAGTTGTCAATGGGTGCATGCTCCCATGAAACATGCTTTAAATTCCATTAGAGAAGGATTATATTTCAAATGGATTCTGTCAAAATGCTAGATACTAGTCATTAAACATTTAGAAAGTTGTCAACATGATATGAGCCGCATCATGAGAAAACCGGATTTTTGCCTAGGCGAAAACCCCAGGGGGGGTACTCAGAAATTTTCTGTATACATAGGCGAGGCTGACTTTTTTGGGGTCAAAATTTTGAATTTCCGTATTTTTTTGGGTTTTCAGAAAAACTAGTTATTTTTTTGGGTAGTGAGCTTTTTATGGATATTTTTTTGGGGTCATGCCTTTTCTGAATTATTTTTTTGGGGTCATCTATAATTCTAAGTAATCTTTTGGGTTTTGCACATTTCTTGGGAATTCTCTTTATTTCTATAAAGATAAGATTGCCTTACACTTATGTCTTACAAGGCCTTAAGATTCAATTTTGTTTGCGACCATGCTTTATGACTGGTCTCGGTGAAATTTTGGAAGCTTGATCATGATGATGTTGTTTGGACTGCAAATCAAATGGAATCAAAACCATCATAAGACTTAACACTTTGAGAATAAATAAAATCTTTAAATTTTATCCAACTTGGTATTTACTTCCTAGTTCCTTAGTACATATACTAACTGTATTGTGACGTGTTCTGTTGGTTGGTTGATTTGAGATTTAACGTCCCACCAACAGCTTAGATCATATGGATGTGATAAAATTTCATCAATAGGCATAAAAAAAAGATGAATACATGTAATTTTTTGGGGTAAGCTAAAAGTTCAAGTATTTTTTTGGGTATGCCTGATAGGACTGGTATTTTTTTGGGGTGGTCAGCAAATTTCAGTAATTTTTGGGGTTTGGGGGTAGAAGCTGGGGCCTCGCCTATGTATCCACAAAAAATGAGAGTACCCCCCCTGGGGCGAAAACAAAGGCGCAGATCAGCTTCGCGGTAACCGCGAAGCTGATCAGCGCCTTTGTTTTCGCTACTCGGTTAGTACAATTCCTCTTCTACTTAAATCAGAAATTTCAAGCTTATAGCTCTTTTCTGAGCTTGTACAGGCCGGTTTGTGTCGGACCTGGTCGGAAACCCCGAAGACCGGTTTTCTCGCGTCGAGGCTCATATTATTAATGGAATTGGAATATAGAAGCTTCAATATCTGCCATTTTACAAGACATACCAAAACAAGACATACCCAATGTGATAGACCTTGGGTGATACAAGAACAGCTGTTTGCTTGCAATGGTACCGTGAATACCCTAGAATTCTATATCTTTGTGAAATGCCATAAGAATGCTGCTCTGGTATGACAGCACTCAGTTTTGTCTGGTATTTTATGCCAAAATTTAAATGTGTTGTATCTTAAACTTGAAGGGACTTACCTAAACATCCTCACCAAAGTAGCATGCAAGGAAAAACTCTGCCTTGCCTCAGCCTCCAACTTTATGACCTGTATCTGGTTGCTCTTCACAGAGACATCGTCCTTCATAAGCTACCTGAAAAATAAGAACAAAATGAGTTTTGTGGTCCATAGAGAAATTTGTCATTGCTAAGTTGAATCATCTAACAGAAGGGGATAGCAATGTGATTGATTAACCCCTTACCAACAGCAACAGCAAAGTTCATATAGAGGTGGACCTCACTCTTGATAAAGTAACATCCAAAAGATTGCAGAAGTCCATGATAAAGCTCAATAAAACCCTATACTATATTTATAAGGCAAGTATTGAACTAAACCACTATGCCACAGACACTTTGCCATTCGATTGGAACCACGGAAAATAGCTACATGTAGCTGGTGTCAAAACTCCATCAGTTCCTCGGTGTTTCTTATCTCTACATAGACAGACCTGGTGTTCCCAGAGGAAGAAGCAATATTTTCTGTTGACAGATGAATTATATTTACAAGGAGTAAATATGTTTTCAGAAATGACATTAATGAGAGCTCATTATTTCAACTGTTGTCATATTTTCGTTTACATTTCAGACACCCAACATAATTCTGCCAGAATTTCGGAAACTTTAGAAGCATGATCAATATTCCTGTAATGAAATACTTGGTGGAAAAAACTAATATAAGTCCCCTGGGATGATAATGTATCAATACACCATTCATTTTATGATGTTCTAATATAACATCCTCTTACGCTTCTTTAGGTACAAATGAGCTGCATCATGAGAAAACCAATGTTTTGATTATGCAAAAACAAAGGTGCAGATCAGCTTCGCAGTAATTGCAAAGCTGATCAGCACCTTTGTTTTCATTACATGGATAGCATAATTCCTCTACATTCTAAATCCAAAATTTCCAGTCTCTAGCCATCTTCTGTGCTTGTACAGCTCCGTTTGTGTCGGACCTGTTTGACAACCACATTTTTGGTTTTCTCATGACGCAGTTCAAGGACATGTCTAAGAGAACATATTTTCTGTACTATGCAAAAAAAAAAAAAAAAAAATGGAGAGCTCAGCAGAACCGTGGATTTTCGGCTACTTTATATATAGTACATGTGCATGTATAATTATATGTAAAATCCCCTTTTCACCAAATCCAAAGTTTCAAGCCTTTACGAATTCACAAGTTGTTGTTCGTTCCAATGTTTGGGTCTGTATTAAACCAGAAGACCTGGCTGACAATGAAACAGAAATGTGCATGACAAAAGTGTGGAAAATAATAATTGATGTCTCTACAATAACAATCTGTTTCTTTATTTCTATGGATATTGAAAGCTATTAGATTTAAAGAATGCCATATACTAATGGCCATTTCCTATGACAGTTTCAGAAGAAATGATCTGCAGACATGCAATTAAGTGCTCTGTATGATATGCCATCTCCCCTATCTATGTATAGAATTTCTTCCTCTAATGGACTCTAAGGTGACAAAACAGGTGCACATTTATGATTAGCAATTAAGAATGTTTGCTTACATTTAGAATGAATAATTGCAAGTTTTAACCACAGAAACCATTTAAGATAAAACTGCACAAAAATGATTATCAGTTTGTGTTGATTTACATTAGGGCATCTACAATCTGCATGTAGATACAAATGAGCCACGATGCGAGAATCCTGGTCTTCTGGGTTTCAGACCAGGTCTGACACAATCTGAGCTGTACAAGCACAGAAGATGGATAGAACTAGTAGAAGCTTGAAATTTCGCATTTAGGAATAAGGGGAATTGTACTACCCGTGTAGCAAAAACAAAGGCTTTTGTTTTCGGATAGGCAATAATCCGGTTTCTCATGACGTGGCTCATATTAGAAGCAAGTTTAAATCTAATGCTACATGTTGCTGCATGATTGTCAAGCAATTATTTCAATTTCCAGGCAATCCTTAAATTTCATGTCAGCCTCCAATATTTTCAGTCAAGCCAGAGTTTTTACGACAATATCCAGCATTCTATTTCCCTGGCTTCTGAGAAAACCATCTCATAACTGTATCAACTGAGTGACAGATCAATTATGGAATAAAACCTCACAAGATTTACATGTAATTACGAAAAAAACATTTAACGATCCCAAGAGTATTGTCCATACACAAAACTAAAAGGATTAAGACTTAGTCAGAACATGTAGGTCATTGGAGACTACTTCATGTTTTGCATCAGGAAAACATGTCCATGAAATGTGTACCCCTCAAACCCCATTTTTATATAGCAAAACAGGGGTATGCAGGGGTATACCTATTTTTCTTATTTTTGCCCCAAAACATAGATTGTGGGTACTCATTAGAACAGCCTCGGGGAGGCGGTTCTAACGTGTACCCACAATCCATGTTTTGAGCAAAAATAATAAAAGTATCAAAAATTTTCCACTGAAAATTTTTAATTTTTACAACTTAAGAAAAATCTGTATATTGCATGGGCAAGTTTTCGTAATGGATGCAATATCATACAGTAACAAGAACTCCAAGGAGGTCGACAATGAACCTGCATCAGGCAAAGATAAGTAAGTAAGAATAAAGCATACCATGGAAAGGTGCAGAAATAAAACAAGGTTTCACAGTCCCAACTATCACAGGTGCAGAGACAACAAAATTTGACATGAACTGTTGAAGGACAGATTGGCACAAGAACGAACGCATGGACATACCGAAATTTGGACTCCGATATCCCACTCTGCTATAAGTAGGTGCGATAAAAACAATAAAAAATTCCAGTCTCTAGCCATCTTCTGTGCTTGTACAGCTCGGTTTGTGTTGGACCTGTCCGAAGCCACAATGTTGGAACATATTCAGTGGCAGATTTAGAGGGGGGAGCGCGGGGGGTGGGGGGGGGGGTGGAACAAACCCCCTCTTGATGGATTTGAACCCCCCTTCCAGAAATCTTCCGATCAGCCCCTGATATTCGAACTGTTTATTTACAAAGTTGCATGTATTGCTTCTGGGATGATCTTTCTATACGGTTCAAATGTTGATCAAGTCTGGTCACTAGCTATGTAGATCAACCATTCTGCAAAGAAGTAGATCCATACCATACACAATGTATCGCTTTGAGAAAAATTTCGAGAAAAGCGTGTACCTTGTTAATGTCCTCACACAACCTATTTTCGACCACTGCCTATTTTCGACCACCTAAGACTTTGTCTTATAAAAATCTTGATACACTGAATTTTGCAGCTGTTGGGGTATCATTGTTTTCAGCAGGGACAGCCCTATTAGGTAGTGTTTTTCTTTTAGCTGTTTAAGTTCAGTGGTAACTATTAAATGACATTATGTTGGAAGACCCTGTTTTTGTGGGCTTTTTCTTATTACCAAAATTTATGCCTGTTTCCATGGCTACGATTTCTAAACTGTTGAGCTAAATTTCATAGTTTAAAAATATTTTTTATCCACAGTGATTTCGGTTACTATTGCAACACAATAAAATTTCAAAGCTTTCTAAATGAAATAATTTTAATGCAAATAGTTGAAATACCGTCCTTATAACAGTTTTCTTTGTTTCCATCAATTTTTAAAATTATCAAAGTTTCAAAAAATGTTAAGTAAAGCACCACATAGCCATGTACAACAGTTATCATCTGCATGATAGCGAAGCATAGTTTCTCTTGAGTTGAAATGTACTTTCTTTGTCTCTGATGGAAGTGTAAAACATTTTCTATACTAATATTCCCAACCCTACCGCCAGTAATTCAACAGCCCATTCAGTGACATGTACCTTGTATGAATTGCCCTTGTGTGTCAGACTGCTTACTTATTTTCAAAATCATTTTGCTTGTTTATTGCTTTTATAAGTTGTGCCCCAACAGCAGAAATGCATTCAGTCCTTTTTGTGTGTGTCATATACATTTTACCCCTGGCGGTCGAAAATAGGTTAGTAAATTCTGAAATGGCCTACCTCCGGCCACCTCTATATTATCAGGGCATCCCAGACACAAAGGAGGAAATATGAATATTTATTGCTCTTGGTTTATTACACATGTGCTGATAGATGATATAAAACAAACATATCAGGAATTAGTCATGAGACCAAATAGAGCAGGGCAAAAGACCTCTTAGGCGGTCGAAAACTGGTCGTACCGGGATGTTATGTTTCAAATTCGTGGCGTTCAGACATCTAAAAAGATAACTTTTCCGGTCATTCTTGAAAGGTAAATTGTGTTGTAACTCTATAACATTTGAACAAGTGGTTAGAAGAACGTGACAGCTTTAAAATCGTAAGAATGATCCACTTATCAGCTTATCGGTCGAGTGTATTTGCGAACCGATTTCCCGCCAAATGTCAAAACGACTATTGATATGAATTTCGTGTCCTAATCTTAATAAGACATCCAGCCAATACTGGCACACCTTCAGTGCACTGGAGTACCGAATAAGATAAACACTTCTAAAATGGTATTCCACCACCATCTGAGCACGGCTGCGGAAGACTAGATATTTCTGTGCAGTGGAAGGCTCTTGCCCAGCCAAGTATCAGAATCAGAATAGTTTACTGGTGACACGCCAAATGACATTATTTCACCAGGGGGTTCGGATGGGGGGGGGGGAATTAGTCCCTTGAACGCACGAGTGAAGGGACTAATTTTCTACACCTTGATCTCGACTAGGACGGTTGCAGCTCCGGCTCCCCCAGACGAGGTCTGAGGTATGTAGAACCAATTTGTGCCTCCGCAACAATGGTTGCTAAAGTAGACGAGAAAGAGACTGTTAAGATTCTAGACCGATTTGCGCTTTGTTTGTTCTACGCATATTTTTTCTCCCCGCCATAGCAGCCATACAGCCAAATGGAGCGCATTCGCCTAGCAATCCGGAGGTTGTGGGTTCTATACTGCCTGTTTGGTATATGCCTGTCGTGTTGTCCTGAACTAATAAAAGCAAACCGCCCATAGGGTGTACCGGTTTTTTTTTTCAAAGCTCAATTAATGGTGTAGATGAATCGAGAAAGAACTTCATTTAAAGCTGCATTTTTCAATCTATCAAAGCGTATTCAAGAAACCCACTGTGTTTTGTGTGGAAAACGCAAACCAACCAATGGAACCTTATCATTTGGCCAGAAACCATACCGTTTTATTGAATGGATATTCGACGTGGCCCAATTATTGTTGACCTTGTTTATTGTTGACCTTGTAGAAAATGGGTGAACGGCTCGGCACACATAGGTAAATTAGAGGGCAGTCAAATTATTCTCCGCGACCTTAGTTGACCCACAGTTTGAGTCTGCATTCAAAATCGCCCAAAATTGCGACCTAGGCGTTTGGACCAGGTTCCTAATATGAACCCATAGCAAATGCCCATTGCCGCTTTGTATGCTGGTGTCATTACAAAGCGGTATTTTCAAACGGTATTCAATGGTTTTAATATTAAAGGAACTACTAGAATGTTGTAGCTTATGAACATCTTCGCTTGAATCGCAAGACAAATGCAAATAATTCATAAATCTTCTAGTGTTGGAGTTAATTACAATTTTGAAAGATACAATTTCAAACAAACTGGTTATTGGTCTGTTGGGGCTATCCTGGTGCCGATAACAAAAGAAACCGCCCCCTTTCAGTCCCTCTCTGTCACATAGAATAGACATGCATCAAACTCACCCGAGTCAAGTGTGTGGGCACGGAGACAGATCCATGATTTATGTCTTTTGTCAGGTTCTGAAACTTGAGCGCTAGAAAATTGTCTTGAACGTTCAGACATAATCAAGCATAAAGGTGTTTAATTTGTTATACCCAGAGTGGCCGTTGTCCCTTTATTTGGAATCATTAGAATATCAAAACATCTGTAAGGCACATATAATGTACTATTTTGATTTATTTTCACATGTTTTCATTTCATTGGTACAAATTCTTGCCACTATGGAAGTCACTGTTGGCGCATAAATTCTGCCACCATATTTCACTAAGATATCATATTACAATTTTTCGCTTTGAACTTATAAACACAGCGGAGAAGAAGCTGTTTTGTAGTCGATAATGTTTTCATAAAAACCCTCATACTGTACGCAGCTAAACTGACCGCTTTCAAGGCGATGCTTCTAGACCTAATGTAATCTATATATTACATGATTAGTCGAGTATGTTCACTCAACAGACACGTACTTGTGATCAATCTTTTCTGCATGATGTTTTGTTGGAAATTCTCCTGCATCTGTGACCATTTCTCGCATGCATCTATGTCCTACTTTCATTCAGCTGAGTATTTCGTATTTCATGCTTCATTTGCCTCTAATGGAATCCATATAGACCTGTGGAGTGGTAATCTATCATTATGACAGTACACATGTCTGGTTGGCTTTCAATGACGTTTCAAAGTAAGCTCTTCTTTCAAAGATCATTATAATAACAGCTGGTGGCACACTCTCCAAACACACATGCACGTTTTTCACTACCTGTCTGTTTATTCCAGAGGTCGAAATCCATATACAGACTATTTTCTCAATTATAGGAGAAAAAGGAATAAATTGATACAAAGAATGTTATTTGACTTGAAATGCCGTTATTAGTTCCTCGTTGAAAATGGGACGTTTGCTTCGCGCGATCGCTTTGAAAACTGACCACGTGTTCTTTTATTCTTTAAATCAAAACTCGTCCTTGAAGACAAATCACTATCGGCTCTACACTGTACAATAAGAAAATTGGCTCTACAGATTGCGCATTTCCAGTATTATTCATTGAAAATAGTATTTTTATTTCTTAATACAAAGTGTACGATGACAGCAATACAATGGCAATTTATGCTTTATCTTTCTTCAAATGTCAAAGGGTATGCCATAAAATTGGTAAAAGCATGCAGGGTGGAAATGGCCAACATAAAAAGATTCGGAAACTTGATGTTTCGCACTTTTGATGTTATAAAGGGTTTGCAGGAATATTTGAAAGCTTAGGTGCTGCCGTGGTGTACCAAGTTGATCTTCGCCACGATTTAATGTTCACCCCTACCCAAACTCACATTGTCATATTTATTGCATCGTGATCGAAGCGGTTCCTACAAGCATGTGCTATTGGCGTTTAAAGCCTACGATCAAAATAAATGGTCCATAATGCTCTGGAGCCCTGGCTTCTAAATTGCATTATCCAATGCCAGCCATCCCCTTACAGCTCGGATCATTCAAAGAGTTTGAGACATATACATGTACGTACAATTCCGATAAGATTTGGAGATTTATCCGTTCTCTCAAGAAGTGCTGCATTAAGTATACATTGGTATTTGTATGTTTTTCCAGTCACCAGATAGGTCGTGAGCTGATATCCGATTTGCAAAACCTGTGGAGTTTTGAGCTTCATTCCCGACATTTCGAAAAGTTTGAACGTCTAGTTTGTTACTTTAAAAATTTAATTTTTAATTCAAATGCGTTTCACACTCAAATTACCTCGTCTCAAAATGCGACAGACCCCAGTCACACCGACATAAAGAAAATAGAAAATGACACAACCCACAATCAAGTGTCTGGATAGTGTAAGTTACCCTGTAATTTTGAAACCACCTATATTCAGTTATGTTAAATATCCCGTGCAGACTTCAGACATAACACACATCACTGTCTGAGGAGCTTGTAGCCCTCGTAATGTCCGTTTTTAATACACGTGGGTTGGGTATGTAAGTACATATAATCTAGATAACGCCTATAGAGGACAATGTTTGTGCCGATTATGTTATATGTGGTCAGAATGAAATAAGAATCGCAGGGAGTCCAGGGAGTGTAGTGTAGTAAACAAACGTAGGCATATCTTCTTGACCATATGACAGAGAACAGTAAAACAAAAAGAAAATAGAACACTGCATTCTTTTTCAGCATTCCAGTCTAATTGTCATTTGTTTTCTGTTGAACACCAATTTAAATGCAAATGTACCCACTGCATTTTGCCTGAATTGACACATTAAACAGCTGTTTCCATGGTCAAAATTTAAGTTTGTGTGGAATTCAACAAGACTGGTGCTGCAAAACAGTATTAACATGCAAGAAAAAACTTTACAGCAAGTTGTTGTTAGATTTATGTTGCTTCTATCGCATCTCTTTGCTATTATTATGCAAATTGTTTAAAACATTAAAAGTTAATTAAAAACGATCCTACTAGTAAATTGCTAACATTTACAAGCAAATAAATTCTGTAGTAACAGGAGCTCTTATAAGCTACTAGGTGGTCGTTCGTCTCTCAGTATTGAGAGTGGCCATCTTTATTTCTTGAATACTAGTAATGGATCTTCATGTTTGTTGGTGAGATATTTGATGACTGACTAGGCCAATTCTAGCTCTACACTGTGTGTGTGTGTGTGTGTGTGTGTCTCTCTCTCTCTCTCTCTCTCTCTCTCTCTCTCTCTCTGTGTGTGTGTGTGTTAACTTTTGACCGGTGAATGCTAGGGTTTTGAAATTTCATATGCACATTCCTCATGAAAAAATATTTGACCCATATTTTTTTTTCATGTCCGAGTTATGCCCCTTTTCTGAGTTATGTCCCTTTGAAAACAAAATTTGAAAATCTTGTGTGCAAGATATCTCAAAAAGTATTGTATTTGAGCTAGAGCCTTCATATTTCGTATACTGGTTGGGGCTGAGGAGTAGATCACCTGATTAATTTTTAAGACTTTACCCCAAATCAGGATTTTAAATTTTGTTTCCAAAGGGAGATAACTCAAAAAGGGGGCATAACTTGAACATGAAAAAAATTACGGGTCAACTATTTTCTCAGCAATGTCAATGTCAAGGAATCTGCTGGTGGCCCATTGGTCTTGACTTTGCGTTCCCTTTTATTTCTTCATAATGAGCTGCTCCTTTGTTGATGAGACTGCGCCACTTTGATTGCTCTTGTGCAGCCTGTTCCCAAGACTGTATCTTTCGGAGAGGCTTTGAGGGTGTCTTTGTAGCGTTTTCTCTGGTCACATTGAAAGCGCTTTCCCTCCTTTAATTCCCCATACTAGAAAACTTTCTTTGGGAATCGCTCATCAGACATTCTTATAACATGACCAGTCTATCTTAGTTTTGCTAGCTTTAAGACTGTATGCATGCTTGGCATCCCTGCCTTCTTCAGGACCTCTGTGTCTGGAATCTTGTAGTGTTCTATAACACCACTCAGCACAGGCACAGCGGCAAACTAGAAATAGTTATTTTGACAATGGACATGATCAGTATCTGACATTTGGGTCTTGTGGGGTCAAAGTCGAAAATTTAGGTTTTAGCATTTTTACATTTTTAATTATGTTAATAATCCATGTCCAAAAGCTTTAATAAATAGCGCTAACGATTTATGAGAAAAAAATAGAGAAAACACGCACCACCCACAGTTTGCATCTTAGGTTTTCTAATTGGTAAAGAAATTAACTTGCCAATTTGTAACACTGAGTTAAAGTGTCCTGTTCAGTTGGCCTTCACTATGAATGTTTTCTAAATAATATAAAATCGGAAAATGCGACGGTCTTGCTAGAAATTTCCAACCTTTCTTATTAGGAGGCGTTTTGAAACTAGTGACTGAGTGCGCAAAAATCAAATTAATGTCGCATGCATTTTTGTGACGTCAACTTTAGTTCATATTTTGTGACGCCAACGTCGTACCTCCACAAGACCCAAAATCTCAGAGAACGTCACATTATGTGCAGTTCCTTATAAGTTCAGGTACAGGCATTGCTTTGATTGAATTCAAGTTATCAGTGGTGCTTAAATCATCGGGAGTCTATCGCCCATGGTGCCAAACTTGGAAAATACCTCAATTTAATTCACAAACCATTATCTCACATGTTCAATATGCATAATGATGTATGTCTTGGTAAAGAATTCTCGTTTGACACATCTATCTCGCTCCTACCAGACAGATTGTCAAACTGAAAAGACAGATATGCTTTTTATCCATGTCATGTTGCCCCCATGTTTTTAAAGTACCTCACCTAAACATAGCTGAATCAAGTAAAATCAGTCAGGTTTTGGCGTCGATTCTCTCTTACGCCATCCATGTATGACCGGAGTTCATATACAATAAAGTTAGGTTCATGTTCATGAAATATGGAAGTTAAAAAGTATGCAAGTTCAATGCAAGTTTTGATACTTCTGGCTATTGTCTTATTTGGTGCCTCTCTTATGTGTTGTTTTCGTATTTGTTAAACGCAGATTTTCACATGATGCGACTCATATGAAACGCACCAGAATCACTGCAATGGACCTGTCTGCAAGGTGCGATATTTTGAAGGACCACTAAAGCAAGCGCCGTATATACTTACCCCATATTTTGGTTAATAAAACAAATTATCGATACTTGTAACACTGAAGACTGTTAATTAATTTCCGTTTATGGGTTGAAAGCTATAATAGGCATCATGCATGTCGCAAAATTGATATCTGATTCATAAGCATCGCTGCATTTTGTATTACGGTACTAAAATAAACGGCTTGTTGTGATGTTCGCTACACTGGAATAAAGTACATTTTTCTCGATATACAATCTTTCGCACAAGGAGAAAAGGGTTCAAGTATAAGACGCCAGCATGTACTTGAGCATCATCAAACCTCGCTGAGGTCCATGTTTCTTTTGTATTAAGCTAGTAAGGTTGCATATATGTACGTGTACATATCTACAACAGAATTCAATCTGACGTTACCCGAGAAAGCCAAGACAAATTTGCAGTGTCTCGATTTCACCTTGTTTTGGTCTTGATAATGCGCATGCCTCAGGTATTGTGTAGGTTAAATTCGAAATCTTATCCTGGACCCAGTTGTTCAAAGCATCGTTAGCTTAACGATATCGTTAAGACATAAATTTGTTAAGCAAATATCAGCTAAAGTAACAAATACACTGTTATTTTTTGTTGAAAAAATGTGAGAATCCTTTGCACTGCAAAGGATTCTCACATTTTTTCAACAAAAAATAACAGTGTATTTTTAACGAAATGTTAACTAACGACGTCGTTAGTTTTGAACAACTGGCCCCTGCTTGGTAAAAAGAAGTAAATTACATCCTCATATTGTATGAAAGTCACTTCATCCATTATAGACTTCTGGCTGAAAAAGGTCCTGCTCCCCCCTAGGGAATTTTGCAGACATAGTCTATCTTAAAGAGCAGTCTTTTCTGATTCAAATGAGAGATGTTTGCACTTTGTACGCCGGGGCGTAACGGTGTAACAGCTATTTAAAAATAACAACTGTTACCAGCTTATTATATTTGCAGTATTCTTTGATTGAGAATGAACAATAGGTTGTTTTACCATAATTCTACCATTTTTCTGCAAGATTCTTCGAGGAAAATATGTGGGATGCATAATCTTATCAAGTTGACCTATATAGGTCTCTATCTGTATAACGTATGTAACGTATGTAACAAAAATATGTGAATGTACATTTATAAACAAATAAGGTTTTCAGTAATAGTTTCTGTGGAGTACAAATCTGCAAACATCAATGTGCAAGGTAAGAATGTCAAGTTTGTGTTATTTGCATTCAAATGAGAGATGTTTGTACTTTGTAAACCGGGGCGTAATGGTGTAACGGCCATTTAAAAATAACAACTGTTACCAGCTTATTATATTTGCAGTATTCTTTGATTGGGATTGAACAATAGGTTGTTTTACCATAATTCTACCATTTGTCTGCAAGATTCTTCAAGGGCAATATGTGTGATACTTAATTTTATCAAATTGACATGGATGGTTCTCAGTTTGTGTAACGTATGTAACAAAAATGTGCGAATTTACATTTATAAACAAATAAGGGTTTCTGTAATAGTTTCTGTGGATTACAAAGCTGCAAACACCAATGTGCAAGGTAAGAATGACATGCTTGTGTTATTTTCATTTGCTAGATGTGCCTCAGTTGTAACGGTGTAACGCTAAGTTGTTTATATTTAAGTTTCATGTAATGTTACAGTGTTACCAATACCGCATGGGGTTAATTTGACCTACAAAATTGATCATATATACGTTATGACTTATCATAGACCACTGAACTTGGTTTCATTTTAAAGCTTCTTCACTATAGCCGTTTCATCTTAAGGTAAGTTATGCATATCATCTTATTTGCATATTCGTGAATTTTAAGATAAACATTAAAATGGCATTAAAATGGCCAAAATATCATTAAAAACCCATAGAAAATGTCTTTCAGACCCAAGCTATCATTGTTGCACATAGTTTATACACCAGTGATACCATTTGACAATTTTACAGATGTTTTGGGTCTATTTGAAAATTTCATTTGCATATTTATCATTATTTGTATAAAAAAACTATGAAAAGTTTGGAAACTCACGGAAAAATAACATTTATACTTACATAATTACTAGTGTCTGGCATGTTAATAGACCTAGAATGATAAAAGTTGTAGCAGCTTGATGCTTTGGGCTATGCACTTTGTCTTCTAGTCTGATAAATGAATAAACTTATTTTAAGTTTAATGAATATTAATGCAATTTTTACAGACTGGAGAAGAATCACGGAAAATAAGAGGGTATACCTTACAAAATGGCTTGTGTCTAGGTTACTAATAGCATTGCTGTACTGAATCTGGTATCAAATGATTGCTATGACAATGAATTATAACACTGTAATCTGAAATATAAACCGTCTTATCTGATAAAGGTCATTAATATTAGAATTAAACGACATAAATAAGAGAAAATAAGAGAAAAATGAAGAGATAAACCAACAAAATCACTTATATCCTGGCTGCTCATTGCCTTATAGGGCTTAATTGGTATCAGATATTTGCTTGGACAATGCACCATTTCCCAGTGCTCTTATACACAAATCATATCAGATTTACTTTCATGGATATTCATAAAACGTTGATAAAAATGGTAAATAGCAAAAAATTAAGGGTGTCCAGCAAAGGGACGCGTGTACCTTTGCTTTAACCTCATGTTTTTGTGGTATGTATACATGACAACATGACAATAATTCATATATTTTGTGACAACATGACAACAATTCATTATTAAAGTGACCAAATAGTAACATTTGATGCCATTTTGACTACTCGACAGCTATTGATAGTGGAGATATAAGTAACTTTGTTGGTATACCCCTTCACGTTTCTGCAAATTTTCTCTATTTCTGAAGTTCATGTTGCAATTCATGAAACAAACATTCATATGATTTATTCATAACATCATATGGTTAAAGAACATTGTCTTTGCAACCGGTCGATACCAATTTCAGCTGTCTAGGTCTTCCAGTAGCCAAGATTCATCTGGTTTAATAGGGACCCCGCCTCTATTCTTCGGCGGTTAATCGCCAACATCTAATTTAACCATTATATTTTATTAATGCTCATCAAATGACTTTTTATTATAGAAGGATGATAGAAAATTGCCCTTGCCATTTTCAGCACATTCAGACTTTAGCTTGCTGAAAAACATAATCATTTTGTAGGTATACCTGCTTATTTGTTATGCATTTTCTCTAATTTCGAAAGTTTTCATTAATATTCATAAAACTGAAATTCAGATGATGTATTTAGAGGACTGAGGGCATTAGTACATTGCCGTCGCATTTATTTGATACCACTTTCAGCATTCTAGGTCTATTAACAGTTCAGGTACAAACGATTTTGTAGTAATGCCCTAATTTTTCTGCATTTTTAAGAGATTTCTAAACGCTTAAATATAGTATTTATGGGGTCCAAAGACATGATTATCAGAACTAAATAAGATTTCTAGTTTTGTTTTACACCAAAAACTAAATTATTCATAGGGAAACGTGAAGTGTTGACACTATTTTTGAAATAGCATCATTTACATCTACTGTAGACCACGTCATTCTTTATTCATACATATATGTTACATACGTTACATTCCTCATTAAGATGTTTGAGCCTAGATACTTGGTGACACACACTCAGAACTATAGTTCTCCATAAGCATGAAATATAAGCAAATAATTAACAACATTAGATATAGCCATTAGAAACGATTATTTACACGTTTTACTTAATTAGCAATGCAATATTTGGCTTATGAAACTGCGGGTAGGGTTGCTAAATAACTCATTTAGTATAATATATACAGTATAGGAATTTTCTATCTCCTCCATTGAACATGGTAATGTAAAAATCACATATATTTGAAAAAAGCTGGAATGTGTTACTAAAAAAACAAACGATGTCACTCACAATGCTAATTTTGAAAGGGTTATTTTAATATATGTTACAGACATTACACTATAGGTGTAAGAATATTGCTCAAGCAACTTTAGTTTTGAGAATGGACATGTTTCAGTTTCATGCAGACTATATGAGATGGATGAATGGAATAATAAAAATCTTATTTTTCTGACGCTAAAATTGCCATATCATTATTTTTAAAACATATAATGGTAACATATGTAACATACTGTAACAGACACATGCTCCAATGTACATAAAGCAAACATCTCTTATTGGAGCAAACTTGAATTGTCATTTAAGATATATGTTTGCAAAATATCTAATGCAATAGGACATTAGACTGGCATGTACTGGCATTCCTGCTATGTACAATGCCCTTCGTTATTCATTACATGTATGTTACATATGTTACATTCTGGATCAAATCTTTGATCCAAGATACTTGGTTACAGATCCTCAGAGCCATGGTTCATGATAAAATAAGCAAGAAACTATGATATATATCCACCAGTTTTAAGTATTTTACATACTTCATGTTCATTGCAATAGAATAGTTCGCATTTGAAACTGGGGGTAGGGCTACTAAATACTCCATTAAAGGCAATATATACATGATAGGAAAACAAACCTTGGTTTTTCTATCTGCCAATTGAACATGCTGATGG
Source organism: Rugalucina vietnamica (assembly GCA_964017185.1). Lineage (NCBI taxonomy): Eukaryota > Metazoa > Mollusca > Bivalvia > Lucinida > Lucinidae > Rugalucina > Rugalucina vietnamica. Next base: position 39,683,859 of record OZ024880.1, read on the forward strand.
AAATAAATCTCATATCTTCGGAAAAATGCATAGTGCAACAGTATAAGTAAATGATATCACTCAAAAGTGGTATTTTCAAAGGGTATCTTAAATTACGTAACGTATGTTACAGTAAGTATAGGTCAAATTTTTGTTCAAACGATTTTAATACGTAGCATAGACATACAGCAAGCAGACAGTATGAAAAAGTTGAGTAAAATGATAAACTATTGTCATTTTTCTGTAGCTGAAAACACCATATCATAATTTCTTAATTTTGTTTAGGTAACATATGTAACAGGCTGTTACAGGATAACGCCCCAATGCTCAGGGTGCAAACATCTCTTATTCTACTCAGCTTGAATTGTTCTTTAAGATAGGGTATGCCTGCAAAATTCCCTAGGGGGGGGGGGAGCAATCGACCCTCTGGCCAGCAGTCTATTAGGCTAAAAAACGTTTGAATGCATGACAGGCGAAGAAACATCGAAGCAACCACCACCACCAACAACAGCGGGAGCAGCGAAGAAGAAGAAGAAGAAGAAGAAGAAGAACAACAACAATAACAACAACAACAACAACAACAACAACAACAACAGCTAAACTTTAATGTTCATCTGAATACCAATGAACTTGGAACGGTAGACCATTGAACATTCTTCGATAAATAAGGGATTTGTTTGGTCTATTTAGGATAGGGACTGTTTAACCTGTATAGATGCTCTGGCCGATCTGCGCTTAAACCAACTGAGCTCGTGACAATGAAAAAATAATTGTGCAGAACTACTGCAGATGCATCTAAGGACAATTCAATTGTTTGAAGCTGCATTTTTCATCATTCAAAGTGTATTTTAAAAACCTGCTGTGTTTTGTGTGTGAAAACGTAAGCGAACAAACAGAACCATATCATTTGGCCAGAAATCACACCGTTTTATTGAATGAGAATTCGATGCAGCCCAAAATTAGTTTAAATTGACGACTCAATTGGCCACTTAAACCTTACCCTTTAGGTTCCATTCACAGTTTCGTACTTTTGAGGTGGGCCAAAATTTTCAATATTAAGGGGTAGGGCATGAAATTGGGCTGTAAATTATCCTCTTTCAATAATTTGCCGACATCTTTCCCCAAATCGGATCAATTATGCCTCAAACATGTGAAAAATACTTATTTTCTATTTTTAGACTGGTAAAAACCGGGATTATATAAGGATCCCGGATCGTTCGCCAGTCATAGCCGGTGACGCTCTTCACTGTCGTTTTTGCAGGGGTTATCTTTGTTCACAAATAGCGAAAAAAGTAGATGGATGGCACATATTTGTGCACTGCTCATTATGATCCTGGGTCGATTCTCTAAGTATTTGCATGAGATCTATGGGGCTTCCTTTTGCACAGAATATGCATGGGAGCCCAGACTTCAGGCATATTTTACGAAAATTCACTGGTCTGAAAGAGGGGGTAGGGGAAAATATCCCCAATACAGGTAGGGTGATAGTCAGTTCTAGGCAATTTAAATGATGTTATTTTGTTGTTAGACATTTGATTTAATGATTTTATGGGAGAAATCGGATTGTTCACCAGATTTGACAGAGCTATTATCAATTTTGGCGGATCTAGCAAAATTAACTGAAAAATGCTCATAAAACTGTGGATTGCTACCTTAGTATAAATGGGTGAACGGCTCAGTACACAAAGATAAATTAGAGGACAGTCAAACTATTCTCAGCGACCCTAGTTGACCCATAATTTGAGTGCATTCAAAATTGTCCCAAATTGAATAGGTGTTTTTGTATAGAAAGACCTTATATTTGTCTGGCTATCGTCGCTAGTTTATAAAGGGTCACTGACGAGGGTTCAGTACCCGAAATTGCGCAATCTGTCCCAATTACCTCCCTTTGAACGTTTTACTGCTTCCAAAGGATCAAACTTTTATATTTTATTTACGATTACTGCAGCTGGCGTTGTGCCGTGTGGCGGCCCTGAAACGTCTCCCCATACATCATCCATAGTGCAGATTATATTATTTCTTTCGGTCCTTTGAGATTATTCAGTAAGAATGTTCAGAGTAGCAAACTATTTTACGTTTAGAGCCATCTTCTAAACATTTTTTTTTTCAAATTTAGACCTTGTTTAGGCATGTGTCTTTGATTTAGACAACACTTGTGTAAAATTTTTTGAAATCGCAGTATATTTGTCTGGCTATCGTCGCTAGTTTATAAAGGGTCACTGACGAGGGTTCAGTACCCGAAATTGCGCAATCTGGCCCAATTACCTCCCTTTGAACGTTTTACTGCTTCCAAAGGATCAAACTTTTATATTTTACTTATATGGACTTTGCCCATAGCTGCTTAACATGCCGGTGTCTTTACAAACGGTATTCAGTGGTTTTAATGTTCAAGAAAATACATGTGTACTAGAATGCTGTAGCTCATGAACATCTTCACTTTAATCGCAAGCAAAATGCAAGCAAGTAATTCATATATATCTTCAATTTTGAAAGATTCAATTTCAAGCACATTGGTTATTGGTCTGTTGGGGCTATCCTGGTGCCGATAAGAAGAACGCCTAATCTAATCGCCAATGAAGATCTTTCAGTCTCTCTCTGTCACACAGAACAGACATGCATCAAGCTTTACCCTAGTCAAGAGTATGGGCACGGAGACAGATCCATGATTTATATCTTTTGTCAGGTTCTGAAACTTGCTTGCTAGAAAATTGTCTAGAAAGTTCAGACATAATCAAGCAGAAGGGTGTTTAATTTGTTATACCCAGTGTGGCCGTTGTCACTTTATTTGGTATCACTAGAATACCAAAACATCTGTTATGCACATATTAGGTTCTATTTCGATTTATTTTCGCATGTTTTCATTTCATTGGCACAAATTCTTGACAATATGGAGATCGCTGTGGGCGCATCAATTCTGCCACCATATTTCACTAGGATATCATTTTACAATTTGCGCTTTGAACTTATAAACACAGCGGAGAAGAAGCTGTTTTGTAGTCGATAATGTTTTCATGAAAACCCTCATACTGTACGTAGCTAAAACTGACCGCTTTCAAGGCGATGCCTCTAGACCTAATGTAATCTACATATTACATGATTAGTCGAGTACGTTCACTCAACAGACACGTACTTGTGATCAATCTTTTCTGCATGACGTTTTGTTGGAAATTCTGCAAGTTCTCCTGCATCTGTGACCATTTCTTGCATGCATATGTGTCCTACTTTCATTCAGCTGAGTAGTTCGTATTTCATGCTTCATTTGCCTCCAATGGAATCCATATAGACATGTGGAGTGGTAATCTATCATTATGACAGTACACATGTCTGGTTGGCTTTCAGTGACGTTTCAAAGTAAGCTCTTTTTTCTAGATCATTATAATAACAGCTGGTGGCACACTCTCCAAACACACATGCACGTTTTTCACTACCTGTCTGTTTATTCCAGAGATCGAAATCCATATACAGACTATTTTCTCAATTATAGGAGAAAAAAAAGGAATAAATTGATACAAAGAATGTTATTTGACTCGAAATGCCGTTATTAGTTCCTCGTTGAAAATGGGACGTTTGCTTCGCGCGATCGCTTTGAAAACGGACCACGTGTTCTTTTTTTCTTTAAATTAAAACTCGTGCTTGAAGACAAATCACTATCGGCCCTACAATAAGAAAAATTGGCTCTACAGATTGCGCATTTCCAGTATTATTCATTGAAAATAATATTTTTATTTCTTAATACAAAGTGTACGATGACAGCAACACAATGGCAATTTATGTTTTGTCTTTCTTCTAATGTCAAAGGGTTTGCCATAAAAGCAGGGTGGAAATGGCCAACGTCAAAAGATTCGGAAACTTGATGTTTCGCACTTTTGATGTTATAAAAGATTTTGCAGGAACATTTGAAAGCTTAAGTGCTGCCGTGGTGTACCAGGCTGATCTTCGCCACGATTTAATGTTCACCCCTACCCAAACTCACATTGTCATAGTTATTGCATCGTGATCGAAGCGGTTCTTACAAGCATGTGCTATTGGCGTTTAAAGCCTACGATCAAAATAAATGGTCCATAATGCCCTGGAGCCCTGGCTTCTGAATTGATTTATCCAATGCCAGCCATCCCCTTACAGCTCGGATCATTCAAAGAGTTTCGAGACATATACATGTACGTACAATTCCGATAAGATGTGGAGATTTTTCCATTCTCTCAAGAAGTGCTACATTAAGTATACATTGGTATTTGTATGTATTTCCAGTCACCAGATAGGTCGTAAGCTGATGTCCGATTTGCAAAACCTGTTGCATTTCGCGTTGGGAGTTTTGAGCTTCATTCCCGACATTTCGAAAAGTATGAACGTCTAGTTTGTTACTCTGAAAATTTAATTTTTAATTCAAATGCGATTCACACTCAAATTACCTCGTCTCAAAATGCGACAGACCCCAGTCACACTGACATAAAGAAGATAGAAAATGACACAACCCACAATCAAGTGTCTGAATAGTGTAAGTTACCCTGTAATTTTGAAACCGCCTATATTCAGTTATGTTAAATATCCCGTGCAGACTTCAGACATACACACATCACTGTCTGAGGAGCTTGTAGTCCTCGTAATGTCCGTTTTTAATACACGTGGGTTGGGTATGTAAGAACATATAGTATAGATAACGCCTATAGAATGTAATCGTCATAGGACAATGTTTGTGCCGATTATGTTATATGTGGTCAAAAATGAAATATGAATCGCAGGGAGTCCAGGGAGTGTAGTGTAGTAAACAAACGTAGGCATATCTTCTTGACCATATGACAGAGAACAGTAAAAACAGGAAGAAAATAAAACACTGCCTTCTTTTTCAGCATTCCAGTCTAATTGTCATTTGTTTTCTGTTGAACACCAATTTAAGTGCAAATGTACCCACTGCATTTTGCCTGAACTGACACATTAAACAGCTGTTTCCATGTTCAAATTTAAGCATGTGTGGAATTCAACAAGACTTGTGCTGCAAAACAATATTAACATGAAAGGAAAACTTTACAGCAAGTTGTTGTTAGATTTATGTTGCTTTTATCGACTGTCTTTGCTGCACTTATGCAAATTGTTTAAAACATTAAAAGTTAATTAAAACGATGCTACTAGTAAATTGTTAACATTTACAAGCAAATAAATTCTGTAGTAACAAGAGCTCATGACAAGAGGCCTTTATAAACTACGTGGTGGTCTTTCATCTCTCAGTATTGAGAGTGGTCGTCTTTATTTCTTGAATAATGGATCTTCATGTTTGTTGGTGAGTTCGTTGATGGCTGACTAGGCCGATTCTAGCTCTGTACTGTCGGTTGCAAGTAAAGCAAGTCAATGTCAAGGAAACTGCTGGTGGCCCATTGGTCTTGAATTTGCGTTCCCTATATTTCTTTCAGCTTCACAGATTCTCTTTTCTTTATAATGAGCTGCTCATTTGTTGATGAGACCGTGCCACTTTGATTGCCCCTGTGCTGCCTGTTCTCATGGCTATTGGTATGTCGAAATCTTTCTGAGAGGCTTTGAGAGTATCTTTGTAGCGTTTCATCATGAAAACGTGTCCATGTAATGTAAACCCCCTTGAACCCCACTTTTATACTGAGGTATGCAGGGGTATGTCTATTTTTCTTATTTTTGCTCCAAAACATAGATTGTGGGTACTCGTTAGAACCGCCTCGTCAAGGCGGTTCTAACGTGTACCCACAATCTATGTTTTGAGCAAAAATAAGGAAAATATAAAAAAAATTCAGCTGAAAATTTTCAAATTTTAAAGCTAAAAAATCTGTTTATTGCATGGGCCAGTTTTCGTAATGCCTCTCAGGCCACCTTGGAAGCGCATTCCATCCTGTAGTTCTCCATAGAAAACTTGCATTGTGAGTCCATCTTAGTTGTGCTAGCTTTAAGACTGTATGTATGCTTGACATCCTTGCCTTCTTCAGGACCTCTGTGTATGGAATCTTGTAGTATACTTGGTAGTGTGTATATAACACCACTTAGCACAGACACCGTGGCAAACTAGAAATAGTTATTAAGTTGACAATGAACATGATCAGTATGTGCAGTTCCTGTATAAGTTCGGGTAGAGATATTGCTTTGATTGAACTCAAATTATCAGCGGTGCTTAAATCATCGGGAATCTATAGCCCATGGTGCCAAACTTGGTAAATACCTCAATTTAATTAAAAAAAAAAAAAAAGAAAAAAAAAAAAAAAAAAAAAAAAAAAAAAAATCACATGTTCAATATGCATGCGGTGTCTGAAAATGATGTATGTCTTGGTAAAGTAATCTCCTTGCTCCTACCAGGCATACTGTCAAACATAAAAGACAGATAGGCTTTTAAAGAATCTCAGTTTTATTTTTATTTTCATCCATGTCATTTTGCCACCATGTTTATTTCCTGTACCTCACTTAAACATTGTGTCTCAATTTAAAAGCAGTTAGGTTTTGGGGTCGAAAATTCTATACAAGTGTTACTTCTGGCTTTTGTCTTATTTGGCGCCTTACTTATGTGTTGTTTTCGTATTTGTTAAAAGCAGATTTTCACATGACGCGACTCATATGAAACGAACCAGACCTGTCTGCAAGGTGCGGTATTTTGAAGGACCACTAAAGCTAGCGCCGTATATACTTACCCCATATAACAAATTATCGATACTTGTAACACTGAAGACTGTTAATTAGTTTCCGGGTATGGGTTGAAAGCTATAATAGGCATCATGCATGTCGCAAAATTGATATCTGATTCATAAGCATCGCTACATTTTGTATTAAGGTACTAAAATAAACTGCTTGTTGTGATGTTAGTTACACTGGAATAAAGTACATTTTTCTTTCGCACAAGGAGAAAAGGGTTCAAGTATAAGACGCCAGCCTGTACTTGATCATCATAAAACCTCGCTGAGATCCATGTTTCTTTTGTATTAAGCTAGTATGGTTGCATATATGTACATGTACATATCTATAACAGAATTCAATCTGACGTAACCCGACAAAGCCAAGACAAATTTGCAGTGTCTCGATTTCACCTTGTTTTGGTCTTGATAATGCGCATGCCTCAGGTATTGTGTAGGTTAAATCCTGCTTGGTAAAAAGAAGGAAATTACATCCAGTCACTTCATCCATTAGGCTAAAACGTTTGAAAGCATGACAGGCGAAGAAACATCGAGGCAACCACCAAGAACAACAACAACAGCGGCAGCAGCGAAGAAGAAGAAGAAGAAGAAGAAGAAGAAGAACAACAACAACAATAACAACAATAACAACTGCAAAACTTTAATGTTCATCTGAATACCAATGAACTTGGAACGGTAGACCATTGAACATTCTTCGATAAAGAAGGGATTTGTTTGGTCTATTTAGGATAGGGACTGCTTAACCTGAATAGATGCTCTGGCCGATCTGCGCTTAAACCAACTGAGCTCGTGACAATGAAAAATTAATTGTGCAGAACTACTGCAGATGCATCTAAGGACAATTCAATTGTTTGAAGCTGCATTTTTCATCATTCAAAGTGTATTTTAAAAACCTGCTGTGTTTTGTGTTTGAAAAAAGTAAGCGAACAAACAGAACCATATCATTTGGCCAGAAATCACACCGTTTTATTAAATGAGAATTCGGTGCAGCCCGATTTTCTATTAGGTCAGTTAAATTGACGACTCAATTTGCCAATTAAACCTTGCCCTTTAGTATAAATGGGTGAACGGCTCAGTACACAAAGATAAATTAGAGGACAGTCAAACTATTATCAGCGACCCTAGTTGACCCACAATTTGCATTCAAAATTGTCCCAAATTGATTCGGTGTTTAGATCAGGGTTTTCGTATAGAAAGTCCTTATATGGACTTTGCCCATAGCTGCTTAATATGCCGGTGTCTTTACAAACGGTATTCAGTGGTTTTAATGTTCAAGAAAATACATGTGTACTAGAATGTTGTAGCTCATGAATATCTTCACTTTAATCGCAAGCAAAATGCAAGCAAGTAATTCATATATATCTTTAAGTGTTGGAGTTAATTACAATTTTGAAAGATTCAATTTCAAACACACTGGTTATTGATCTGTTGGGGCTATCCTGGTGCCGATAAGAAGAACGCCTACTCTAATCACCAATGAAGATCTTTCAGTCTCTCTCTGTCACACAGAATAGACATGCATCAAGCTTTACTCTTGTCAAGAGTATGGGCACGGAGACAGACACATGATTCATATCTTTTGTCAGGTTCTGAAACTTGCTTGCTAGAAAATTGTCTAGAAAGTTCAGACATATTCAAGCACAAAGGTGTTTAATTTGTTATACCCAGAATGGCCGTTGTCACTTTATTTGGGATCATTAGAATGCCAAAACATCTGTAAGGCACATATTAGGTTCTATTTCGATGTATTTTCACATGTTTTCATTTCATTGGTAGAACTTCTTGACTATAAGGTTGGTTGATTGGGGTTTAACGTCACTCAGCCATGGTCATATGGAGACGGGACCTCGGTTTATAGTCCCGTCCGACGGACTGGAGAAGCCCGGGATCGAACCTGCGACCCTTGATTTACAAGGCGAGTGACATAACCACTGCACCACGGAGACTTCTTTGACAATATGGAAGAAGTCACTGTGGGCGCATAAATTCTGCCACCATATTTCACTTAGATATCGATATACAATTTTCGTTTTGAACAGTTAAATACGACCAGGAAGAAGCTGTATTGTAGTCGATGTTTTTTTTTTTTGTTTTTTTTTTTAGCTACCCCAGTAGCTAAAACTGACCGCTTTCAAGGTGATGCCTCTAGGTCTAATGTAAACCGCACATTAGAAGATTAGTCGGGAAGTTCACTCAACAGACACGTACTTGTGATCAATCTTTTCTGCATGACGTTTTGTTGGAAATTCTGCAAGTTCTCCTGCATCTGTGACCATTTCTCGCATGCATCTGTGTCCTACTTTCATTCAGCTGAGTATTTCATATTTCATGCTTCATTTGCCTCTAATGGAATCCATATAGACATGTGCAGTGGTAATCTATCATTATGACAGTACACATGTCTGGTTGGCTTTCAGTGACGTTTCAAAGTAAGCTCTTCTTTCGAGATCATTATAATAACAGCTGGTGGCGCACTCTCCAAACACACATGCACGTTTTTCACTACCTGTCTGTTTATTTCAGAGATCAAAATCCATAAACAGACTATTTTCTCAATAATAGGAGAAAAAAAGGAATAAATTGATACAAAAAGGTACAAGTAGGCAACGATCTGGAAAAGGCGCAATCAGAAAAAGAATCCCACTCCAAAAAACCGAGGCGGGAAAAAACCAAACTAACAATAAGTTACTTATACCATGAAAACATTTCGTAAGCCGAATGAGCAGCTATTTTTCCAAAAGGTGGCCAATCAGTTACCTAAACGTAACTAAAAATATGATAACATACATGAGGCGCCAACAGCACAAAAATTTTAAACACATTGACATAAAACCACCACAGAAGAATCGCCTTGGAACGATCAGTAATATAAAATTACTGGCGGGCTTAAACCTGTTTTACAGAATCCTAACCTCACACTTATCAGCTTTCTTCAAATATCACAGGGTATGCCATAAAATTGGCAAAAGCAAGCAGGGTGGTACTGGCCAGCGTTAAAAATAAAAGACATACAAAGGTAAGAGTAGGCAATGATCAGAAAATGGCGCAATCAGAAAGAAAACCCCACTCCAAAAACCGAGGTGGGAAAAAACTAAATTGGCAATTAGGTACTTATACCAAGAAAACATATCGTAAGCCGAGTGAGCAGCTATTTCCCAACAGGTGGCCACTCAGTTACCCAAACCTGATTAAAAATATGAAAACGCTCATAAGGTGCAAACAGCACAAAAATTCAACACTAAGACATAAAACAATAAGAACCACAACAGAAGTATCGCCTTGGAACGATCAGTAATATAAAATTACTGGCGGGCTTAAACTAGTTTTACATGGCCATAACCTCAGCATACATGTACGTATAATTCCGATAACACGAGAATTTTTTTCCGTTCTTTCAAGAAGTACTGCATTTAGCATACATTGGTATTTGAAAGAATTTACAGGCACCAGATAGGTCGTCAGATGATATCCGATTTGCAAAACTTGTTGCATTTCGCGTTGGGAATTTCTCAGTGTGCTCCATTCCCGACATTGAATGTTGAAACGGCTTTATTAAGATTAGTTTGTTACTCTGAAAATTTAATTTTTAATTCAAATGCGGTTCACACTCAAATTGCCTCGTCTCCAAAGGTGGCAGACCCCAGTCACATTGACATAAAGAAGATAGAAAATGACACAACCCACAATCAAGTGTCTGGATAGTTTAAGTTACCCTGTAATTTTAAAACCACCTAAATTCAATTATGTTAATGTCCCGTGCAGAGTTCAGACATACATACATCGCTGTCTGAGAAGTCCTCGTTATGTCGTATTTTTTTTTAAATACACGTGTGTTGGGTTGTGCCGATTATGTTGTATGTAATAAAAATGAAATATGAATTACAGGGAGTCCAGAGAATGTAGTAAACAAACGTATCTTCTTTTGCATATGACAACAAGAAAAAACAACACATAACATTCTTTTTCAGCATTCAAGTTCCAGTCTAATTGTCATTTGTTTTCTGTTGAACACCAATTTAAATGTAAATTTACCCTGCATTTTGCCTGAATTGACACATTAAACAGCTGTTTCCATGTTCAAATTTAAGCATGTGTGGAATTCAACAAGACTGGTGCTGCAAAACAGCATTAACTTGCAAGAAAAAACTAAACAGCAAGTTGTTGTTAGATTTATGTTGCTTTTATTGACTGTCTTTGCTATTGTTATGCAAATTGTTCAAAACATTAAAAGTTAATTAAACGATGTTACTAGCAAATTGTTAACGTTTACAAGCAAATAAATTCTGTAGTAACAAGAGCTCAAGAAAAGAGGTACAAGTAGGCAATGATTAGAAAAAGGCGCAATCACAAAGAAATTGCCACTCCAAAAACCGAGGTGGGAAAGAACCAAATTGAAAATTATGTACTTATACTTATAGAACATAGCGTAAGCCGAGTGAGCAGCTAGTTCCCAATAGGCGGCCACTCAGTCACCCGAACTTAACTAAAACTATGAAAACGTACATACGGTTCAAACAGCACAAAAATTCGACTCCAAATCATAAAACAAATAGAACCACAACAGAAGTATCGCCTTGGAACGATCAGTAATATAAAATTACTGGCAGGCTTAAACCGGTTTTACAGGGCCCTAACATCACCCTCATCTTCTGCAGTGGTTCATAACATTAAGTTATTTGTTCGGTCCTCGTGGTGAATCTCTAACTAGTAAATGAATCAACATGGACAAACAAATAAATCATGATAACCACCATGATGAATCAAAAACGAGGACTCATAGACTCAGTAAGTGCCCGACGATGGAGATCTCTGGGCGCCGAATAACTTACTGAAATCCGTAGCAAAAGTAAATCACCAGTTGAACCCCGGTGAGCCAAGCAACAGAAAAGAAGCTCCGGCCCAAACCAACTAAAATGAATAGCTTTATGTCCGGGCCATCATAGAGTCTGACGCCCGACCCACCGGCGTGCAATTATAGAAGGCAGCGTAGTTATCAACCATGATTGGGTTAAAAACTAAGCATGCAGACTGTCGCATAACATTCAAGTTATACCCTATACGTCTGTGACGTGTTATGATTTTTCTGAAATGAAAAGAAAAATCATTCCTTCCTATAAGTTTCTTAAATTTGTTAACCAAGTCACCATAAAATTCTGGTTCCAAAAGGCCATCATGTAAAAGCGTCTTTATTCCGACAGTAAATTTGGAAATCACTTCATAGTGTCTGCGATAAAAATTAGAAAATGTTTTTCGAAATTTATGATACCGATAGCCCTGCTGGAGAAGTTTGGCTGTTAAATATTCATTTCGCGCGTTGTAAAGCCCTTTATAAGCTACTTTGATTATTGGCTAGTTAGAGATTCACCATGAGGACCGAACAACTAACTAGATGTTGTGAACCACTGCAGAAGATGAGGGTGAGGTTTGGGCCCAGTGAAACCGGTTTAAGCCCCCCAGTAATTTTTATATTACTGATCATTCCAAGGCGATACTTCTGTTGTGGTTCTATTAACTTTATTTTTTGGAGTCGAATTTTGTGTGCGTTTTAATCTTATGTATGTTTTCATATTTTTTAGTCAAGTTCGGGTAACTGAGTGGCCGCTTATTGGGAACTAGCTGCTCAGTCGGCTTACGATATGTTTTCGTAGTGTGGGTGCTTAATTGTCAGTTTGGTTTTTTTCCCAACTTGGTTTTGGGGGATTGAATTTCTCTCTGATTGCGCCTTTTCCTGACCATTGCCTATTTGCAAAACTTGGCAAATACCTCAATTTGATTCACAAACCATTATCTAACATGATCAATATGCATGTGGTGTCTGAAAATGATGCATGTCTTGGTTAAGTAATTTCATTTGACACATCTATCTCGCTCCTACCAGACAGACTGTCAAACTAAAAAGACAGATAGGCTTTTTATCCATGCCATTTTGCCTCCATGTTTATTTCCAGTACCTCATCTAAACATTGTGTTTTAACTCAAATGCAGTTGGGTTTTTGCGCCGAAAATTTTATACAAGTGTTACTTCTGGCTTTTGTCTTATTTGGCGCCTTACTTATGTGTTGTTTTCGTATTTATTAATAGCAGATTTTTACATGGCGCGACTCATATGAAACGCACCAGAATCACTACATTGGACCTGTCAGCGAGGTGCGATGATTTTGAAGGATCACTAAAGCAAGCACCGTATACATCCCATATTTTGGTTAATAAACTTGTAACCCTGAAGAATGTTAATTAATTTCCGTTTATGGGTTGAAAGCTATAATAGGCATCATGCATGTCGCAAAATTGATATCTGATTTATAAGCATTGCTGCATTTTGCGTTAAGGTACTAAAATAAACTGCACTGCTGTGATGTTCGTTACACTGGAATAAAACAGTTATGGACTTTACATTTTTCTCACTATCCAATCCTTAGCACAAAGACTCTCATGTATAAGACGCCAGCATGTACTTGATTATCCTCAAACCTGGCTGAGGGCATTGTATCTTTTGTACAAAGCCAGTATGGTTGCATATACATGGTTGTACATATGTACATCAGAATTCAATCTGATGTAACCCGACAAAGCCAAGACAAATTTGCGGTGTTTTAGTTTCACCTTGCATTGGTCGTGGTAATGCGCATGTCTCGGGTATTGCGCACTCGTACTTGAAATCGAAATCTTATCCTGCTTGCTAAAAAGAAGGAAATTACATCCGCTTACCATTGTTTCACTGTAATCTTATTGTTAGTAACCTCATCCATTAGGGTAAAATGTTTGCAAGCATTACAGGAGAAACCACCACCACCACCACCAACAACAACAACAGCGGCAGCAGCGACAGCAACGGTGACAACAAGAAGAAAAGGAACAGCAGCAACAACGACGACGACGACGACGACGACGACAACAACAACAACAGCAACAACAAAACTTTAATGTTCATCTGAACACAAATAAACATGCAATAAAACGGTTGATCATTGAACATTCTTCGGCAAATAAGGGATTTGGATTGGTCAATGAATGATAGGGACTGTTTAGTCTGTATAGATGCTCTGTCCGATCTGCGCTTTGAATACAAGACATGAACCAACTATTCTCGTGACAAGGATCAATTTATTGTTCAAAATCACTGCAGATGCATTTAAGGACAATTCAATTGTTTGAAGCTGCATTTTTCATCATTCAAAAATATTATAGAAAGGTACAAGTAGGCAAAGATCAGGAAAAGGCGCAATCAGAAAAAGATTCCCACTCCAAAAACCGAGGTGGGAAAAAAACCAAACTAACAATCAGGTACTTATACCATGAAACAATCGTAAGCCGAATGGGCAGCTATTTTCCCAATAGGTGGTCACTCAGTTACCTTAACTTAACTAAAATATGAAAACATACATAAGGCGCCAACAGCACAAAAAAATTAAACCTGCAGTGTTTTGTGTGTGAAAAACGTAAACGAACAAACGGAACCATATCATTTGGCCAGAAATCACACTGTTTTATTGAATGAGAATTCGATGCAGCCCGATTTTCTATTAGTTTAACTTGACGCCACTTAAACCTTGCCCTTTAGTATAAATGGGTGAACGGCTCAGTCCACAAAGATAAATTAGAGGGCGGTCAAACTATTCTCAGCGACACTAGTTGACCCACAATTTGAGTCTGCATTCAAAATTGCCCAAAATTGATTCGGTGTTTAGATCAGAGATTTGTATAGAAAGACCTTATATGGACTTTGCCCATAGCCGCTTGATATGCCGGTGTTATTACAAAATGGTATTTTCAAACGATATTCAGTGGTTTTAATGTTAAAGGAACTACCAGAAGCTAAGTAGATGTTGTCGCTTATGAATAGCTTCGCTTGAATCGCAAGAAAAATGCAAGCAAGTTATTCATAAATCTTCAAGTGTTAGAGTTAATTACAATTTTGAAAGATTCAATTTCAAGCACATTGGTTATAAGTCTGTTGGGGCTATCCTGGTGCCGATAAGAAGAACGCCTATTCGCCAATGAAGATCTTACAGGTTCTCTCTGTCACACAGAATAGACATGCATCAAACTTACCCGAGTCAAGTGTGTGGGCACGGAGACAGATCCATGATTTATGTCTTTTGTCAGGTTCTGAAACTTGAGCGCTAGAAAATTGTCTTGAACGTTCAGACATAATCAAGCATAAAGGTGTTTAATTTGTTATACCCAGAGTGGCCGTTGTCCCTTTATTTGGAATCATTAGAATATCAAAACATCTGTAAGGCACATATATAAGGTACTATTTCGATTTATTTTCACATTTTCACATGTTTTCATTTCATTGGTAGAACTTCTTGACAATATGGTTGGTTGATTGGGGTTTAACGTCCCACCAACAGCTATGGTCATATAGAGACGGGACCTCGGTTAATAGTCCCATCCGACGGACTGGAGAAGCCCGGGATCGAACCTGCAACCCTTGGTTTACAAGGCGAGTGACATAACCACTGCACCACGGAGGCTTCTTTGACAATATGGAAGAAGTCACTGTGGGCGCATAAATTCTGCCACCATTTTTCAGTTAGATATCGATATACAATTTTCGTTTTGAACAGACCAGGAAGAAGCTGTATTGTAGTCGATATTAATGTTTTTTTTTTTTTTTTTTTTTTTTTTTTTTTTTTTAAACACCCCTCACAAGTAGCTAAAACTGACCGCTTTCAAGGTGATGCCTGTAGATCTAATGTAAACTGCACATTAGAAGATTAGTCGTGAAGTTCGCTCAACAGACACGTGATCAATCTTGTTTGCGGAAATTCTGCAAGTTCTCCTGCATCTGTGACCATTTCTCGCATGCATCTGTGTCCTACTTTCATTCAGCTGAGTATTTCGTATTTCATGCTTCATTTGCCTCTAATGGAATCCATATAGACCTGTGGTAATCTATCATTATGACAGTACACATGTCTGATTGGCTTTCAGTGACGTTTCAAAGTAAGCTCTTCTTTCTAGATCATTATAATAACAGGTGGTGGCACACTCTCCAAACACACATGCACGTTTTTCACTACCTGTCTGTTTATTTCAGAGATCAAAATCCATATACAGTCTATTTTCTCAATTATAGGAGAAAAAAGGAATAGATTGATACAAAAAGGTACAAGTAGGCAACGATCTGGAAAAGGCGCAATCAGAAAAAGATTCCCACTCCAAAAACCGAGGCGGGAAAAAACCAAACTAACAATAAGTTACTTATACCATGAAAACATTTCGTAAGCCGAATGAGCAGCTATTTTCCCAAAAGGTGGCCACTCAGTTACCTAAACTTAACTAAAAATATGATAACATACATGAGGCGCCAACAGCACAAAAATTTTAAACACCATGACATAAAACAATAAGAACCACCACAGAAGTATCGCCTTGGAATGATCAGTAATATAAAATTACTGGCGGGCTTAAACCGGTTTTACAGAATCCTAACCTCACACTTATCAGCTTTCTTCAAATATCACAGGGTATGCCATAAAATTGGCAAAAGCAAGCAGGGTGATACCGGCCAGCGTTAAAAATATAGGACATACAAAGGTAAGAGTAGGCAATGATCAGAAAATGGCGCAATCAGAAAGAAAACCCCACTCCAAAAACCGAGGTGGGAATGAACTAAATTGGCAATTAGGTACTTATACCAAGAAAACATATCGTAAGCCGAGTGAGTAGCTATTTCCCAACAGGTGGCCACTCAGTTACTCAAACCTGATTAAAAATATGAAAACGCTCATAAGGTGCAAACAGCACAAAAATTCAACACTAAGACATAAAACAATAAGAACCACAACAGAAGTATCGCCTTGGAACGATCAGTAATATAAAATTACTGGCGGGCTTAAACTAGTTTTACATGGTCATAACCTCTGCATACATGTACACATAATTCCGATAAGACAAGATTTTTCCGTTCTTTCAAGAAGTACTGCATTTAGCATACATAGCGGTGAGATAATCGAGTGATTAAGAAACAGCGCTCTTAACCGCTCGGCCACGGGGGCTTTATTAAGATTAATTTGTTACCCTGAAAATTTAAGTTTTAATTCAAATGTGGTTCACACTCAAATTGCCTCGTCTCGAAATGCGACAGATCGCAGTCACATTGACATAAAGAAGATAGAAAATGACACAACCCACAATCAAGTGTCTGGATAGTTTAAGTTACCCTGTAATTTTAAAACCACCTAAATCCAATTATGTTAATGTCCCGTGCAGACTTCAGACATACATACATCGCTGCTGTCTGAAAAGTCCTTGTTATGTCGTGTTTTTTTTTTTTTTTTTTTTTTTTTTTTTTTTTTTTTTTAAATACACGTGTGTTGGGTTGTGCCGATTACGTTGTATGTGATCAAAAATGAAATATGAATTACAGGGAGTCCAGAGAATGTAGTAAACAAACGTATCTTCTTTTCCATATGACAGAGAACAGTAAGAACAAGAAGAAAACAGAACATAACATTCTTTTTCAGCATTCAAGTTCCAGTCTAATTGTCATTTGTTTTCTGTTGAACACCAATTTAAATGTAAATGTACCCTGCATTTTGCCTGAATTGACACATTAAACAGCTGTTTCCATGTTCAAATTTAAGTATGTGTGGAATTCAGCAAGATTGGTGCTGCAAAACAGCATTAACATGCAAGAAAAAACTAAACAGCAAGTTGTTGATAGATTTATGTTGCTTTTATTGACTGTCTTTGCTATTGTTATGCAAATTGTTCAAAACATTAAAAGTTAATTAAACGATGCTACTAGAAAATTGTTAACGTTTACAAGCAATAAACAAGAGCTCAAGACAAGAGGTATAAGTAGGCAATGATCAGAAAAAGGCGCAATCAAAAAGAAATTCCCCCTCCAAAAACCGAGGTGGGAAAGAACCAAATTGACAATTATGTACTTATACTTATAGAACATATCGTAGCAAGTTCCCAATATGCGGCCACTCTGTTACCCGAACTTAACTAAAACTATGAAAACGACAGCACAAAAATTCGACTCCAAATCATAAAACAAATAGAACCACAACAGAAGTATCGCCTTGGAACGATCAGTAATATAAAATTACTGGCGGGCTTAAACCGGTTTTACAGGGCCCTATCCTCACCCTCATCTTTTACAGTGGTTCATAACATTAAGTTATTTGTTCGGTCCTCGTGGTGAATCGCTAACTAGTAAATGAATCAACATGGACAAACAAATAAATCATGATAACCACCATGATGAATCAAAAACGAGGACTCACAGACTCAGTAAGTGCCCGACGATGGAGATCCCTGGGCGCCGAATGACTTACTGAAATCCGGAACAAAACACCATTTGAACCCCGGTGGGCCAAGCAACAGATAAGAAGCTCCAGCCCAAACCAACTAAAATGAATAGCTTTATGTCCGGGCCATCATAGAATCTGACGCCCGACCCACCGGCGTGCAATTAAAGAAGGCAGCGTAGTTATCAACCATGATTGGGTTAAAAACTAAGCTTGCAGACTGTCGCATAACATTCAAGTTATACCCTATATGTCTGTGACGTGTTATGATTTTTCTGAAATGAAAAGAAAATTCATTCCTTCCTATAAGTTTCTTAAATTTGTAAACCAAGTCACCATAAAATTCTGGTTCTGAAAGGCCATCATGTAAAAGCGTCTTTAGTCCGACAGTAAATTTGGAAATCACTTCATATAGTGTCTGCGATAAAAATTAGAAAATGTTTTTCGAAGTTTATGATACCGATAGCCCTGCTGGAGAAGTTTGGCTGTTAAATATTTATTTCGCGCGTTGGAAAGCCCTTTATAAGCTACTTTGATTATTGGCTAGTTAGAGATTCACCATGAGGACCGAACAACTAACTAGATGTTGTGAACCACTGCAGAAGATGAGGGTGAGGTTTGTAAAACCAGTAATTTTTATATTACTGATCGTTCCAAGGCGATACTTCTGTTGTGGTTCTATTTGCTTTATCTTTTGGAGTCGAATTTTGTGTGCGTTTTAACTTTATGTATGTTTTCATATCTTTTATTTAAGTTCGGGTAACTGAGTGGCCGCTTATCGGGAACTAGCTGCTCACTCGGCTTACGATATGTTTTCGTAGTGTGGGTGCTTAATTGTCAGTTTTTTCCCAACTCGGTTTTTGGGGATGGAATTTCTCTCTGATTGCGCCTTTTCCTGACCATTGCCTGTTTGCAAAACTTGGCAAATACCTCAATTTAATTCACAAACCATTATCTAACATGTTCAATATGCATGTGGTGTCTGAAAATGATGTATGTCTTGGTTAAGTAATCTCATTTGACACATCTATCTCGCTCCTACCAGACAGACTGCCAAACTAAAAAGACAGATAGGCTTTTTATCCATGTCATTTTGCCTCCATGTTTATTTCCAGTACCTCATCTAAACATTGTGTCTTAACTCAAATACAGTTGGGTTTTGGCGTCGAAAATTCTATATAAGTGTTACTTCTGGCTTTTGTCTTATTTGGCGCCTTACTTATGTGTTGATTTCGTATTTATTAATAGCAGATTTTTACATGGCGCGACTCATATGAAACGCACCAGAATCACTACATTGGACCTGTCAGCGAGGTGCGATGATTTTGAAGGATCACTAAAGCAAGCGCCGTATACATCCTATATTTTGGTTAATAAAACAAATTATCGATACTTGTAACACTGAAGACTGTTAATTAATTTCCGTTTATGGGTTGAAAGCTATAATAGGCATCATGCATGTCGCAAAATTGATATCTGATTCATAAGCATCGCTGCATTTTGTGTTACGGTACTAAAATAAACTGCTTGTTGTGATGTTAGTTACAATGGAATAAAGTACATTTTTCTCGATATACAATCTTCCGCTCAAGGAGAAAAGGGTTCAAGTATTAGACGCCAGCATGTACTTGATCATCATCAAACCTCGCTGAGGTCCATGTTTCTTTTGTACTAAGCTAGTATAGTTGCATATATGTACATGTACATATCTACAACAGAATTCAATATGACGTTACCCGACAAAGCCAAGACAAATTTGCAGTGTCTCGGTTTCACCTTGTTTTGGTTGTGATAATGCGCATGCCTCAGGTATTGTGTAGGTTAAATTCGAAATCTTATCCTGCTTGGTAAAAAGTTTTCAAGAGGTCCTCTTACCATTTGTAATCTTATTGTATGAAAGTCACTTCATCTATTGGGCTAAAACGTTTGAAAGCATTACAGGCGAAGAAACATCGAAGAAACCACCACCACCAACAACAACAGCGACAGCAGCGAAGAAGAAGAAGAAGAAGAAGAAGAAAAAAAAAAGAAGGAGAAGAAGAACAACAACAATAAAAACAACAACAACAGCAAAACTTTAATGTTCATCTGAAAACCAATAAACTTGGAACGGTTGACCATTGAACATTCTTCGATAAATACAGTTGGTTGGTCGATGTAGGATAGGGACTGTTTAGTCTACATATAGATGCTCTGGCCAATCTGTGCTTAAACCAACTGAGCTCGTGACAAGGATAAATTGATTGTGCAGAATCACTGCAGATGCATCTAAGGACAATTCAATTGTTTGAAGCTGCATTTTTCATAATTCTGTTCAAAGCGTATTTTAAAAACCTGCTGTGTTTTGTGTGTGAAAAACGTAAACGAACAAACGGAACCATATCATTTGGCCAGAATCCACACCGTTTTATTGAATGAGAATTCGATGCAGCCCAATTTTCTATTAGTTAAACTTGACGCCACTTAAACCTTGCCCTTTAGTATAAATGGATGAACGGCTCAGTACACAAAGATAAATTAGAGGGTAGTCAAACTATTCTCAGTGACCCTAGTTGACCCACAATTTGAGTCTGCATTCAAAATCGCCCCAAATTGCTTCGGTGAAGGGCCTTATACGGGCCCATAGCAAATACCTATAGCCGCTTGATATGCCGGTGTCACCACAAAATGGTATTTTCAAACTGTGTTCAATGGTTTTAATGAAGCTAGAAGCTAACTAGATGTTGTAGCTTATGAACATCTTCGCTTGAATCGCAAGAAAAATGAAAGCAAGTAATTCATAAATCTTCAAGTGTTGGGGTTAATTACAATTTTGAAAGATTCAATTTCAAGCACATTGGTTATTGGTCTGTTGGGGCTATCCTGGTGCCGATAAGAAGAACGCCTGATCGCCAATAGAGATCTTTCAGTCCTCTCTGTCACACTAAATAGACATGCATCAAACTTTTCCCTAGTCAAGACTATGGGCACGGAGACAGATCCAAGATTTATATCTTTTGTTCGGTTCTGAAACTTGCGTGCTAGAAATTTGTCTAGAAAGTTCAGACATAATCAAGCAAAAAGGTGTTTAATTTCTTATACCCGGAGTGGCCGTTGTCCCTTTATTTGGAATCATTAGAGTACCAAAACATCTGTAAGGCACATATTAGGTACTATTTTGATTTATTTTCACATGTTTTCATTTCATATGCACAAATTTTTGACAATATGGAAACCACTGTCTGCAAATAAATTCAGCCACCATATTTCACTATCGCATTACAAAAAAAAAATCGTTTTAAAATTGTAAACATGGTGGAGATGGTGTTTTGTAGTTTTTTTTTTTAAACTCTCATAAGTAACAACTGGCCGCTTTCAAGGCGATGCCTCTAGATATAATGTAAACTGAGTATAATATGATTCGTCGAGTATGTCACTCAATAGGCACGCACTTGTGATCAATCTTGTCTTTGTGACGTTTTGTTGGAAATTCTGCAAGTTCTCTTGCATCTGTGACCATTTCCCACATGCATCTGTGCTACTTTCATTCAACTACGTGTTTTCACATTTCATGCTTCATTTGCCTCTAATGGAATCCTTACAGACTTGTGGAGTGATAATCTATCATTATGACAGTACACATGTCTGGTTGGCTTTCAGTGACGTTTCAAAGTTCCAAACACACATGCACGTTTTTCACTACCTGTCTGTTTATTTTGGAGTCAGAAATCCAGACTGGTTTCACAAATATAGGAGAAAAAAGGAATAAATTGACACAAAGAATGTTATTTGACTTGAAATGCCGTTATTAGTTTCTCGTTTTAAATGGGACGTTTGCTTCGGGCGATCGCTTTAGAAATCTACCACGTGGGCTTTTATTCTTTAAATTAAAACTCATACTTGAATACGACCATAAATCACACAGCAAATGCCATAAAATACTGTATTGGCTCTAAAGATTGCGCATTTATCATCATTTGACAACATGATATTTTTGATATTGTTTGCTATTTTTTTATTACTATTGCAGAGTGTGTGTGCGTAATGACAGCAATACAATGGTAATTTTGCAATTTGTTTTACGACTGCCTCTAATTTTCGTGAACGTTTGCAATAAAACTGACGTGTACAAGCTGGGTGGTATTTGACAGCGTTAGCATAATAAGCTTTTGAACATTTGGTGGTTTAGCGAGCAAGTTGTGACTACCAAGGCGTGATTCTTGCGTTTTTGCTTCTCACCTTTCTTCACCATACACCTGCCTACAGCCACAGTCATGGTCGGCGCTGTACGTATCCCATACGGTACATTACTTGCGAAGTGAACCTTCATCGTCGTCTTCGCGGTTGCAATGATTGTGTGAATGCAAATATTTGTACTAATTTGTTTTCTACCAGTTTCGTGTTCTTAGCACGATTTAGAAATCCCCGCCCCTATATACATCATTCTAATGGATCTCCTGTATCTGAAAGACTCGTTATCTTGTATGTGTAGTGGAGTGTGTATACTGTTTATGGCTGTTTAGGCTAATATGGGTTTTGTTTTGTTCGCATACTAGGCATCAAACAGTTATTCTGGTGGCAAAGCTTAATTAATGGTGCAGATGCATTAAAGGACCATTTATTTTAAAGCTGCATTTTCCATCATTCAAAAAGTATTTTAGAAACCCGCTGTGTTTTGTGTGTGAAAAACGTAAACGAACAAACAAAACTATATCATTTGGCCAGGAACCACACGGGTTTATTGAATGGATATTCGATGCAGCTTAATTTTCAATTAGTTTAAATTGACGACTCAATTTGCCACCTGACAGTAGTATTAAATGGACGAATAGCTCAGTGCACAAAGATAAATTAGAGGGCAGCCAAATTCATAGTGACCCTAGTTGTCCACAATTGTCTGCATACAAAACCTTCCACAATTGCTTCAAGTATGTAAGCCAATAGCACAGAATTGTCGGTAGTAGCTGGAAATGGTAACTTGTGTATTTTCATTAGTATTATCGTAAAGCAGATCTCGTACACGTTTTTGCTAACATATTCACTTGCATCTGAATCGCAATGGAAACATGCTAGATAGTAAATCATAAATCTTCAAGTGTTGGAGTTAATCACAAATTTGAAATATTCAACGAAAATGGTAATTTTTGGTCACAGACGAGGGGGGGGGGGGTCCAACCCTAAAAAAATCCCGAAATTACCTTTTTTTAGGTAAAATTTTCAAATTCCAGGGGGGGTCCGGACCCCCGGTCCCCACCCCCTCTGGATCCGCGCATGATCAAAGACTTTGCCAAAGTTCAAGCAGGACAAATCAAAGATGACGAAACTGAGATAAGTTTTGGCCTCAATTTGTATGCCGTGTTCTTTTTGTTTTGTGTCTTGGTGTTTAAAATATTTTTGTGCTGTTGGCGCCTTATGTATGTTTTCATATTTTTAGTTAAGTTAAGGTAACTGAGTGGCCACCTAAAATAGCTGCTCATTCGGCTTACGAAGTATTTTCATGGTATAAGTACCTGATTGTTAGTTTGATTTTTTCCCACCCTGGTTTTTGGAGTGGGAATCTTTTTCTGATTGCGCCTTTTCCTGATCTTTGCCTACTTGTATCTTTGTGTAACCTTACATTTGGCGTTGTCATGATCCGCCCGAGCTCACAAATTTGTTCAGACCTGGCTCATTTCATTGTCACATAGACACATGAATATACAACAAAGTAACTATTTCTAGTATTCTCTGGAGGGTTATTATAAGATTTGGCTGTTTAAACTGCAATCTGAATGCCAATGGTATATGATGAATAACAGCTGGTGGCACACTCCCCAAACACACACTGCACGTTTTTCACACTACCTATCTGTTTATTTTGGAGTTAGACATCCATATACAGACTGTTTTGTCACTTATACGAGAATAAAGAAATAAACTGACGCATAGAATGTTATTTGACTTGAAATGCCGTTATTAGTTTCTCGTTTTAAATGGGACGTTCGCTTCACGCGATCGCTTTGAAAATTGACCATGTGTTCTTTTATTCTTTAAATTAAAAGTCGTATACTCGAAGACAAATCATAAATCACACAGCAAATGCTATAAAAAATTTCATCGTCTCTACAGATTGCGCATTAATTATTCATTGATAATAATATTTTTATTTCTTAATTCAAAGACCACGATGACAGCAATACAATGATAATTTTGCAATTTATGTTATGACTTTCTTCACATTTCACAGAGTTTGCCATAAAATTGGTAATAAGCAAGCGGGTGGTTTTGGCCAGCATCAAAAGTGTAAGCTTCGGAAACATTGATTTTTTCGCACTTCACCCTTAAACCCAACCCAGACAGTCTTAGTCATTGTATCATGATCGAAGCGGGTCTACTATGATAGCACATCAGGTCGTATGGTATAAAATACCATAGGGCCCTTTCTTTTGAATCGCTAAACAAGTCCGTGAAATACCCACTTATACCAGCATTACAACAAATAGAACCACAACAGAATTCCGTGTATGTCTTTTAAAAAGATTAGTCAACTGCTTTTAAAATTTATATTTGAATTCAAACGCGGTTCACACTCAAATTGGCGACAGACCCCAGTCGCACTGATAAATGACACAACCCACAATCAAGTGTCTGGATAGTTTAAGTTAGCCTGTAATTTTGTTGCAGCCTATATTCAGTTAGAATAGAATAGAATAGAATAGAATAGAATTTATTTCCAATTATGGGCCACCACATAGTAGCATATGAATCACATCTAAATAATGATGAAATGAAATAGTATAACATAAACAATAAAATAACAAAAGCTTGATCCTGATTAGGTAAAAATAATTAACTAAAGTACATATATAAACCATTTGAGAAGCAATTACTGAAATCACATTTTGAAAACAGTTATGTTAATTTTCTCACCCATCAGACAAGCATATCCCTTTGTGTGCCTGTCAGAGATTTTTCTATCTCAGTACTAGTATATTTCACCTGTCTCAAAATGCCAATCATTTCTTTATTTAAGTAATAGAAATGCACACCTCATGCTTACTTCCTTATGAGGAGGTGATATCGTCAGAGCCAAAATATCCTTGCTGGTGTTTAATTTCAGTATTTTACCAAGGGTACTTTGATGAAAATTTCAAAATTTAACTTTGCTGAGAATGTTATGCGCACAACATATTGCTGATTTAATATTTTTGTAATGTACATGTAAGAGCAAATACATATTTTTCACTGGTTAATTTGCATATTGTTTCATTTGCAAACAAACTGGCTGCCTGCATTGCCTGTTCAGAGTCAAAATGTTTAAGAGATGAGTGAGAAAAATGATCAATGGTGAGAAAAATGATCAATGATGGTGTTGTGGCCTCAACACGGAAATTTCAGGCTCGTTCTTGAGAGACTTGAATAATCTGAAACTTGTCTGAGATTTCCTTTTCCCGCCCTCACCATCATAGATTCTTTTAGTTCCGTGCAGACTTCAGACATAACGTTGACGAGAAGCCCATAATCCTCTTAATTTCCGGCATGCTACTGATCTTTCATGGGTAGAATCTGTAAGTGCTCATTGATCTAGGTCGTACAAAAAAGTAGATCAATGTTGTGTCAAACCGAATGAGCCTACTTGCATGTAACACAGAACAAGACGGGAAGTGCTCATTGATCTAAGTCATACATACTTGTAGATCAATGTTGTGTCATGTTGGATGGCGAGAGTGAACCCACTTGCATACTCTATGTTATGCCCCTCTCACACTACGATAAATAGTCTCACGAATCGTCACGAATTCATAATTTTTAGGATTCGTGGAATTTCGTGAACTTTTTGGGTTTATTTGAAACTGCATACGAACCAGTAAGGACACAGACACGACAGCGTTACGAATATTCGGCGGAGTCGGCTGAATTCGGCTGCAATCGCACGAACTTGGTAAGAATTCTTAACGATTTACATAATCTATTGAGGGTATGCTGCGCGAAAGTTTGAGATTCAGTTACGAATCAGTTACGAGTATGACGATAACATGTGCGAATAATAAATATTCGTAGCTGTTCTTGACAATTCGTGAGATTTTTTCTCAAGTCTTGAGAAAAAATCTCACGAATTGTCAAGAACAGCTACGAAGATAGTTATAAAAGTTATAATACGCCTGCTTGAGAATCAGTTTCAAATTAAATGAAGGATGATGGTCAACTTCTCATGCTATTACTCTATCGACTATGGCCACCAACATCAATTCTATGATACTTGGGAAACTCAGTTCATAAATTACATCTCTGAGTCCCTGACTGTAGCTTTATCCCTGTAATGTTTTTCACCTCTGAGGATGGATTCTCAGAAGTAAAGAAGCAGCTTCTCTTCAACGGAACTGCCTGCTGCCGCAACCTAAATGATAACCTTGCTTTTCTATGTATCTTTCTCCCGTCCTTTGGAGTACCTTTTTCGTTATATTTCTGTTGTACGATTCGTGGACTTCATGGCGCGTTCCGGTGCATTCGGCTAACATACGTGCTATAAACTGCCATATTAAATTCCATTAATCCCCAGCTTCATACAAACTCGTAGTTAAGTCGTAAGTCATTTGTGAGACTCTTGGCTGATTCGCATATCGATATGAATTCGTAGATAGTTCTTACCTATTTCGTATCTGCTTCGGTGTGTATTCGCGACATTCGTAACGGGTTCGTTGTCAATTCGTAGTTGGGTGACAAGCTCCGGAATGCCCGAAAGAGTTACGAGTGCATCCGAATCAGATAAGATTCAGTTACGATGTCGCGGAATGCACTACGACTTTGTTAAGAATTAAATGCGAATTTTTGGGGTCAAAAATTCGGGACCAAAGTTTTGAACAGTTCAAAACTTTGGCCATGAATTTCTGACTGACCCACGATTCGCAAGAACTAACTACGAACTGTAAGAATTAGTTAAGAACTATACGAATCGGTTACGTTTCAGCTACGAATCGAAAAAATTGTCAAAAATTGTCAATTCGTGACGATTCGTGAGGCAATTTATCGTAGTGTGATAGGGGCATTAGTAACAAAGAGCAAGATAAAGCCAGCAGGATGTTGCGCTCTCTTACAGCGTAAAGTATTTTGTTGAAACCCAATGTAATTGCACCCACTGCAGTTTGCATGGCATGAACAGACACATTTAACATCTGTTTCCATGTTCAAATTTAAGTATGTGTGTAATTCAACAATTCTGGTGCTATAGAACAGCATTAATATACAAGTTGTTGTTAAATTTGTATTTCTTTCATTGTCTATTATTGTTGTTATTATGCAAATTGTGAAGTTAATTAAGGGAATGACATAATTAATTGTTAACATGCACTATAAAGCAGCAAGTAGAATTTGCAGTGCTTGTAACCCTGTAAGACCCAAACCAGCATGCACAGGCCGATGCAAAGTAGATGTTGCATGGCTATCTTTTTACAATTAATAGAACAAGTTTTGTATGTTAAAGTCAAAAACCTTGCCTCTGATAATGGCTTTTCGCAGAAACTATTGCATGGAGGACGATAGCAAAATTATTTTCATGTAAAAATCTTGTTCTGAGTTTGTCCTATTAGGACCTGCAAACAGTTTTAAAATCGATATGCGGATAAAAATTTTATGGCCAAAATGAATTTTGTATAGGGATTTTGCATTGGTAAGGGAGATAATCCATGATCATGAAAATGCATTTTTTTTTCGAAATTTTTACTCGATCATGAAGTGTTCGTCTCGGGTATTTCATTTGTGTAATTTTATACATCTAATGTTTTGAACAATCATTATAAAATACTAAGAATTCTAAAATTTTGCGGGGAATTATTTACCTCCCTTCCATGAAATTTGTGTACATCCCTAATCAAAAATGTTTTTGACCAGAACATTTTATTTGATTTTCAAAAATTTTCCTGCACTTTTTGCGACAAACTAAATGCACCATTGTGTCAGGAAAAATATTTCGATTACAATTAAACAGTTGTAATATATCTGCGAAAAAACCATTATCAGACACTAGGAAACACACTTTAGTACTGTGTGGTGGCATTGCCTTGACTGAACTAACAAGAGCGGCGGCGTATCCTTATTAAATGAGCCTCCTCGTGGGAAAACCAACAATGTGGTTTCCGAACAGGTCCGACACAAACCGGCCTGTACAGTCACAGAAGATGGATAGAAGCTTGAAATTTCGGATTTAAGAAGAAGAGGAATTGCACTATCCGTGTAGCGAAAACAAAGACGCTGATCAGCTTCGCGGTTACCGCGAAGCTGATCTGCGTCTTTGTTTTCGCATATGCAGATTGTTGGTTTTCTCATGAGGCGGCTCATTTATTGATTCTATCCCTATGATACAAAACTTTGGAAATTTCCTATTTATTCCATAACTTTTATCTAACATGTTTAATATGTATATGGTGTCTGAAAATGATGTATGTCTTAGTAAAGTAATCTCATTTGTTACATCTACCTCGATGCTACCAGACAGATTGTCAAACTAAAAAGACAGATATGCTTTTTATCCATGTCATGTTGCCTAAGTGATTTTTCCAGAACCCCCTCCTAGGCATGATGTAAATTATATTATATAAATAGCTTCAAAGTCTAGAATCAAAAATAAGTTTTGACGTCGAAAATTCTATACGAGCATGTTCAATTCAGATTCCGCTGATCTTGTGGTGTATAATTGTCTATTTTAAACATGTCAAACCACTCATTTCGATCACATGTAAAACTGAATATGTTAAAGCATTTTGTATAATGTTCTTAGCAATTTCGGCGTGGTTAGCAAAACCAGAAACGTCCCTAATTAAGTTTCGAACTGAAAATACAAACGTTATTAGCATAAAGGAACTACGCATATCAAATCAAAATATGTCAGTGGAATTATGAAAGTTCTGAAGGATCATATCCGCAAGCGAATATTTACCCATTGTTATAATTAGTTGTGCCCAAAATGACCATTGATACTTTATATGGAATCATTAGTACCAAAGGGCATCAGAAACTACAGAAAGGCACACATTCATTACTATTTCGATTTATTTTCACATGTTTTAATTTCATTGCCACAAATTCTTGACAATATGGGTGCGCACTGTGGGTATATAAATTCTGCCACCATCTTTCAACATGACAGCGTGTTTCAAATTTCTCTTTGAACTCATAAACGGCGGGGAAAAAAGGCTGTCATTTTCTAGTCGAATGTTTTCATGAAAAGCGTCACAAGTAGCTTACTACTGATCGTTTTCAAGGCGATGCCTCAAATTCTCATATAAACTTAAATTATCATAATGTTTAATATGATTAATCTATTATCTTCCACCCATAGACACGTACTTAGTGATCAATCTTATATGTTTGATATTTTGTTGGAAATTCAGCAGCTTTGCATGCATTTGTGACCATAATGTGTCCCCCTTTCATTCAGCTGAGCTTTTTCATATTCCATGCTTCATTTGCATCTAATGGATATGTCTACAAATGGAACTACATTGTACCTTACATTTTCTGCATAAAATCATAAACTGCTAACCTTTATATTTTATTCTACACTCAAGGCTCATTACATGTGTTCCATTCGTAATGTGTCTGAAATGACATCTCCGTTACATATACTGGAAGTCTATCTTCATGCTGACCGTTTTGTACTTTACTTCTGAATCACAGTAAAGTGTGCACTATAATCAAAGTCTTTGCCAAAGTTCAAGCAGAACAAATCAAAGATGACGAAACTGAGATAAGTTTTGGCCTCAATTTGCATGCTGTACTCTTTGTGTACCCTTACATTTGGCGTTTTCATGATCCGCCCGAGCTCACAAATTTGTTCAGACGTGGCTCATTTCATTGTCACATAGACACAAATTAATAATAATTTTCCGCGTTTCGAAGAAGAGAGGAAAATTATTGTCTTATACGTTACGAAATACGACAACATAGACTTGTTGGTCACGTGGTCACGTGTTTTGACTTGACCAATAAGAAATTGACATATGTATTTAATGTTAAAGTGTCGCATGTGCGGTGGTCCATGCTTCAGTCCTAGCGAGTTCTTCTTGACGAACGGACACGTCAAACTTTCTTGAGCTTTGCGGCATGTTGAATCCGGAGACAGAGGGGTTTATCCAGTCTAGCGTGGCCCGGGCAGTCACAGAGGCTCAGGGCAACCTCCTGGGGAATTTGGACCAGCTAATTTATCGTCGAGACTGGATTCGTTCCAAGATAAGATAAGTGAAAATCAGAAAACTTTAGCTGATAGTCAGTTGTCAAAGATTAAAAATAACATTTTGAGCAATGATGGCTATTCTTTCAAGCGTAAAAGCTGTGAGGATCAGTACAAATTTAACGCCAAGGTTCTGGATAAGATTCAAGACGCAGAAGCTTTCTTGGAGAAAAGCTCCGACGGTGCCAGTTTAGCGGTCAGAGAAAAGGTTTCTGAAGGTAAAGATCTGATCAACTATCGACAAAAATTAATCAGGATCGCAGATGAATCAGAAATGGGGTGGAAGGTGGTTCACGAGTACGATGCTCACCCTCTGGCGGACGATTCCGAGGACGAGAAACGGCTGTATAGGGCGGAATCTAGGGCCAACAGGAAAACCAAGGCGGAGAAGGCAAAGAGAAGGCCCGTCAGGCGGTACAATCCATACAGGCCTGCAGCTACCGTTACCAGTCAGAGTCTTCAACAGGCGGATGAAGGAGATGGTAACAGAAAAGCGGGGTTATGTTTCCTGTGTCATAAGCCGGGGCACTGGAAAAAACACATGCGAGCTGGCAAAAGGAGATGTATCAAGTAATAATAAGTTAAGTATGCCTTGCATTGATTCAAATTGTTTGTTAGCATCAGGCAGCCAAGACGAAAAAATCGTAAACATAAATATTTCTGGAGTTGTTTCTCCCGTAGGGCGTTTAAAGGCCGCAGAAAATAAATGGCAGGAGGCCGGGGCCAATGCATATATTATGCGGGTTATAACAGAGGGTTACAGTATACCTTTTAGGGAGTTGCCTGGTGCTAAGCATTTGAAAAACAATAAGTCTGCCAGGGATAACATGAACTTTGTTAAGACCGAAGTGTCCAAATTATTGCAAAAAGGTTGCGTGTCAGAGGTTTTTGAGAAGCCTAAAGTGGTTAATCCTCTCACGGTTGCTTTTAGTAAAACTGGTAAAGAGAGGTTGGTGTTAGATTGTAGACATATAAATGAATTTCTGATACAGTACAAATTCAAATATGAGGATATAAATGTTGCAATGCAAATGTTTGAGAAGGGTTATTATCTGTTTTCTTATGATCTTAAGGGAGCTTATCACCACATTATGATCAAAAGTGAGATGCGTACTATCTAGGCTTTCAGTAGACTATGATGGCGTGGATAGATTCTTTGTATATAATGTAGCGCCATTCGGGTTGGCAACATCTGTTTTCATATTTTCGAAGGTGTTGAGGGTACTGGTAGCCTACTGGAGAGGTCAAGGTCACAAGGTAATTATGTTTCTAGATGATGGTATTGGAGGCCATCCGAATTATGAAATGGCAGTGAAACTGAAACAGTACATAAAAGTTAGCTTGACTGAGTTTGGCTTTCTTCTAGCCAGCGAGAAATGTAATTGGACGCCTGTTTTGAGGCAAATATGGCTTGACTATTTGTTAGACATGACTTGTGGCAAAGTTTACGTCACAGACGAGAGGATTGCTAGACTCGAAGCAGCTATAGAGTCTTGCCTGTATCAAATGCAGGTAAGTGGAACAGGTCTAATGAAAGTAAGGTTTCTAGCTTCCATTGTGGGTCAGATTATTTTACTCCAAACGGTTGTTGGAAAATTGGTCAGTTTGCGCACCAGAGCACTTTATGAGTGTATCTTATCTAGAGCGAGCTGGAATGCTCCAGTTTTTGTTACAAAGGAGGCCATAGAAGAGCTGGTATATTGGCAGATGCATGCAAATGTTTTGAATAAAGCAGGCAGATCTATAAAAGAGAACTTGGATTGTGACGTTGAAGTTTTCTGTGACGCAAGCGCTGATGCATACGGTGGGTACTAGTATTTTGAAGTGAAGGTGTCTGGAGAACACATCAATGAGGGGTTCTGTTCCTTCGAAAATGGAATAAACACAGCCATGAGAGCTAAAAATGCCCTATGTTGCGGCAACGATACTACTGTAAGTTACGTCACATGTGATGACGGTGAAAGCAGTTTGGCACATACGGTTGGTAGTATGGAAAATATGCCTACTGAGACAGGCGGATACATTGATCAAAATGAGATCATTGGCTCTTGGAGCAAAACTGAGGCTTCCAGAAGTTCCACTTGGAGGGAAGCCGAGGCCGTCAGACGAGTACTGGTAAGTAAAGCGGCGGCTTTTAAAGGTAAGAATTTGAAAGTATTTTCGGACAACATGAACGTGAAAAGCATTTTAAGCAAAGGTAGCAGAAAACCCGATCTACAACGCATTGCACTAAATGTCAACGAATTTTGTAGTCAAAAGGGAAATAACTCTTATACCAGAATGGATTCCTAGGAATGAAAATCAGAGAGCCGATCATTTAAGTCGATGTTTTGATTGTGATGATTGGGAAGTAACAGATTCTGTTTTTCAGAGCCTAGACAAGCAATGGGGGCCACACAGTGTAGATAGGTTTTCAGCAGATTATAACAATAAGCTGCCAAGATTTAACTCCAGGTGGTGGGTACCCGGAACAGAAGCGGTCAATGCGTTTGACCAGCCATGGTCAAGTGAATGTAATTGGATGGTACCACCCCCAAGATTGATATCCTTATGTCTTGACAAATTGCAGGTTGACAGAGCACCGGGCACATTGGTGGTACCAGAGTGGAAGTCTGCTCCTTATTGGGTCAAATTAGTGGACAGTCGAGGCAACTTTGTGTCCTTCATAGCGCAAGCCGAGGTTCTTCCTTTTCAGAATCTTATAAAGAAAGGAAGGGGTAACAACGGAGTATTTGGAAAACCGATTCTGCCGTTTAGAATGTTAGGCTTAAAGATAAGATTTGAATGATGTGTTTGTTTTATAGGTATTGGTTTAAAGACATCCGTGAGGGAGGCTCTACTTTCGGGGGGATGCGGAATTTCGGCAACTACCGAGGACGCAATGTGCGCTTATCTGGTAAATTCTAAGAGTGATGGTACTGTAAGAAAATATATTTCGTATTTCCAAAAATGGAAACGATTTTGTGAGGAAAAACGTTTTAGTTACATGCCGGCGCAGCCTATTCACATTGCTATATTCTTGACTGAATTAATGGATTCAAAATGTTCATGTAACGTAGTATCAGCATGCGCGTACAGTATCAAATGGGCGCATGGTCTATGCGGAAAATCGGATCCAACGAACAATGGATTTGTGCAGAACTTGGTCGAATCGGCTAAGAGGCTACTTTCTAAGAAAGTTGTGAAGAAAGACGTAGTAACGACATCAATGTTAAAAGAACTTTGTTTGATATATCAATGGAGATATCCGAGATTTATGCATGATATTAGTAGGTTTTGCTTGATTTCTCCGTTACGATGAAATACGCAATCTTAAATGCTGTCATGTCAAGATGTTTGAAAATCACTTTAGTATCCAAATACAATCATGTAAAATTGACAAATACAGGAAAGGGGCTGAAATCTTGATTTCTCAGGGGGACAGTATTGCTTGTCCGTTCATGATGTTGAAGAGATACATAGATCTAGCCTCCATAGATATTACTTCAGATCAGTTTTTGATTAAGCCTATGTTCAGGTCAAGAAGCAAATGCAGTCTCGTATATAAGAACAAACCTTTAAGTTATACAAGAGCGAAGGAATGCATCTTGTTCAAGCTTCGTAAAGTTAGTGAAAATTTAAATCTAGGATTGCATTCATTGAGAGCTGGCGGCGTAACTGTAGCTGCTAATTCCGGTATAAACGATAGATGCTTAAAACGCCATGCTAGGTGGAAGACAGACGCGAGTAAGGACGGTTATATTGAAGATTCTCTTGATTCTAGGCTTGAAGTCTCGAAAGCTTTAGGTTTATGAAACCGTATAGCAAGCAGATCCAATTTTCAGTTTTGATTTACTGAAAGTCATCTTTCACCGCTCGTGATTTGTATGTCCTAGCTCATTAAAGCTCTCGCTTAATGCAAAACTAGATTGTTGTTGTTGTCTTTCTTAGTATAGTAAGACTAATGATTTTCCGCGTTTCGAAGAATAGAGGAAAATTATTGTCTTATACGTTACGAAATACGACAACATAGACTTGTTGGTCACGTGGTCACGTGTTTTGAATTGACCAATAAGACATTGACATATGTATTTAATGTTAAAGTGTCGCATGTGCGGTGGTCTATGCTTCAGTCCTAGCGAGTTCTTCTTGACGAACGGACACGTCAAACTTTCATCTTCAAAAATAGAATTTTTGTAGTTCGAATTTGATATGTTGATACTATCTTAAATGTTTGCTTTTTTGCCAATTTATGTATGTCTCCGGATAGTGCCTCCTAAGCTCATTAAAGCTCTCGCTTAATGCAAAACTAGATTGTTGTTGTTGTCTTTCTTAGTATAGTAAGACCATGAATATACAACCGATTAACTATTTCTAGTATTCTCTGGAGGGATATTATAAGATCTGGCTGTTATAACTGCAATCTGAATGCCAACGGTATATGATGAATAACAGCTGGTAACACACACTGCACGTTTTTCACACTACCTGTCTGTTTATTTTGGAGTTAGACATCCATATACAGACTGTTTTGTCACTTATACCACCCTGTCCAACGTTGACGCCGGTGAAACGGCCCCAACACCGGTTACTACGGTGCTTTCGCTACAAAATTTGATGGAAGCGAATAAATTTCTTGTGTTGTTCAATGTTATATAAACGTTTGCGATGAAGTAAAACGCGTATCTAATGGAGAATTAACTTGACTTTTTATTTCTGCTGGAACGGAAAACTGCTTTTGTATATTTTTTCCAAACATTCGATTCAAAGTTGGTAAACAAGGTTCGGCCAAGGCCTATTCGGCCGATTTCTACAGAAACTGTTCGTATTTTCCAAAATACGCACAAAATGTGAGCAAACGAGCATTTTGATATGACTTGTAGGCAAGATTGTGGGACGTTTGCATCGTTCTCGATAGATTTTCCCCCAAAAAATGCACAGGAAGAATTTTATGGCAAAAAGTAAACACAACGCCGGTTACTACGGTACCAGAATTACCTGGATTATTGGATAGATGGGCATTCTAGCTTTACAAGATGCGGATTGTGTTACTAATTAGTGCCCAGCTTCAGCCTACATAACTCTTTTATGTAGTTTAGGGAACTATACGTTCATTGACATGGTTATCAACCCTAGAATGAAGAGATTCTAATGAAACAGTTCCGTATTGTTATGAGATAGAAGTGGTTCCAATAGGAAAACAGGGCTTGTCCATGACTCACCAATTGCACGTAATTATACTTTGAGGTACCTTGGTATTATAAGTTACACCAACCTTTCTGCAACCCTTATAAATTGAAGTACTTTCTTGCTTGTACTTACTTACTTACTGGCTCAATGACTCTATGACTGACTCACGCATTCGGAAGTTTCGAGTCGAAACATTATCCAGTATGTTATAATAATAATAATAATAATAATAATAATAATAATAATAATAATAATAATCTTTCATGTAGGTTTCGCGAACTTTACTTTCATTGGCATGGACATCAAGTCTATAGTTTTTTTTCTTTCTTTTTTTTTGTTTTTGTTTTTCTTTTTAATGAAACGGTTCCGTATAAGATAGATCGTGTCTCATTGTAGAAAAGGTTGCCGTAAGCCATATAAGACACTACTCATTTCTAATTAAACTTCTTCGTATTTTTTTTACTTCAGAACTGACTTATTAAGATTAAGATGTTTCTAACAACTCTTAACAAACTAAAAACCCTAAACAATAACAACATATCTTACTGTTCTGGAAAATAAACGTTCCTCTGATCAACCTGATTTTCTCCCATGAATTAGAGTTTTTAAAAGTATTTTAAAAAATGCATACGCCATATAGTAAAATAACTTCTTTGTCTGGCTTATTGACAATCAATGATTAAAACAGATCATTTAAGAGCAATGAACATATTAATGAGAAAGGGGTGGGGCATACCGTGGTTTAGGTTTCTCAAGTGACCCTTTAGATTTGGCAACAAAGAGAATTACTGTAAATTTGTAACATTCAAGAGGGAAGTCAACACAAAGACTAGTGTTATCCTAATGGCAAAGTATCGTATTGTTTCTTGCAGAATAAGACAATATAATAGGTGGAGAATGCGAAAGGAGTCATCATTGACCTTTAAATAAATCAAAGAAAAAAAATCACAAAGATCCGCATTCGTTTCAAACGCGAACCTTAGAGACTTTCATTGAAGACCGAGCTCCAAGTGAACTAAGAAGTCCAGTATCAGACAGGCGACTTTCTCCACCAATCTCCCCCAATTTTGGGGTTCTCGAAATACCACTGATTTTCATTTTATCTCAACAGCTCTTGCAGTTTAATTGGCTACAGTTTAAACCTACTTATAAGTCAGGTAGTATTACAGCCGCTCTACTGCTTTTAAGATCACTCTTTTACTATCATGTAGTTGCATATAAACAAAGTGCTTGTGGTTTCTTGATATATGAGCAATCAAAATAAACAATCTTGCAGAAAAGTGTAGAGCACTAGATAAGTAAAATACCTCTGAAAAGTGGAGAAAGTCGACAGTCTGGTATCTGCTGAAAATATAATCTTCTCCCCATTGAAAAGCTCTTGTTTGGTTGGGATTTTCTGACAAAAAATAAGTAAACATATACGTATCAATATTTAGTGTATTTCGGGTATAGCATTCCAAATAACCATAAGAAGCAATATACGGTTAACATAAGGTGCATGTATGATGTCACTGAGGGGGAAATAAATTATTTGTTTGTATATTTGTTCTTGCTTTAACGTTCCAGTCAACAGTAACTGTTCAACGGTGGCCAAATTGGAAATGGCTTCGACTGCTATTCTAGATTGGGGTGCCATTTGAAATCCTTTTTTTTGCTCCAACACAGCATACAATACAGCAACGCGAGTGATTTATCTGCATACATCTGACTGACAAATAGTGAATTGTTATTCAACAAATCACGAACTAGAGCTGATCTTTTTTTATTCTAACATACAATAAACAAAATCATTTTAAACCTTCAGTTTCTTAATAACTTTTCGACCATTGCACTGATGAAATTCCGCCAAACTTTTGACGTTACCGCAAATGTCTACACATTTTCAATATTCAATACATGTAGTTAAGAATGTTTTCGATGGAAACTTATGTCATATTCAATAGAAGCAAGTTCCCGGCGGGACTACTTTCGATAGTACAGTAGGTCGCCATTGAAAAAATATCTGGCAGCCATTTTCCATTTCCATTTCAACTAAACGAACGACGAAACTAGGAAAAATACAGATGTCCTCGCAAAATAAATACATAGGGCCTCGGGGAAATAAATGAATAAATAGGGTCTCGGGGAAGATTGACTTAGCCAACCGTGTTACCCTCTCTAAATAAAGGAATTACTTACTTAATTTACTTACACAAAACTTCATTTCATGACAAATGCCTCAAATTTTGGAAGAACGATGATTCAAAAGTGTTTGTACTCCGAATTTCTAACTTTGTTCATGAAATTTCCGATCGCAACGACGCCAAAGTGTCACGTCGACGTCATCAATTTTACTGCAACGTCAAAGTTCTCGCGTACACTAAGGCGAAGCCCTGCGTGTGTTGCAATATGGTGATAAGTCGCTAAAACCGATACCATTTTACATGAAATGTGGCCAAATGAAATGTCTATCAGGACTGGAGATGCCAGGAATAAGCATTTACAAACCTTCCATTGCGTACTTTAGGGTATATACATGTAATGAAAAGGTTACTGAATGAAAATCGTAAACAATTTGGAACTCGTTCATATGGCTGAGATTCACTCGCAAGCTCGTGCGTCCTCGCAATATGAACTCGTTCAGAATAGTTTTCGACATTCATTCAGTAACCTATTATTATTATTATTATTATTATTATTATTATTATTATTATTATAACATATTGTGTAATGTTTTGACTCTAAACTTTCGAATGCTTGAGTCAATCATAGAGTCAATGAGCGAGTCAGTAAGTACAAGCAAGAATCTACTTCAATTTAAAAGGGTTGCAGAAAGGTTGGTGAAACTTATAATACCAAGGTACATACACCTCAAAGTATAATTACGTGCAATTGGTGAGTCACGGACAAGCCCGGTTTTCCTATTGCAACCACTTCTATCTCATAACAAAACGGAACTGTTTCATAAGAATCTCTTCATTCTAGGGTTGATAACCATGCCAATGAACGTATAGTTCCCTAAACGACATAAAAGAGGTATGTAGGCAGAAGCTGGGCACGAATTAGTAACACAATCCGCATCTTGTAAAGCTTGAATGCCCATCTATCCAATAATCCAGGTAATTCTGGTACCGTAGTAACCGGCGTTGTGTTTACTTTTTGCCATAAAATTCTTCCTGTGCATTTTTTGGGGGAAAATCTATCGAGAACGATGCAAACGTCCCACAATCTTGCCTACAAGTCATATCAAAATGCTCGTTTGCTCACATTTTGTGCGTATTTTGGAAAATACGAACAGTTTCTGTAGAAATCGGCCGAATAGGCCTTGGCCGAACCTTGTTTACCAACTTTGAATCGAATGTTTGGAAAAATTATACAAAAACAGTTTTCCGTTCAAGCAGAAATGAAAAGTCAAGTTAATTCTCCATTAGATGCGCGTTTTACTTCATCGCAAACGCTTATATAACATTGAACAAAACAAGAAATTTATTCGCATCGATCAAATTTTGTAGCGAAAGCACCGTAGTAACCGGTGTTGGGCCCGTTTCACCGGCGTCAACGTTGGACAGGGTGTATACGAGAATAAAGAAATAAACTGACACAAAGAATGTTATTTGACTTGAAATGCCGTTATTAGGTTTTCGTTTTAAATGGGACGTTCGCTTCACGCGATCGCTTTGAAAATTGAACACGTGCTCTTTTATTCTTTAAATTAAAAGTCGTACTTGAAGACAAATCATAAATCACACAGCAAATGCTCTAAAAAAATTACATCGTCTCTACAGATTGCGCATTTATTATTCATTGAAAATAATATTTTTATTTCTTAATTCAAAGACCACGATGACAGCAATACAATGATAATTTTGCAATTTATTTTATGACTTTCTTCACATTTCACAGAGTATGCCATAAAATTGGTAATAAGCAAGCGGGGTGGTATTGGCCAGCATCAAAAGTGTAAGCTTCGGAAACATTGATGTTTTCGCACTTCACCCTTTACCCCAACCCCGACAGTCTTTGTCATTGTATCATGATCGAAGCGGTTCTAATAGCACAGGTTATTGACGTTTCAGGTCTTGTGGTATAAAATGCCATAGAGCCCTTTCTTCTGAATCGCTTTATCACATCAGGAAAACAAGTCCGTGAAATGTATACCCACTTATACCAGCAATAAAACAAATAGAACCACAACAAAATTCCGTGTATGTCTTTTAAAAAGATTAGACAGCTGCTTTTAAAATTTGAATTCAAATGCGGTTCACACTCAAATTGGCTCGTCTCGAAAGGCAACAGACCACAGTCGCACTGACATAAAGAATATAGAAAATGACACAACCCACAATCAAATGTCTGGATAGTGTAAGTTACCCTATAATTTTGTTACAGCCTATATTCAGTTATGTTAAATTTCTCACCCATCAGACAAGCATATCCCTTTGTGTGCCTGTCAGAGATTTTTCTGACTCAGTACTAGTACATTTCCGCTGTCTCAAAATGTCAATCATTTCTACATGTATACTTAACTATTAGAAATGTGCACCTTATGTTTACTTCCTAATAAGGAAGTGATAAACTGTGGTGTCAACCGTCAGAACCAAAAATATACTTGCTGGTGTTGATTTCAGTAGTAGTAATCAGCTGCTTTGATGAAAATTTCAAAATTAAATTTTGCTGAGAATGTTATGCGCAAAACATATTGCTGATATAATATTTTTGTAAGGTAAGAGCATATACAAAATATATTTTTCCACTGGTTAATTTGCGTATTGTTTCATTTGCAAACAAAATGGCTGCCTGCATCGCCTATTCAGAGTCAAAATGTTTAAGAGATGAGTGAGAAAAATATTAAAGGATGGTGTTGAGGCATCAACACGGAAATCTCAGGCTCGTTCTTGAGAGACTTGAATAATCTGAAACTTGTCTGAGATTCCCTTGTCCCGCCCTCACCATCATAGATGCTTTTTAGTCCCGTGCAGACTTCAGACATATCGTTGACGAGAAGCCCATAATCCTCTTAATTTCCGGCATGCTACTTACAAGTAGATCAATGTTGTGTCAAACCAAATGAGCCCACTTGCATGTAACAAAGAGCAAGACGGTAAATATTCATTGATCTAAGTAATACATACATACATACATACATACATACATACATACATACATGTACGAGGATGATCCAATAATGATTGAGACTTTTTGAATTATTCCTATGTAAATAAACTTGGCTTATTGTGAATATCTTGTTAGCATTGCTCAATGTATTGTGCACACGAGACACTGGTTAAAATTCACACTAAGACAAATGCCTTCTGTTGCTTAGCAACGAGAGAATGCGAGTCAACTGTCCTTGGCCACGTGGTACCAATGCTTATAAAATGGGTTGCCATGGTAACTGGTGATAAAAATTCCAATCATGGCACACTGTTATTTATAGCGTTTATAAATACCTTTATGCTCTGCAAATATCATTTACATACAGCTGATAATTCAAGTAGGTTGAGCATTTTTGCGAAAAAAGCTGTGTTTTAGTTGTGAAAAAAATCAATGATTTCGGGGGTAGGGGAGAGAAATATCTTATAACCTGAGAAGACATGACACAATTAATTGATTTTAACCTAGAACTGATCAATTATGGGATAAATATTTCACTTGAATTTCAAAAGGGACACTTAGCCCTTTTGTTTTATGTTGCCTAGCAACGATAGAATTTGGAAAATGCTATAAGCCAGAATTCATAGAGGAAAATGGTTGCTAGGCAACCACGTCTCGAGCACTAGAGCAAAACTCGAATTGACCGAAGCAAATTATTTCAGAGATGAATGTTAACACAGGCAATACTCAATTATTATAAGATACCGTTTTTAAAGTTTGTGACATAGCTAGATTTATATAGACTATGTTTGTTCGAATGGGCAAATGGTGGCCATAGATACTGCACGAGTGGTTCTTAAATAACCATAGCAACCAAAGTTGATGAGCAAATTTGATAAAACACGCTCCGCAGAAAGATCAAATGTGTATCTAGTGAACGAAATTAGTTAACTTGAGCCAGTCAACAAGGTTTATAAAACAAGAGAAAAGTCTCAATCATTATTGGATCATCCTCGTAGATCAATGTTGTGCCATGTTGGACGGTGAGAGTAGAACACTGAGTACCAAAAAACGAATGAAGCCACTTGCATATAACAAAGAGCAAGAGAAAGCCAGCAGAATGTTGCACTCTCTTACAGCGTAAATTATTTTGTTGAAACCCAATGTAATTGCACCCACTGCAGTGTGCATGACATGAATATACACATTTAACATCTGTTTAAATGTTTAAATTTAAGTATGTGTGGAATTCAACAATTCTGGTGCTATAGAACAGCATTAACATGCAAGTTGTTGTTAGCTTTGTGTTTCTTTTATTTTTGTGTTTCTTTTTGTTTAAAATCATTGAAAGTTAATTAAAGGGTGATATAATTAATTGTTAACATGTACTATAAAGTAGCAAGTAGAATTTGCAGTGCTTGTAACCCTGTAAGACACAAACCAGCATGCACAAGCCGATGCAAAGTATATGGTTATCTTTTTACAATTAATATAACAAGTTCTGTACAGTATTAAAGTCTAAAACCGTGCCTCTGGCAATGGTTTTTCGCAGACACTTTTGCATGGAGGAAGATAGGAAAATTATAATATGTTCATGTAAAAATCTAATCTTGATCTGAGTTTGTCCTATTAGGACCTGCAAACATTTTTAAAATTGATTTTATAGCCAAAATGAATTCCGTACAGGGGATTTTGCATTGGTAAGGGAGATAATCCGTGATCATTAAAATGCATATTTTTTTAGATTTTGTTTTACTGGATCATGAAGGGTTCATCTCAGGTATTTCATTTGTGTAAACTTATATACATGTAATGTTTCGATCAATCATTATAAAATACTAAGAATTCTAAAATTTTGCGGGGAAATATTTACCTCCCTTCCATGAAATTTTTGTACATCTCTAATCAAAAACGTTTTTGACCAGAACTTTTATTTGATTTTCAAAATTTTCCATGCACATTTTGCGACAAACTAAATACTCCCGGCCCCGATAGCTCAAGTGGTAGAGCGTCCGCTTCGGGATCGGGAGGTCGCAGGTTCGATCCTCGGCCGCGCCATACCAAAGGCGTAAAAAATGGTACTGGTAGCTCCCTTGCTGACGCTCGCAATAAAAGGGTAGTTCCAGGAAGATACAAGAAGGCAGGTAAGTATCTGTTAAGGATATTTAATAGCTCATGAGCTAATGCTGTCTGTTAAAAACGCGACGTTAAATAAAGCTTCTTTATCTTTATCTTTATACTCCATTGTGTCAGGAAATATTTCGTTTGCATTTAAACAGTTGTAAAATATCTGCCAAAAACCATTGTCAGACACTAGGAAACACACTTTAGTACTGGGAGGTGGCATTGCCTTGACTGAACTAACAAGAGCGGCGGCGTATCCTTATTAAATGAGCCGCCTCGTGGGAAAACCAACAATGTGGTTTCCGAACAGGTCCGACACAAACCGGCCTGTACAGTCACAGAAGGTGGCTAGAAGCTTGAAATTTCGGATTTAAGAAGAAGAGGAATTGCACTATCCGTGTAGCGAAAACAAAGACGCTGATCAGCTTCGCGGTTACCGCGAAGCTGATCTGCGTCTTTGTTTTCGCATATGCAGATTGTTGGTTTTCTTATGAGGCGGCTCATTTATTGATTCTATCCCTATGATACAAAACTTTGGAAATACCCCTATTCATTCCATAACTTTTATCTAACATGTTCAATATGTATATGGTGTCTGAAAATGATGTATGTCTTGGTAAAGTAATCTCATTTGTTACATCTATCTCGCTGCTACCAGACATAGTGTCAAACTGAAAAGACAGATATGCTTTTTATCCATGTCATGTTGCTTAAGTGATTTCCAGAGACCCCTCCTAGGCACGATGCAAATTATATTATATAAATAGCTTCAATGTCTAGAATCAAAAATAAGTTTTGACGTCGAAAATTCTATACGAGCATGTTCAATTCAGATTTCGCTGATCTTGTGGTGCCATAATTGTCAATTTTAAACATGCCAAACCGCTCATTTCCATCACATGTAAAGCTGAATATGTTAAAGCATTTTGTATAATGTTCTTAGCAATTTCGGCGTGGTTAGCAAAACCAGA
This sequence comes from Rugalucina vietnamica, assembly GCA_964017185.1. Classification (NCBI taxonomy): domain Eukaryota; kingdom Metazoa; phylum Mollusca; class Bivalvia; order Lucinida; family Lucinidae; genus Rugalucina; species Rugalucina vietnamica. The sequence continues at coordinate 39,727,267 of OZ024880.1, forward strand.
AACGTCCTTAATTGAGTTGTCGAACTGAAAATACAAACGTAATTAGCATAAAGGAACTATGCATCAAATCAGAATCACTGTAGCAAACATGTCAGTGGAATTATGAAAGCTCTGAAGGATCATAACCGCAAGCGAATATATACCCATTGAGGTGTTATAATTTGTTGTGCCCAAAATGACCATTGATACTTTATATGGAATCAGAATCATAAGAACCGATGGGCATCTTAAAGACACACATTCATTACTATTTCGGTTTATTTTCACGTTTCAATTTCATTGCCACAAATTCTTGACAATATGGGTGCGTGCGCACTGTGGGCATATAAATTCTGCCACCATCTTTCACCATGATAGCGTTAGTCTAAGTGGGTACTAATATATATGGGTACTCAAAATTAGGGGTATTCAAAATTTGATAGCACTTTTAAAATTTTTGAAACTATCCTTTTTATTTTCTCAAATTTTGGGCAGTTGAAATTTGTGGTCTTCAAATTTGTTGGTACCCAAAAATGTGGGTACTCAAAAGTGTGAATATAATGAAATATCAAATCTTGTAGGCACCTAGAATTGGTGGCAAATAATAATATAATAGATATTTTAGAGATGTTACCACACAAAAGTTTAGGTATGTGAAATATTCAATGAGTCTTCACGTTTGAGTGTATTCGAATTAGTGGGTATTCAAAAGTACATATTATAAATATCTGTGGATATTGAAATGTTGGAAACTAATCTTGTTGTTACACAAAGCATTGACATATTATGTTAGACTGTTAGTCTTTACTATAAGAGTGCTCACAAAATTCAAAATCGCATAAAAATGTGGGTATTCAGATAATGCTGGTCCATGAAATTTCGAGTCAAGACTTGAAACCATTTGTATGAAATTATTGTGGTCTTGTGGTACTCATAAGTTCGTTAGTGTTTATTTGTATGTACATGTATTCCTAAATTGTGGAATTTCACACTTTTGGTGGGTACTCAACATGTGGGTACCTAAAATATTTTGTTAAAAATGCAGAAAGTATGCACATGCATATGTATTGAAATTCTCAATATTAAAAAAGCCACCTTAAAATCTTTATAGACTCAGATCAGTGTTTCTTTTAGTCTAATCCCTTTTTTGATTTTGAAACAAAGTCAAAATCAGAGGCAAACGATAATATTTCATCTAATGCTTGGCCGCTATCTTTTTTTCTCACTGCTACAAAAGCAATTATCTTCTTTATAAAAATTTATTGTGACAAGCTAAATGATTAAGAAAAAACAGCAAAAACTCTGAAAACTGGCGATGGATATAAATGTGTCATTGATCTAAGTCATACATACATGTAGATCAATGTTGTGTCATGTTGGATGGCGAGAGTGAACCCACTTGCATACTATGTTAGTAACAAAGAGCAAGATAAAGCCAGCAGGGTGTTGCGCTCTCTTACAGCGTAAAGTATTTTGTTGAAACCCAATGTAATTGCAACCACTGCAGTTTGCATGGCATGAACAGACACATTTAACATCTGTTTCCATGTTCAAATTTAAGTATGTGTGTAATTCAACAATTCTGGTGCTATAGAACAGCATTAATATACAAGTTGTTGTTAAATTTGTATTTCTTTCATTGTCTCTTATTGTTGTTATTATGCAAATTGTGAAGTTAATCAAGGGAATGACATAATTAATTGTTAACATGCACTATAAAGCAGCAAGTAGAATTTGCAGTGCTTGTAACCCTGTAAGACCCAAACCAGCATGCACAGGCTGATGCAAAGTAGATGTTGCATGGCTATCTTTTTACAATTAATAGAACAAGTTTTGTGTGTTAAAGTCAAAAACCTTGCCTCTGATAATGGCTTTTCGCAGAAACTATTGCATGGAGGACGATAGCAAAATTATTTTCATGTAAAAATCTTGTTCTGAGTTTGTCCTATTAGGACCTGCAAACAGTTTTAAAATCGATATGCGGATAAAAAATTTATGGCCAAAATGAATTTTGTATAGGGATTTTGCATTGGTAAGGGAGATAATCCATGATCATGAAAATGCATATTTTTTCGAAATTTTTACTCGATCATGAAGTGTTCGTCTCGGGTATTTCATTTGTGTAATTTTATACATCTAATGTTTTGAACAATCATTATATAAAATTTTGCGGGGAATTATTTACCTCCCTTCCATGAAATTTTTGTACATCCCTAATCGAAAATGTTTTTGACCAGAACATTTTATTTGATTTTCAAAAATTTTCCTGCACATTTTGCGACAAACTAAATGCACCATTGTGTCAGGAAAATATTTCGATTACATTTAAACAGTTGTAAAAATATCTGCGAAAAACCATTATCAGACACTAGGAAACACACTTTAGTACTGGGAGGTGGCATTGCCTTGACTGAACTAACAAGAGCGGCGGCGTATCCTTATTAAATGAGCCGCCTCGTGGGAAAACCAACAATGTGGTTTCCGAACAGGTCCGACACAAACCGGCCTGTACAGTCACAGAAGGTGGCTAGAAGCTTGAAATTTCGGATTTAAGAAGAAGAGGAATTGCACTATCCGTGTAGCGAAAACAAAGACGCTGATCAGCTTCGCGGTTACCGCGAAGCTGATCTGCGTCTTTGTTTTCGCATATGCAGATTGTTGGTTTTCTTATGAGGCGGCTCATTTATTGATTCTATCCCTATGATACAAAACTTTGGAAATATCCCTATTCATTCCATAACTTTTATCTAACATGTTCAATATGTATATGTTGTCTGAAAATGATGTATGTCTAGGCAAAGTAATCTCATTTGACACATCTATCTCGCTCCTACCAGACAGATTGTCAAACTAAAAAAGCTAAAAAAAGACAGATATGCTTTTTATCCATGACATTTGGCCTAAATGATTATCCGGAAACCCCTCATAGGCATGATGTATATTATATAAATAGCTTCAACGTCTCTAATAGAATCAAAATTAAGTTTTGACGTCGAAAATTGTAGACGATGTTCAGTTCAAATTTCGCTGGTCTTGTGGTGTTATTGTCAATTTTAAACCGGCCAATCCACTCATTTTCATCACATTTAAAGCTGAATATGTTAAAACATTTTGAATAATGTTCTGAGCAATTTTGCGAAACCAGACACGTCATTAATTGAGCTGGTCGTAATACCCAAATGTACTAAACTTACAAACGAACTAGGAAACAAATCAGAATCGCTGCCGCGAACTTGTCATCAAATTATGATCATTCTGCAAGCGAATGTTTACCCCACATTCAGTGTATTAATAAAACGAATAAATGAAAGACTGTTAATTAATTTCCGTTTATGGATTAAAAGCAATAAAAGGCATTATGCATATCTCAGAAATGATATTTGCTTTATAAGCGTCGCTGCATTTTGTGTACGAATACTAAAATAACCCGTTGCGATGTTCATTACAGTAGGATCAAGCAGTTTTCTAACTCAACAAACAATCAGGATCCTGCCTTAAAGTTAAGGAAGACCTCAGTTAAGGTGACGATGTTTGACGCGATAAAAATCAATGCCTGTTTTTACAAAAAATATACAGGTGTGTAAAATTAAATGTCATTTACATAATAAAGCCGAGAAGTTTGATTTTTGTACGTTTTAGATGCACCTTTTTGGATGCTGAAATTTGTCACCTTAGCTAAGGACTTCCTTAACTTTAAGGCAGGATTGTAACTTTTTTCGCACACAATGGCACTTCAGCAAATGCGTTACAAGATACCACCCGAATACTCCTCCTCTCTTCCCAAAATACATTTTTTTTACAACATAATAGCTGATAAATCGAGTTGGGTATTGTTAAAAAGCTTGATTTTATATTTTTCGTCCATTACATGCAACCTATTGTCGCCCAGCACCTTATGCAGTAACAGGCATCCCTAAGCGTGAGAATGCACGTTAGAAGCAAAAATGCAATACCGATTATCAAACAAGCCTCAACTTGATCATCCTCACCTTCACTGAGACTAAAAGAATCTATGGTGGGGTTGAGGCCGAGACAAGGACATCTCAGGCAAGTTTTCAGATTATTCAAGTCTCATCCGAGGCTCTGCCGAGGATGAGACTCGAAAAATCTGAAAACGTCTTAGCCTGAGACTTCCTTGTTGAGGCTTCAACACCAGCATTGATTATTTTTCTCATCCTTCTTTACAGCATTTTTACTCTGAATAGGCTTCAAGTTCTGTCCAGGCGGCCATTTTGTTTGGGCATAAAATAATATGCAAATTAGCCAATAAAAAAAAAAAAAAATGAAAATAATTTTGTATATGTATGCACTCACCTCACAAAAATATCAAATCAGCATTTTGTTTTGTTCACAATTAGCTTATCTTATTTTTATTTTTTTTATTTATTTATTTTTTTTTTTAAGATTTTTATCAAAAGATAAAAGTGGGCGATGATCAGGAAATGGCGCAATCAGAAAGAAACTCCCATTCCACAAACCGAGGGGTGAAAAAAAAACACATTTAGGTACATATACCAAGAAAACATATCGTAAGCCGAGTGAGCAGCTATTCCCCAATAGGCAGCCACTCAGTTCCCCGAACTTAACTAAAGATATGAAAACGTATATAAGGCTCAAACAGCACAAAAATAGACTCCAAAACACAATCCAATAAGAACCACAACAGAAGTATATCGCATTGGAACGATCAGTAATATAAAATTACTGGGGGGCTTAAACCGGTTTTACAGGCGCCTAACCTCACCCTCATCTTCTGCAGTGTTTCACAACATTCAGTTAGTTGTTCGGTCCTCGTGGTGTATCTCTAACTAGTCAATGAATCGTCATGGACAAACGAATAAATCACGATAACCACCCTGATGAATCAAAAACGAGGACTCAACAGATTCAGTAAGCTGTCCGACGATGGAGATCCCTGGGCGCCGAATAACTTACTGAAACCCGGAGCAAAACACTAGTTGAACTCCGGTGGGCAAAGCAACAGGCAAGAAGCTCCGCAAAGCAGCAAAAGCAGCAGACTACAATTACTCTTGATATCTCCTGACAGCTGACATCCATCTCGTCACTTCCTTTTATAGAAGCCAACATGAGGTGTGCATTTCTATTAGCTAAATATAGAAATGATTGGCATTTTAAGACAGCTGAAATGTACAAGTACTGAGATAGAAAAATCTCAGACAGGCACACAAAGGGATATGCTTGTCTGATGGATGAGAACATTGTTGCTTTTGAACATAGTCAGTATTGTTGCATATATCTGTAAACATCTGACGTAAACCGACAGAGCCATGGCAAAGCTGCAGGGTTCAAAAACGACCTTGCTTTGGTCATAAGTATTCGTGTACATGCGTATGTCTCGGATACGAGTAATGCGTGAATTTAATTCGAAATCTTAGCCTGCTTGCTAAAAGGAAATTACAGGCTGCATTTCAAGAAGTCCTCTAGCCATTGTTTCACTGTTACCTTATTGTTGGAAAGTCACTTCATTAGACTTAAACGTTTGTAAGCATAAATTACGAAGAAACATTGAAGACAACAACAACAACAACAGCAGCAGCAGCAACGTACAAACGTCGCGTCAAGAAATGCCTTCATAATTATAACGTTAAAATCGACATAACTTACGACGTTTTATAATTGAACGTGAATTTTTAGGTTTTGTTCTGAAGAGCAGTACATATTTCTTCAAGTTTCTCACACAGTGTCATAGTAGCATTGTAAAAGCGATGGACGAAAAAGAAGTAGAGTGATTTATGTACCGACAGTAAAGGCTTTTACTTTTACCATGTTTACAGTAATAAGCAGCTCGAGTAGCAACAACAACGTCCACGACGACATCACCACATCAACCACCACCACCACCACCACCAACAACAACAACAACAACAACAGCAGCAGCAACACTTTAATGTTTATCATGGCACAAATGAACATGGAATGAAAAGGTTGAGCATTGACATGTTTTCGTTTTCAAATTCAAGTAGGTGCTAAATTTTACAAGAAGGAAGCCATTTCATACAATTAACATTCGAGTTTTACGAGTTGCAGTTTGTAAAATGAAACGTGCTTTTTAACCATATGCAAATACTTTTAACTACATGTAATTAAATGAACATTAAGAGCTGGCAGAAAAAATGAGATTCGCTTGCGCAGTGTAACGCTAGTCTGGAACTAAAACTGCCATTAAAAGCTGTGATGCCAAATTTAACCACTCTTACCAGGTCAGTTTATCCGTTCAACTTCCACGACTGCTGTTACTTCATCTCTGATCTGTACATTGGCTTGCTTTTGTTTGGTAAGACTAACTTGATGACCACATTAATGGGAAAGAGCTGTTAACCCATATTTGACCAACGGATTTTCCCATCATTATCATTTGGTTTAGTCCACTGTCATTTTTAGGGGCGTCAGGAGTGATTTTTAAGTTTTATTCAATTTTTCGATGAATTTTCGTTAAGCAAACAGAAGCCCCAGATGGGACGCCGCGTTCTGCGGCGTCACATCTGGGGTTATGCTGTTGCCTATGTCCCACAAAAAGGACGCCAGGCTTAAATGAGTTAATGGGAAAAAGCTGGCAGTCTTGCTCATTATGCATTTTGTTTTCAGTGATGCCCGTCTCTTTTCCGTCCAGCGTCTTGGTTGAGATTTTCTTTTCATTTTGATCGCGCCAATTCCTGGTTTGGGTTTATATTCATTTATTTTGAGATCTTAGCTGTCACTAACGTACATTTGCCATAAAAATAGCTTCTCAACACAGAGAAAGAATCACGAAACCGACAAAGAAAAATGTAACTGTCGTCAAAATTAAAATACATGTACTAAGCAATGGCATTGGACCTTCACAATAACAGCAAACCACTGTCCTGAATAAGAACATATGCATGGTATTTATCATTTACTAGAAAGTTGATCATGTTAACCACATCAGTTTCATTTCTTTTCAATCAAGAAGAATGCATTTCACAACATGATTTGTCTTACATATTCGACACGGGACTGGAGGGGGGCAATGTTTCTGCATAGGTATTTTGTACATGTAAATAACCATGATATTCAATATTGTCTTGTAGTCCAAAAGTTATTATTTGTTTTGCTAAAAAAATGAAGTCTGTAAATGAAGCAGATCATGTTGGAGGTATGTTGTTCAAATGCCAAATGTCATTATGCGGTTGTACCTCGATGACAACTTGAACAGAGATTTGGTTCTTAAATGTCAACTTATCTGAAATAGTAAATCCTTTTGTGAAACATTGGATATAACTCCACATGAAAAGGTACATGTAGGCAGTGATCAGGAAAAGACGCAATCAGAGAGAAATTCCCACTCCAAAAATCGAGGTGAGAAAAGACTAAACTGACAATTAGATACCTATACTTAGAAGAAAGCATATCGTAAGCCGAGTGAACAGCTATTTCGCAATAGGCGGCCACTCAGTAACCCGAACTTAACTAAAAATATGAAAACGTACAAAAGGTTCAAACAGCACAAAAATTCGACTCCAAAACATAAAACAAATAGAACCACGACAGACGTATCGCCTTGGAACGATCACTAATACAAAATTACTCACCCTCGTCTTCTGCAGACTCCATTTAGATTTGAGAAAAACTGCCTATATAAAAATCAATAAAAATGATTTTCCTAGAATCTATATGCAGCTATTGAATTGAAATCACACCTCAGTTGTTCCCGTATTTAACATTATTTAATAAGATGGAAATATGGAATATTTTCACGGTTATTTTAACAAGAAGAATATAGGAATATTGTACGAGCATGGTTTATTAATTGTGCCTTATTGCTGCATTGATTTGTAAGAACTTGATGAAGTATACACCACTGGCTTATCCCCCGTCACGCAGTGGAGTACGCCATCACTTTCAAATAGTGAGAATCTTAAAACATCAGGAAAGCATGTCCGTGGAATGTATACCCCCTTAAACCCCACTTTTATATGTTAAAACAAGGGTTTGCAGAGGTAAACCTATTTTTCTTATTTTTGTTCCAAAACAGAAATTGCGGGTACTCGTTAGAACCGCTTCGGCGAGGCGGTTCTAACGTGTACCCTTAATTCAATGTTTTGAGCAAACATTTCAAAATTAACCAAATTTGTGACACCCATCTAAAGTAAATATGAGCCGCCTCTTGAGAAAACCAACAATTTACATATGTGAAAACAAAGGCGCAGATCAGCTTAGCAGTAACTGCGAAGCTGATCAGCGCCTTTGTTTTCGCTACACGGACAGTACAATTCCTCTTCAAAATTTCAAGCTTCTAGCCTGCTTCTGTGACTGTACAGCCTGATTTGTGTTAGACCTGTTCTGACTCCACATTGTTGTTTTCTCACGAGACGGCTCTTATATGAGTTGTTGCAGTCTGGTAGCTATCGACAATGTCTTCCACGTGACCCTACTCTACAAATAGCGCTGAGAGATCGTAAACTTTTTTCTTGTTATTTTGTACATTTACTTCCATGAACTTTCATGTAGCTGTCGCTGTCAACGTGCAACACAGGACAACGAATATGGATCCATTAATGTCGCCTTCCTTTAAAGACTGTTAATTAATTTCCGTTTATGGATTAAAAGCAATAATAGATCTCATGCATGTTACAAAATGTTTCATTTACAAATGTAGCGTCGCTGAAATCTTTATTAAGAGACGAAAATAACCCGTAATGGTGTTCATGAAAGAAAAAGCTGCTTTTATTGATATAAAAATTCACATACTGGCATCTATCTATGTTTTGGGAATAATTTCTTTAAAAAGGTTCCCAAATTGGCAACATTGCCTACAAAGTTGTCTGGTACATACGACTTTTACAATCAAAATAAATCATGTCGCAAGGTGACAGTGTAAATTGCTTTAAATTTACAGCTCTGGAAGTTTTGGAACGGTATCCTCAAATTAGCTGATGAGAGGGCGTTGTTACTAAATCTGTCTATAAAAAAATCATTACTCCCGTTCACTGTGAATGCGCGTACAGCATATCAGTACAATGTACATGTATCTAGTCACAAATAATACGTTTCAGGACACAAATGTCCTTTACTGGACGCAAAATAGTCTAATACTGGACGCTCAAGTTAAACTGGACGCAAAAACGTTTGTTGGTTCGATGTTCGGAATCGTATGCATATGTCATATTTCATTTTACTTCGACACACCATGTTCCTCTTTTATCAATTTGTTTCTGTTTTTATTGTTCATGTATTATTTTTCATGTTTCGAATGATGAACATGCGCTTATCGCTTTCATAGGTCTGTTCAGTACACATCGCTTTCTTGATGAGCATTACTCAGCTGCTTTATGAAATGAGCCTCGACGCGAGAAAACCGGTCTTCGGGATTTCCGACCAGGTCCGACACAAACCGGCCTGTACAAGCTTAGAAAAAAGCTAGAAGCTTGAAATTTCGGATTTAAGAAGAAGAGAAATTGTACTATCTGTGTAGCGTAAACAAAGGCGCTGATCAGCTTCGCGGTTACCGCGAAGCTGATCTGCGCCTTTGTTTTCGCCTAGGCAAAAATCTTGTTTTCTCACGATGCGGCTCAAATCATTTTGACTTGTAACAATACTGCGATGAGGTTTAACGGTCCTCTGTGGAAACGACTATTTCATCATGTAATGTAACACACGATAGTTACATCATACTGTATTATATTCTAAATAACAAATGTCTGAGAATCTACTTTATATAAGTCTACATCAGACAAGTTGATCAATGTTATCAATGTTACAACTCCCTCGAGTCATTCTAAAAATTACTTTTGAACAGGAAATGATGGAATGTCGTCTGAACAAATTCATATGAAATGCTGTATTATATAGCTCGGCAAATAGGTCACTGTATGGGCGTTACCTCATGAATACATTATTGGGTATGGTCTACTTTTGACCTAGGTAAAAGTTAAAGGTATACAGTTGAAAGATTCAACCCATATGTTTTCCGTTAGAAAATATACATGAAATACGACTGTCTAATTCACTGGATTGGACAAAACACAGGTAGCTGATCTTTAACGGTAAAAATGTGACAGCCCTCTAGGCTGACTGAGTTCAATTTTCCTATAATCTCCCTACTTGAACAGATGGACTAGCCGACCACGCCCAGATATGAATATTAAAGTTGCCGCCCATACATTGACCTATTTGCCGAACTATACATGTAGCCATCCAGAAGCGGACTCGCGTGTTTTTCTTCTTCTCGTTGAAGTGCTAAACCGGTGGATCCAGCATTGTCTCGCTGCAGGTTAAAACTATATACACACAGCGAGTGGCCCATTCTGGTTAAAAACAAGCTTAAAACAGGATAAAAAAATCTTGGGGTCTATGGCTGATATACCTGCTTTGAGTACATTCAGGGATTGCAGCAGTCAGTTCTTTGGGCAGCTGGTCCCACAGTCTGATGGTTGACCAGAGAAAGGAGTTCTTGAATGTGTTGGTCCGGCAGTATGGTATCCTGTATTTGTACTGATGGCCTCTTGTAGCAGAACCAAGAAGTTGGAGGTGTGGTGCAGCTGACATGGCCACCATCATTACGAAAACTTGCCCATGCAATAAACAGAGATTTTTCGAGCTTTAAAAATTGTAAATTTTCAGCTGAAAATTTTTGATATTTTTTTATTTTTGCTCAAAACATAGATTGTGGGTACACGTTAGAACCGCCTCGGCGAGGCGGTTCTAACGAGTACCCACAATCTATGTTTGGGAGCAAAAATAAGAAAAATAGGTATACCCCTGCATACCCCAGTTTTGTTATATAAAAGTGAGGTATAAGGGGGTAAACATTACACGGACATGTTTTCCTGATGATGGCATGTACTGTCTGGAACATTATAATGGTCTTGGCTTGCGTTCACTGTCATAAGCGTACGTGGGCCACTGTTATAAGCGGACTTGCGTCTACTGAGCAAGCATATAAATGCAAGGGGCAAAGTTTTATCACAGCTGCTAAAGTAAGACAAAGTATCACGCTCTGTTGAACTGAGGATCGTGTGCAATGTATTACTTTCAAAGCATGTTTTTCTTCTGATTGTCAGCGGTTTTCTGGCGGGGAAGCGTTTTTTTGTTTTTGTTTTTCTGGCCTAGTATATCGTTTATATCTGATCATATTATCTATTTCTGTTTCTGGTCATTGTATACTTTGTGTACCTTCAATTCTTACAAACGGTGACATCTGTTGACACCTGGACCATGTTATTGAACATAAACTCCTTGTACATTGAAATCAGATTGACCATTCAACTGACACGGTTCAAGTGGAATTTAGATATCAATTTGAAATTGAGACAGTCATGTTATATGCTTGAAGGCTGCTGAAAGCTGAACAAGATTTGGATGACAGGTCAACAGGGATACGATAAGGACATGCAGAAGAAACATGTCACTTAAGCATTCTTGATGATTTGAAGAGACAACAACATTGGACATTTCAAATTACTTTATTGAAACAAGCCATTTTCTAAAAATAAATAAGTATATAAACAACTGGGCCCAGTTGTTCAAAACTAACGACGTCGTTAGTTAACGTTTCGTTAAAATTTAAAACATAAATATTACAAATACACTGTTATTTTTTGTTGAAAAAATGTGCAAAGGATTCTCACATTTTTTCAACAAAAAAAAAAAAAAAAAAAAAAAAAAAAAAAAAAAAAAAAATAACAGTGTATTTGTTACTTTAGCTGATATTTGCTTCACAAATTTATGTCGTTAAGCTAACGATGCTTTGAACAACTGGGTCCTGGAGTCTTATCATAAAGTTACTGCAGTTTTCAGATAATAATATATCAGAATATTGTTTCTGAAACTGCGCTGGTCTAGAGCAAAATGAATGGAACGGTAGTTATTAGTCCTATATACAAAAAAATTGGGAGGAAATGTCTCATTTGAACTCGGAATGCGAGTGCATGTATGATTTCTTAAAAAAATACTGTACTCGTGGCATGACATACAATAAAACACGAATAGGCTGATGTTTTTTTTTAATGAATTTTAAAGAAAACGTAAGATTTAAATGCTTTAATCATAATCTGTTATGGAAACATTTATACATTTTCAACAATCTATTGCAACGAACTTGTGCATAGCTGTATGTTTGTCTTGCAAAGGGATAAACATATGGCAATAATATATATTTAAAAGGAATATGTCAAATAAAGCTCAAAAACAATAACAGAATACCACTAAAATTGTTATAAATTGTCAACCACAAGGGTGTACTTAACAGTCGCGTTTCTTAAAGTTATGCAAATGGCTTCATTCGCAATAAAATAAGTTGATTATCTGCTACCAAAAGTAAATGAATAGGGGAAAGTCTGCATCTGCTGATAATAGGTATTGGAAAGGCACAGTACTAATTTCCCCCATACCGATAACATGTGATGACGTAGCAGACCTGAAACGGTGTTACTATAAATAGAAACGGCTCATGGGATAGGTAAATCGCACCTCTGCAGCGCCATTAGACTTATAAAGTCTGATGAGATGAAATTTTATTCATATTCATCCTTTAGAACTTTATAATATGACTGCAATAGCTATTCTTCTCAAACACTTCACTTCTCTATGGCTATCAGTAGATGTTTGAGTCAGCTTAGTATAAAATGTGGAGTGGCATATTAGCTTAAGATAAAATAAGGCATGGATAGTTGGTATGGAATCTAAAGACAACATCTACGACTGATATCAGTCTACAGCGCCATCTGTATCGCACAGCAGGCATAAAATTGGCCATAATTGAACCTGTTGTTAGACCAATTATTTGTTAATATGTATGTTCTGTCAAGGCCGTTATCATGAATTCCAATGACGCAGTGCACTATGATTCCTATAGAGAAAACTGAAAACATGTTGCTGGCAACGGCTATGTTAATCGAGACCAGAATTGCAATATTTCCTTCACGTGAAGACAGTTTAGTAAAGCTGACTATATACATCGTATCAAGGACTTTTCTGTGTAGAAACTTCTTGTTTGTATACTTATAAAACGCATGCATTTAAAATACGAAATTCAACAGAAGCATGTTCTATGCCGACATGGATAGTACAAAAATGACTGAATCAGCAAATCTTTCAAATACATGCAAAACACATGTGCGACTTTCAAAAGTTAAGATCAGCCATGATATTCGCTAATGCATGAAGTTGAAAATCGCGAGCAAATCACACATTTTGAGTTCACAACTTTGTCATAACGTTATTGTCTTTCATTAATTATATGAGCCGCCTCGTGGGAAAACGAACAATGTGGTTTCCGAGCCCCGACACAAATCGGCCTGTACAGTCACAGAAGATGGCTCGAGGCTGGAAATTTTGGATTTAAAAATTAGAGAAATTGTACTATCCGTGTAGCGAAAACAAAGGCGCTGATCAGCTTCACAGTTACTGCGAAGCTGATCCGCGCCTTTGTTTTCGCATATGCAGTTTGTTTGTTTGTTTTCTCACGAGGCAGCCCATAGTTCAGACAGATGCTCGCTGATATACACCCCTTTATGATGCAATTATTCAAATTCAATTTTAAAGATTTGTCGTAACATGTATAATGCTCCTTTAGGATATGTTGGTTGATATTTAAATATTTTATTAACATTCATTTGTATATATCGCTATACCACCACAATTGCTTTTGGTTATCGCTGATTATCAGGTACATGTTAATTATCATTTATAAGAGTCCATGTAATCGTTGATTAACTCCTGCTGCTATCTCGACATGTTCTCTTCGCAATGACTCGTCTAATTATAGAACAAATTTCTGCGCGGGAAGCCAGGGAAATTAGTCACACGTGTTTCCTCAACATATTGCCGATGCAGGCTTTCGCCTTCATAGGCTTTTGCTGCTACCAAAAATTGGAAACATGCTGATATCCTAGTGTCAGTCCGCACATGCCAGAAATAAGAAAGATTACCAACAGTGAAAAATGAGTTCTGAAGATAATGTGAACATCGTGCATTGGAAATATTTTCATGATCAAACAGTAACGAAAGAGGCGACACGGAGGTTACAGAGAATTAAAATACTAGCAGATTTACACTGATTTAAACAAAACACCAATTTCGGATTTCCCATAAATAGAAACTATTTCAAATCATTAACTTCCGCCTGCATAAAACTTAAGAAGACAAACAGCACCAAGTAAATGCTGCATTGTGCCATACACGTGAAAACGGGTGCAACAGCCGCTGCCTTTCCCTTAACTCTTTCACCTGAAGGCAATAAAGTAGCATCCGTATTATTTTGTTTGGTCAATTGCTATAGGCTCTATAAACAAGAAAACCATACAGCGCGTTGACACAAATACGCCAACAGAGAAATGTATGAATGCTAGAATTTCTAATGAATACTAGAATTCCTGAAGTGTTTTATGACATTCGCGATAAGGTTAAACACCGCCTGTATGCAAAACTTTAAAGGCATTTACGCTTTTGAACAGTTTCTCCAGTCCTTTTAATCAATAAATTAATCTCGCTCTTAATTCGCTCAATAAATGTATCATTGTTTAATGGAATTGCAATATGGAATATTTTCAAGGTTAATTTAAAGAATAAGAAAATCGAGCATGTTCGAGCATGGTTTATTAATTTTGCCTTTTGCTTAAAAGTGAAACATGGTTGACAAAATGTTACACATAAAAGTGGTAGAATGAAACAAACTATCGGGACATTGGTATTATCAAAGTGCATTACATGATCACAAATATAACTTGAATTCATTAATGCCGCCTTTGTTAATTAATTTCCGCTTATAGACAAAAAGCAATAGTAGAACTCAGACATGTTGCGTAGTTGATGTAAGCATCGCTGCACTTAGTGTAATATGTTATCATTGTTCTAAAGTTTCGAAGATGCATAATGATTAGACTAGGAGAGTAACAGCAAAAGTTAGAGCTGTACTGTATCGTAAAAAGAACATTTGTAATGGCATTTTCAGAATAAGAGGTCAAAAGTGAGCAAGTGCATATGTCACAGAAGTATTTTTTTTCCTTTTCCATGTTATTAGCACTATGGTTTATCTGTCGGCAAATGTCTATTAGATTATGTATGAACGGAGGGGCACAGGGACAGGGTATACAAGAAGCTCAGCTGGTGAGGACACATTGAAAAAATGATCTTTATCAAAACGAGTGTTTAACGCATACAGTCATGTGAGATAATCCCGCTTGATATAACTAATCTGTACCAAAGCCTTTTTGTCTTTAAATTACTGAGACTGGTAAAAGGAATGATATCATTTCGACGTTAGTGACAGTTTAGGTGTTGGGACATAAGAAAGTTATGGGCAATTTAACATGCAAAAAGTGGTTTTATGGGCGCCGCCATTTTGTTTATTGGGTTATTTTTCATATTTTTATTAAAATCAAAATAACCACTGAACCCAATTATAATAAATACTTCTTCAAGCATTGAGTTCAGCTAGTAATACATTCTGGAGAAAGATTTTTTAAAATCGCCTGAGATATAGAGCAATAAGAGCAATTTGAAAATATTCAAAATGGCCGCCAGGAATCTACTTTTGGTAATGCATGGAGTCTAAATTAAAACTGAGAAAATCAAATTAAACGATTTTTCCCGAATATTTTCGTATCAAACTTTGATAGCTGTTTATTTCTAGTAACAGGCAATATTGTTAATCGAATTGGCACACATTCTATGTTAAAGGAAGCTTTTAATTTTGATTTTATCCTAATTTTTTAACCTCAACCAGAAAACAAAATGGCGGCCGTCCATATTTCATACTTAATTACCCATAACTTTCTTATTAGACCACCTAATTTCATCAAATTTATATCAAAATGCTTGGTTTTGAAAGCTCTTGAATATGAAGTACATATAAATTTGGGGTACCAAAACACTTTAAGTACTGCTCTTGAATTTTGGAACGAAATGTCTCTAGCTAATTAGACCATTTACAGGCGTGAATTCGAAGCATCGTTAATAAATGAGCCTCCTCGTGGGAAAACCAACAATGTGGTTTCTGAACAGGTCCGACGCAAACCGACCTGTACAAGCACAGAAAAGAGTTAGAAGCTTCAAATTTCGGATTTAAGTAAAAGAGGAATCGTACTATCCGAGTAGCGAAAACAAAGGCGCTGATCAGCTTCGCGGTTACCGCGAAGCTGATCTGCGCCTTTGTTTTCGCCTAGGCAGATTGTTGGTTTTTCCACGAGGCGGCTCATTTATATATACCACTTGAGTATATTTTAAAGCTGCGACCGAGTCCCGGATTATTCAAAATTTCGAGCTAGATTTTAGATTTAGGGCATGTCTCCGTGAGGCCATAGCTGTTGGTTGGACGCTAAGTCCGAACTATAGAAAAAGGAAACAACAACAACAACAACAACAACAACAACAACAACAACAACACAACAACAACAACAGCAGCAGCAGCGGCAGTAGCAGCAACAACATCAATAGCAACACAACACAACAATTCAAACCATTTAATTCTCTCTCTCCGTTGCTCTGTATGGTACAATGTGAAACTGAAGCTGTACCAATATTACTGTAGATCAGATTTAATGGTTCTCTGTGGAAACCACTATTTCATTTCCTAATGCAATACCCGAAGGTTATATCAGACCGTATTATGTTCTGAATTACATATTTCTAAGAATCTTTATATATAAAGTAGAGAAATAAAGATGTACTAAATTGGCGAAGGTAGGTTTCGAACCCGCAGACTTCGGCTTCGGCGCCTAGCTATACAGGGCCATCCCCTCTACCGACTGCGCTACTACGCTCCTTAATAAAAGGAGTTATCATAGCTCAGGTTTAGAGGCGATTTCCCTGCATAACCCGTCTGATAGGTTACTATTTTTCGTTGTGCAAACACACTCGTCTATATACATGGAATAACTGGATCCTATGGATAGGATGCCAAAGCTTGGAAATAATATTTTCATATCAAAGATATACAAACTTCAACAGCTATTCCTACCAAGATCATTTCTGATACAAGTACATCGGAAAAATTATAAAGTAGAGAAATAAAGATGTACTAAATTGGCGAAGGTAGGTTTCGAACCCGCAGACTTCGGCTTCGGCGCCTAGCTATACAGGGCCATCCCCTCTACCGACTGCGCTACTACGCTCCTTAATAAAAGGAGTTATCATAGCTCAGGTTCAGAGGCGATTTCCCTGCATAACCCGTCTGATAGGTTACTATTTTTCGTTGTGCAAGCACACTCGTCTATATACATGGAATAACTGGATCCTATGGATAGGATGCCAAAGCTTGGAAATAATATTTTCATATCAAAGATATACAAACTTCAACAGCTATTCCTACCAAGATCATTTCTGATACAAGTACATCGGAAAAATTATAAAGTAGAGAAATAAAGATGTACTAAATTGGCGAAGGTAGGTAGAGGGGATGGCCCTGTATAGCTAGGCGCCGAAGCCGAAGTCTGCGGGTTCGAAACCTACCTTCGCCAATTTAGTACATCTTTATTTCTCTACTTTATAATTTTTCCGATGTACTTGTATCAGAAATGATTTTGGTAGGAATAGCTGTTGAAGTTTGTATATCTTTGATATGAAAATATTATTTCCAAGCTTTGGCATCCTATCCATAGGATCCAGTTATTCCATGTATATAGACGAGTGTGCTTGCACAACGAAAAATAGTAACCTATCAGACGGGTTATGCAGGGAAATCGCCTCTAAACCTGAGCTATGATAACTCCTTTTATTAAGGAGCGTAGTAACGCAGTCGGTAGAGGGGATGGCCCTGTATAGCTAGGCGCCGAAGCCGAAGTCTGCGGGTTCGAAACCTACCTTCGCCAATTTAGTACATCTTTATTTCTCTACTTTATAATTTTTCCGATGTACTTGTATCAGAAATGATCTTGGTAGGAATAGCTATATATATATATATATATATATATATATATATATATATATATATATATATATATATATATATATATATATATATATATATATATATAGTATAAGATTTGGTTAGTATACATCAAACAGACAAACCTGTCGGAAGCACCGGATCCATAAATGGATGCTTGAATGATATGCTTTAAGTATATGTGGAGATTTTATCATTAACGGTGCAAAATTTTATTTGTGCCTGAGCTAGCTTTCGCCTTTCGGCTTCATCAGAGGCATACTGATTAGTGCAAGTTTACAGAAAAATAGAAGGTGAGACAGCGAAAATGGCCGTCCTCGATTTTTGAGATAAGCAAATACAGGTAAAAAATCACATTGTACTCAATTGGAGAACACATGAGCAACAGAAATTTGATGCAATTTGATTAAAATCCCGAAAATAAAAATCAAACAAGAAGAGGGG
Organism: Rugalucina vietnamica; assembly: GCA_964017185.1. Classification (NCBI taxonomy): domain Eukaryota; kingdom Metazoa; phylum Mollusca; class Bivalvia; order Lucinida; family Lucinidae; genus Rugalucina; species Rugalucina vietnamica. The sequence goes on from OZ024880.1 coordinate 39,745,556, forward strand.
GGGGGGGGTGGAAATAAAAAAAGAAAAAGAAAGTAGAAGTAAACAAACACGACCGTTCACTTCGAAGGTTGCAAAACTACTGAAGGTGGGCTATGCAAAGCCTGCCTTTAAACACACCGCTACAAACGCTGGTCATTTTTATGGTTATGTAAACAGCTGCGGGCGAGGTTTTCCTAAATAATTGGCTAAGTTGAAGACTACTTGATACAATATGGAGAATGACCAGGTTTGACTGGATCAAAAGATACAAGATGTATATAAATTAATAGTATAGTATGAGATTTGGTTAATATACATCAAACAGACAAACCTGTCGGTAGCACCGGATCCATAAATGGATGCTTGAATGATATGCTTTAAGTATATGTGGAGATTTTATCATTAACGGTGCAAAATTTTATTTGTGCCTGATGCACCGTTAATGATAAAATCTCCACATATACTTAAAGCATTATATAATTCTATCCCATACAACATGACCAGTGTCGCAACTCCCCCGAGGATGTATAAAATTTATTCATTTTGTACAGGAAATGATTGGATATCGGAGCAAATACAGTTGAAATAATGATTCTTGTAAAATGTGTGACACTTTATACTGTGACAGGACATTTACTGTATAATATTTTTCGTAATCAATGATATCTAGGTACGTTTATAATCGTACAATAGACGAAAGATTGCTATAGAATGAGGGTTAAATTCCGGTGCTTCTTGTCTAAGTATATATAGTATGGTGAACAGAATCTTACTAATGATTCTAAGCGGTTTTCAAGGAAGGATTTTAATTTCTTCTTAATTGCGCCTTTTCCTGATCATTGCCTACTTGTTGTACCTTATTTTAGTTTGATACATTCTTTATATTCTATCATATCTATTTCTGTTTCTGGTCATTGATAATTTTGTTTTACTTCAATTCTTACTAATGATGACAGCAGTTGACACCTAGACCATGTTATTGAACATAAACTCCTTGTATATTTAAATCAGATTGACCATTCAGCTGATATGGTTCAAGTGGAAAGACATCGGCTTAATTTAGATATCAATTTGAAGTTGAGAATGTCATGTTATATGTTTGAAGGCTGCTGAAAGCTGAACAAGATTGGGGTGACATGTCAACGGGGATAAGGCGGAGGTCATACAACAGGAACATGTCACTTAAGCATTATGGGTGATTTGAAGAGGCAACAGCATGGGGCATTTTAAATAACAAACAAAGCAAGCCAGCCTCTCTTGACGACATAAATAGGAACTCTAAAACAGCGCTGGTCTTGGAACGGTAGTTATTATGGACAAGTCTCGAAATAAGAGAGGAAAAAGATAGAAGTTATAATTTAACTCGGAACACGAGAAAAAGGTGCAAGTAGGCAAAGATCAGGAAAAGGCGCAATCAGAAACAGATTCCCACTCCAAAAACCGAGGTGGAAAAAAAAAAAACAACTAAATTAACAATTAGATACACATGTATTTATACCATGACAACATATCGTAAGCCGAATGAGCAGTTATTTTCCCAATAGGTGGCCACTCAGTTACCTAAACTTAACTAAAAATATGAAAACATGCATAAGGCGCCAACAGCACCAATTTTTTTAAACACCAAGACATTAAACAAAAAGAACCACCACAGAAGTATCGCCTTGGAACGATCAGTAATATAAAATTACTGGCGGGCTTAAATCGATTTTACATGGCCATAACATCGCCCTCATCTTCTGCAGTGGCTCTGATGTACACACATATGAACAAGCAATAAGGAAATCATGTTAAGAGATATAAAATATAGGTACCAACGTATAACGTATAACGGAAAGCAGGATGAGGTGGTCACAATGCTAGCTTGGACAGAACAAATAAAATGCAGAGGTCTAAGTGAACAGCCGAATGATATTCGGGTGGTCACAAAGTCATACAACAAAAACTCATTATTGGAATAACTTGGATAAATATGAACCACAGCAGCAGTCCCGCCTTGGAACGGTCAGTTATAAATGACTGGGGGGTTAAATCGATTTTACATGGCCATAACCTCACACTTAGCTTTTGCAGTGGTTCATAACATTGCATGATATCTTAGAAATATATAGTCTACTCGTGACTTGACATGCAATAAAACACGCATCGGCCGATTCTGTTTTTTTTTTTTTTTTTTTTTTTTTTTTTTTTTTTCTATGAATTTTGAAGAAAACGGAACATTTAAATGTTTTGCAGTTTGTTATTGAAGTAATTATACAACTTCTATAATTAATTGCACCGAACTCGTGCATAGCTGCAAGTTTTGTCTTCCAGAGGGAATAAACACATGCCGATAATTAAAGGATATGTCAATTAAAGACCAGAAACAATAATCGAAGACCAATAAAACTTGATTTAAAACATGTCAAGCACACGTCGTAGTCACAAGGTTGTGTTTAAAAGTCACGTTTCCTAAAGTTATGCAAATGGCTTACTCACAATAAAATAGTAATGATAATTTATTGTCCAAAAACGAAAACACGATATCCGCCTTCGCATTTTATTGGTCTCAGTCCGCAAAATATAAAATGAAGCTATTACATGTATTTGCATGCCAGAAATCACAATAGTTAGATAACCAAACAAGTGAGCCACCACGTGGAAAAACCAACAATGTGGTTTTCGACCAGGTCTGACACAAACCGGCCTGTACATGCACAGAAGATGGCTAGAAGCTTGAAATTTCGGATTTAAGAAGAAGAGGGATTGTACTTTCCCAGTAGCGAAAACAAAGGCGCTGATCAGCTTCGCGGTTACCGCGAAGCTGATCTGCGTCTTTGTTTTCGCATATGCAGATTGTTGGTTTTCTCATGAGGCGGCTCAAATATTGATGATAACGTGTAATTCGTGCTTTAGAAATAGAAATCTTTTCATGATCTGATAGTAACGAAAGAGGCGACACGGAGGTTATACATATGTACAAATAGGCAATGGTCAGGAAAAGGCGCAATCAGAAAGAAATTCCCACTCCAAAAACCGAGGTGGGAAAAACAAACTTGGCGATCAGGCACTTATACTTAGAAAACATATCGTAAGCCGAGTGAGCAGCTATTTCTCAATAGGCGGCCATTCAGTTACCCGAACTTAACTAAGATATGAAAACGTACATAAGGTTCAAACAGCACAAAAATTCGACTCCAAAACATAAAACAAATAGAACCACAACAGAAGTATCGCCTTGGAACGATTAGTTATACAAAATTACTGGGGGGCTTTAACCGGTTTTACAGGACCCCAACCTCGCCCTCAGCTACTGCAGTGGTTCTATAATACACAAATATAAACAAGAAATAAAGAAAATCATGTTAAGAAAATATTATACATAGGTACCAACATGTAACATGTATAACGGAAAGCAGGGTGAGCAGCTATTGAAGATAAGGTGGTCACAGTGCTAGCTTGGACAGAACAAGTAAATGCAGAGGGCTAAGTGAACAGCCAAATTATATTCGGGTGGTCAAAGAGTCATGCAACATGAAATTTATAAGTGGAATAACTTGGATAAATGTGAACCACAACAGCAGTACCGCCTTGGAACGGTCAGTTATAAGTAATTGGTGGCTTAAATCGATTTTACAGGGCTCTAACCTCACCCTCATCTTCTGCAGTGGTAAACGACATTTAAAATAGAAACTTTATATCTCTGGACCCAGTTGTTCAAAGCATCGTTAGCATCGTTAAGACATAAATTTGTTAAGCAAATATCAGCTAAAGTAACAAATACACTGTTATTTTTTGTTGAAAAAATGTGAGAATCCTTTGCAGTGCAAAGGATTCTCACATTTTTTTTTCAACAAAAAATAACAGTGTATTTGTAATATTAATGTTTGAAATTTTAACGAAGCGTTAACTAACGACGTCGTTAGTTTTGAACAACTGGGCCCAGATCTTCAAATGTATTGTATGCATAGAAACGGTCAGTTATCTTTATTAAATTACTGACAAATTTACACTCATTAAAACAAAATACTAATTTCTCGTTTGCCACAATAAAATTCATTTCCGCCTGCATAAAACTTAAGGCGACAAACGACACTTAGTAAATGCTACACTGTGACATACACGTGCAAACGCGTGCAATGCCCGCTGCCTCTCTTTGACTATTTCACCCAACGCTATCGTGTGGTTGCCGTATTATCTGTTTGGTCACTGCTTTAGGCTTTATAAACATTGGGTCTATAAAGAAGAAAACCATAAAGTGCGTTGACACAAATTTGACAACTGAAAAAACTTACTGTGTGGATTCTAGAATTTCTTACGAAAACTAGAATTCCTGAATGCTATTCATGAGCACTTTAAAGGGGCACATTTGATGCCGCCCGGCGAGCGTTTTATTACCTGGGATTTACCTGTTGAGATTTTAGTGGGTGTGGCTTAACTTCTGGCCCAGGAATTATAAGCCAATTGGAATACCTGAAATATTTAATCTGCTGATAAGAGCTGTCAATAATTCCACAGGTAACTTTTCTCCATGAAAAAAATATCAAATCAGAATTGATTATTGCTATTGTTGTATATTGGAGAGCTCTGAGAGATGTTGACAGGTTGGTGTCTAAACAAAAACTGAGATAAGACCCCTAATTCAGCCTTTTATAGTCCAGGTGCCCCTTTAATGACATTCGCGATTAGGTTAAAAACTGCCTATGCAAAACTTCAATGTCATTAACGCTTTTTTTTTTATTGAATAGATTGATCTCGCTCTGAACTTGGTCAAAAATGTATCATTGTTTAATAAAATTGCGATATTGAAAATTTTCAAGGTTAATTAAAGTCGAAGAATTAGAAAATTTTATTCGAGCATGGTTTATTAATTTTGCCTTTTTACTCTTATAGATCTGCTAGAAAGAGAAACATGGCTGGCAAAATGTTACATTAAAAAATATGATAGGCTGAACCAAACTGTCGGGACATTTGCGTTATTAAAGTGCATCACATAATCATGAGTCGCCTCATGAAAAAAAACAACAATGTGGTTTTCGAACAGGTCCAACACAAACCAAGCTGTACAATTACAGAAGATGGCTAGAGGCTGGACGAGTAGAGGAATTGTACTATTCGTATAGCTATAACAAAGTCGCTGATCAGCTTCGCAGTAATTGCGAAGCTGATCTGCCCCTTTGTTTTCGCATATGCAAACTGTTGGTTTTCTCATGGCACGGTGCATATATAGATTCATTTTGTCCTCCTCCATTAATGATTGTTAATAAATTTCCGTTTATAAATAGAAAGCAATAATGGACCTCAAGCAGGTCTTTGAATTCATGTCTGATTTGTAAGCGTCGCTGCATTTTGTGGCTGGATACCAAATAAACTGACGTGTGATCCTGAAAGAAATAAGATTATTGTAGTTTCAAAAATGCATGGTAATAAAACTAGCAGAATCCGATGACGCCTACGAAATCGTTATCAGAACTTAACTTTGTCATTTTCAGTATGTCGGGCCAGGAGCGTGCAAGTGCAGACGAATTCAATGTTTTCTCCGTAACACTATGTCTAAACAGTTGGCTTATTCTATTAAACTACGCGTATACGGGCGGGCACAGGAACATGGTGTACAACGGTAAGCTCACTTGGTGAGCTTTTAAGGCTTTAATGAGGACACAATGAAGAGTTGAGCTTTGTCCTAACATCTTCGAAAAGCCTACAGTAGCGTTAGATCATCCTTACAACCAAACTGTCGCAATTAACCTTTTTGTCTTTAAAGTACTGAGATTGCTAAAAGTTACTATTACGCCGAAAGTGACAGCTTAAATTGATTTGAAATGTACTGTTCTTGGATTTTGGACCGCAATGCCTCTAATAAGACCATTCGTAGGCGTGATTACTATATGTGGTTTTCGAAGCATCATTAGTTTTTCTCTTTGAGAAGATAAGCGGCTGAGAGTGAGAGTTTCTCTCCAGTAACAGATCACAAGGTAGTCAGCTGATTCGATTTAATATAAACCACTGTGGTGTATGTAAAGCCACGGCGAGCGCCGGATTCGCCGATCTATTGGATCCGCTTTTAAACGAAGGGCCTGTCACCATTTGACCATGTACATAGCTGTTAGTAGGACAATAGGTCCGGACCAAAAAAAAAAGGGATACAAAACAAAAACAACACTGTGACTAGCTGTTGGTATTAATCAGCTCTTGTCGGACATTAATCACTATACCGACAGCAGCAGCAACAACAACAACAACAACAGCAGCAGCAGCAGCAGCAGCAGCAACAAGGAAAATATTTGAACTTGACGATCAATTTAGTACTCTCCCCACATCTCTATTTGTTGCTTTGCTAAACTGTTTAGAGCTGCCTCGATATTTTTATAGATCAGATTTAATGGTTCTCTGTGGAAACGACTATTTCATTTTCTAATGCAATACAGGACGGTTATATCAGACTGTATTATATTCTTAATTACATATTTCTTAGAATCTGCTTTATATAAGTCTACATCAGACAACATGATCAATGTCACAACTCCCTCGAGGATTTCATAAGTTTATTTATTTTCGAACAAGAAATGATTGAATATCCGAACAAATACAATCTTGTAAAATCGTGTATTAAATGTCTAGTAATCGGTGACTGAAAAGCACTTTTAAATTGTACATAATACGAGATTTCAAGTTTAACGGGTTGCTATAGAAACATAGTTAAACATGCTCCTTTTCTTGTTATAGTATGGTGGGATTGTTGACAGAGTCTGACTCAGGGTTCTCAGCGGTATCTTTTTGTCTGGTTTAATTCATCGTTCATATCTATTTCTGTTTCTGGTCCGATTGCACATTTTATTTATTTCAATTCTTACAAATGATGACAGCTGTTGACACCTGGACCATGTTATTGAACATAAACTCCTTGTACGAGGGGAAAGCAAAAAGTTCGTGGACTTTGTCAATAAAATCAAAATTACATATGCGATTTCTCTGAAATTGCCGTATGTTTGCGATCAATTTAATACAAACAAGCATAGAAAGTTTCAGACAAATCGCTTGATAAACGTCGTTTCTATGGCAATTTGTTTGATGCGTGTTAGCGCTACCCGGAGCACGCCAAGACGTTAACGTCATTTGCCAACGGGTTTTCTGTATACGCTGGCCGAGTCAAAAGTTCCTATAAAAACATTATTTCTCATTCGACTTCAAGCAAATTTTCATGTATTTATTCCTCATCCGTGAAGGATTACAGTAGAAAGTTTAAGGCAAATCGCTAGAAAAAATTAGTTTTTATGACAATTTCTGCGACAGACGTTAGGATTATACGGGGCATGCCATGACGTCAAAGTTGTTCGTGTACATTTGTGTGCTTACTTGTTGTTCTTAACAGCTATTTCTTTGTGACTAACACTTTGCACATCATTGAACACTATTGTATGCTTCAGTTCTGATGTGTCTCTAGCTGTTTGTAACAAATCAGACGTTTCTGTAGGTTTTATTCGGAAGTCTCGCACAAATTTTATCAATGTGCAAGTTTCCGCCATTTACCAGTTACGTCATTTTTACTAAATTTTTGCTTAGACTTGTCTTTCAAAAAGTGTCGCTGTAGCGTTGTCTTTCGAATGCGAGAACTGCAATTTCACATTTCAAGCCGAATTACATCATTATCAATATTTCCATAATTTAAGGAGATTTAGAAATGACATTTTTTAAAAATATTTTTATATTTATAAACACGTAAACAGAGATTTTACGGTGTGCTCCGGGGTAGCAAACCCCACGTGTTTGTCGATGTAATTTGACCAATCAAAAATAAGATTCGACAAATAACATTTTACATGAATGTCGACAATAGACCACTATTACACTTGTGAAAATACGAGAGCAATCGGACGTCAATTATAAAAGTTATTAAGAAAGTCCACGAACTTTTTGCTTTCCCCTCGTATATTGAAATCTGAATGACCATTCAACTGAAACGGTTCCAGTTGAAAGAAATCGGCTTAGTTTAGAAATCAATTTGAAATTGAGTATGCTTGAAATATGCTGATAGCTGAACAAGATTGGGATGGACGGTCAACGGGGACTAGGTGGGGGTCATACAACAGGAACATGGCACTGAAACATTATGGATGTATACATTTCTCAACTTATTAGATTTGCTAGAGTCTGCAATCATGTTACGGACTTCAACGCTCGAAATAAATGTTCAACGGCCAAACTTCTCCGACAGGGTTATCGGTATCATAAACTTCGAAAAACATTTTCTAAATTTTATCGTAGACACTATGAATTGATTTCCAAATATAATGTTGGTTTAAAAAGGTACAAGTAGGCAAAGATCAGGAAAAGGCGCAATCAGAAAAAGATTCCCACTCCAAAAACCGAGGTGGGAAAAAACAAACTAACAATCAGGTACTTATACCATGAAAACATTTCGTAAGCCGAATGAGCAGCTATTTTCCCAATAGGTGGCCACTCAGTTACCTTAACTTAACTGAAAATATGAAAACACACATAAGGCGCCAACAGCACAAAAATATTTTAAACACCAAGACATAAAACAAAAAGAACCACCACAGACGTATCGACTTGGAACGATCAGTAACACAAAGTTACTGGCGGGTTTAAATCGATTTTACATGGTCATAACCTCACCCTCAGCTTTTAGGTGAGGGCCTTTCGGAACCGGAATTTTATGGTGACTTGGTTTACAAATTTACGAAACTTATAGGAAGGAATGATTTTTCTTTTCAGTTCAGAAAAATCATTACACGTTACAGACGTAACTTGAATGTTATGCGACATTTTTAACCCAATCATGGTTGATAACTATGCTGCCTTCTTTAATTGCACGCCGGTGGGTCGGGCGTCAGACTCTATGATGACCCCGACTTAAAGCTATTCATTTTAGTTGGTTGGGGCCGGAGCTTCTTGTCTGTTGCTTGGCCCACCGGGGTCCAACTGGTGTTTTTCGTTTGCTCCGGAGTTAGTAAGTTATTCGGCGCCGAGGGATCTCCATCGTCGGGCAGCTTGCTGAATCTTTTGAGTCCTCGTTTTTGATTCATCAGGATGTTTATCATGATTTATCTGTTTGTTCTTGGTGATTCATTGACTATTTAGAGATTCACCACGAGGACCGAAGAACTAACTAAATATTATAAACCACTGCAGAAGCTGAGGGTGAGGTTAGGTACCTGTAAAATCGATTTAAGCACGCCAATAATTTTATATTACTGATCGTTCAAAGGCGATACTTCTGTGGTGGTTCTTTTTGTTTTATGTCTTGGTGTTTAAATTTTTTTTTGTGCTGTTGGCGCCTTATGTATGTTTTCATATTTTTAGTTAAGTTTAGGTAACTGAGTGGCCAATTATTGGGAAAATAGTTGCCCACTCGGCTTACGATATGTTTTCATGGTATAACTACCTGATTGTTAATTTAGTTTTTTTCCCATCTCGGTTTTTGGAGTGGGAATCTTTTTCTGATTGCGCCTTTTCCTGATCTTTGCTTACTAGAGGCAACAACATGGGATATTTCAAATAACAGTCAAAACATGCCAGCCTCTCTAACCGACAGGAATATGAACTTTTACAACTAGAATCTTATAATCGCAGTTTTCAGGCATGGTATATGTGGTCGATTATGAGCTGCCGCACCAGAACACCAACAATCTGCATATGCGAAAACAAAGACGCAGATCAACTGTGCTGTACCTGCACAGCTGATCAGCGCCATTGTTTTCGCAACTTGGAAAGTAAAATTCCTCTACTACGCTTCTAGCCCGCTTCTGTGACAGTGCAGGCCGATTTGTGACGGACACGGGTCCAAACCTTAGATTGTTTGTTTTCTCATGTGACGGCTCATATATCTGACTGTTGTCTCTGAAACTACGGTGGTCTTGAACTAAATGGATGGAACTGTAGATAGTTTGGACTAGTTTTGAAACAAGTCTCATATACATGATTGGGAAGAAATATCTCATTATATAGATTGGAAAAAAATATATACCGTTTCACTGACTTCAACAAAAGACGTTAAACTTCAAAATTTCCAATATAAGCATTTAATGCGAATTATTCCTACTAATAAATTCCTGTTGCAATGCCACATAAAAGAATCATCTTTATGTGACTTTTGCCAAACACACGTTGAAACGATAAATCATCTTTTTGGGGAATGCGAGACTATACAGCATTATTGGGCGGATATGACAATTTTTTTTAAAAGAATATGATTTAGATATATCGTTTAGCTTAAAGTCCGTAATATTTGGAATTACTCTATTAATGGAAAAATCTGACACTCAAGTTAAAAACTTTATTATTATGCTTGGTAAATACTTCATTTTTAAAAATAAATGTCAGAACAGAACTCCAACAGTTGCACACTTTAAACCCTTTTTGACACAAAGACTTAGAATTGAAAAAGAAATATTCTTTTTGAGAGAAAAAATGGCCCAGTTCCACAGACGATGGGGCAAATTTAACACTCTTATTATTTAAATTCATAACAGAAGGTTATCTATTAACTTATTTATTTATTTATTTATTTATTTATTTATTTATTTATTTATTTATTTATTTGTCTAGTGGTACCCTAACTATTTCCTACCTCGTTTCTACCCTCTCTCTCTCTCTCTCTCTCTCTCTCTCTCTCTCTCTCTCTCTCTCTCTCTCTAACCTCATTGTTTATTTGAATATTTTTGAATTCACATAATAAATCATTCGTAAGTCAGTTAGTAAATACTTATAATGGAAAATTGTTATTACATGCCTGTATATGTAAATCATATCTTCATGTATAATACGTTTGTTTTGATGTGTGTTTTCGAAAATAAATATTAAATAACAAAAAAGAAATATCTCATTTGAATTCGGAACACGGGTGTATGAATGATTTCTCAGAAAAATACACATAGCATGCAATAAAACACGAATCGGCTGATTCTAGTTTTTAAAGAAAACAAAATATTTAAATAAATGCCTCTGCAATCTGTTATGAAACCCGTTATACAATTTCAACAATTTATTACTACGCACACGTGCATAGCTGCAAATTTTGTCTTCTTGAGGGAATAAACACATGTACAATAATATAGGGGCATGCCAATTATAACTCAGAAACAATAATCGAATACCACTTAAACTGTTGTAAAACATGTCAACCACTTGCTGTAGTCACAAGGGTGTACTTTAAAGTTATGCAAATGACTTCATTCGCAATGAAATAAGTTGATTATTTGCAACCAAAAATAGGAAACATGATATTCACATTAAGTATGATTGGGCTTCCAGAAATCAGAATAATAAGATGACCAAAACAAAAAATAAAGATGATAAGAATTTCAACGGTGATTTGGAAAACGGGCGACCCCGAGGTATAGGAATGATTTTTCTCGACCTGCAAAGTATTGTTCGTCTAGAAACACAACCGTCACTTGTTTCTTTGATTAAAATAATTAAAATACACAGGCATATTCACTCTCATTGAAATACAATACTGATTCCTGGATTGCCACCAACAAATACTTCTTCAAACATTTCATTTCCGCCTGCATAACACTTAAGACGACAAACGTCACCGAGTAAATGCTGCACTGTGCCATAAACGTGCAAACGTGTGCAATGGCCGCTGCCTCTCTTGAACGCCATCAAGTGATGGCCGCTGCCTCTCCTTGAACGCCATCAAGTGGCTGTCGTATTATCTGTTTGGTCAATGCTTTAAGCTCTATAAATTTTGTGCCTATAAACGAGAAAACTATAAAATGTGTTGACACAAATTTGACAACAGAGAAAGGTGTGAATACTAGAATCTCTAATGAATACTAGAATTCATGAATGCTATGCACGAGTATTTTTATGACATTCGCGATTAGGTTAAAAAGAGAAAAGAAGACAATGATCAAGAAATGACGCTATCAAAAAGAAATTCCCACTCCAAAAACTAAATTGACAATCAGGTCCTTATATCAAGAAAACAAATCGTAAGCCGAGTGAGCAGCTATTTCCCAATAGGCGGCCACTCAATTACCCTTAACTTAACTACTAAAATTATGTAAAACGTACATAAAGTGCAAACAGCACAAACATTCAACACCAACACATAAAACAACTAGAACCATAACAAAAGTATCACATTGGAACGATCAGTGATATGAAACAACTGGTGGTGGTGGCTTAAATCTCACACTCTGGGTTTTACATGGCCCTAACTTCAACCAAACTGCCTGTGCAAAACTTCAAAGACATTGACTCTTTTGAACTGGATCTCCTTTAAATCAATAAATGAATCTTCAAAAATGTATCATGGTTTAATGAAATTACGATATGTAATATTATCAAGGTTGATTAAAGTCAAAGAATAAGAAAATATTGTTCAAGCATGGTTTATTAATTTTGCCTTTTTACTGTATTGATCTGTTAAAAAGAGAAACATGGCTGGCAAAATGTTACATTCAATAATATGATAGGCTGAACCAAACTGTCGGGACATTGGCGTTATCAGCGTGCATCACATGATCATGAGCCGCCTCATGAGAAAACCAACAATGTGGTTTTCGAACAGGTCCGACACAAACCAAGCTGTGCAAGTACAGAAGATGGATAGAGGCTGGAAATTTTGGATTTAGAAAGTAGAGAAATTGTACTATCCATGTAGCGTAAACTAAGGCCCTGACCAGCTTCGCAGTTACTGCGAAGCTGCTCTACACCTTTGTTTTCGCATGTGCAAACTTTTGGGTTGTTTCATGGCGCGGCTCATATATAGATTCATTTATGTCTCCCTCCATTATTAGGTGTTAATTAATTTCCGTTTATGGATAGAAAGCAATAATGGACCTCAAGTTTGTCTTAAAATTGATGTCTGATTTGTAAGCGTCGCGGCATCATGTGTTTGGAAACTAAAATAAACTGATGTTGTGATCATGAAAGAAATAAGATTATTGTAGTTTCAGAGATGCATGGTAATAAGACCAAGAGAGTAACACTTCTTTAGGTACCGATGTTCTTTGGCGCCTACGACATCGTTATTAGAACATAATTTTGTCATTTTCAGTATGTCTGGTCAGGAGCGTGCAAGAAGTATTGTTTAATGTTTTCTTCGTAACACTGGCTAAACTGTTAGTTTATTCTATTACTATTCTATTCTATTTCATTACTACGCATAAATGGACGGGCACAGTAGCATGGTATAGAATGATAAGGGCATTTGGTGAGCATTAAGGCTTTAGTGAGGACGCAATGAAGAGTTGAGCTTTGTCCTAACATCTTCAAAAAGCCTACAGTAGCGTTGGATCATCCTTACAACCAAACTGTCGAACTTTAAAGTACTGAGACTGCTAAAAGTTACTACTAGACTAGTACAAGTAAGGATAGTCTAACAACCAAATTAGTAAACTAACGGTGGCGGGGACAAACTATACTTTTGATAGCTGTTATATCACGAAAATTTGCTGCACAAGAACAGTTTTGTAGCTAGATCCACCCTGCTTAGTCGGGCAGTCAAGCGAAACATTGACGTCATTTCCACTGTTATGAACTGTGTACTTTTCCGCATATTTGTTTTTCCTTAACTGACATTGTCTTCATTTTAAATACAATATGTCTTTAACAATTTCCATGGCCTAGTGGTTAATGCTCTTGACTACCACTCCGGCGATCTAGGTTCGAGACTCCACTTTGTATTTTTTTCTTCTAGTACAGCTTTTAATTTAACGAGTATACTTAAGTCCGCTATCTCTTATTTTATTGCACATGCCTTCCTTTTTAGCTCGCCTGTACGAAAATACAGGAAGGGCTATTGCGTCGGCGTCGGCGTTGTCGTCGGAGTGGCTCAACTGTTAAAATTTTTGGTTAAAGGTTTTAAATGTCTATATCTTTTGAACACGTTGATGAATCAAGTTGATACTTTGCTTGTTGGTAGGTATTGGTCTGAAGGTTTATGCTGTACCATCATGATCAACTTGAGTGACCTTGAGGTCAAGGTCATGGACTAGAAATTTTGTGTTACAGTTTTTGAGTCTATATCTCGATCATACAGCCGGATCAAGTTGAAACTGCATGTTTGTAGATTATGGTCGGTGGTTTTATGCTGTACCATCATGACACACCTGAGTGACCTTTGGGTCAAGGTCGCAGTCTTAGAGTTATGTTGAAGACGTTGCTTTATGTGTTTAGAACTCAGTATTATATTGCTTGAATTGAGTTCAAGGTCAAGGATTTAGACATTTTATGTTAAAGTTTTTGGTGAAAGATATACAAGTCTATATCTATATCACTGTGGATGAATCAAGTTGAATTTTTGCATGTTGGTAGTGTTGGTATGAAGTTTAATGGTGTACCATTATGACCTACCTGAGTGACCTTGAGGTCAACATCATGGATGATCGATTTTAATTGCTATAGTGGCAAAGCACGTTCACAGTCAGGCGGGTAAACTGTCCTTCGACAGCTCTTATTATTGCTATGCAGGTAACAAAAGTGTAAAAGTATTTTTTCCTAAAAACAAATAATATAGTCACACTCTGGCGCGCGAGTCTCGTGCGGAACATGTGAAGAATCTCAACACCGGCGAAAACGTTTGGATGTAAAGAGCTTAATTTGTTTGTCTTTTTTTTTTTTTTTTTTTTTTTTTTTTTTTTTTTTTTTTGAAACAGAGTCGCTCATTAGCGTATGAGTCAGGCGTGTGCCGGACGTAAAATGAATTTCAACACACTGAAAAATTTGGTTACGTCTCAGAAACGTGATTACGTTTTAGCGTACGTTATATGAGCGTATCAGAAATTTAACGTGTGTGTCATGCATGTTTTGGGCACGTACCTAACTGAAGCATTCAGCAAAGGCCCAAACCATTATCTCAGAAATTTGGAACGCGCATACATTTAGCTTACACTGACGTGCCTAACAGGGCTGTCACACTTTTGCGTATCGACTCAAGTATCTGCGATGTATGAAGATGCGAAATGTACGTCACGCGTACTTCGTACATACGTTAGCATAAGAAGCTCATACTCCTCGATACGTAGCTCATACGTTGATGCGCTACGTTTTTTATGTGTGCACTTAAAAATTCGAAGCACGCACGTGGCAGGTCCGATATGCCGTACACACGTCACACATACGTCGTACATACAAAAGCAACGTGGCAGGTACGCCGTAGATACGTAGCTCATACTCCTGATACACCACATAAACGTCGCAGTTAACATGCCACGTAACCGTGACGTATGTAAAGCGTACCTTTCGTATCTGCTACGTATGTGTGGCGTATCCTCGATTCTCGTTTCATATCTACGACGTATCAGCGACATACGTGTGGCGTATCTCGCGTATTAATGGCGTATGTGCTACGTATGTGCTACGTACGTTTCGCTGCTGTGGCGTATGTGTGACGTATTAGAAGTATAAGGAATATTTGTGGTATTCCGAGAGAATCTTAATGCTTCTATATAAATGTTTTCGTTTCTCCGAAGCCATGGATCAGATGTTTCTCACGGTCCGGGGTGTCGTGCAGGGTTCTTTTAGGTTACGCTCGTTGTAGACCCTGTCTTCGTTCATGTCGTCTCACGACCAGGATAAGGAGCTTGGAGAAGTTTTTCCCCACTCCCTCGGGTTTTTTTTCTTCCGTGTTAATCTAGATTTCTCCGGTGGCACATTCGTCCACTGATAATTGATAATTGTAATTTGTGAATTGCATGAACAAAGTGAACACACCGTTTGTTCTCATATGTATTAAAATGCAATTGGTACAGAACAGATACGCCGCAGATAAGAATGGAACGTAGTACATACGTCGTAGATACGTCGTAGATACGTCACACGTACACTTCATACGCCATACATACGTCACGTACATTGCACATACATGTAGCCTTGATACGAAGTACATACGAAAGTAAAATTCCATACGAATACAGATACGTCACTGATACGCCACGGGAACGTAGCAGGAACGTCTCACGTACGTGGTTAATACGTCGATTGAACAAAATACGCCTCAGACCTAGGCGTATCGAAATTCTCATTCATGTAGATACGTGAGCGGTAAGCCTGTTTTTACGGACAGTTTTTCTTTGACAAAGATTATTTGACACAGAAACTTTGGCAATGAGTTTGCGTTCACACACAGCAAAGATTACTGATATTACTTAGCTCACTCACTTTGTAACAGAAGCTCGCTTACCTTTGTCACAGATATTTGACAATGAAACTTCGCCACAGAATTGAATGTACGCGAGGATATTTTTCTGCGCAAACCTACTTTGTCAAAGAAATATTGTCCGTGGAAACGAGGCCTACGCCGCTGATACGTGACTGATTGACAGAGCACCGAGATTTTTCAATTTTTAAGCATGCTTAATAAACTTTTGGGGCCCAAACGCACCGAGATTACACACCGACGTTCAGCGCGCGACGTTCATCAACGTACACAGACGTACACAAACAACATACAGCGCGCTTATAACATGTCTCCGAATTGCTTCTACTTTTTGTTTAATTTTCATTTTTCATTATCTTCACTCATGTAGACAACATGGAACGCGCGACGCACGCATGGTCCCTTTATGCATGCTTAATTTTGTTTTCGAGCCCAAATGCACCCAGCGTATACAACGCGTTTGTAACGTTTGCGGACTTGGTATTTTTTTAACACAATCGACACACGTTGGTCTCATGCGCCATTGTAGTTATGATTTTTTTCTTCATGTTATCTTGGTGCTAACCAGCCACCTTGTCGAACAAATACTTACCATCTGGTTCTTCATAAGTGTAGTAAAAGGCTTTTGTGAATGTTCAATAAAGAATGCTCACGAGGTGAGCTTATAGGATGGTACTCGAGCGTCCGTCCGTCCGTGCGCCCGTCCGTCAGCCTGCACTTTCAAACATAAATACATGTTGTTTTTTTCTAAAGCCACTAGGCCAATTGGGATCAAATTTTATTTGAAGCACCATTGGGGTAGGAGAAAGGTGCATTATATATAACAAAACCTTCTCCGACATACCAAGGCCAAGAGGTTTCATTTGTGTGCAGAATGTATAGCACTCCTCTTTATAAATCCTGACAACCGTGCCCCTGAAGTCTAAACATGCCCAAGCCCCGGGGCCGTCATTAACTACCTCGTATATAATATGTAGCGATGCAATACATCCTGCCAATCATGGGATTCATAGGCAGGGCTTACAATGAGCAAATATCTCAGGTGAGCTACAGGATCATTGGTCCTCTTGTTTCCTCTTATGCCATGTTTGGGATTCATTTCCTGTACCTACTATTCCTTCTTTAAAACATTGCAAAATAACAACATCGCAGGGCCGAGTACAGATTAAAAAATATGATGCGTTTGCCACAGGGTATTGGTATATAGCACACTTGTACTGCCTTGCGGTACAGAATCGCGTATATCCACCAAAGCCATATATACTAAAGAATTAGCCCATGTCTATTAACGACCGGTTCCACGTTTTGTCATTCAAACATGAACACAAATATTCATAAACATGGATTTCTGCAAAAAGATTTCTGAAAAATGTCAATAGCGTTTACTTCGAAAAAAGAAAATCAGAAATAAATGCCCACAGTGGGATTTGAACCACGAACTTTCGATTGGAAGGTGAATAGGCTATCCATCACACTAGAGAGGATTGTCAATTGCACCATCTATTATAACGTACACATTTCATAGGTACCGTTTAGGTGCACAATAATCCGCAGAACGTTCAGCATTCCGCACAGTGAGTTTTAGTTTCTACATTTTTAGTTGCTATATTAGTTTGAGTCTTACTTGTACTAGTCTACTACGCCGAAAGTGACAGCTTAAATTGATTTAAAATGTACTGTTCTTGGATTTTGGACCGCAATGCCTCTAATAAGACCATTCGTAGGCGTGATTACTATATCTGGTTTTCGAAGCATCATTAGTTTTTCTCTTTGAGAAGATAAGCGGATGGAAGTGAGAGTTTCTCTCCAGTAACAGATCACAAGACAGTCAGCTGATTCGATTTATATATAAACCACTGTGTTGTATGTAAAGCCACGGCGAGCGCCGGATTCGCCGATCTATTGGATCCGCTTTTAAACGAAGTTTGACCATGTACATAGCTTTTAGTAGGACAATAGGTCCGGACCAAAAAAAGGGATACAAAACAAAAACAACACTGTGAGTAGCTGTTGGTATTAATCAGCTCTTGTCGGACGTTAATCACTATGCCGACAGAAGCAACAACATCATCATCATCATCATCATCATCATCATCATCATCATCATCATCATCATCAGCAGCAGCAGCAGCAGCAACGAAAACATTTGAACTTGACGATCAATTTAGTACTCTCCCCACATCTCTATTTGTTGCTTTGCTAAACTGTTTAGAGCTGCCTCGATATTTTTGTAGATCGGATTTAATAGTCCTCTGTGGAAACGACTATTTCATTTTCTAATGCAATACAGGACGGTTATATCAGTCTGTATTATATTCTAAATTACATATTTCTTAGAATCTGCTTTATATAAGTCTACATCAGACAATATGATCAATGTCACAACTCCCTCGAGGATTTCTAAAGTTTATTTATTTTCGAACAAGAAATGATTGAATATCCGAACAAATACAATTGAAATGATGCCTTCTTGTAAAATCTTGTATTAAATGTCTAGTAATCGGTGACTGAAAAGCACTTTTAAATCGTACATAAGACGAGACTTTAAGTTTAACGGGTTGCTATAGAAACATAGTTAAACATGCTCCTTTTCTTGTTATAGTATGGTGGGATCGTCATCAGGAAAACATGTCCGTGCAATGAATACCCCCTTAAACCCCACTTTTATATAGTAAAACTGGGGTTCGCAGGGGTATACCTATTTTTCTTATTTTTGCTCCAAAACATAGATTGTGGGTACTCGTTAGAACCGCCTCGCCGAGGCGGTTCTAACGTGTACCCACAATCTATGTTGTGAGCAAAAATAAGAAAAAAATATCAAACATTTTCTGATGAAATTTTCAATTTTTGCTACTGAAAAAAAATCTCCATATATTACATGGGCAAATTTTCGTAATGGTTGAGTCTGACTCAGGGTTCTCAGCGATTGTCAGGGAAGGTCATTTTGTCTGGTTTAATTAATCGTTCATATCTATTTCTGTTTCTGGTCCGATTGCACATTTTGTTTATTTCATTTCTTACAAATGATGACAGCTGTTGACACCTGGACCATGTTATTGAACATAAACTCCTTGTACATTGAATTCTGAATGACCATTCAACTGACACGGTTCAAGTGGAAAGACATCGGCTTAATTTAGATGTCAATTTGAAATTGAGTATGCTTGAAAATGCTGATAGCTGAACAAGATTGGGATGACAGGTCAACGGGGATTAGGTGGGGGTCATACATCATGAACATGCCACTAAAGCATTATGTATACATTTCTCAAATTATTAGGTTTGCTAGAGTCTGCAATCATGTTACGGACTGCAACGCTCGAAATAAATGTTAAACGGCCAAATTTCTCCAACAGGGTTATCGGTATCATTAACTTTGAAAAGCATTTTCTAAATTTTATCGTAGACACTATGAATTGATTTCCAAATATAATGTGGGTTAAAGACGCTTTTAGGTGAGGGCCTTTCGGAACCAGAATTTTATGGTGACTTGGTTTACAAATTTAAGAAACTTATAGGAAGGAATGATTTTTCTTTTCAGTTCAGAAAAATCGTTGCACGTTACAGACGTATAGGTTATAACTTGAATGTTATGCGACAGTCTGCATGCTTAGTTTTTAACCCAATCATGGTTGATAACTATGCTGCCTTCTTTAATTGCACGCCGGTGGGTCGGGCGTCAGACTCTATGATTGACCCGACTTAAAGCTATTCATTTTAGTTGGTTGGGGCCGGAGCTTCTTGTCTGTTGTTTGGCCCACCGGGGTCCAACTGGTGTTTTTCTTTTGCTCCGGAGTTAGTAAGTTATTCGGCGCCCAGGGATCTCCATCGTCGGGCAGCTTACTGAATCTGTTGAGTCCTCGTTTTTGATTCATCAGGATGTTCATCAGGATGTTTATCATGATTTATCTGTTTGTTCTTGGTGATTCATTGACTAGTTAGAGATTCACCACGAGGACCGAAGAACAAACTAAATGTTATGAACGACTGCAGAAGCTGAGGGTGAGGTTTGGTACCTGTAAAATCGATTTAAACCCGCCAATAATTTTATATTACTGATCGTTCCAAGGCGATACTTCTGTGGTGGTTCTTTCGTTTTATGTCTTGGTGTTTAAATTTTTTGTGCTGTTGGTGCCTTATGTATGTTTTCATATTTTTAGTTAAATTAAGGTAACTGAGTGGCCACCTATTGGAAAAATAGCTGCCCATTCGGCTTACGATATGTTTTCATGGTATAAGTACCTGATTGTTGATTTAGTTGTTTCCCATCTCGGTTTTTGGAATGGGAATCTTTTTCTGATTGCGCCTTTTCCTGATCTTTGCCTACATGTACCTTTTTAAAGAGGCAACAACATGGGATATTTCAAATAACAGTCAAAACATGCCAGCCTCTCTAACCGACAAGAATATGAACTTTTACAACTAGAATCTTATAATCGCAGTTTTCAGGCATGGTATATGTGGTCGATTATGAGCTGCCGCACCAGAACACCAACAATCTGCATATGCGAAAACAAAGACGCAGATCAACTGTGCAGTACCTGCACAGCTGATCAGCGCCATTGTTTTCGCAACTTGGAAAGTAAAATTCCTCTACCACGCTTCTAGCCCGCTTCTGTGACAGTGCAGGCCGATTTGTGACGGACACGGGTCCAAACCTTAGATTGTTTGTTTTCTCATGTGACGGCTCATATATCTGTATGTTGCCTCTGAAATTACGCTGGTCTTGAACTAAATGGATGGAACTGTATAGTTTGGACTAGTTTTGAAACAAGTCTCATATACATGATTGGGAAGAAATATCTCATTTGAATTCGGAACACGAGTGTAGCACCGATAACTGTCCATCAACGATAACTGTCCACCATGGACACTTATCGTTGCAGCCGCAACGATAACTGTCCACTGGACAACTATCGTTGATTTTTCAACGATAACTGTCCACCATGGACACTTATCGTTACTGTAGTTGATATGACCTGCAGTGTCAACGATAACTGTCCATTTTTGAAAAGAAACAAAAAAACACAAGGAGTCTATATCTTGACAACCAGTTAGCAGACAAGATTTAAACTTGGATCATATGCCCTCTGTACGGTTGGTTTTTAGCTCGACTGCTCGAAGTGCAAAGGGCTGTTGTAGTAACCTCGGTCGTACGCGTTCCCGTTCTTGTGGCAGCCATCTTGAAATGACATCACATCCGGTCACCATCTTGGATGACGTATATCCGGTCGCCATCTTCACTGACCTCACATCCGGTAGCCATCTTGGATGACATCATATCCTGTCGCCATTTTGGCATGGCGCAATATCCGGTCCTCCGTCTTGGATGATGACATAGAGCGTCACCCTCACCGGTATGGCGCAATATCCGGTCCTCCGTCTTGGATGATGACATAGAGCGTCACCCTCACCAAAACTGGGTCATCCATTGTTCGCCCACCCGCGCCCGGTGGATCCCTAATGCGTTATTTGATACAGCTTTCATTGCTTTCCTATGCTATTTATAGCTGGGCGAGGGACAACGAGCACTCGCAGACTTCCAGGATTCAGGTGCCAAATGGGTTAAGCCTTGTTTTGACCTCCTGGGACCCTCCCCAATCCAAATCAATGGTCTGCGACACGTTCTGAGCACTTGCAGACTTCCAGGATTACGGTGCCAAACGAGTTAAGCCTTGTTTTGACCTCCTGGTACCCTCCTCAATCCAAATTAATAGTCTGCGACACGTTCTGAGCACTCGCAGACTTCCAGGATTACGGTGCCAAACGAGTTAAGCCTTGTTTTGACCTCCTGGGACTCAACCCAATCCAAATCAATGGCCTGCGACACGATCTGAGCACTCGCAGACTTCTAGGATTCCGATGCCAAACGAGCTAAGTATTGTTTTGACCTCCTGAGACCCACCCCAATCCAAAGCAATGGTCTGCGACACGTTCCAGGCTCTTGCAGACTTCCAGGATTCCGGTGCCAATAGATTAAAAGCCTGATTTGACATTCTGAGATCCTATAAGATCATTTGAAACGGCTGCGAGACGTTTTGACTACTCGCAGACTTCCAGGATTCCGGTGCCAATAGAGTTAAAGTCTGATTTGACCTTCTATAAGACAATTTGAAATTTCTGCGACAGGTTTTGACTACTCGCAGACTTCCAGGATTCCGGTGCCAATTGTGTTTAGCTCGGATTGAAGTTTATGGAGTTATTTTATGCCATTTGGAGCGGTCTTCGACAAGTTCTTGCTACTCTCAGACTTCCAAGAATCCGGTGTCACAACTGTTGATACCAATCCTTGACTATCCTTCGTCCAAATACACCTAGATCCAATGTATTTAGTACACAACTGCCCATAAACCATATAATATGCGTGGGGGGGGGTATTCGCTGAGTAGGACAGTCACGGAAAAGTGTCAAATAGCCATTTTGTAGGGTGCGAGGAGTCAGAATGAGGAACTGGGGAGGCATGAAGAGGGAGCTGTCCTACTCAGCGAATACCCCCCACGCATATTATATGGATTGGTATCAACAGGTGTGACACCGGATTCTTGGAAGTCTGAGAGTAGCAAGAACTTGTCGAAGACCGCTCCAAATGGCATAAAATAGCTCCATAAACTTCAATCCGAGCTAAACACAATTGGCACCGGAATCCTGGAAGTCTGCGAGTAGTCAAAACCTGTCGCAGACATTTCAAATGGTCTTATAGAAGGTCAAATCAGACTTTAACTCTATTGGCACCGGAATCCTGGAAGTCTGCGTGTAGTCAAAACGTCTCGCAGACCGTTTCAAATGGTCTTATAGGATCTCAGAATGTCAAATCAGGCTTTTAATCTATTGGCACCGGAATCTTGGAAGTCTGCAAGAGCCCGGAACGTGTCGCAGACCATTGCTTTGGATTGGGGAGGGTGTCAGGAGGTAAAAACAAGGCTTAACCCATTTGGCACCGGAGTCCTGGAAGTATGCGAGAGCCCGGAGCTTGTCGCAGACCATTGCTTTGGATTGGGGTGTGTCTTAGAAGGTCAAAACAATACTTAGCTCGCTTGGCACCGGAATCCTGGAAGTCTGCGAGTGCCCGAAACGTGTCGCAGACCATTGCTTTGGAATGAGGTGGGTATCAGGAGGTCAAAACAATACTTAGCTCGTTTGGCACCGGAATCCTGGAAGTCTGAGAGTGCTCAGATCGTGTCGCAGACCATTAATTTGGATTGGGGTGAGTCTCAGGAGGTCAAAACAAGGCTTAACTCGTTTGGCACCGTAATCCTGGAAGTCTGCGAGTGCTCAGAACGTGTCGCAGACCATTGATTTGGAATGGGGAGGGTCCCAGGAGGTCAAAACAAGGCTTAACTCGTTTGGCACCGTAATCCTGAAAGTCTGCGAGTGCTCAGAACGTGTCGCAGACCATTAATTTGGATTGGGGAGGGTCCCAGGAGGTTAAAACAAGGCTTAACTCGTTTGGCACCGTAATCCTGGAAGTCTGCCAGTGCTCAAAACGTGTCGCAGACCATATATTTGGATTGGGGAGGGTCCCAGGAGGTCAAAACAAGGCTTAACCCATTTGGCACCGGAATCCTGGAAGTCTGCGAGTGCTCGGTGTCCCTCGCCCAGCTATAAATAGCATAGGAAAACAATGAAAGCTGTATCAAATAACGCATTAGGGATCCACCGGGCGTGGGTGGGCGAACAATGGATGACCCAGTTTTGGTGAGGGTGACGCTCTATGTCATCATCCAAGACGAAGGACCGGATATTGCGCCATACCGGTGAGGGTGACGCTCTATGTCATCATCCAAGACGGAGGACCGGATATTGCGCCATACCAAAATGGCGACAGGATATGATGTCATCCAAGATGGCTACCGGATGTGAGGTCAGTTAAGATGACGACCGGATATACGTCATCCAAGATGGCGACCGGATGTGATGTCATTTCACGATGGCTGCCACAAGGGCAAGGTCAACCACAACCACAACCACAACGAGTGGAAATAAAACACATTATATACTACTCCCCGGTAAATTCCGCTATAAAGGAAAGATGGGTTCAATACAGGGGTTAAGATAACAGTGTGACGTTTTTATTTTTGTGTAGTATACATTTCATTTTATGTCATTAAAGTTTAAAATGTACAAACGTTTTGTTTGTTTTTTTTCTATTCAAGCGAGTTGGCCTTTATGCGCGCGCTTGCGTGTATGCGCGTGTGTGTGCGTACATGCGTGCGTGTGTACAAACGTGCGTAAACGAGTGTGCGCGTATTTTTGGAAACAATTATTTAATTTGTAATAACAGATACATAATTTGAAATAACAGGTTAACAACTTGTAATAACAGATTCCCAATTTAAAATTTCAAGATCATCTGTAAAAACAGATTGTTAATTTGTTATTTCAAGTTGTCAATCTGTTTTAACAAGATGTGAATTTGTTTTTACAAGTTGTCAATTTGAAATTTCAAATTCCCAATCTGTAAAAACAGATTGTTAATTTGTTATTTCAAGTTGTCAATCTGTTTTAACAAGTTGTGAATTCGTTTTTACAAGTTGTTAATTTGTTTTAACAAGTTGTCAATTTGAAATTTCAAGTTCCCAATCTGTAAAAACAGATTGTTAATTTGTTATTTCAAATTGTCAATCTGTTTTAACAAGATGTGAATTTGTTTTTACAAGTTGTCAATTTGAAATTTCAAGTTCCCAATCTGTAAAAACAGATTGTTGATTTGTTATTTCAAATTGTCAATCTGTTTTAACAAGATGTGAATTTGTTTTTACAAGTTGTCAATTTGAAATTTCAAATTCCCAATCTGTAAAAACAGATTGTTAATTTGTTATTTCAAGTTGTCAATCTGTTTTAACAAGTTGTGAATCTGTTTTAACAAAATGTGAATTTGTTTTTACAAGTTGTCAATTTGAAATTTCAAGTTCCCAATCTGTAAAAACAGATTGTTAATTTGTTATTTCAAGTTGTCAATCTGTTTTAACAAGATGTGATTTTTTTTACAAGTTGTCAATTTGAAATTTCAAATTCCCAATCTGTAAAAACAGATTGTTAATTTGTTATTTCAAGTTGTCAATCTGTTTTAACAAGTTGCGAATTTGTTTTTACAAGTTGTCAATTTGTTTTAACAAGTTGTCAATTTGAAATTTCAAGTTCTCAATCTGTAAAAACAGATTGTTAATTTGTTATTTCAAGTTGTCTATCTGTTTTAACAAAATGTGAATTTGTTTTTACAAGTTGTCAATTTGAAATTTCAAATTCCCAATCTGTAAAAACAGATTGTTATTCTGTTATTACAAGATGAACAACTTGCAAAAACGAAACTTAAATCGAATCCACTTGGCACTAATGCTCTTCCGTAGAAAAGTGACTGTCTAATTCAGTCATTAAACATTCAAAGATTATTGTACCTGATGGACAGAATCGGTTGGCTTTGCAACGATAAGTGTTCATTACAGACAGAAGCGGTTGCACTGTCAACGATAACTGTTCACCAAAGATGAAATCATTCAAAAAGGTGAAAATGTTTAAACAATATCTCTTCCTGATACACTTATCTATCTGAAAAGCCTTGTCCTGGATGTGTGAATCAGTAAATGCAATTTTCAAATATTATTGTACATGATAGACAGAACCGGTTGAGTATGCAACGATAACTGTTCATTTCAGACAGATATGGTTGCATTGTCAACGACAACTGTTCACGACGAGTAAAATGATTCAAAACAGCCAAACTTCAAACAATTACTGCACATGAAACGCTCAACTATTTGAAAAGAGGCTGTTTAATTCAGTCATTAAACATTCAAAGATTTTTATACATGATGGACAGAATCGGTTGGCTTTGCAACGATAAGTGTTCATTACAGACAGTAGCGGTTGCACTGTCAACAATAACTGTTCACCATAGATGAAATCATTCAAATCGGTGAAAAATGTTTAAACAATATCTGTTCGTGATACACATAACTATCTGAAAAGCCTTGTCCTGGATATGTGAATCACTAAATGCAGTATTCAAAAATTATTGTACATGATAGACAAAACCGGTTGAGTTTGCAACGATAACTGTTCATTACAGACAGATATGGTTGCATTGTCAACGATAACTGTT
Source organism: Rugalucina vietnamica (assembly GCA_964017185.1). Taxonomy (NCBI): domain Eukaryota; kingdom Metazoa; phylum Mollusca; class Bivalvia; order Lucinida; family Lucinidae; genus Rugalucina; species Rugalucina vietnamica. The sequence continues at coordinate 39,771,751 of OZ024880.1, forward strand.
CACGACGGGTAAAATGATTGAAAACAGCCAAACTTCAAACAATTACTGCACCTGAGACGCCCAACTATTTGAAAAGTGGCTGTCTACTTCAGTCATTAAACATTCAAAGATTATTGTACATGATGGACAGAATCGGTTGGCTTTGCAACGATAAGTGTTCATTACAGACAGAAGCGGTTGCACTGTCAACGATAACTGTTCACCAAAGATGAAATCATTCAAAAAGGTGAAAATGTTTAAACAATATCTCTTCCTGATACACTTATCTATCTGAAAAGCCTTGTCCTGGATGTGTGAATCAGTAAATGCAATTTTCAAATATTATTGTACATGATAGACAGAACCGGTTGAGTATGCAACGATAACTGTTCATTACACACAGATGTGGTTGCATTGTCAACGATAATTGTTCACGACGGGTAAAATGATTCAAAACAGCCAAACATCAAACAATTTCTGCACCTGAGACGCCCAACTATTTGAAAAGAGGCTGTCTAATTCAGTCATTAAACATTCAAAGATTATTGTACATGATGGACAGAATCGGGTGGCTTTGCAACGATAAGTGTTCATTACAGACAGAAGAGGTTGCACTGTCAACGATAACTGTTCACCAAAGATGAAATCATTCAAAAAGGTGAAAATGTTTAAACAATATTTGTTCCTGACACACTTAACTATCTGAAAAGCCTTGTCCTGGATGTGTGAATCAGCAAATGCAATTTTTAAATATTATTGTACATGATAGACAGAACAGGTTGAGTTTGCAACGATAACTGTTCATTACAGACAGTTATGGTTGCATTGTCAACGATAACTGTTCACGACGGGTAAAATGATTCAAAACAGCCAAACTTCAAACAATTACTGCACTTGAGACGTTCAACTATTTGAAAAGAGGCTGTCTAATTCAGCCATTAAACATTCAAAGATTACTGTACATGATGGACAGAATCGGTTGGCTTTGCAACGATAAGTGTTCATTACAGACAGAAGCGGTTGCACTGTCAATGATAACTGTTCACCATAGATGAAATCATTCAAATCAGTGAAAAACGTTTAAACAATATCTGTTCGTGATACACTAAACTATCTGGATGTGTGAATCAGTAAATGTGAAAAATGTTTAAACAATATCTGTTCATGATACACGAGACGCTTAACTATTTGAAAAAGAGGCTGTCTAATTCATTCATTAAACATTCAAAGATTATTGTACATGATTGTCAGAATCAGTTGGCTTTGCAACGATAAATGTTCATTACAGACAGAAGCGGCTGCACAGTCAACGATAATTGTTCACCACAGATGAAATCATTCAAATCAGTGAAGAACGTTTAAACAATATCTGTTCGTGATACACTAAACTATCTGGATGTGTGAATCAGTAAATGAAATATTCAAACATTACATGATAGACAGAACCGGTTGAGTTTGCAACAATAACTGTTCATTACAGACACTTATAGTTGCATTGTCAACGATAACTGTTTACGACAGGTAAAAGTACCCATGATCAGGACGAAAACTTGATCACACTAAACTGTTATGAAGTGCATGCAATCAGATATAAAATGTCCTGCTGTGGAGAAGATAGGATAGGTTGTATCGTATCGTATGCTATTGAAATAAACGTTAGAAATAAGCAAAAAACTCGATATGCCTTTTACAGATTGAGACAATGGTAGGTATTATATCAACAAAATATGTTAATCAAATTTTATTTCTTCCTTTATGAAACTGTAAACACTCGGGTTCTCTGTTTTAAAAGTAGTCGATGTCTGTTTACAGCTGTGAGATGCTTTATAGTGCACATAGTAAAACTGTCGTCCTCAGACATCGACGATATCACCTTAAAGCAGGTCCTCCGATAGCTATGCCACCTACCTCCGGACGCTGCAACCACAGTAAATATGACCCTGCCGTCAAGAACTACAAAAGGGTACTTCATGCCTTAGCAAGGTTTTCAGGATGTCTGCACAAGATATGATAAAACAGGTTAAAGATTGCATCAGTTCTAATAAAATATACAAAAGATGAATATAACCATGCATGTAAACAAATGAATTAAAAATATCTGTTGAAAATTCTGTATTTCCCGATTCAAACGTCATTTAGGGTCAAACGAATACAGTCCAAACCCATTTTATGCAGTGTGTCCGTTGGTTCGTATACGAAAAATGATATTCATAAACGATGTGTATGTTTTTCAGATCTCTAAACGCAATCCTATCAAAAATAATAAGAGCTGTCGCATGACAGCGTAGCTCGACTGCATTTGGTTCTGTCAAACTGGAGCCAACTCTAACTCACCACACAGACATCCCAAGGCCATGATGATATAAGGCAAATTCATTTTACTATGAAATATAGCTATAACTATTTTGAAGTCAAAAATTCGGTGCTATCGACCCATAACCATGTAAAATCTTGATCACACATCTCTTGCTGTAGAAGATACAAGGCAAAATCACTAAACCATGAAATTTGATCTCAGTGACCAATGATTACTTTCTGGTCAAAAGGCTGGTCATACTCACAAATTATATGAGAAAAGCCTGTTCATATACCAACTGAGCATCAAGATATAAGGCAAAATCAATGGACCATGAAATTATGTCACAAAGTCCCTTGACTGCTTTTGGGTCAAATGTCTGGTCGTACTCACTCATCTGAAAGAAGCATGCTTACATACCAACTGACTGTCAAGCTATAAAGCAAAATTACTGGACCATGAAGTTAGGTCACCGTGACCTATGACTACTTTAAGGTGAAAGGCCTGGTCATACTCGTTCATTATCTGAAGGAAGCATTTTCATATACCAACTGGGTTTTAAGATATAAGACAAAATCACTGGGCCATGAAATTATGTTATTGTGACCTATGACTACTTTTGGGTCAAAGGTCTGGTTATACTTACTTATTATCTAAAAGAAGCATGTTCCTTTACCAACTGAGAGTCAAGATATAAGACAAAATCACTGGACCATGAAATTAGGTCACTGTGACCTATGACTACTTTTAGGTCAAAGGTCTAGTCATACTCACTCATTATCTGAAGGAAGCATGTTCAAAAACCAACTAAGTGTCAAGATATAAGACAAAATCAGTGGACCATGAGATTTGGTCACTGTGACCTATGACAACTTTTGTGTCAAAGGTCTGGACCTACTTACTCATTTTCTGAAAGAAGCATGTTCCTGTACTAACAGAGTGTCAAGATATATTACAAAATCACTGGACCATGAAATTAGGTCGCAGTGACCTATGACAACTTTCAGGTCAAATATCTGGTCATACTCACTCATTATCTATGAGAAGCATGTTCCTATACCAACCGAGTGTCAAAAAATAAGGAAAAATCACTGGACCATGAAATTAGGTCATTGTGACCTATGACTACTTTTGGGTTAAGGGTCTGGTCATACATACTTATTATCCGAAAGCAGTATGTTCTTATACCAACTGGGTGTCAAGGTGTAAAAGAAAAAAACAAACATTTTAAGCTGTTCTAGTTTTCAACCTCTAGCCCCACCCCCAGGCATGGACCCTGGTGTCGGATGGCACGTAATAAAAGCTAAGTTGACAGTGCACCAATGGCCCAAGTATGAATGCTTTCTGATCTACAGCTATCAAGATATGAATTAAAATGTAAATTTTGGCTAATTTATGAAAGTGTTTTAGATTTAACCTCTAACTCCACCCCTAGCATGAACACAGGAGCCCAATGCACCAACCCTACAGGATAGATGTAGTACAAGTATGAATGCTTTCTGGTAAGCGGTTGTCAAGAAAATGACTTCTAGAAAATTATATCGCAAAACAGCCAAATTTTGAAAATGTTCTAGATTTTAACCTCTTGCCCCACCCCCCGCCATGGACCTAGGAGCCTCGAATGAAAGGCAACCAACCCTACGGGTTATCTATGGTCCAAGTTTAAATCCTCTCTGATAAGTTATTGCCAAGATCTAGACTTCTAGAAAACTATACCACAGAACAGAAGGTGTTCTAGATTTTAACCTCTAGTCCCACCCCCGGGCATAGACATATGGGTGTGATGTCATAGAATGAAAGCCAGCCTAACAGGGTACCTATGGTCCAAGTTTAAATCTTCTCTGATAAGTAGTTGCCAAGATCTGGACTTCTAGAAGGGTACGTATGATATGATCAAAGTATTTATGCTGTCAAGACATAGACACCTGCAAAATTAGACCTCAGAAAAGCCATTTTATGGTGGTCTGTATATTAACCTCAAGCCCCACCCCGGGATTCATTGCCTTGGAATGAAAGCCTGGCATACAGGGTGCCTATGGCCCAAGTATGAATGATTTTCGGTAAGTGGTTGTCAAGGTATGCACTAACCGAAACGGTTTAACATCATTAAGCAAATATCGTGGTGTTCTACGAAAATGGACAGATATCGTTGAAAGTAAATTATAAACCTACATGCTCAACGATAACTGTCCATTTAGCTTGTGGACAGTTATCGTTGCGGCTGCAACGATAAGTGTCCATGGTGGACAGTTATCGTTGATGGACAGTTATCGGTGCTACACACGAGTGTATGAATGATTTCTCAGAAAAATACACTGTACTCAACATAACATGCAATAAAACACGAATCGGCTGACTCTTGTTTTTAAAAGACGAAACATTTAAAAATAAATGCCTCTGCAATCTGTTATGAAACCCGTTATACAATTTCTACAATTTATTACTACGCACACGTGCATAGCTGCAAATTTTGTCTTCTTGAGGGAATAAACACATGTACAATAATATAGGGACATGCCAATTATAGCACAAAAACAATAACCGAATGCCACTTAAACTGTTGTAAAACATGTCAACCACTCGCTGTAGTCACAAGGGTGTACTTAAAAGTTATGCAAATGACTTCATTCGCAATGAAATAAGTTGATTATTTGCAACCAAAAATAGGAAACATGATATTTACATTTAGTATGATTGGGCTTACTCCACACTAATATGAAGTGAATTGAATGTATTACCTGCATTCCAGAAATCAGAATAATAAGATGACCAAAACAAAATATAAGGATGATAAGAATTTCAACGGTGATTTGGAAATATATTTTCATGACCAGGCAGTAACGAAAGGGGTGACCACGAGGTGTAGGAATGATTTTTCTCGATGTGCAATGTATTTTTCGTCTAGAAACACAACCGTCAGTTGTTTCTTTAAAATAATTAAAATATACAGGCATATTCACACTCATTGAAATACAATACTGATTCCTGGATTGCCACCAACAAATACTTCTTCAAAAAATTCATTTCCGCCTGCATAACACTTAAAACGACAAACGTCACCGAGTAAATGCTGCACTGCGCCATAAACGTGCAAACGTGTGCAATGGCCGCTGCCTCTCCTTGGACGCCATCAAGTGGCTGTCGTATTAGCTTTAGGCTCTATAAATTTTGTGCCTATAAACGAGAAAACTATAAAATGTGTTGACACAAATTTGATAACAGATAAAGGTGTGAATACTAGAATCTCTAATGAATACTAGAATTCATGAATGCTATGCACGAGTATTTTTATGACATTCGCGATTAGGTTAAAAAGAGAAAAGAAGGCAATGATCAAGAAATGACGGAATCAGAAAGAAATTCCCACTCCAAAAACTAAATTGACAATCAGGTCCTTATATCAAGAAAACATATCGTAAGCCGAGTGAGCAGCTATTTCCCAATAGGCGGCCACTCAATTATCCGAACTTACCTAAAATTATGTAAAACGTACATAAAGTGCAAACAGCACAAACATTCAACACCAACACATAAAACAATAAGAACCACAACAAAAGTATCACATTGGAACGATCAGTGATATGAAACAACTGGTGGTGGTGGCTTAAATCTCACACTCTGGGTTTTACATGGCCCTGACTTCAATCAAACTGCCTATGCAAAACTTCAAAGGCATTTAAACGCTTTTGAACTGGATCTCCTTTAAATCAATAAATTGGTCGTTAAAATGTATCATTGTTTAAGAAAATATTGTTCGAGCATGGTTTATTAATTTTGCCCTTTTACAGAAAGAGAAACACGGCTGGCAAAATGTTACATTCAAATATATGATAGGCTGAACCAAACTGTCGGGACATTTATCAAAGTTCATCACATGGTCATGAGCCGCCTCATGAGAAAACCAACAGTGTGGTTTTCGAACAGGTCCAACACAAACCAAGCTGTACAAGTACAGAAGATGGCTAGAGGCTGGAAGTTTTGGATTGAGAAAGTAGAGAGATTGTACTATCCGTGTAGTATCCGTGTACTATACTGTGAAGCTGATCAGCGCCTTCGTTTTCGCATATGCACACTGTTGGTTTTCCCATTGTGCGGCCCATATATATAGATTCATTTATGTCGTCCTCCATTAATAACTGTTTATTAATTTCCGTTCATGGATAGAAAGCAATAATGGACCTCACGCACGTCTTGAAATTGATGTCTGATTTGTAAGAGTCGTTGCTTTTTGTGTCTGGAGATTTAAATAAACTGATGCTGTGGTCATGAAAGAATTAAGATTATTGTAGTTTCAAAGATGCATGGTAATACGACTAGGAGAGTAATATTAATAGGTACCGGTGTACTTTGGTGCCTACGATATCGTTAGTAGAACATAATTTTGCCCTTTTCTATATGTCGGGTCAGCTATATGTCGGGCAGGAGCCCTTTTCTATATGTCGGGTCAGCTATATGTCGGGTCAGGAGCCCTTTTCTATATGTCGGGTCAGCTATATGTCGGGTCAGGAGCCCTTTTCTATATGTCGGGTCAGCTATATGTCGGGTCAGCTATATGTCGGTTAAGTCGGTTAATAGCTATATATAGCTATTGTTTATTTGTTTAAATGTCCGACTATAAATAAAATTTGTATTCTGTATTCTTCTATTCATGCAAATGTATTGTAATGTATTGTAATGTTTCACCCATAGTGCAGATTATATTTTTCTTTCGGTACTTTGAGATCAGTAAAGATATTCAGAGTTCAAAACACTTACGTTTAGAAACATACTTCTAAGCATTGTTTTAATTACTTGGCCTCGTTTAGAAATGTGTCTTTGATTTAGACCTCTCGTATAAATTCTCGAAATTGCAGCTCTATAGTCTGTCTTTCGTTGTCGGTTTAAAAAGGGCTACTGATGAGGGTTCATTACCCGAAATTGTGCAATATAGTCCATACTATCTCCCTTTGAATGTTTTACTGCTTCCAAAGGATCAAACCATTATATTTTAATTGTTTAATGCTTTTTCCGTAACTACCTGTTGGTATCAGTAGGTCAACATCAACAAAAACACCGCCACCACCACCACCAACAACATAATCAGCAGAAACAACGGAAACATTTGAGCCGCCTGGTGGGAAAACCAACAATATGGTTTTTGAAAAGGTTTGACACAAACCGACCTGTACAGTCACAGAAAAGAGCTAGAAGCTTGAAATTTCGGATTTAGGAAGAAGAGGAAGTGTACTATCCGTGTAGCGAAAACAAAGGCGCTGATCAGCTTCGCGGTAACCGCGAAGCTGATCTGCGCCTTTGTTTTCGCATAGGCAGATTGTTGGTTTTCCCACGAGGCGGCTCATTTGAATTTGACAAACAATTTCGTTTCTCTATGTGTTGCCTTGCGAAACTGTTTAGAGCTGCATCGATATTATTGTAGATCATATTTAATAGCTCTCTATGAAAACGGCTATTTCATTTCCTATACGCAATACAAAAGCAGTTATATTACACTGTATTATATTCTAAATAACATATGTCTGAGAATCTACTTTTGATAAGTCTAGATCAGACAGGTTGACCAATGTTACAACTCCATCGAGTCATTCTAAAAATTACTTTTGAACAGGAAATGATTGAATGTAGTCTGAACGAATTCATATGAAATGCTGTATTATACATGTAGCCATTGAATTTGTTTTTATAAGCAAACTTGCGTCCACTGCCAGAAGCGGACTTGCGTCCACTATCAAAAGCGAATTAGCGTCCACAATTTAGAAGCGGTTTTGCGTCCTGTGAGCAAGCAGGTAAAGGCAAGGTTTAAAGGTAACATTACAAAGTAAGACAAAACCACACTCTTTGGAACTGAGGAACGTATGCAATCTATGATTTTCGAAAAGGTACAAGTAGGCAATGATAAGGAAAAGGCGCCATCAGAAAGAAATTCCCACTCCAAAAAACGAGGTGGGAAAACATCTGACAATTAGGTACTCGTAAGCCGAGTGAGCAGGTATTTCCCAGTAGGAGACCACTTAGTTACCCAAGCTAACGTACATAACGTACAAACGTACATAAGGTTCAAACAGCACAAAAACACGACTCCAAACAAGTAGCCCAAGGGCAACGATCGCTCACCTGAGAGTCAACAAGTACAGTCACTGGACAAAGTTTTTTTTTTTTTTTTTTTTTTAAGATCTGATCAAAATTGAAGACGCTAGAGTAGCCACAACATTAAAAATTGATTTTTCAAACATTCAAGGGCAGCTAACTCCGCAGTCCAGGGTCGAATCTGGCTCAAATTCGAACTCATCCAAGATGTTATGGTTATCCTCGTTACTTCCAAGAATGAAGAAGATCCGATGAAAATTGAAGGCGCTAGAGTGGCCACAATACAAAATATTGATTTTTCAAACACTAAAGGGCAGCTAACTCCGCAGTCAGAGGTCGGATCTGGCCTAAATTCAAACTCATCCGAGATATTGTAGTTATCCTTGAAACCTGCAAGAATGAAGAAGATCCACTGAAAAACAAAGATGCTAGAGTGGCCACAACACAAAATGTTGATTTTTCAAACACTCAAGGTCGGATCTGGTCGAAATTTGATCTCATCCGAGATGTTATGGATGTCCTTGTTACTTCCAAGAATCAAAACTCAAATATTTCAAGCGAAATGGCAGAAATTGCAATTTTCCGCTTTTCGTCTTATAAGTCAATGGAAACTTTAAGTTGCCATAGCAACCAAAGTATTGGACAAGGACAATAAAAAACACAAACTTTGTAGAGGCTAATATCATAAGCATGTATGCGAAGTTTCAGCTTCATCCGCCTTACAGCTTCTGAGAAGAAAATTTTTGAATATTTTTTTCGAAAATTTACCCTTTACGTTGCTATAGCAAGCAAACGAATAAAGCGATTTTGACAAAAGTTGCCTAAAACGGGGAGGTTCTCAATAAACATTTATGTAAAAACAAAATTTCAATATCCTCAACAAGACGGCAGAAATTGCAAATTTCCACTTTTTGCCTTATAAGTCAATGGAAACTTATGTTGCTATAGCAACAAAACGAATGAAGTGATTTTTTTTTTTTACAAAAGTTGCCTTAAACGTGAAGGACTACTCAATAAATATTTATGTAAAAACAAAATTCAAATATCCCCAGCCTGACAACGGAAAATGCCAATTTCCACTTTTTTTCCATACAAGTCAATGGAAACTTCAAGTTGCCATAGCAACCAGAGTTCTTATCCGATCAAGATAAAAAACACAAACTTTCGTTCCCCCTACCCATGGATGCTCCACATGAAATTTGGCTTTGATCGGCCAAGCGGTTTCAGAGAAGATCTTTGAAAATGTGAACGGACGCACGGACGCACGGACGGACGCCGGCTCGACTACCATACTATAAGCTCCCCATGAGCCTTCGGCTCAGGTGAGCTAAACATAAATCAAATGGAACCACAACAAAAGTTGGAACGCATTGGAACGATCAGTTATAAAAAATTACTGGTGGGGGTGGGGGGGGGCGAGGGGCGGGGGCACAAATCGATTTTACAGGTGCCTACAGGTGCCCTCATCTTCTGCAATTGTTTTCTGGCTTGATGCTTTTGATGCTTTTCTGGTTTGTGTTTTTATTTTCGTGTGGTCCGAATCATTTAACCACGTGACTATGACGAACGTTTGCCACCTTGTTGATATCTGATATATAATTATGTTTCTGATCATTGCACATATTGTTTATTTCAATTCTTACAAAATTTAATGGTGATATCTATTGACACCTGAACCATGTTACTAAACATAAACCCCTTGTACAATGAAATCAGATTGACCATTCAACTCACACGGGTCAATTTAGATTTCAAGTTGAAATTGAGACTGTCATGTTATATATATGCTTGAAGGCTGCTGAAAGCTGAACAAGATTGGAATGGCAGGTCAACGGGGATTAGGTGGGGGTCATACAACAGAAACATGCCACTCAAGCATTATGAATGATTTGAAGAGGCAACAACATGGTAAGTGAGCCGCTGCATAAGAAAACCAACAATCTGCATATGCAAAAACAAAGACGCAAATCAGCTTCGCGGTGTCAGCTCCTTTGTTTTCGCTACAGGCATAGTACAATCCCTCTTCTTCCTTCATCCGATATTTCAAGCTTCTAGCTCTATTCTGTGATTGTTCAGCATGATTTGTGTCGGACCTGGACGGAACCACAAATTGTTGATTTTCTCATGCACAGGCTCTAGTTGTAATAAGGATGCAAAACAATTCAAGCTGTGACTTGAGTCTTGTAAACGCTTAAGTTTTTGCTACTTTCCGATATGGTAAAAATGGTCAAATATGGTCTCTAGCGAATGTTAAGGTAGGCAATGATCAGGAAGTGGCGCAGTCATAAAGAAATTCCCACTCCAAACCCGAGATGGGAAAAAACTAAATTGACAATTAGGTACTTATCATGTGACTAAGAGAACATATCGTAAGCCGAGTGAGCAGCTATTTCCCAATAAGCAGCCACTCAGTTACCCGAACTTGACTAAAATAAAACGTACGTTAGCTGCAGACAGCACACAAATTCAAAATCAAAACAGAAAACAATTAGAACTGCATTGGAACGATCAGCTGGAGGCTTAACTCATTTAAGCCTGGCGTCCCTTTTATGGGACATAGGCAAACAGAATAGCCCCAGATGTGACGCAGCAGAACGCGGCGTCCCATCTAGGGCTATTCTGTTTGCTTAGAGAATTTTCATCGAAAATTTAGATAACAATAAAAACTCACTCCTAGCACCCCTAAAAATGAAAGTGGACTCGCCCAAATGATAATAATGGGAAAATCCATTCGTCAAATATGGGTTAAACTAGTCTTACAGGCTCTCTACCTCACTCTCATCTTCTGCAACGGCTCATAACATTTGAGCCGCCTCATGGGAAAACCAACAATGTGGTTTCCGAACAGGTCCGACACAAACCGGCCTGTACAGTCTCAGAAAAGAGCTAGAAGCTTGAAATTTCGGATTTGAGTAGAAGAGGAATTCTACTATCCGAGTAGCGAAACCAAAGGCGCTGATCAGCTTCGCGGTTACCGCGAAGCTGATCTGCGTCTTTGTTTTCGCCTATGCAGATTGTTGGTTTTCCCATGAGGTGGCTCATTTAGTTAGTTGTCATCGTGGTGAATCTCAAACTAGTCAATGAATCATCAAGGGCAAACTAATAAATTATGATAGCGATCATGATGCATCAAAAACGAGAACTCACAGAAACAATAAGCTGCCCGGCGATGCAGATCCCTGGGTGCCGAACAACAGGAGGATGTTGGGACCAAATTTAATCAAATGGGTCTTTAGTTAGTATTGGCATTAAATTCCACAATCATGTTCAATAAAGTTAGTACATTTTAGCGAGGACAACCTATAGATTTATGGGAGAGAGGTAACTTTTAGAACTATGAATACAGGTTCAGATATACCCTCGTACGAATTCCTAGAAAACTTAATTGAATATTATTCACAAGAGAAAAACTAAAATGCTCCATACGAGACAAACATGAAAACAAATCTCATTTAAATCAAAAGTTTGATCACAGTGGACTTTCAAACGCAAACTGGTACAATCAGAACCAAAGAACCAACCTTGACCATCAGGCGGACAAACAACAGAAATTACGGTAAGCCGAGTGAAGAGCATTTTCCCGAAAGGTGATCACGAAAGGCACGAACAGCACAAAACCGACACAAAAAGATAAAGATCTACAACAGAAGTTCTACATCAGAACGGTCAGTGATATAAAATTACTGGGAATTTAAACCGATTTAACAGGATCCGAACGCTTTTTATGGAATATTGGAATGAATGCTTTTAAAAAATTGCAGTCTGTTATGTAATTAATTTTGCATTTTCTATAATTTATTGCTCTGAATCCGTTTAAAGATGCCTGTATAGTCTTCCAGAGGGAATAAACACATGTCAATAATACAGGGATATGTCAATCAAAATATAAAAAAACAATAACCGAACACCACTAAAACTAGTATAAAACATGTCAACCACACGCCGTAGTCACAGGGGTGTAGTTAACAGTCGCGTTATGCAAATGGCTTCATTTGCAATCAAATAAGATGATTATTTACTGCCCAAAAATGAAAACATGATACCCGCCTCCAGTTTTATTGGTCTCAGTCCGCAAACTGGAGTGAAATTTGTTCTGAAGTTACTAGTATTATCAGCGTGCCAGAATAATTTTAATGTTGAAGACCAAATCGATTTTGAAGACCAAATTTGTTCGATTTGGAAATGAATATTTTCATAGGCGGCATTTACATGTTGAAATACACGGTATACGTACATGTGTTTGACAAGCTTGTCTTCAACTGTGTTCAGCCTCTGCTTTATGAGAAATAAAGATTCTGACCAATTTTAAGTCAAAGAAAACAACAACAACAAATTATTGATTTGCACAAGCAATCACTCTCTCGGCCTGTATAAAACTTAAGACGACAAAAGACATCAAGTAAAATGCTGCACTGTTTCATACACGTGCAATCGGGTGGTTGTCTCTACTTGGCTTTTTCCCCGAAGGCATTCAAGTGGCTGCCATAGTGTATGTATCTGTTTTGTTTGGGCTCTATTATACAAAGCATACAAAGCGTTGAAACGTAATAATGCAGGGATATTTCTCCCGACATTTTTTTTCTAAAAGACTATGGGCGTTCATTCAAAAAGTGTACTTTTGTGAGATCTTTATCAACACATACATGTAGTATAGAAGGCGGTATACGGTTAGTAAATGAGATTCTTTTTTAGACAAATAAATGATTTACCTTTTTAAGCAACCATCAAGACACTCCCATCTAGACTGGCACTGTAAGTCAATCTGAAAGAAAGATAGAAAGGGATGAGAGTAAGTAAAAAGCACAGGAACTGTTCTTTACGAAAAACACACCCATGCAATACACTGAGATTTTTTTCAGCTGTAAAAATTGATAATTCACCAGAAATAAATTTTTTGTTCAAAACATACATTTTATGTTTTGGATCAAAAATAAGAAAATAAGATTTACCCCTGCAAACCCCAGTTTCTTAATTGTCTGTTGCTTGGCCCACCGGGGTTCAACTTGTGTTTCTCTTTTGCTCTAGACTTTCAGTAAGTTATTGGGCGCCCAGGGATCTTTATCGTCGGGCAGTTTACTGAATCTGTGAGTCCTCGTTTTTTATTCATCATGGTGGTTATTATGATTTATTTGTTTGTCCTTGATGATTCATTGACTAGTTAGAGATTCACCACGATGACCGAACAACTAACTATGTGTTGTGAACCACAGCAGAAGCTGAAGGGTGAGGTTATGGCCATGTAAAACAAGTTTAAGCCCGCCAGTAATTTTGTATTACTGATCGTTCCAAGGCGATACTTCTGTTGTGGTTCTTATTGTTTTATGTCTTGGTGTAGAATTTTTGTTCTGTTTGCGCACTATGTGCGTTTTCATATTTTAGTTAGGTTTGGGTAACTGAGTGGCCGCCTATTGTGAAATAGCTGCTCACTTGGTTTACAATGTGTTTTCTCAGTACAAGTATCTAATTGTCAATTTAGTTTTTCCCACTTCGGTTTTTGTAGTGCGAATTTCTTTCTGATTGCGCCTTTTCCTGATCATTGCCTACTTGTACATCTTTCCACAGACTATCAGGGACTGAAATGACCTCCCTGGTTCTCTGATCTCCTCTGCTGAAGTGTCTGATGACTGTGTGTCCAAGTTCGCATATCTTGTGAGAGCCAGGGACTAATTTTCCTCCTGTCGCGTCCCCCTGGTGATGAATTGTCAATTTTGCGTATCACCAGTAAACCATTTAGATTCAGATATCAAAATACATTTTTGTGCGGTTTCGAACCTGAGTAAATACACATGGCAGGTCAAGTTATATTGCTTGTCCTTGGCTCGTTAGTTTTGCGTTACTCGTAAGAACATATACACATACGCCCGCGTCTTCCAAAACTCAATTATTCGTTTAATGCTAAATTGTGCTGTAATTCTAAAAAGAAACTCAGAAGTGGGGACCCTGTGTTATTGTTATATTCTATGGGGGGCTTTTCATTTTGCCCACTTATATTATAGCAATAATTATACACTTTACATTTGATAATTTGAAATAGAAAATTGCCGTTAGTTTTCTTATTTTTGCTTCAAAACATAGATTGTGGGTACACGTTAGAACCGCCTTGGCAAGGCGGTTTCTCACGAGTACCCACAATCTATGTTTTGGATCAGAAATAAGAAAAATAAGTATACATTACAAGTCTCTATGGCCGTGATTGTTAGGTTCCTGCCTAGAAACCCGAATTTTGAGGGTTCGAATCCCAGCGTTGCCACTTTTTTTAATTATTTTTATTTACAAATTATATTTATATTTTATAAATTATACAACTCATAACAAGGCCCGATAATTTCATTTCCATGCGAAACCTTCACTTTACAATTGGAAACATAAGAGACCTAACCAGCGAAGGCATGCAGTCTATTACAGCAGCCGCGAATGGGAAAACTGCGTGCGTCACGTCCTTGGTATCAGGAAAACAAGTCCGTGCAATGAAAACCCCCTTAAACTCCACTTTTATATAGTAAAACTGGGGTATGCAGGGGTATACCCAGTTTTCTTATTTTTGATCCAAAACATACATTGTGGGTACTCGTTAGAACCGCCTCTAAGGTGAACCTACAATCTATGTTTTGAGCAAAAAAAAAAAAAAAAAAAAAAAAAAAAAAAATCTACTGAAAATTTAAATTTTTACAGCTGAAAAAAAATCTCTATATATTGCATGGGCAAGTTTTCGTAATGTTATTGAACGGCAATACTGACAAATCGACATTGTCGTTTTGCCGTCGAAGTAATGGGATTCGTTTTTGAGTCCAGTATCACATCCACTGCGCCATGACTGCATATATTTGAGGACAGATTAATAAATCTTTTAGCGATACTCTGTTACAAAGGTAGGTAACTACTTTCGTAAAAACCGAAATTTTAACGCGCTTTACCGATTACAGTGGACTGGTCCTGGAGGTCATGGCCCACGGGTCAAAATCGCACTATACATCTTCATCTCCTTAAAAGTCCAGTCGCCCGCATAGTGTGTGACCACTTACCTCTTCGCAAGTGATTGCAATATACAAAAATAAATAAATAAATAAATAAATCTGGCTAAAATAAGGAAGTAGTCTAATTTCGACCCCACGATGTCCACGAGCTAATTAATACTGGCGCACATTTGCGTAATGCACGAGGCTTGAATGCGACATGATTTTTATACCAGTGTGCATTGTGTAATATAATCCCGAGACTGTCCTATAACGTTTTGAGCAAAAATAGTCGAAAAGGAGTTTTAAAAAGACATTTTTGTCGTAAAAGTGCAAGTTCTGTCCATAAAATGGACGTATCCTAATCCCACCGGCCTTATATTGGACCATAGATTGGACTGTGTGGTGATGTTGGCCTTTTTGTATTTTGGCATGTTGCAGATCTTAAGCGCCATTTTTCCTGTATTATGCAGATAAATTCTAAATATCAGTCCAAATGGCATCTGAAACCACTAGCCCCTCTGACTGGGTTCGTTGCAATTCTATATCTAAAAAATGCATCTGTTATCAGTGTAACAAAATGTCAAAACTTTTGTTTTAATCTCTGAATTCATAAAACTACAATTGCATATAAATGTCAAAGATATTACGATATTACTAAAAGGATCTTCTTTCTGCTGAATTTGGAAACAGTTCCGTGCAGCCAATATGACAATGAATTAAGTTTCGACAACATGTGCCTTATGCGCGAGTGTTCAGAAATACGAGTAAAGCAATGTTGTCACGAACAACCTGAGCCGCATCGTGAGAAAACCGGATTTTTGCCTAGGCGAAAACAAAGGCGCAGATCAGCTTCGCGGTAACCGCGAAGCTGATCAGCGCCTTTGTTTTCGCTACTCGGATAGTACAATTCCTCTTCTACTTAAATCCCTAATGCATGGTAACTTCGTGCATTTCTTGGCATTCGAGATTCTCATTAAATTGTTGACAACACGAGGTGCTGCAAGCTAGCAATAATGTCATGTCTTCAGGTTTTCGATTTGTTTCTTCTCAATATTTGCATGAGCAGTGACTTTTTCTAGCATAAGGTTATCAAGCAAGTGACACGAACATGGGTGAGCGGATTGGAAGAATGAGGGGTTTGCTAAAAGCTCCGTCCAAGTGTGTTCAGATACCATGAAATTATTATATGGTACAAGGGTTTTTAATTTTAGCCGCCGAATCAGAAAACCAACAATTTGCACATGCGAAAACCAAGGTGCAGATCAGCTGTGCAGTTACTGCAATTCCTCTTCTACTTGTATCCGAAATGTCAAGCTTCTAGCCTGCTTCTGTGACTGTACAGGCCGGTTTGTGTCGGACCTGGTCGGAAACTCAAATTGCTGGTTTTCTCACGCGAAAAAAAATTACATGTGTCTGGTACATAGTAAAAACACTTTGACCGTGCCGACTTACCTCAGTTTTGTAAATACTAGAAAATCAGTTTCCTTCATGCTTTAGATATTTTTCCAGTGCCCTGTAAGCACTGGGGTATGTTTTGTTAACCATAATAGAATCGATTTATTGAAAACATACCCTTTCAACAAATGCGTATCTATACCAAAGGTCAGCCGGCACGGTCAAAGAAATGCACTATATCTACAGACTTGTAGGCTGCAAAAGAAACGAATCCGCGACATTTCGTTGAAAATTACATTTGTCGAAAATGTTCCCATGCCCAGACCTTTACCAGAATCCTAGTGGTTGGTGGCTATAAATGTGGTCCTATAGGCTAGTATAGTTCAAACATAGTTCAAAATGATAAGTAATGGAAGTAAAATAAAGCATTGTCAGAAGTGGGATTCGAACCCACGCCTGGAGAACCAGACTGCGACCTGAACGCAGCGCCTTAGACCACTCGGCCATCCTGACTTCGATACATGTTAGAATTGTATGCCTGGTATAGAGTCCTATAGAGGTCTAAAGTGGGTGGCTTTATTAAAAGCTGCATTGTTCGTTTTCCTTTGTAGGGTAAAATATTACGGTTTGTCGCGCTGTTTACTGAACGTGTAATAATTGATATTTAATGAACAGGCGTGATTTACTCGACGTCATGGTAAAACAATAATACATGAAATCGTAATGAATTTTTATTGTTTCATTTGGAGACACAGCTTTCAAGAAAATAATTTAAGCACCTGGGACACTTGGCCAGTATATGCTAAATCAACCAGCAGACGCTCCTCATAAAACATGTTATTAATATTGTTAATAATAATCTAGTGGGACTGATTCTTTATGATCTTTGAGAGGCTCATCTCGTAACAATGACAATTTATGTGACAAGAAAACATGTAAAATGTATAATTATTGCAATAAATAATAAACCGGCAAATTAAATAGTCTCCGTCAGGAGTACGACGACAAAAACTTTGGCCCCTACACATCATTATAACATGTCCGTGTAATGTATAACCCCTTATATCTACTTTTATTACAGTAAAACTGGGTGGCCGAAGGTTCTCAGATGAGATTGTAGTATACCCATGCTCTGGCGTCCGTCGTTGTCGTCGTCATTGTCCACAATGTTCAAAAATCTTCTTCTCTGAAACCACTGGGCCAATCATGTTTACATCCTTAGGAAGGGGGAACCAAAGTTTTTACAAATGATCCAGGTCACATGACCAAGATGGTCGCCATGCCTATACATGGTAAAAACCTTAAAAATCTTCTTCTCTGGAACCGGCGGACCGATTTCAACAAACTTGTGAGTATTCAAGGTCAAGGTCATTTCTTGACCTCATGGATACAGCGTTAATTAGTGGTCACGAATGGCGCAGAAGGTTGCTCAGTATAAAACATTGCCGTGTTGAAAATCCCATAAGACAAAGTTATAAAGGTGGCTTAATGCTTAGCTAGATTGTCTTAAGGAAGACAAATATTGACATACTCAATTCTAAGGTCATTTTTCATTCTGATATATTGCAACGGTTCACGCACATTTGTAGCAACTTGTAGATTTGGACAACAAATGGACTCAGCTTGTTGCCTTTAATGTCACAAAAATGAATTCATGAAATTTTATTCACGTATTTGTACCCACTTGCCCTTTAAGGTGCAGGCACTGCTTGACTTTTTCAGCATATGTTTTTGTTGTTCAATCGTTCAAGACATGCGATAGTTACAGGGTGTGATTAACATAATATTATCCGCGACGTGACAAAACCGGGCTTCCGACCAGGTCTGACACAAACCGGCCTGTACAGTCACAGGAAAAGGCTAGAAGCTTGAAATTTTGGATATATGAAGAAGAGGAAGGAATGGTACTGTGAGCGTCTGCGTAGCAAAACAGAGGCGCTGATCAGCTGTGCTGTTATTGCACATGATCTGTGCCTTTGTTTTCGCATCTGCAAAAATACGTTTTTCTCATGACGCGGATCAATTTGTACTCTACTGCAGGTGGACATGAAAAGTGGCGCGTGGCAATGTGTGTTGAAGGTTCATTATTTCCACCATATTTAACTATAAAGCCATAAGAAAACTTTAATATTGTGTAATAAGCAAGTAACCATACATTTTATATTTATTTTATTATTGTCTCACTTCCATATAAATTACATGTAAAATACGAAGTAAAATGAATTATGAGAGGTACAAGTAGGCGATGATCAGGAAATGGCGCAATCAGAAAGATATTCCCACTCCATAAACCGAGGGGTGGGAAAAAATAATATGACACTTAGGTACGTATACCGAGAAAACATATCGTAAGCCGAGTGAGCAGCTATTCCCCAATAGGCGGCCACTCAGTTACCTAAACTGAACTAAAAATATAAAAAAAACGTACACAAGGCTCAATTAAACAGCACAACAATCTACTCCAAAATACAAAACAATTAGAACCGCCTTGGAACGATCAGTAATATTAAATTACTTGGGGGGCTTAAACCGGTTTTACAGGCGTCTAACCTCATCCTCATCTTCTGCAGTGGTTCACAACATTTAGTTAGTTGTTCGGTCTCGTGGTGAATCTCTAGCTAGTCAATGAATCATCAAGGACAAACGAATAAATCATGATAATCACCCAGATGAATAAAAAACGAGAACTCAACAGATTCAGTAAGCTGCCCGACGGTGGAGATCCCTGGGCGCCGAATAACTTGCTGAAACCCGAAACAAAAGAAAAACACCAGTTGAACCCCGGTGGGCCAAGCAACAGACAAGAAGCTCCGGTCCCAACCAACTAAAACGAATAGCTTTATGTCGGAAACATCTGACGCCCGACCCACCGGCGTGCAATTAGAGAAGGCAGCATAGTCATCAACCATGATTGGGTTAAAAACTAAGCATGCAGACTGTCATATAACATTCAAGTTATAATCTATACAATTGTAACATGTTATGAATTTTCTGAACTGAAAAGAAAAATCATTCCTTCCTATAATTTTCTTAAATTTGTAAACCAAGTCACCATAAAATTCTGGTTCCGATAGGCCCTCACGTACGTCTTTAGCCCAACCTTAAATTTAGAAATCAACTCATAGTGTTCGCGATAGAATTTAGAAAACGTTTTTCGAAGTTTATGATATCGATAGCCTACATAATTGCACACTCTAGCAAACCTAATAAGTTACGAAATGTATTATACCATACGAAGCATGGCGAGGAACGTCACCATCCAAAAACGAAAAAAATACTATATCAAAATCAAAGTCATCGCGTTTATCATCAATCTTAAAAGAAACAAATCCATTAGACAGATAGACAGATGTAAATCCAAAAAGGGGGCTTTGGTATCTGTTGTGTTGGCTTTATTCAACTGTAGTTCAGGTGGATAGATATGATTGACCATGCCTTCAAAATATGGATTGTCAATGTTCAAAAGGTCATCGAGGTACCTAGAAGTCGAATTAAAGGCCTCGATAACATCAGCTTGATTGTCATGGTTAAGAGAATCCATGAAATCTCTTTCGTAGCAGTGTAAAAATAAATCAGCTACGAGAGGGGCGCAATTTTTACCCGTCGGAATTCCAACAATTTGTCTGTATAACTTGGTTCCGAATCTAAGATAAATGTTATCCAGGAGATAGGATAAGGCATCGCATACATTCTGACATGCCCAAAGTGTGTATCGACTTTGGACAGAGGAAGTGAAAAAAAAAAGCGTAGAGACTTCTTTAGGCGCATCAGGGTCTGGTAAAAATATGAAAGTACGTGGCTTGTCCCAAAAGTCCCGTTACACATACATTTTATTCAGAACACATAGCAGGAACCAACCAAAGTTACTCATGCAGAATAATTGGTCATATAGGAACTTATTTTACTGAACAACATGTCGCTCACTTCAATGGCCTCACTGCTACAGTTACCTTGGTAACCATGGGTAGGCATGACCGGAGCAGGTCAAATTATGCAAAATGTTTTCGGAACTTCCATTTTTCGCAATCCGCTAAATCAATATAGGTATAATGTGATCATTAAGAAAACTTTACCAGCCTAACTACCATTCTATGAGCATCATTAAATGATTATGTTACGAAATTTGAGAACGATTCGATAGTATGGGAGACAAATAAATACAATTACCCATAAAAATTCAACGACAAAATTATGACGTCGACAAAGATATGCGGAGCAAAAATACAGGGTCGTTATATTTAAACATCAAAAATATGCTCTTTAATGGAAACAAAGGAACTGTTTAGCTTCATATTAGTTGGAGGCTTCAATGCTATTACATAAGACCTATTTTTAAAAAGATGTTTCAGCTAACAGTGATATTTCTTGACCTACAGAAACTTGGGAAGTGGTTAACAACGGATCGCATTTAGTTAATTATTCTAATTTTGCATGACTGATCTTTATAGCATTATTTTGACGATTTGCTGATAAATATTTTACTTAGATTTCCAAATATATGCTACAGAATCATTTTGCTAAATATAAATCTAATTTTGAAATAGATTTCTTAATTATAGTGCATTTATCCAAACGGCAAAATATTAAGAAAAAAACACAATTAACGGCAGCGTAATTAGACCTGCTCCGCTGCAGTAGGGGTACAAGGATTCAAACCTCCACTGCGTTTTAACAAATGCACGTAGAAGTACGAAAATCTACCCCCAAAGCCCTAAGATATGGTACTTGGTGACCATAAGTGTTGTAAGCTCTGACTTGCTGTTATTGTGGCAAAACAGTGAGTGTAACGGAACTTTTGGGACCACCCTCGTACTTCCATTGAACAACCAACTACGAAATCATAACGGTAGTCAAGCTGAAACATTTCACTGAATGCGATTTTTAGCATATGTTACCTAAATATCAGTTCATCTTATTAACTAAGTGAAACAATTTGAGCCTGTGCACGAGAAAACCAACAATTTAGGTTTCCGACCAGGTCAGACACAAACCGGGCTGTACAGTCACAGAAGACGGTTAGGAGCTGGAAATTTTGGATTTAGAAAGTAGAGGGAATGCACTTTCCGTGTGGCGAAAACAAAGGCGCTGATCAGCTTGTTCATCTTATTAACTAAGTGAAACAATTTCAACCTGTGCATGAGAAAACCAACAATTTAGGTTTCCGACCAGGTCCTGCTCACTCGGCTTACGATATCTTTCTCGGTACTGAGTGACGTACCTGCAGTTACTGCGAAGCTGATCTGCGCCTTTGTTTTCGCCTATGCAGATTGTCGGTTTTCCCATGCGGCGGCTCATTTATTAGGTACAAACATGAAATTTATACTTTAAGAATCAGCTATGGAAGAATAGGTTTTCCCAAGTGTTCTCAACAATCTTGACGCAGCCTTTGTACTAAACGTCGATCCATTGCACTTCATTTAACTCAAATCATTCCATTTCTTGTGCAGTCTCCTGGCTGATTAGGATACCACCTGCTGCTGTTCTCTATGTTCTTACTGAAGCATAGGATGATGATTTTGAACGACTCGATAAATACAACTATTACCAATTGATCACTAAAGTTGTCTGCCTTGACGGATTATTATATACTATGGTAAATAGTATATATACATGCATATATAGTTATTAAAATACATATTTCATACTATGGTAATAAGTATTTTGTATATGTGCAAAAATTGTGCATTCCCAGTCATTGTACTTATGTACTTATACTATGGAAATTAGTAAATGATTGTTTCTCATGCATTTGATATTGTTTTACTATGGTTATAAGTATATGATTGTTTCATATGCATCTGATATTGTCTCCGATATCAAACTAAGGTAATTAGTTTAGAGGTTCATCTGACATAAGTTTCATGTTGTAGAAAGCCATTCCATAGGACTATCATGATTAACTGTTGTATGACCTTTGGTCTTGTCATGTATTTTTTCTGTTATTCTCTTGTATTTTTTTTTTTTTTTTTTTTTTTTTTTTTTTTTTTTTTTATTGTCATGCATCTCTGTATAGGTGTTTGTGACATAAATAAATTTGAATTTGAAATAGATCTAGATATGCAATAATAAATCAAAATAACGTCCCCACACAAGCTTTAAATTTCTTTGAAAAACGTGAAATAGACATTGTCGTTTTGTAAACTCTTACCTTACCGTTCCACGGCGGTTCTGTGGCAATTTATGTTGCATGTTTGTTCTTCAGCCTCTTGTTTGATGCTGGTCGGATGGCTACCTCACTGGGAAAGAGCTAGACATTTTGCTCTTCAGACATGTACGTGATGTTAAAATTTTGACGATGTCTCATGTTGTCAATTCTTTATAGCCTGGTGTCTGGGTTGGGCGTTTAAATTTAATTGTACATCAGGAAAAATTGTCCGTGAAATGTATACCCACGTAAACCCAACTTTTAGAAAGGTACAAGAAGGCAATGGACAGGAAAAGGCACAATCGGAAAGAAATTCCCACTCCAAAAACCGAAGTGGGAAATAAACTAAATTAACAATTAGATACTTGTACGAAGAAAACATATTGTAAGCCGAGTGAGCAGCTATTTCCCAACAGGTGGCCATTCAGTCACCTAAACATAACTAAAATATATAAAATATCTGGCGGGCTTGAACTAGTTTTACATGGTCATAACCTCACCCTCAGCTTCTGCTGTGGTTCACAACACAAAGTTAGTTGTTCGGTCCTCGTGAAGAATGTCTAACTAGTCAATGAATCATCAAGGACAAACAAATAAATCATAATAACCACCATGATGAATAAAAAACGAGGACTCACAGATTCAGTAAACTGCCCGACGATGAAGATCCCTGGGTGCCCAATAACTTACTGAAAGTCTAGAGCAAAAGAGAAACACCAGTTGAACCCCGGTGGGCCAAGTTATTCGGCGCCCAGGGATCTCCACCGTCGGGCAGCTTACTGAATCTGTTGAGTTCTCGTTTTTTATTCATCTGGGTGATTATCATGATTTATTCGTTTGTCCTTGATGATTCATTGACTAGCTAGAGATTCACCACGAGACCGAACAACTAACTAAATGTTGTGAACCACTGCAGAAGATGAGGATGAGGTTAGACGCCTGTAAAACCGGTTTAAGCCCCCCAAGTAATTTAATATTACTGATCGTTCCAAGGCGGTTCTAATTGTTTTGTGTTTTGGAGTAGATTGTTGTGCTGTTTGATTGAGCCTTGTGTACGTTTTTTTTTTTTTTATATATTTTTAGTTCAGTTCAGGTAACTGAGTGGCCGCCTATTGGGGAATAGCTGCTCACTCGGCTTACGATATGTTTTCTCGGTATACGTACCTAAGTGTTATTTTATTTTTTCCCACCCCTCGGTTTATGGAGTGGGAATATCTTTCTGATTGCGCCATTTCCTGATCATCGCCTACTTGTACCTCTCATAATTCATTTTACTTCGTATTTTACATGTAATTTATATGGAAGTGAGACAATAATAAAATAAATATAAAATGTATGGTTACTTGCTTATTACACAATATTAAAGTTTTCTTATGGCTTTATAGTTAAATATGGTGGAAATAATGAACCTTCAACACACATTGCCACGCGCCACTTTTCATGTCCACCTGCAGTAGAGTACAAATTGATCCGCGTCATGAGAAAAAACGTATTTTTGTCAGATGCGAAAACAAAGGCGCAGATCATGTGCAATAACAGCACAGCTGATCAGCGCCTCTGTTTTGCTACACAGACACTCACAGTACCATTCCTTCCTCTTCTTCATATATCCAAAATTTCAAGCTTCTAGCCTTTTCATGTGACTGTACAGGCCGGCTTGTGTCAGACCTGGTCGGAAGCCCGGTTTTGTCACGTCGCGGATAATATATTATGTTAATCACACCGGTCCCTGTAACTATCGCATGTCTTGAACGATTAAACAACAAAAACATATGCTGAAAAAGTCAAGCATTACCTGCACCTTAAAGGGCAAGTGGGTACAAATACGTGAATAAAATTTCATGAATTCATTTTTGTGACATTAAAAGCAACAAGCCGACTCCATTTGTTGTCCAAATCTACGAGTTGCTACAAATGTGAGTGAACTGTTGCAATATATCAGAATTAAGAATGACCTTAGAATTGAGTATGTCAATATTTGTCTTCCTTAAGACAATCTATCTAAGCATTAAGCCACCTTTATAACTTTGTCTTATATGATTTTTAACACGGCAATGGTTTATATACTGAGCATGCAACCTTCTGCGCCATTCATGACCACTAATTAACGCTGTATCCATGAGGTCAAGAAATGACCTTGATCTTGAATACTCACAAGTTTGTTGAAATCGGTCCACCGGTTCCAGAGAAGAAGATTTTTAAGGTTTTTACCATGTATAGGCATGGCGACCATCTTCACATGATTGGCCCAGTGGTTTCAGAAAAGAAGAAGTTTGAATATTATGGACAACGACGAACGACGACAACGACGGACGCCAGAGCATGGGTATACTATAAGCTCATCTGTGAACCTTCGGCCACGCGGTTTTACTGTAATAATAGTGGGAATAAGGGATTATACATTACACGGACATGTTATCATGCTGTGTAGAGGCCAACATTTTATCGTCGTACCCCCGACGGAGACAATTTCATTTGCCGGTTTATTATTTATTGCAATAATTTTACATTTTACATGTCTTCTGGTCACATAAATTGTCATTGTTACGAGACGAACCTCTCAGAGATCATAAAGAATCAGTCCCACTAAATTATTATTAAAAATATTAATAACATGTTTTATGAGGAGCGTCTGCTGGTTGATTTAGCATATGCTGGCCAAGTGTCCTAGGTGCTTAATAACATATTTTCTTGAAAGCTGTGTCTCCAAATGAAACAATAAAAATTTATTACGATTACATATATTATTGTTTTACCATGACGGCGAGTAAATGACGCCTGTTCATTAAAGTGGAATAATGGGATATCAATATTTCACATTACGAAAACTTGCCCATGCAATATACAGAGTTTTTTGGGTTTTAAAAATTGAGAATTTTCAGCCGAAAAATGTTGATATTTTTCTTATTTTTGCTCAAAACATAGATTGTGGGTACATGTTAGAACCGCCTCAGCGAGGCGGTTCTAACGAGTACCCACAATCTATGTTTTGGAGCAAAAATAAGAAAAATAGGTATACCCCTGCATACCCCAGTTTTGCTATATAAAAGTGGGGTTCAAGGGGGTATACATCACACGGACAAGTTTTCCTGATGACGTTCAGTAAACAGCGCGACCGTAATATTTTACCCGGCAGCTGTTAAAAAGTCATCCTCTTAGACCAGTATAACCGGCATACAATTCGAGCATGTATCGAAGTCAGGATGGCCGAGTGGTCTAAGGCGCTGCGTTCAGGTCGCAGTCTGGTTCTCCAGGCGTGGGTTCGAATCTGAACTGTGTTTCTTTTGCAGCCTACAAAAGTCTGTAGATATAGTGCATTTCTTTGACCGTGCCAGTTGACCTTTGGTATAGATACACATTTGTTGACCGGACTGCTTCAAATTGGAATGTTTTCTATAATTCGATTCTATTATGGTTATAGCTAAAATACTTTGACCGTGCCGCTTAACCTCTGCATTTGTTGATCAGTTCTCAGTAATGCGACTCTGGCACTGGAAAAATGTGTGAAACAAATAGGTGCCCCTTTTACCGTGTTTACAAACCAAGTGCTTACACACCACCGGAAAATACTCTTTTATAAAGCATGAAGGAACTCATTTTCTAGTTTCAAAGTTTCAATGTTTACAAAACTTAATCACGTGAGGTAAAACAGCACGGTCAAAGTGTTTTTACTATATGCATACAATACCTAGTAAGCCAGATACATGTACGTGTAAATTTTGCTTTTTTTTTAAATTAAAACCCCTTGTTCCATATAATAATTCCATGACATCTGAACACACGTGGACGGAGCTTTCATTCTTCCAATCCGCCCATGTTCGTGTCACTTGTTTGATAACCTTATGCTAGAAAAAAGTCACTGCTCATGCAAATGTTGAGAAGAAACAAATCGAAATCACTTTCGAACAAACCTGAAGACATGACATTATTGCTAGCTTGCAGCATCTCGTGTTGTCAACAATTTAATGAGAATCTCGCATGCCAAGAAATGCACGAAGTTACCATGCATTAGGGATTTAAGTAGAAGAGGAATTGTACTATCCGAGTAGCGAAAACAAAGACGCTGATCAGCTTCGCGGTTACCGCGAAGCTGATCTGCGCCTTTGTTTTCGCCTAGGCAAAAATCCGGTTTTCTCACGATGCGGCTCAGGTTGTTCGTGACAACAAGGCTTTACTCGTATTTCTGAACACTAGCGCACAAGGCTCATGTTGTCGAAACTTAATTCATTGTCATATTGGCTGCACGGACCTGTTTCCAAATTCAGCAGAAAGAAGATCCTTTTAGTAATATCGTAATATCTTTGACATTTATATGCAATTGTAGTTTTATGAATTAAGAGATTTAAACAAAAGTTTTGACATTTTGTTATACTGATAACAGATGCATGTTTTAGATATAGAATTGCAAAGAATCCAGTCTCAGGAGCTAGTGGTTTCAGATGCCATTTGAATTCCTGATATTTAGAGTTTATCTGCATAATTCGGGAGAAATGGCGCGAAATGGTCTGCCACTTGCCAAAATACAAAAAGGCGGACATCACCACGCAGTCCAATCTATAGTCCGATATTAGGCCGGTGGGATTAGGATACGTCCATTTTATGGACAGAACTTGCACTTTAACAGCAAAAATGTCTTTTTAAAATTCCTTTTCGACTATTTTTGCTCAAAACGTTATAGGACAGTCTCAGGATTATATTACACAACACGCTCTGGTATAAAAAATATGTCGCAGTCAAGCCTTGTGCAGCACGCAAATATGCGCCAGTATTAATTAGCTCGTGGACATCGTGTGGTCGAAATTAGACTGCTTCCTTATTGTGGCCAGATTTATTGCAATCACTTGCGAAGTGGTAAGTGCTCACACACTATGCAGGCGACTGGACTTTTTAAGGAGATGAAGATGTATAGTGCGATTTTGACTCCTGGGCCATGACCTCCAGGACCAGTGCACTGTAATCGGTAAAGCGCGTTAAAAGTTCGGTTTTTACGAAAGTAGTTACCACCTCTGTAACAGAGTATCGCTAAAAGATTTATTAATCTGTCCTCAAATATATGCAGTCATGGCGCAGTGGATGTGATACTGGATTGCAAAAACGAAGGTCCCGGGTTCGAATCCCATTACTTCGACTTGCATTATGTCGATTTGCCGGTATTGTCGTTCAATAACAAGGACGTGACGCACGCAGTTTTCCCACTGGCGGCTGCTGTTATAGACCGCATGCCTTCGCTGCTTAGGTCTCTTATGTTTCCAATTGTAAAGTGAAGGTTTCGTGGTATAAGTTTCATATGTTTTCATGGTATAAGTACCTGATTGTTAATTTAGTTTTTCCCATCTCGGTTTTTGGAGTGGAAACCTTTTTCTGATTGCGCCTTTTCCTGATCTTTGCCTACTTGTTCCTTTTTATGCATGAAAATGAAATAATCGGGCCTTTTTATGAGTTGTATAATTTATAAAATATAAATATAATTTGTAAATAAAAATAATTAAAAAAAAGTGGCAACGCTGGGATTCGAACCCGCAACATTCGGGTTTCTAGGAAGGAGCCTAACAATCACGGCCATAGAGATACATTATCAAGTAATTACCAGTAAGATGAATCACCTTAAATAAGGAATGGACTAAACCTTAAAAGTACATTGCGGCGCACTGCGTGAAATCGCACTATAGCATGTTTTCAAATTATATCATTGTTGATCATCACATCAGGAAGACATGTCCATGAAATGTATAACCCATCAAACCCCACTTTTATATAGAACAACTGGGGTAAGCAGGGGTATACTTATTTTTCTTATTTCTGATCCAAAACATAGATTGTGGGTACTCGTGAGAAACCGCCTTGCCAAGGCGGTTCTAACGTGTACCCACAATCTATGTTTTGAAGCAAAAATAAGAAAACTATCAAAAATTTTCTTTGTAAAGTGCATGATTATTGCTATAATATAAGTGGGCAAAATGAAAAGCCCTCCACAGAATATAACAATAACACAGGGTCCCCACTTTTAAGTTTCGTCTTAGAATTACAGCACAATTTAGCATTAAACGAATAATTAAGTTTTGGAAGACGCGGGCGTATGTGTAAATGTTCTTACAAGTAACACAGAACCAACGAGCCAAGGACAAACAGTATAACTTGACCTGCCATGTGTATTTACTCAGGTTCGAAACCGCACAAAATGTATTTTGATGGTTTACTGGTGATACGCAAAATTGACAATTCTTCACCAGGGAGGTGCGCCAGGAGAGAAATTAGTCCCTGGCTCTCACAAGAGATGCGATCAAGCCATAAAACATTTCAGCAGAGGAGATCAGAGAATCAGGGAGGTCATTCCAGTCCCTGATAGTCTGTGGAAAGATGTACAAGTAGGCAATGATCAGGAAAAGGCGCAATCAGAAAGAAATTCGCACTACAAAAACCGAAATGAGAAAAAACTAAATTGACATTAGATACTTGTACTAAGAAATCACATTGTAAGCCGAGTGAGCAGCTATTCCCCAAATAGGCGGTCACTCAGTTA
Source organism: Rugalucina vietnamica (assembly GCA_964017185.1). Lineage (NCBI taxonomy): Eukaryota > Metazoa > Mollusca > Bivalvia > Lucinida > Lucinidae > Rugalucina > Rugalucina vietnamica. The sequence continues at coordinate 39,801,126 of OZ024880.1, forward strand.
CCTAAACCTGACTAAAATATGAAAACACACATAAGGCGCAAACACTACAAAACATCGACACCAAGACATAAAACAATAAGAACCACAACAGAAGTATCGCCTTGGAAAGATCAGTAATACAAAATAACTGGCGGGCTTAAACTAGTTTTACATGGCCATAACCTCACCATCAGCTTCTGCTGTGGTTCACAACATATAGTTAGTTGTTCGGTCATCGTGGTGAATCTCTAACTAGTCAACGAATCATCAAGGACAAACAAATGAATCATAATAACCACCTTGATGAATCAAAAACGAGGACTCACAGATTCAGTAAGCTGCCCGACGATGGAGATCCCTGGGCGCCCAATAACTTACTGAAAGTCCTGAGGAAAAGAGAAACACCAGTTGAACACCGGTGGGCCAAGCAACAGACAAGAAGCTCCTGCCCCAACCAACTAAAATGAATAGCTTTAAGTCGAGGCCATCATAGAGTCTGACGCCCGACCCACCGGCGTGCAATTAAAGAAGGCAGCATAGGTATCAACCATGATTGGGTTAAAAACTAAGCATGCAGACTGTCTCATAACATTTACGTTAAACCCTATACGTCTGTAACGTGTAATGATTTTTCTGAACTGGAAAGAAAAATCAATCCTTCCTATAAGTTTCTTAAATTTATAAACCAAGTCACCATTAAATTCTGGAAACTACTTTTGTACGCTTCTTTGCTAGTTGAAGGTATCTGAAAAGCCAAAGAGTGTTGATTTCTACAACGCATATTCTTCGGGATAAGGTCATCTGTGGGTATTCTGGCTTTACCCTATAGACCTTTGTATAGCAATATAAGTCTACTGTCCTTCTTCCAATATATTAGCTGAGTTTTTTGCCAAGATTCAAAAACATTTTGCAGCAGTTATAAACCTCAGTGTCGACGTCATTAACCGGCTGACCCTTAGAATCTCAGAAAAGAGATTTGTCCTCTTAGGAACTTCGTTCATTTGAGGCCATACTTAGTGCAAAAGGATAGTAAAAATCTATATCAAGCATTATCGTGATAAATCTCATAAGACAATGCTATAAAGGCGGGCTTAATGCTAGACTAGATTGTCTTAAGGAAGACAAATATTGACATGCTCAATTCTAAGGTCATTCTTACTTCTGACATATTGCAGTAGGTCACGCACACTGGTAGCCTAACGTAGATTTGGATGACAAATGGGAAACAGCAAGTTGGCTTTTATGTAAAATGAGGGCATTAGTTTTTTGCGAGCCATTTATGCATTTCGATCTATGAAAACCTGAAATAAACGCTGAACATATTTAATTCAAAATATGGCAATGGCTTCGAACACGAAACCGACCAATGCTTCACTCAACGATTGGTAGGAATCTATGGCCCACCAAAACGTATTTCAACCATGTATAGAAGGCTAATTCACTTCGAGCACGGTATGTACATAGTGCTAAAAATCAACCGAGTGAAATAAACCGTCTGAAAATGACATTTTCAGATCTATCACGGCACGGCAATATTGATATTTTGTTGATTTGGGCATCTTGTGCAGATAAAGATCATATTTCAGTCTCATTCTCCAACTGAATCAAAGTATTCGCACATGCTTGTCATGTGGCTGTCATATGTACATGTATTCAAGGCATGTCATAGATTTGTTACATAATTTGACGCCTATGTTTGATCTACGTTTGAAACTATTTTAGATCTGTATCCGTTTGTCGTCAAAATGCAACTCAGTAATTTTGACTAGTTTTGAATAGTTTGAGTCATTTTGTTACAACATATGCTCGAATGTATATGGTTGATGTTCTTTCATTTCAGACTCGCGATAATTACAGGGTATGCTTGAAATGATGTATTTTACCTTTACAAATCATGTTCATGTAGGTGAATAGGAAAAGTGGCGCGTGGCAACGTGTGCCCAAGTAACATAATTTCCATTAGATTTAACTATAAAGCCATAAAGTAGGACACGCACAAGTAACTTATTTGTACTTAACAAATAAGCCAGGGTCTGGCATGGTAGCATTAAAGTAATCATCAGACGGATGAACCACCAACTTTACATCAGGAAAACAATGTCCGTGCAATGAATACCCCTTTATACCACAGTTTTATATAGTAAAACTGGGGTATGCAGGGGTATACCTATTTTTTCTTATTTTTGCTCCAAAACATAGAATGTGGGTACTCGTTAAAACCGCCTCGGCGAGGCGGTTCTAACGTGTACCCACAATCTATGTTTTGAGCAAAAATAAGAAAAATATCAAAAATTTTCCTCTGAAAATTATCGATTTTGACCTGAAAAAATTACTGTACATGTATATCATATGGGCATGTTTTCGTAATGAAGCCTACTAAGGCAGCTGTTTTGTGCTCACTGTTTTATTCTTAACGTTAATTCAATTGCAATGTAGAATGAGTGTCAATCTCTTCTGTAGTGTCTTGCTTAATTTCTGAATTTCTAAAAGAGTAGGATAAAATACCATGCAACCAATGAGCAATCAAAACAGTAAGCCAGCAACTTTTATTCGCCGTGGTTGAAAAATTGGACCAATTCTGTGTAGAACATGCGTTTAACCAACTTTCATGCAGCACCTAAAATCACTTATTTGAGCCGCCCCATGGGAAAACCAACAATCTGCATAGGCGAAAACAAAGGCGCTGATCAGCGCCTTTGTTTTCGCTACTCGGATAGTACAATTCCTCTTCTACTTAAATCCGAAATTTCAGGCTTCTAGCTCTTTTCTGTGCTTGTACAGGCCGGTTTGTGTCGGACCTGTTCGGAAACCACATTGTTGGTTTTCCCATGAGGCGGCTCAATTTTGTTTCTGTAAGGGCCGATTCTCAGCAAACATTAGAAAACCATAGGGAATGCCATTAATTAGCTTTTCTCATTAGTTTTGTGATGAAAAGTACACAAAATAGAAGGAAAAATGAGATTCGCTTTGACATCAGATATAGTAGGCAAACAACTCTGTCTAGACAAAACCATCGATTTAAGGCAACTTTTGAAAAAGCTACAAGTAGGCAACGATCAGGAAAAGGCACAATCAGAAAAAGTCCCACTCCAAAAACTAAAATAGCAATCAGGTATTTATACCATGAAAACATATCGTAAGCCGAATGAGCAGCTATTTTCCCAATAGATGGCCACTCAGTTACCTAAACTTAACTAAAAATATGATAACATGCATAAGGCTCAAACAGCACAACAATATTTAAACACCAAGACATAAAACAATAAGAACCACCACAGAAGTATCGCCTTCGAACGATCAGTAATATAAAATTACTGGCGGGCTTAAACCGGTTTTACATGTACCTTACCTCACCTCACCCTCAGCTTCTGCAGTGGTACACAACATTTAGTTAGTTGTTCGGTCCTCGTGGTGAATCTCTAGCTAGTCAATGAATCATCATGGACAAGAGTGGCTTTTATTCTGGTCATTTTCGTAGTATAGCCGCTAACTTTATACAACCAAGATAGAATTAAAGTTGTCACATCCTTATAAGTGTATGTACATGTATATCGCACCTGTTCTAACATGTACATTCAATCTGAAAAGGTACAAGTTTACTAGATAACGCTAGCATGTTCTATCTATTAAGAGTGTAGTAGTCTCTATGAACAGGCGGGTTGCGGATTTTGACAATTTTAGATCTACACATTTTTCATCGGATTCGTTCTGGTAACATATAGGCTGAAAACTGTTTACATGTACCCTGAGAAATATCCCCCCCCCCCCTTATTAAGCTGAAGCAATTCAGTGAGTACAACTTCTACCTCGTGTTACCTAAAATCTTTGATCATTTTCTGCCCGATGAACTGAACCAAACCATTTAGGTACAACTTGAAATCAATACTTCCTTGCCAGCTATCAACGGATATGGAAGAATAGGTTTTACAAGTGTTCTCAACAATATTGACGCAGCCTTTGTGCAAAAACGTCGATCCATTGCACTTCATTTACTTCAACATATTTCCGTTCCTTGTGTAGTCTCGTGGCTGATTAGGATACCACCTGCTGGACGCGATGTTCTTACTGAAGCATAGGACAATGATTATTGAGCAACGATTCGACAAACTGACATTAACAGACAAAACTCACCTGTGGAACCAACGAAGGATATATTTAGATCTGTTTTAGGCAAGGGGACACCTCGTTTTCAGTAGGAGTATACATGTCTAACATGTTTATTGAATCGATCATGCAAGTATCAAAAGGTTTCGAGCCTAAGTTGTGTTTTTGTTACCGTTTCCCGACATGTGGCTCTGAAGTCAGGAAACACTCAAAACCAAAGAGAGGATTACAGTTCTGAATAATCAATAAAATGTTCGTTCATTTCATGGAACTCAATCAGAAGTCCCTATCCGATTTCTAAACGGTTGTGTCCAATATATTTCTGGTTAAATGAAACTCTTCGCTGATAATAAACGCACATCCATCTTGTACTTGAAACAAATGCTGCGTCGTTTGTCAGTTGTACATGTACCGGAAGTTTGCATAAATTAACTGGCCCAGTCCTCTACCGGTATAGGTTTATTGTGCCCAGTTTTGAAATGGTAACATATTTAAATTATTCCATGTACATTTAAATAAGAAAGGGGACACAAAACATTCAATTCTTTCAATGAAATGAGTCTGTGAAAGTTTTTGAGTGTTAAAACTTGGACGGTAATTAGTATTTTCAGTTTTGGTCACGTGACTTGCGAATCGAAATTACCATATTTTCAGAACCATTTGACCGATTTAAATAAATTTTGGTAGCAAATTGTTTCTCTTATCGACCACTTTCTTCTGGAGAAAATATAATCTTCGTGAGTATATTTCTTTAATGGCAACGATCATAAATCTCATAAAAAAGAACACATAGTAACGCGCGTAGCTCTCAGAGACAAAGTGACAGGGAAATCGTACACATTAAATCGTTGTCCAATCAGTGTCAACGCGTTTTATGGTTCTTCATGCTAAACAGGTCCACAGTTTAAAGAGTCCAAAGCATTGACTATACCGACAATGCGATAGCCATTGTACCGGTGAAAGAGTCAATGGAGAGATGCGAACGCTATTGCACGTGTATGACCCAGTATGACACAGTGTGCAGCATTTTGTCTTCTTAAGTTTTATGCTGGCGGAAATGAGTTGTTTGGTGTAGTTGGTGTTCGTGGCAAACCAATAATTAGTATTTTGTCTCTTTTACTGTAAATCTGTCAGAATTTTAATCGATGCATTTTATCAAGAAAACATGTCCGTGAAATAAACACCGCCTTAAACCCCACTTTTATATAATAAAACTGGGGTATGCAGGGGTAAACTATTTTTCTTATTTTTGCTCCAAAACACAGATTGTGGGTACTCGTTAGAACCGCCTAACGTGTACCCACAATCAATGTTTTGAGCAAAAAATATTAAAAATATTAAAAATTTTCCAATATTTTTTTTTAATTTTTAATTTTTGCATCTGAAAAAAATTCTCTATATATTGCAAGTGCAAGTTTTCGTAATGCATATAAAAACATGTATGGTCTATGTGAAGATAAGTATTTCCAAAGAAAAATTGCTGCATACCGTTTCTGTTAATATCGCGACTCTTGCTTTTGTTTGATCATGAAAATAAATTCCTTTCTGGACTAAACGGTTAAACAACTCATATTCAAAAATAATTTGTCTTTAGAATACATGATACTCTGATTTCTGGCATGCTGGTATTACTGATGCGGACTGAGACCAATGAAACATTCTGAAAGCGGATATCATGCTTTTATTTTTGGTGGCAGTAAATAATCAAGTTATTTTCATATGAATAAAACCATTTGCATAACATTAAGAAACGCGACTGTTAAGCACACCCTTGTGACTACGACGTGTGGCTGACATGTTTTATAGCCGTTTTAGTGGTACTCAGTTACTGTTTTTGAGCTTTAATTGACATGTCCTTATTATTTACTGGTATGTGTTCATTCCCACAAGAAGACATAACATGCAGCATTGCATGAGTTTCGAGTTATCGATTATGGAATAAGCAGTAAATATTTCATTTTCAACAAAGTTCATAATAAAATATTTATACGAAAGTCTAATAGAAAGTTACTTCTTGTATTTCCAGGCATGCGAAATAATTGTTACGATGTAAACGATCTCAGATGCTGCCAGCTAGTAATAACCGTCGTGTCTTTAAGATTGTTCAGAAGCCATTTCGATATGTTTCTTGTCAATACTGCAGAAGCTATGGTTTCTAGAGTAAGGTTATCAAATAAGTGCCATGTGGAGAAGGATTGATTTGCTAAACGTTCCGTTCATCATAGAAATTAAGCAATTCATGCGCTATTATGCTTAACATAGAATACTTTAATTGTCTTATTATGTAATTCATAATAGTCTTTCATTTTATTTCCTCATTGCTGGAAGTGACGAAGTTGTTGTGCGATGCATACATACATGTACATTATACGTATAGTACCGGTGTTTGCCGTTTTATTTGCATAAAAGAGTAGCCGTAGCCCATCCCGAGATAACAAGAACTTTCTTTTCTTTGGTGAATTTATTTTTATCGTTTATTGCGAAAGGTTTAAAACACATGTAAATCTTGTCAGAAGTGGAATTCAGACCACTGCCTGGAAAACCAGACTACGACCCGGACGCAGCGTCTTAGACTCAGCCATCCTGACTGGAATATATATTAAAACATGTCAGGATGACATCTTTAGTGCAATTAAGCATACAACAGCATCCGATTTCAATTGAGGTTTTCCAGTACCTCAATTTCAAGCGGGCTAAGGATAAGAATGAATTCCTCTGATAGCAATATAACATATTATGTATGAATCTTTGATTACTTTTTAACTGCCTTGTAGGTTATTATGTTTAAAGTCTTTACTCTCAAAATATTTATAATATTACTTTATCAAAATTGTGATAAACACATTTAATAATGTATTGCTGTCCTCTCAAGACATTGTAAAACCTTATCAAAATTTTGATAGTCAATTCTGTTTTAGGGAAACGAAAAGTCACATTCAACGTCTTATCAAAATTATGATAACAACATGAACTAATATAAGCTCTAGAACACACCGTTATCAAAATTTTGATAAGACTGTAATTGATACAGGATTCGAGAGCTTGCACGGCAAACGATGATTGGTGTTTGGTTTGTCAACTATGTGTAAAACCTTATCAGAATTTCGATAGCCTATCCTGTTTTAGGGAAACGCAGTCACATTCAACGCCTTATCAAAATTCTGATAACAACATGAAATCATATTAGCTGTGGAACACACCGTTATCAAAATTTTGATAAGTCTGTAATTGGTACAAGAACCGACAGCTTGCGCGGCAAACGATAATTGATGTTTGGTAAGTCACCTGTATGTTGGTTTATTTAGGATTTCACGTCCAATCAAATAGCTCTGGTCATACGAGATGGAACCTAGGTCTGAAGTCACACGACAAAGGCTGGGGATGTCCGGAGTCCAACCTGCGACTCCTGATTGACAAGGCGAGTGGCTTTGGTTAAGTTTACCCCTGTCAAACCAAGAGGCGTTTCCATGGCGTTGGCAAGGCGTTCTTAAATTTTCCTGACCGCCGCGAAACTCCGAGGAAAAAATATTTTATTTGTGACAATGCAAACCATGGCGTTCTCATCAAATCCAATGCGTTACTGCGGAGTTCATAGTGTGTTCTATCAGGTTCCATTGCGCTGACATGACGCCTTCATGGGCTTGCGCGGAACTCTTGGTGTATGCACTCTTGGCGTTCCCACGGCGTTCGTACCGCGCTTCCACGGTACTGAGCTGACGTCTTATAGGCGAGTCAGAAACAAAGTTTCCGTCATTTGAACGTTTGCTTTCAAAAATGTAACATAGCTGGCAACAGGGGATGGAGAGGGTAGCAGCAGCAGCAGCAATTTGTATAAGTAAACTAGCTTGTTGTTCGATAGACTTAGTGAAATAAATGTATGCGCATCTCATTAAAATAGTGTTTTGTTTGCTTTTGACATATTTAAAATTGCATATCTTTTTCATCTATTGTACTGCAAGAAACGCCATTGGACGCGGTAAATGCTCCATGTTAGCGCAATTAACGCCGTGACAACGCCTTACAAACGCCACGGAATCGCGGTAAAAGCTTCATGTGAACGCAACAAACGCCGTGACAGGGCCTTACAGCTGCCACAGAGGCGTAGTAAGATTAATGACACGCCGTAAAAGCGCCATAGACGCGTCGTATGAGCGCGGTGAAAACGCAGTGAGATCGCGATGGACGCCATACCATCGTCGTGCAAACGCCATTGCCTACCACGGCGTTTGCACAACGATTTCACCGCGCACCAGCGGAGCTCCAGGGGCGTTGATGAAGCTCTCACTACGTTGCCACGATGTCAGCACGACGTTCACATTGCTATCTAAGTAGAACGCAGAACGACGGCGTTTGTTTTTAGCATGTCCAAAAGAAACACCGACCCTGTGCGTTCTAGGAGTTTCCACGACGTTCGCTGGCGATGCAAATGCGTTACAATGTCGTTGGTGGCGTTTGTACCGCTCTTATCTCGGCGTTCTACATTTTTAGAGCGCCATGAGAACAACACCCTGGTATGACAGGGGTTTAAGTAATAAAATCAGAAACATGCTTTGCTTAAAAATAAATTTATGATGAATGACATTGGAACCACAATACCACCTTTTTTTTTTTTTTTTTTTTTTTTTTTTTTTTTTTGATACCGAATTGACAATTTCATAGAATATGACTGTAGAATATGCGATGCGAAATATCAAAATCGCATTTGTAACAAAGTCGGCACAAGACATGATATCCCGATATTATATAAATTGTTCGTGTTCTTGCATGTTTTGCATTTACGAAGACAATACACTCCTACATCCATCGCCAAAACACAGCTCCAATGGAGCTGGCATGATTGGGCAATAAATCTCGGAAAATATCTTGTAGCTTTCAACTTTTATTATCATTATCAGTAAACTGTGAAAATAACAAGAGCAACAGTCTCCAGATGTCTGATATCAGATTTCTTCAGTTTTTTTTTCTTCTCACTTGGACCATGTTGAGTTAGAAATGTCATATTTCGAGCCTGTGGGTACGAATATATATGGGTACTCACAATTGTGGGTATTCAAAATTTGGGAGCACTTTTGCTATGTTTTGGAACATTTTATACTTTTTTCTAAAATTTTGGGCAGTTAAAATTTGTGGTCTTCAATTTTTTTGGTACTCAAAATATGTGGGTATTCAGAGTGTGGATGATCAAATTTTGTAGGCACTCAAAATTGGTGGCAATCAGAATATAGATATTTCAGTTAGATGTTATTCACATAAAGATGCGGCTCTCAAAATATTTATGAGTCTTCAAATTTGAGTGTATTTAAAATAAGTGGGTATTCAAAAGTGCATATAAATATTTTGGGGTATTGAAAATGTTGGAAATTATATTTTCTTGTTACACAAAGCATGGGCAAATTATGTTGGTCTTCACTATAAGAATGTTCACAAAATTCAATCACAAAATTGTGGGTATTCAAAATAAGCTGGTTCATAAAATTATGAGTCAAGACTGAAATTGTTTGTATGAAACTGGTGTGGTCTTAGAGTACTCATGGAATCTTTGTGTTCATGTTATTTGTATGTACATGTATTCATCAATTATAGAATTTCACTCAGTATTTGTGGGTACTCAACATGTGGGTACCTAAAATAGTTTGGTAAAAATGCGGAAAGTATGCACATTCATATGAACTGAAAGTCTCAGTATGGAAAATTGCCACGTTAATGTTTTATAGACTCAGATCAGTGTATCATTTAGTTTGATCAGACACTGTATCCATAGTCTAATATTGAGACAAAGAGTAAATTGGAAGTTAATGGCATATTTCATCTAATTCTTTAAACAAACAGGTGGCCAGAGTCAAGAACTCATTATCTTTATCTAACTGCTGTGAAAAAAATATCTTCTTGTAAGAATTTATTGTGACAGCCTTAATGATTAGAAAAAACCAGCAAAAACTCTGAAAACTGGCGATAGATGTAGGAGTGAATACCGTTTTGATAGGCAGACATTAATAATTGAGCACCCTTTCAACCCTTCAAAATAAACAACGATCTTAAGTACATGTATCCTGTTTCCTGGTGGGTTCTGGTTAGTCTGGAAATAAGCAAAATAATAAAACGATTATTCTAGTAACACATGTAAAACACAGCATAGAGACCATTTAGAATTTATTATGAAAGCAAAAAGGCATAATATAGAACATGTAACGAAAAATCAAATAATGAATGCACAATGAAATAATACCTAAGCAACAGATTAGAACGTTGTACGGGAAAATAGCCAGACAAATGTTGTTGTTGTTTTTTTAAATCCCCCCCCCCCCCCGAGCAACCGTATCATGCAGAAATGCGGACCTGGAAACAGTACACACTCTGAATAGTAATTAAAGTTTTGATACATGAAATATACATACAGTTAATACGAATACGTTTCATATCAGTTCGTCCGTAAAATACAACCACTACATGTAAGAACAAAACTATACCGTGTTACTTACTCCATGTTAGAATCAAACAAATGGCATTCATGAATATTCGGACCAAAGCCAAGGCATTGCAAAATTGAAACACCCCAACAGTACTTAACTGATATAGTTTGCAAATCCATTAAGCTCCGAATGCAGTTCCTGAACAAATGGATATAACAATAAATGTAATTGTAACTTGAAGCATGACGAAATCATCGATGTTTTAGAAACACGTAATATTCGCCAGCCTCTAGATTTTATTTGGGAGCGGCCGCTTTGATTTATCGATGATTGCCCTGTACAGCTGATTTTATGGTATCAACATCCTTTGACACGTGTAATTAATGACCAAATTCCCTGATAAAACGATTAAACACACCATGCAAACACGAGATCTCAGACCTCAGAAATAAATCATTCATATACTGTAACAAAAGTTAAGCGCAGGCTTCTCCAAAAGCAACAACAAAACTCAACCTCCCTGTTGAGCCTTCGGGTGCTCCTTGGACAATAACCCCCCCCCCCACACACACACACACAATCCCGTTGTTCGGGTCTTAAACCAGAGGACCAATGGTCCTGTAAACGCTCACCTGAGTCTGCTGCATATACCAATAAACATGTTTGAATATTATGGTATTTAACCCCAGTGCAGGGGCAGATGAAGCCCTTGGGCCGTTTTCTTTTTTCAGAATACAATCAAAGTCATGTAATCAATATTCTGTCCATTTGCCAATTTCTTGCTGGTTTTTCCCTTCAAATGACATTTTAACAGTTTTTCCCATTCAAATGCATGGGCAACCCATGTTGACCTTGCCATAAACTTGGTCAAGGTCATCAAAGGGTTGTGATTTATATATACATTGTAGTACTATAGCTATGGATGCTTCACGCCAAGTTTCATTGAAGTCAATCTATCGGTTTCAGAGAAGAAGATATTTGAAGGGTTTTTACCATATATGGGCATGGCGGCCATCTTGGTCATGTGACCTAGATTATTAATATACACATTGGTTCCCCCAACCTATAGATGCTTCACATAAAATTTGGCTTCAATTGGCCAAGTGGTTTTAGAGGAGAAGATGTTTGAATATTATGGTAATATACATGTATATAGCCCCGGGGTGTGGACATATGAGCCCTTAGGTCCATTTTTTTTTTTCAGAATCATTAATATCTAGTCCTACTACCCATTTCCTGCAAGATTTTCACTTCTAATGACTTTTTAAAAGTTTTCCCCATTCCAATGCATTGGCGACCTATGTTGACCTTTTCCTAAAATAGGTCAAGGTCACCACAGGGTCATGATTTATATACAAATTGTAGTACTTCAGGCATTGGTGCTTCATGCCAAGTTTCTTTGAAATCGATCCACCAGATTCAGAGAAGATTTTTGAAGGGTTTTTACCTTATATGGGCATGGCAGCCATCTTGGTCATGTGAACTAGATAATTTATATATACATTAATTCCCCCATTCCATAGATGCTTCACATAAAATTTGACTTTGATTTGCCAAGCGGTTTCAGAGGAGAAGATGTTTGAATATTATGGTAATATACATGTATATTGCCCCGGGGTGGGGGCAGATGAGCCCCTGGGGTCCATTTTTTTTTCAGAATCATTAATATTCAGTCCTACTGCCCATTTCCTGCAAGACTTTAACTTTAAATGACATTTTAAAAGTTTTCCCTATTCAAATGCATTGGCGACCTATGTTGACCTTGCCGTAAAAAAGGTCAAGGTCATCACAGGGTCATGATTTATATATACATTGTAGTACTTGAGCCATGGATGCATCATGCCAAGTTTCTTTGAAATCGATCCACCGGTTCTGGAGAAGAAGATTTTTGAAGGGTTTTTACCATATATGGGCATTGCGGCCATCTTGGTCATGTGACCTGGATTATTTATATACACATTGATTACCCCTTCCTATTGATGCTTCACATAAAATTTGGCTTTGATTGGCCAACCGGTTTCAGAGGAGATGATGTTTGAATATTAGGGTAATATACATGTATATTGCCCCGGGGTGGGGGCATATGAGCCCCTGGGGTCCAATTTTTTTCAGAATCATTAACATTCAGTCCTACTGCCCATTTTCTGCAAGACTTTCACTTTAAATGACATTTTAAAAGTTTTCCCCATTCAAATGCATTGGCGACCTATGTTGACCTTGCCGTAAAATAGGTCAAGGTCATCACAGGGTCAATATTTATATACACATTGTAGTGCTTGAGCCATCAATGCTTTATGCCAAGTTTCGTTGAAATCAGTCCACCGGTTCTGGAGAAGAAGATTTTTGAAGGGTTTTTACCATATATGGGCATGGCGGCCATCTTGGTCATGTGACCTGGATTTCTTATATACACATTGGTTCCCCCTTCCTATAGATGCTTCATATAAAATTTGGCTTTGGTTGGCCAAGCGGTTTCAGAGAAGAAGATCTTTGAAATTGTGGACGGACGGACGACGGACGGACGACGGACGGACGGACGGACGACGGACGGACGCTGGATCATGGCCATCCTATAAGCTCACCTTGTGAGCCTAACGGCTCAGGTGAGCTAAAAAGCGCACATATACTCGTATATTTGACCACGGAACTGTTGACCAGTTCCCTGATATTTGACTAACACACTACTTGATTTTTAGAATGTAATATATAATGTAATACAGTATAAAGTCCAATTCGCATGCGCAAAAAATACACGCGTGTAAATATACTCCGGTGTGCAAATCAACCTGTGAGTAAATTTAAATTGCGTTCGCATGGGTTTTATCACCAGGAGTATTTTGTATGTAAATTTATCATTTCTGGATTAAAACATGTTCATTTAAGTTTTCTGTATTTGCAAAACAAGAAGAGGCTGCTTCAAGGTGTTCTAGTAAACTTTGGCAGCAGAGGAGAATCATGTAATGGCCAGGTATAACCTTAGCAGTTATACAGTTCCCTTTTATCATCCTTTCACAAGGAATTACTGTTAAAATGCCCCAAGAATCTCACCAAGAATGATAAAGAAATAGTGTGGCTGTTTGCACTCCACATGATATAAAATGTGATGAATGGCAATAAAATGTTAATTAGCAACAATGTCCACAGTTTCAGCAAGTGTCATTATAATCAGTTATGAACAAAAAAATGTGAAAATTTGTTATCTAAAAGCAGAATATTGACTTGAAATATAAATACTTATGGGTAATTTTTACTTTGCGTTCACATGGGACAAAATAGTGTGTATTTGTAAAGATAAAATTTGCATCTGGTCAGACGCAGGAGTAAATTTACCCATATGTAAATATACTCCGGTGTGTATTTGCGTTCGCATGCGCAATTTGCTTACCCCGAGTAAAATTTGCACACCGGAGTATATTTACTCGCGTGTATTTATGGCGCATGCGAATTGGACTTAAGTCAGCTTTTCCTGCCGCCAAGTGAGGTCGGGTCACGATTTTTGCCATTCATAATTTCTAAAGCGTAATGGTACTTTTGCGCAGTCAATATCTCCCTGTCTCAGATAAAGTGTAAGATACGGTTGTACGTATCCCTAGCATAAGGACATAAAGCGCGATTGACGGGCCTATTAGGCGGGTTTTTTTTTCAGCACATATGATAATTACAATGTACCATGTTTTACTCAAGAAGAAATAATGTCTGAGTGGACAAACTTTCATAGATTGTAGTCAGGCTTATGGAGGTAGCATTTGGTAAAATTTATCCAGCATGCCAGACAGATGAAAACGTAATCTAACCTGGAAGTAACTTGAACAATGCTGATAAGCGTGTTGCTGAGCCCTCTAGAGCTGAGTTGGTAGGCATAAAATAATCTGTATTCGATGTTAGAAGGACTCATACAAGAATGTTTCAAGAATACCCAGTCTTTTTGATTAGCAATGTGAGATTCAGTGCGATTCTATCTAATGTGTAGCGCTGACAATAACGGCCATTCAGGAACTTCAAACTCTCATACATGTAAAACACGTTCAGCATGAAACATCATTGAATTTCTATGATTAACGTTACGTTGAAAGCGTAGTTGCAATTGTTTATCGATTCAGAATTGTAATGACTAGAAAAGACTATAAAATATAAATAAGTTTTCTGCCTTTACATGTACGAGCGTAAGTACATGTACCTAATTGTCAATTTAGTTTTTTCCACCTTGGTTTTCTTTCTGATTGCGCCATTTCCTGATCGTTGCCTACTTTCACATTTGTTTAAATGTCATTCAAACAAACGTTTCTGCGGCTTGGTTTGCGAGCCCTATATGCGATAGGGTTTTCGCTTGGAACCTATGAAAAAGCCCGAACAGTCCACATGACAAAATGGCTGGTTTCTGATTCTTACTAATCCGGTAAGCCGTAGACATTTGATCTTTAAAAGGTTGGCAGTGATTGGGTAAATGAAATCTAGCCAATCAACATCTTGCTTTAAGCACAGGTCGGGTATAGACCATTCTCCGCACTCTGATCAAAGTGGCGTCATTTTCACCAACAGCATTCACACCTAGTAAACCATGTAAATGAATGCCATACTACTGGGACCGAGTCTGTTTGCACCCGAAACGGCCCTACTTTTCTAAAGTCGCTTCATTGTAAGAAGTACTACGGCTTACTGAATAACCAATAAGTGTAGGTCGGAAACCTAACCCTAACCCTAACCTATCTGACCCTTCTTGTCCGTTATACATTATGCTAGCCGAGCCTTTTGTAGCATTTTAAAAGCTGTTTGCTGTATCATCCAAACAAAAGTTATTTGCTTACACTACGAGTAAATTGTGCGCTTATCTTTTATTTCATAGTATCAAAAAAGTTATATTTTCATTAAAAATGGGAGATTTGCCTTGGAACGTTCGGCATTCACATGCCACTCATATACCGGTCGGAGGATCGAACTCACAATCTGGCTTGGTTGCACATCGAATAAGATATCCCATAGACTGGACATTGACTGATTAGCCTTATGAGTGCCACGACACCCACCCGTCCACTGCACCTTTAATTTTCGTCAACGTCACAGATGTACAGCATCAACGTCGCAATTTTGACGCTAACATTGAGAGAAGTACTAACAATTTACATATTAACCGATTATGAATTTAAATAATTGAGAAACGTGCAAGATGTAAGAATTGCTACATGTATAGTACTGTCCAATGAAAACGCAGCAATTATAAAAAGTTCAATATTTTGTTTTTGCTAAATATTTCTGTTTCGTTATGTTTTATTTCAGTATTGTGAACTTGTTAAAATTATGACAAGGTATGTTTTCTGATAAGTAATGCCGTGAGCCGAAGGCAGCTTACACGTTAACTGTCAAAAAGCTCGCAAAACCAGAATTCGATGTGCAAGACGTGCAAAAAATTTCAGTTACACATTAAACTGCGCCTACATGACACATGATCAAGGGAACTTTAGAATTCAGAAAAGTAAGAATAGAGGGACCTGGTGCAGGAATCGATGGAATTAAATTCAAAGTCCCGCCATAGACAACAAGTGGGAACGATAATGTATCACACTACATAACAATTTTTCCGACAACATACTCGAAGAGCTGTGTGACTAGCAATTTCCCAACAAGGTAGCCATCCGGCTAGTCTCAACCAAAACCAAAGGCAACGAGCACAACAGAGAGGCAGACAGAATAAAGATACACCATTTTTACCGGGACGCCAATTACCTTTTGTGACTCGTGTCATTATGGATTATAAAGAAAATAATTTAATATAACACGTATTGTGTTCAACTGAGTGGCATATGCTAAACCGACCAAAAGCTTTTGGTGCAATTAAGTTTAAATCCCAACCTACGACACCAGAATCATAGAGGTTATTATTATTATTATTATTATTATTATTATTATTATTATTTTTACATGGACAGCGAAATTGTATACATGATTTACTAAAAACGGATTTTAATAAAAATACACAATGTGCTCAGCTGGCTAACACGTGTATCATTGGCTTCGAAAACGTAAAATATGCATTCTTGACGTCATAAGTAACATTTTGACCAACGCAAAACCACACGGACATGCAAAGCGCGTCTAAATTTCAAGCGCAAAGTCATGGTAAATCACGGATTCAAGACGCTTTGTCCTAAAGTCGAACCGATGAAAATCAGATTTACAAATCAACGATACTAAAAGTCTGGTGCATATCGGGATAGAAATGTCAAGTAAACTGACTCCACTACGGCCTTCTTTCACCCACGTCACAACACGCCCAATCCGACTAATATGTTTTAAAGATACCAAGCAACCAAGGCACATGGGGGCTACTCTCAGTCAGACGGATGGGATAAGTTTAGTCAACGCATAGCACCAGGCAATATGACACTGTAGCCAGTTGAGCGGTTTAAACGCGGTATTTCAGAAGTAAAATTTTCATTTAAAACTTATTTTTATAGTTGGGTTTACACTATGTTCTCGGCGGTTACGGCGGCCACGTTTCAGACAACCGTGATCAAAACGGGATAAACGTGAGGCAACACAGGGGAACGGGATAGCCAAAAGTAGCAGGCCGTGATAACCATGGACACCGTGGCAAATGTTTTGAGTTTAAAAATCTGCCACGGCAGTCACGCCGGAAACGAGAAACGTAATGGGCCGTGATAAAACGGACTGAACGTAACACACCGTGACAGAACGTACATGTTACAGTACGTAGCGAAACTTGGAGGCGGTCCGTAGTGCATCGGGAAGCCATGTTGATGCAAGTGTCGAACATTATACTCCTTTACCATTATTTAATTTGTTTCTATTATATACATTTCACTCCAGTTTATGTTTTTAATAATTTTACTTCTATTTTATCTAATTTGTAATATGTTTCATTTACTCTGACGGGTGTATTTTTGCATCCTGGTGCATATACTGCATATGAGCACGGTTTAAGAAATACTTAAGTTGGTCGTATGTTGATCTTAAAGTTGAGATGACTTTGAGTTAACAACATAATCTTCTTTTTCAAAAGCAAAAGTTTGACACCAGAAGTTTCTTCGTTATATTTATGTATATTTACATTTTTGATGCAGTCTTAATGAATCTTTAGAATTGAAATGCGGTTCATACAATGTAGTTCCATGAACAACAACAGTGTGTCAGGCGACAAGACATGATCCAAAGTGGACGTCATCAAACCCATGGCTCTTCCCGGTGTAATTGGACGTTGTAAACGTTATGACGTCATCGATGTCGTTCCGCTGTTTGAACACACACCGTGCATGATTTCTCTGTTTGCTTGTTAATGTGATCAATTTGATATTTTTTCAATACGCAATAGAGAGAAATGAATGTTAATATAAGCAATGAGTTTTGTTTTGAAGCGTAAATAGCTATGAACTATGAACCACAGTGAGTCGCTTGCAAATCGTACACGAGCCCCTTCGGCGTTCAGTTACTTTTCAGGGAATGGAATTTATTTCTTAAATAAAGACGACGAGAAGCATCTTTTGCAACTCGAAGTTAAAAGTGTTCAATTTGGAAATGAAAGCTTGACGTCTCGGGTGAAGAAGAGGGCGATGTTATATCTTAAAAAGGCTGAGCCGTTAGGCTCACGGAAAGCTTTTACTAGTATCGGCTTTCATCGGTACCCGTACGTCGTCCGTTGCTGTCCACCGTCTTCAAAATTCTTTCCAGAACCGCTTGTTAACGGTCACGGGGGCAGCCTAGTAGAGATTTTCGAATTAAGAGAGCCCGGACATCGGGTAAAATATAGCGATGTCAACCGGAGTCCGAACGTTCGGACTTCGGATCTTGTTCCGAAGTTCGGATCCAATCACATCGAAGGTTCGCTAAAAATCAAAGTGTCCAATATATAATACGTTATGATAACATGTCAAGGTCTTTGCCTGACAGATCTTTAATAAGCGAATTCTTAAGCTGGTGTGTGTATACATGCAGGAAAGAAATAGAATTCCATTAATAATTATGATTATCTATGAAGTGTCTACTTAAATGTTCGCTGAAAGTTTGACAAAATGGGAACTTGAGTAAATGTTCAAGAATGTTTTGATGACGGCATAATTTTGCAAATTAACTGAGATGTAGAAAGGAGTAAATATATGACATATGCGTCACAGTCAGTAAATGTGGCTTGCTTCCGGTGGATGTAAAAGTGACACTTTTAACAATGAAAT
Organism: Rugalucina vietnamica; assembly: GCA_964017185.1. NCBI lineage: Eukaryota > Metazoa > Mollusca > Bivalvia > Lucinida > Lucinidae > Rugalucina > Rugalucina vietnamica. Next base: position 39,819,802 of record OZ024880.1, read on the forward strand.
TAACATATGTGTATTGCTATTTTCAACTTTAAGTATGATGTTATATGACGTTTTTTTCTGCGTCACATCAACGGCAACCCAAGCTAAGTTCAGCAACTCTTGCTTATGAATGCTCATCGTAGGAACACTGGATTTACATAAATGTCTTATAACCAAACGTTCAAGATTCTAGCTTTATTCTGTGACTGTACAGACTGGTTTGTGTTGAACCGGGTCGGAACCCCCGAAGACCGATTTTTCTCGCGTCACGGCTCATATGATCCGAAGGTTCGAACCATCTGGATGTTTGTTTCCAAACCTCCTAACCTTTAATCTTACTCCGCAACCCCTTATTTTCGTCCATGTTGGCTTTTTCAATCGTTTATAGACTAATATTTATATTTTTATTGCAATCGCCCTAAATGAAAGTATCTTTCTTGATGTTCTTCATTTCCCAATACAAAACATTAAGTCACGTGATCTAGAGGCCACGCCTATTGGCGGGGCGACGTCAAAAACCAACCAGTGACGTTGTTTGTTTACTCTTGTTGGCGTGACGTCGGTCGCATATCGCCATGACGTTAAGTGCGAAAATTTGACGTTTTGGCTGTTCCAAAATTACGTTAAGTCGGATTTAATGTCAAATAACATGAAAATGAGCGATGATATGTGCAACTGAAAATCTGATACATGATTGATAAATAAGTATTGAAATTCAGATTTTAGCTTTCACTGGATGATGAAAAACATTAGCTGTTTTAATGTCTCCGAGAAGCCCTTCGGGCTTCACAGACATTAAAGTAGCCTAATATTGTTCATCATCCAGTGAAAGCTAAAATCTGAATTCCAATCCTTAAGTAATTGCTGCAGCGAAACAAATGGTCAAGTTAGCAACAAATTTGCTGCAGTGAAAAATATCAAATTATCAGCAATTTCATGTACCAACACTTTTTGTCGATGAGTTTTTTTCGTTTTAGCCTGGCTGTGAGCACTATAGAAAACGATTATGAATGTTGCAAACAAAACGTTTCTATCAAACCTATGACATGAGTTATGGACTAAATAATCACAGTAATGACCTGCCAATATTGTATATTCCATATCAGAAACCACAATAGGAAAGGAACTCTATAAGCTTAAAGCTTTCGTTCTAATCCTACAATTTGCTATTGTATGTATATATGTTTGCATGTCAATTTGAAATTGAGAATAAATATGTTTAAACCAAATGCCCTGCTAGTAGTAAAAGTGAAAAAAGTCATGTTAGCAGTAAATTTGCTTCAGCGGTAAACGGTCAAGGTGGCAGCAATTTTGCTGCAGCGAAAAACAGTCATGCTAGCTGCAATTTTGATGCAGCCAAAATGTTAGGTTAGCAGCAATTTTGCTGCAGCGAAAAACGATCATGTAAGCAGCAGTTTTGATGCAGCAAACATAGTCATGTTAGAAGCAAACCTGCTGCAGCGAAAAACGGTCAAGTTAGCAGCTGCAATGTTGCCTCGGCATATTTTTTTTTGATTGTTTTTGTTTCAGTATAGCTGTGCATAGCAATTTTGATGCAGTGAAAAGCGGTCATGTTAGCAGAAATTTTACTGCAGCGATACATGATCAAGTTAGCAGCAATTTTGCTGCAGCGAAAAATGGTACTTTAACATGTAGCAGCAGTTTTGCTGAAGAAAATTTTGTTTACGGTTATTTTTGTTTCTGTCTGGCTGTGAGCGCTATAGAAAATGATGATGTATGTTGCAAACAGAACTTTTCATCCCGCCTATGACCCAAGTAATAGACCGAAGTTCCCAAACCAGCAGTAAAAGTGAAAAGTACTAGGAGATTTTGTCGACAAATTGTTTAGTTATAGTGTGGCTGTGAGTGTGGCTATAGAAGACATTGACGAACGCCTCAAACAATGTTTTCTGATGGAACGAAAAACTTCCGTGTTACATGTAACAGCAATTTTCCAGCAGCGGAAACCGGTCATCTAAGCTGCAGGTTTGATGGCAAAAATGGTCATTTATATGTTAGCAGCAATTTTGATGCAGCAAAAACGGTCAAAAAATTAGCAGCAAACCTGCTGCAGCGAAAAAATGGTCATGTCAGCTGCAATGTTGCCTCAGCATTTTTTTTTTTGTCTCCGATTGTTTTCGTTTCAGTCTGGCTGTGAACAACAATTTTGCTGCGATGAAAAGCGGTCATGTTAGCAGTAATTTTGCTGAAGCGAAACACGGTCATGTTAGCAAACATATTAATGCAGCAAAAATGGCCAAGTTAGCTGCAAATCTGCTGCAGCGAAAAACTGTCGAGTAAGCAGCGATGTTGCCCCAGCAAATATTTGTTTCCGATTGTTTTCATTTCACTCTGAATGTGAACAGCAATTTTGCTGCAGCGAAAAGCGGTCATGTTAGCAGTAATTTTGCCGCAGCGAAAAAGTGTCATGTTAGCAGCAATTTTGCTGCAGTGAAAAGCGGTCTTGTTTTAGTGTGGCTAAATTTTGATGCATCGAAAAAGGGTTAATTAAGCAGCAAACCTGCTCCAGGGAAAAGCGGTAAAGTCAGTATCAATTTTGCCGCAGCGAATTTGTCTCCGGTTGTTTTCGTTTAAGTCAGGCTGTGAACAGCGATTTTGGTGCTGCGAAAAACTGCTATGATAGCAGTAATTTTGCTGCATCGAAGAAAAAAGGTCAAGTTAGCAGCAAGTTTGCTGCAGCTGTGAGCACATTAGAAAATAAAAAAAAAAATGTTTGCGGCATTCATCAACGTTTTTTCTAGCGCTCACAGTCAGATTAAAACGAAAACAAAAAATTCACTCTTACTACCGGCAGAAAATGTTTGTCAATAACTAGGGCCATAGGTTCGAAAAGTAATGTTGGCGGCATTCATAATTGATTTCTATAACGCACACAGCCAGAATAAAACGTAAACAAAATGTCGTCAGTTTTATTTTCACTCTTAATGCTGGCAAGGAACTTCGGTCCATAACTCGGCTCACAGGTTAAAAATTATGTTTACAACATTCATCATCGTTTATATAGGGCTTACAGCCAGATCAAACTGCGAAAGAACAATAAGTTGACGTTGGGCCCTGGGTTGGATAGCAAAATTCTGCTTGCGGCATTCATCATCGTTTTCTATGGCGCTTACAGCCAGGCTAAAACGAAACAAAATCTTCGACAAAAATTTTCGCTGCAGCAACTTGCTGCTACATGTAATTTAACGTTTTTCGCTGCAGTAAATTTGCTGCTTACTTGACCGTTTTTCGCTGCAGCAAAATTGCTGCCAACTTGCAAAATTGATGCTACAAAATTGCTGCTACAAAACTGTTGCTTGGCCGTTTTTTCGCTGCAGCGAAATTTTCTGCCAACCTGACTGCTTTTCACTGCTGCGACTTTGCTGCTAATGCACCACTCATTTGTATCCACGGCTTCTTTAGGGCGGGGGATAGTGGGAAGGCAGCGGGGCTAATGTACCGGGGTTTAACCTTTGAGTCCCGGCATTGCTGGGGATGTGCCGAGGTTTTAATTTCCATATATTATAAGATCACATTAATTCAAATTAGATGCTAGTTGTATTTTCTAACGTTTTATTTTAAACATTTTTGGTCCTTATTTAATTTGCAAATGTACCTGTACATTTACATGTAGAAATTCAAGCCTGTTTCTCATGTACATTTATGTTTTATTAGAACAAAACCAGCTGTTGTTCCATATTATTGTCAGCCTCCGGAGAGCCGCAGCTTTTAGCAGGGATTGTGCCACAAATCTAACCCCGCAGTGCCGGGCTTTTAGCGGGGCTTTAAAACTAAAGATATTCCCCGGCCCCAAGTGACTTGTGCATAACTTGACCGTTTTTCGCTGCAGCAAAATTGCTGCTTGCTAGACCGTTTATCGCTGCAGCAGAAAATGCTGCTAACGACCGTTTTTCGCTGCAGCAAATTTACCGCTAACTTGCCTGTTGTAGCAGACTTGTTGTTAACATGCACGTTTGCTGCTACCATGACCGTTTTTGCTGCAGCAAAATTGCTGCAAACTTGACCTTTTTTCGCTGCAGAAAATTTACTGCTAGCTTCACCGTTTTTTCGCTGCAGCAAAATTGCTGCTATCTTGGACCGTTTATCGCTGCAGCAAATTTGCTACTACGTTGACCGTTTTTCACTGAGGAGAAATTGCTGCTAAGAGTAATTCAGTAATTCACTTTGGCTCCATGTTGCCATATCTAAAGGGTCACTGAAGAGGCTTAAGTAGCCGAAACCATGATATGGCCCATTCCCATTCTCATTAATATGTTCACTGCTCTTAAAGGATCTCAGTTTCATTTTATTTGCTATTACTGCTGCTGGTGTTGTGCCGTGTTGCGGGCCCTAAAAAGTCTCCCCGTACATCATCCGTAGTGCAGATTATATTTTCTGTTCGGTCCTTTGAGATCAGCGAGGATATTCTGAGAAATCAGAAAATTATTATCGGTTAAGATACATTTTCTAACCAATATTTAAAATTTTTGGTCCAATTTGGAGAGTATTAGTCTTTGTATTGAATACTCAATATAGTCCATACTATCTCCCTTTGAATGTTTTTGCTGCTTTAAAAGGATCAAACCTTTATATTTTATTTGCTATTACTGCACCTGGTGTTGTGTCGTGTGGCGGCCCTAAAAAGTCATCCCGTACATCATCCATAGTGCAGATTATATTTTTATTTAGGTTCTTTGAGATCATTAAAGATATTCAGAATGTTCAAAACACTCCCTTTGAGAAATATACTTGTAAGCAATGTTTGAATTATTTGACCCCGTTTAGGAATTTCGTTTAGGATTTAGACTTCTCATGTAAATTTTCCAATTTCCAAATGGCAGTACAATAGCCTGGCTTTCGTTGCCGGTTTATAAAGGGTTACTGATGAGGGTCCATTACCCGAAATTGTGCAACATAGTCCATACTAACTCCCTTTGAATGTTTTTGCTGCTTCCAAAGAATCAAACCTTTATATTTTATCTGTTGAAAGTTGCAAAATTACAGTAATTCACTTTGGCTCCATGTTGCCATATCTAAAGGGTCACTGAAGAGGCTTTGGTAGCCGAAACCATGGTATGGCCCATCCCCATTCTCATTAATATACTACTCAAACTTTGATAAGCATCAAAACTTTATTTTGATTACAGGACATATTGGTAATCTAACACCCGAAATTTTGCTATAGATATATAGCAGCACCATCATCGTGCTTTTTTTTCTCGTTGCCTGCGAGCCCTTCTCACAGACTTGCAGAAACGAAGGAAACCCCTTGAATTTATAGTTGTCACTGTTGCCTACCCTATCCAATTCTGTCATTCATCCTCTCTTGCTGTTTCATTCATTTAAACTGTAAAACTGTTTTGATAATCGAAAGTCGATACTTTTGTGTCTAAAATGCACGTTTGAAATTTTTTACAGAAATCTGTGATTTTTGGTTAAAAACACGATTTTTACCAAAAACTTTTTTTTCGCTTAAAAATGTTGTCCTTTGCATGGCGAGCATGAAAACCATTTTTGAATACGCACTTTGGTTAGCTCAAACCAGCGTTTTTAAAATTTGTTGTCAGATGTTTAATCACATAATACAAATTACGTTCAGTCAAATGACAAATGTTTTAAAACGCTGTAAAATCGAAACCAATGCCCGTAGCTCAAATCGGTTTTCTGTTCCATACTCGAAGCCCAAAGGGCAACGTTTTGAGCGAAAATAAATCTTTTGGTAAAAAATCGTGATTAACCAAAAATCACAGATTTTTGAAATTTTCCAAAAGTGCATTTTAGACACAAAACTATCGACATTTCGATATCAAAACAGTTTTGCAGTTGATTGAACCAGTAAGAGGAGATGAATGACAGAATTGGCTAGGGTACGCAACAGTGGCAACTTCAGTTTCAGGGAGTTTCCATCGTTTCTGCAAGTCTGCGAAAAGCGCTGGCAGGCAACGCGAAAAAAGATGGAATGTTTGCACAGTGTTGGTATTGCATCATATCTATAGCAAAATTTCGGGTGTTAGATTACAAGTTTGTTCTGTGAACAAAAATAAAAATTTTGATGTTTATCAAACTTTGGGTAGTATACGTTCCCTGCTCTTAAAGGCTCTCAGTTTTCATTTTTATTTACTTGCAAAATTGCTGCTTACTGGCAAAATTGCTGCTACAAAATTGCAGGTAACTTGACCGTTTTGGCAACAGAGAAATTGCTGCTAACAGAACCGTTTTTCCTTATTTGGACGGTATGGTGACACCGTCAAGGGCATTGCCCTGCCTTTTGACAATCTTGTGTGCAGGAAGAAACAGATTTATTTGATTTGTTTTACAATGTCGTGTACACATAAAATGTCATTTCTCTATTTACTTAGTTTGGTTTTGAGACGATCCTGATTTTTAGCTTGATTTCAACTGAAGTTCAATGTCCGTATCCGTCACCGTCTTAATGCGTAAATGTCTATTATTACTTTGATTACGGAGAAACATGTACAGGACCATCCATGGCATGCATCGAGATGTAAAAAGGTACAAGTAGGCAAAGATCAGGAAAAGGCGCAATCAGAAAAAGATTCCCACTCCAAAAACCGAGGTGGGAAAAAACCAAACTAACAATCAGGAACTTAAACCATGAAACATATCGTAAGCCGAATGAGCAGCTATTTTCCCAATAGGTGGCCACTCAGTTACCTAAACTTAACAAAAAATATGAAAACATACATAAGGCGCCAACAGCACAAAAAATTTTTATACACCAAGACATAAAACAAAAAGAACCACCACAGAAGTATCGACTTGGAACGATCAGTAACACAAAGTTACTGGCGGGCTTAAATCGATTTTACATGGCCATAACCTCACCCTCAGCTTCTGCAGTGGTTCATGCATCGAGATGTAATAGCTCTGTCACATATTCACGTATCAGCGGCGTATCGCTCGCGTATCTATGAGAGTTTTGATACGCCAAGGTCTGAGCCGTATTTCGTTCGAGCGACGTATGTACCACGTACGCGTGACGTTCCTGTTACGTTCCCGCGTATGAAATGTATGCGTGACGTATCTACGGCGTATGTACTACGTTCCAGAATTATCTGCTGCATATCTGACCTGTACCAATTGCTTTTTAATACCTATCAAAACAAACGGTTGTGTTCCCTTTGATCATGCAATTCGCACATTACAGTTATCAATTATCAGCGGTTGAAGCTGCCACCCTAGAAATTTAGATACTAGTAACCTAGATTAACACCTAAGAAAAAAAACCGAGGTGGTGGTGGGGGTAGAAACATCTCCAAGCTCCCCATCCTAGTCGTAAGACGACATGAACAAAGACTAAGGCTACACCAAGCGTAGTCCTGAATGAACCCTGCATGACACCCAGAACCGTCAGAAACATCGGAAAACGAAAACATAAATATAGAAGCATTAAGATTTTCTTGGAACGCCACAAAATATTCCTAATACGTCACTCATACTCCACAGCAGCGAAACGTACGTGGCACATACGCAACGCATACGCCATTGACACGCGAGATACGTCACACGTACGTCGCTGATACGCCGTAGATACGAAAAGAGAGTCGAGGGTAAGCCACACATACACCGCACATACGTATGTAGCAGATACAAAAGATACGCTGTACGTACGTCACGGTTACGTGGCATGTTAACCGTGACGTACGACGTACGTGTGGCGTACCAGGAGTATGAGCTACGTATTTATCGGCGTTCCTGCCACGTTACTTTCGTATGTCTGACATATGTGTGACGTATGTACGGCGTATCGGACATGCCACGTACGTGCTACGAATTTTTAAGTGCGCATATAAAAACGTAACACCTCTGCATGTACAGTGTATCGTACAATGATCTGCTAAATGCTTCCGTTTAATGCATCGTAGATTTCGGTAAAATTGGGTTGATGTTTGTACTTTATTCGTCTGACCGAGCCTATTCTAATATGCATGTCTAACAATTATGTACTCATAGTCAACCGTATGTACGTATTAAAAGTTTAATCTAAATGCCAACAATAGACCTCGCTCATATTCTTATTTGCGCGATTCTTTTAAAATGCGCATGTTGTTTGTACAAAAACATTGTGTTAAAACTGTAAGCATGTCTGTTTCTTTGCCCGTATCAATGAAACTTTACTCAGTAACCTCTATTTGCGGTCGCTTTATCGTATGGCAGCGGTCAATTTATTGCATTAAATTGTCCGTTAATAATCTGCCAAACACATGTTGGCATCTAGAACAACTGGTTTAATTGGATGGATGTCAGTCATACATGCATATTAATAAACAAGTCTGAATGCAATAAATGTGAATCTGCGTTTTTCACGAAAACTCTAGTTCGCGAGAAACTAGAAAACATTTAAAACATAATTTGTTTGCGTTAAAGGGCGGGTTTGATACCATTTTCTTCCTCTAAAAGATACCTGAAGAAACTAGCTATAAACCTGACATTGATTGAATTTTATTGGCCTCAGGACACAGTCAATTACTGATAACATCTGCAGTTACATGCTCATCAGTCCAATTTAGAAGTTGCTTGAGCCAACTGACATTCAAATTTTATGCATGATTTTGGAGATACTTTTATTGTGTTTGCCCCAAAACATAGATTGCGAATAATGTGTAGCCACAATCTGTTTACAGCAAAAATATAAAAAACAAATGAAAAGTTTCAATTTTTACAGCTGAACTAGCGTGTTTTCGTAATGGAATCTATTCAGTGACAACAGGTTCACTGGCCAAGACCTGCATTCTTTCATTTTCTCAAACCTCAAATGGTTTGTACCATTCTGTATTGCCAAATGTGTCCATTTAGTGATGAATGAAATCCCTTTGTTGGATCATGAGAATGTAGTAACAAAATATATGGTCTCCTATACTTTCTACTTTAAGCAGTGCTTGAAAGCAGTCTATTTGTGTAGAATGACTCACTTTGAAAATGGTTCAAAGGCTATTTAATTATTTTAATTACTCGTTTACGCTCACAGTAAACTACTACTGTACTAAGGCTAAAGGGACGGTCAGGTATCCTTGCCACACTATTACTGGACAAATTCAGAAGTGGCAGATTACCAGTACTGAATGTACATATTTCTTTCACCACTGTCTGACAAATGTTCTTCTTTGAACAGCCAAAGAGAAAATGTGACGGGATAGCCTCCCTTTGAAAAATACGTTGGTGCAACGTATGAGCGGCATATTGAGTGCTTGTAATATGCAAATTTCAAACTCGCAACTTTGTGAATCGAGAAAGTATTGAGAATATAGCGCAGTAAACCACCCTTGGTGGATGAGCATGCTTTTCCACCGACGGGGTTTGCTGTGGCTTGGCTCGGCTGTTCGTTAAAACAGATTATAATCAAATACCCCCCGCAACCCCCCCCCCCCCCCCCCCACACACACACTTGTGACCCTATATGTAATTATAAACTGATGTTTCCAAAAGCATAACCTGACATGTTTTGGATAACTCTAATTCTTCTGTTCTACAAGACTGATCTTGAAGCAATTAGATTTGACCTGATGACCAACTATGCTGAAACCATTACGAAATCATACTGTGAGCAATGCCATTAACCTTGATTAACATCATGGATTATGTCAGTCATTTTCAGTTCCCCTGGACTACAATCAGCAATTGTCCCTCCGTCCGTACGTGTTTATACTCGTATCTCAGATAAACGAAGGGGAATTCAGAAAAAATTATCATGATGGGCTCAAGTTCATTTTATTTTCTATTACTGCAGCTGGTGATGTGCCGTGTGGTGGCCCTAAAAAGTCTCCCCGTACAACCACGGTTTTCGCATTTCGCAAAATTTCACATCCGCTGTGTGCATAATTCGTACCAATATATTACATTTGCATGTAGAATTGTGATATTTGCGTATGTTTAATTTTAATATGATGTTTTTGGATGAACTTTAAACTCAATAATCAAACAATTTTTGGCTTGGTGTCTGAAAAGGTAAAAGTAAGCACTTATCACGAAAACTTGCCCATGCAAAATACAGAAAAAAATCAGCAGAAAAACTGAAACTTTCTTTGAAAAAAAAATAATCGATATTTTAATAAAGAAATTTTGCCCGAGGGTACACGTAAGAACCGCGATGAAACACATAATCTACATGTTTCAAATAAACAGTGGGGTTTAAGGTTTAAGTGGGTATAGTTTTCATGGACATGTTTTCCTGATGATGATCAGGAAATAGCGCAATCCCCACCCCAAAATCCAAGGTGGGAAAAACAAATAGAAAATTAGGTACTAATGCAAAGAGAACATGTCGTTAGCCGAGTGAGCGGGTATTTCCAAAGAGGTGGCCACTCACTTACACGATCGTTACTAAACTTGTGAAAACGAAACAAATTACATACACTACCAAAACACAAACTAACTAGAACCACAACAGAAGCATCACATTGGAACGATCAATAATCTAAAGTACTGAGGAATTTATCCTATCTTCAAGTGTCAAATAATTACCATGCTCTGACGAATTGAAATCGATGCTTCTGATTGATTGCTTTATTGAAGTGTGACTGTGATCGGCCTGTTTGTCTACGAGATATACGTACTACATTTTTGAAAGTCAGAACGGACACACAAACGGAGGAACACACGGGCAACGGCTAGAGATCCATCCTATAACCTTATATTATAGGAATTTGCCCCGATCGCCGTACGATTTTTTTGCCAGCAAATTTCCCTACGATTTTTTGGACATCGCAGATGACCATGGACTACGATGTACATGTATGTGTTTACAATTCATACGTCCGATTTCTTGTTCTGGCTTTAGTCGACATTCTGAGACAAAAACATACGGAGATCGTAAGGAAATCGTAGGGTCTCCGCAGTATTTAAAATCTTACAGAGCCCATGTGATGTTCCTACGACCGCATGATTTTAATGGTATCGTACGAACATCTTGCGACAGTCGTGCAATAGCCGTACGGAGGCCGTACGATCACCTTAAGATTACATGTACCTTACGATTTTTGTCCCAAAATTATCATGAAAATCGTGCGATGACCGCATGGTCTCCGTAGAGCGCTCATACGATGCAACTATGACATGTCTACGGCCTACGGTCTTACGATTTTTTTACATTTGTCAACGTGCAGACTATTACAAAATCGTAGAGGCTACAGCTATCGAAGGAAGCCGTAGAATCGTAGCCTGGACATCGTAGGGTCGCCCTGCGGAGACCGCAAAAAATGCAAAACATTGGCATCGCACGGTCATCGTAGTGCAATCACATGCCGAATGTAACCTAGGCATTAATAGCCATATACTTTTTACACTGGCGTTTGTGCCTAAACTTAGGCTGACAGACGACGTAGGCTGACTAAACTGAAACTATGCCAAATGTGACCTAGACATTATTAAACATTATATTGTTTCACTGGCGTTTGCGCGCAAACACTTTATTACGTACGACGTATGGTACATGTATTTAGGCAATGCAAACTAAATTGAAACTACATTTTGAAAAACAAATGTCAGGAGCATGATTTCTGATGGCATTAGCTTGATATATGTACTAGGTATAGTTTTTCAACATGCTGGAACTATCAATCATGCAAAGAGAGTGGCATTTTGAATGTTTTTTTCAACTTTTTAGATCGAGAAAGAGTCACTGCATGAGTATCTCAATATTCATTTTTCAGCTGTTAAATAAGATTTTCAGGGTAAATTATCTTTGTAAGCAGTTCCGCAACTTTTTAGTTGTAAACAGCATAAATTATGCAACGCTTTCTTTAGATCACTGTAGCGACAATTCATAACCAAATGAAATAAAATGACAAAAAACGAACTTGGCACATTGCAGATTTCGCCATGTGCATCGTCCGGGTCCAATTAATGCGGGAAACTGATCCGCGATCTGAAACGTTGCTCTTGAGAATTGATGTATTATGACAAGCAGATGGTTGTAACCCCGGATTGGACAAGGCTAATGATTCGACTGATGTCTGCCAAATTTCATATACACGCGTACATTTTCTTTCACATGAATAATTACATCCTTACATTTCTAAAACATTCGAAAACGGCGTCCAAATTGTAAGTATATGAGTATGTTTTGTGTTACCAATATTAAGGAATTAATATATACATGTAATTATTATTATTATTTGTTTTAATACGTACACACAAAGCGCTCGGACTTTTTGTATTGCATTACTCCACAGCGTGAATCGGCTAGTCCACGGAAAAATCTGCTTGTACGCTGGCATCTTGACATATTTACCTGCATAATCATGCGACCTTTTAGAACGTATTGCATTTAAGTGCGAGATTTGTTTTCTATCAACATTGAATAGTCCACATGAAATGGCAGACTGTTTGCGATGTTCCTTATAATTCAATTTGATGTGTTTTTCTGGGCGTTGGCTTGCGTTAGCGCGGGTTTCAATTTTATCGAGCCATAAAATCATTGGAACGGCGCGTTGAAGGTAGGAGTATTTATATGCTTCATTTAGTTTCTTAGTTCATCGTCACGTTGTGAAAGTGATTTTCATACAATGCTTTTGATCATTATATGTTAGAGGTGTTGGGGAAACTTCTGACCCTAAATCTATCTAATTTCATAGTGCAGCCTGTTCAAGTTAGGATCGCTCTGTTTTCTTGGTTGCACTGTAAAGCACAAAAGCGCTAGATATCATCCAACTCTGTTCATTTAAGTCTGATCATCAGTATGTGCATAATTTACAAACGTTGTGTTCTTTGGGAGCGATTGGTTGATTGTATTGGAGTAGGGAATGAACGTGACCACCCTATTGTATGCATTGCATTACTTAGAAAGCACAGGATCTTATAACCGCTGAATAAACACGCAGACTCGAAACATCTGTACACCCCCATGCACAAACACACATAATATCAATGTTTGGACTTCTTAATTGTAAGTTGTGATTTTATATGCACTCAAGCACTTCTTTTTGTATCACATAATAATGTGAAGCGACATCATAATTTGTATATCTTTTTCAGACTTTGTACCTGACTCAAAGCGATCAAGACTGCTGAAGACACCGAAAACATTGAAAAATAATTTTAAAAAGTGAAATGTGTTATTCATTTTCACGCCCTTTTCAAAATTGTTTGAGGTCATCAGTAGGTAGGACGAAAACGGGAGAAACCACATGTCACGCCCTCAAGCAGAACTTGGTTTGTTTCACAATTGCACCGCGTGGGGCTCGAACGCACAACAAACACAGCGATGCGATGATCGAATGAGTATGCGCGTTAATGAAATCAGTGCTCTTAACCACTCGGCCAAGAGGTAAAGGTGGGTGGGGGGGGGGGGGGGGCGCCCTATGAAAGTTTGCTTCTTTTGTCGTAATGGTTCTCAACATCACAAAATGTCATGATACAATTGATCAATCCAAGTCGATACTTCTGTGGTGGTTCTTTTTGTTTTATGTCTTGGTGTTTAAAATATTTTGTGCTGTTGGCGCCTTATGTATGTTTTCATATGTTAAGTTAAGTTAAGGTAACTGAGTGGCCACCTATTGGGAAAATAGCTGCTCATTCGGCTTACGAAATGTTTTCATGGTATAAGTACCTGATTGTTAGTTGTTTTTTTTTGTTTTTTTTTTCCCACCTCGGTTTTTGGAGTGGGAATCTTTTTCTGATTGCGCCTTTTCCTGATCTTTGCCTACATGTACCTTTCCATATAAAGTCTAATGACCACAACTCGATCTTGGAATTACAGACGCCATATTTCTGCAATTATGCTGGCTGAGTGCCCAAGTACACAGCCAAAACTAAAACTAACTTATCAATGGTCGGACACATCCACTGCATGCATTCCCGGAACAGCTAAGACGCTGATCATTTGGTTCGCAGCACAGTGGTAAGACATCTTGCAGCACACCTAACTCTGAAAGCTCTCAGCGACTGAATTTATAAACTAAGTTTATTGATCTACCATTCGTGTCCTACGTAATAAACGAACAATTCGATTTTACAGCTAATACAAAAATAGTGGATTCCCGAAAATAATATTTCCATAGCAACAGCTGATAAACATTACCTGTGGATGTAAACACTAACAGCTGGTTGGTACACACAGCTCAGTGTGAGATATGGATTTCTGTAGGAAATAATCACATTTATTAAATATGTGTTTGTAAAAAATACATAGGTACATAATTTTCAATCAACTCCGGTGGAGGAATTTCATATCTTTTTGAAGGACAAATGAATTATATTTTTCCAATCATAAAAATGAATAAAGCAGCAGGCGAATTAGGCTTGGCCATTGAACCTGATGGCCTTAATGAAGAGAAAGGGATAAATTATTTAATTCTAGCAATATGATTTAAAGAAACCAGTGATTCTAACCACTTAAAGAAACAAAAATATTTCCCTACCTCCTCAGATTTTTGTTACATAGACATTTTCATTACTCAATTCAGTTCGCAGAGACCAACATTTACCCTACATTAAGAGACGCTAATAAAGGTCACTTTTTACCACTCTTAATATTGTTTGATGGCACAATTGAAAATGTACGGCCCCAAACACTATGTTTGCGCACAAACAGGTTATTAACCAACTCATAACACCGCTGGGTCCAGTGGGGGAGGGGGGGGGATGTGCTAGGTGATTTCAAAGGGTACTCTAGTTTTTGCCCATCTACTGATTGGCCCATCTCACATGGGCTGGAATAATTTTGAAAGGGACACAAAGCTGACTCAAATATTAAAAGAGAATACATGTACATGAAAATGAGAAAACACCGCCTGGGGACTTTCCATTGCTAAAAGTTTAGAAGAAAACAGAGAGCTATTCATTGCTAATAATAAGCATGGATCCAGGTTAGAATATGTACGTGAGCAGTCACACATATCATCATACATTATAGAAAAAAAACATCTGTCTTGTTTCTTATTTTGTCAAATGGTAATCTAATCCGTGGTGCCTGTCCGTGTCCTGTGTGGAGTATTTTTTATTGAAATTTATGTTTGTATTCGTCTGAAATTCCTTTACCAAAAATGCCTTTCTTTTGTACATATATTTATGAGAAATGAATGACAGCCGTGAAATAACTATTTCAATGATGCATATTTACATTTAGATATGTACTTATTTACATGTTGGTACCTATGTATTATATTTTCTAAACATGATATTCCTTATTTCTTGTTTATTTGTGTATAATAGAACCACTGCAGAAGCTGAGGGCGAGGTTATGGCCATGTAAAACTAGTTTAAGCCCTCCATTAATTTTATATTACTGATCGTTCCAAGGTTGTGGTTCTTATTGTTTTTCTTCTTATGTCTTGGTGTTGAATTTCTGTGCTGTTTGCACCTTATGTGCGTTTTCATATTTTTAGTTAGGTTTAGGTAACTAAGTGGCCGCCTATTGCTAAATAGCTGCTCAATCGGCTTACAATATGTTTTCTTAGTACAATTATCTTATTGTCAACTTCGGTTTTTGGAGTGGGACTTTCTTTCTAATTGCGCCTTTCCTGATGATTGCCTACATGTACCTTAATTACTATCAAAGTCAGGGACATCTAATGGTGCTTTTAGTGTACACACGAAAACGAAATTCATTCCTTACACATTTCCATAAGACTGCGATATCTCTTAATGGTTTAAAAACACAATTTCAAATGGATATGAATTGAGGTAGCGCTCTAAGTTTTGCATATATGATGTGTTCTTCAAAATGAATACTGTGCATGTCTCGCATTTTCACCTTATTTCTGCATTTAAGGTTGGAAAGAACTGTAACAATGGTCATTATCAGGAACATTTTATGTCTACATTCCAAAACTTTTAAATGAAATAGATAAGTGGTTATTATGTTACTCTAAAGATTTGTATCTGACAGGAACATATTGATACAATAAACAAAACTTTATGTTTATACAATTTTCCTGGGATTCTGAGCAGAGATAGAAATATGATCTTTACGCAGATAAAACTGTTAACATATATCTGCATAAACATGCAGACGATAATTAATATAGGTATGTAATTACCAATTAATTGACCGATTTATTAGTCTGGGGTAATGATTTCCCATAGACATCAATGTTAAACTGTAAAGTTGATGTACCAACCGCTCAAGCTAGAAACCAGTAAAAACCAATACTGAGTACCAGCTAGCTGAATTTTGGAAGTAATCTATTACCTACTGACATGTTTCAATTCCACAAATGTATTTCATTGGTTCTCAAGGCTTATCAAAATTCTGATAATTTCTATTCACGATTCAAACGTTCCTTGAAATAATTATTTTATTAGACAGTCAGGGACAAAACCTAAACAAGTTATAAAAAAAATAACTGAAACAAGTTATTTTTCATCTTCCCTGCATCAGTCAAAATCTGTGAAGTTTTTCTTAATTAAATTGAAATATGCAGGGTTTTACATAATTAAAATGTTAATGGGAGATGCAGCAAGATGAGAGCTTTATACTCACATGGCTGAAAGTTAGTATATACCATTAAGATTTTGAATATTTCAGTTTTTTATGCAATTTTTTGGCATCAGAATGGCAAAATCCCTGATTTTAAAACATCTGTTCCCACCTTACCAGAATTTTGGCACATGTCTAGACAATTTTCCCAGGATGATGTAACTGTAATATAGCTACTACAAAAGAATTTCTTCGTACGCATAGTCTAAAAAGTGGTACGCAGGTACTTCAAAGACAAGTGGGGTAATGATACTTATAACCTATTCAAGTTAATATTGTCATAATTACTAATTAAAGCATAACTTATATAAGTGGTTTTTTGACCTGAAAAAAATATCCAAGAAAAGTTAACTCTAACATCTTGGAAAGGGAGATCATTTAAAGTGTATTAATAACTTGTTTCAGTTATTTTTTTATAACCTGTTTAGGTTTTGTCCCTGACTGTTAGACGCTTATCAAAATTATGATAACTCCCAAGTCTCAAGAAATCATGTTATCAGAATTTTGATAAGGCGAAGCTTGACTCGTTACAAAACGTGCTATCGAAATTATGATAAGGGCTTCCAGCTTCAAAACAGCAAAGTGGTGGTACATAACAAAAGTAGTTTGATAAGGGTGCTTATCCTTAGCCCGCTTGAAATTGAGGAACTGGTAAACCTCAATTGAAATCGGATGCTGTTATACATTAAATTTCAATGTAAAATAAAAATATCGAAGCACAGGCTTAACTTGTAGTGTTATGTCTGATATGCGCTCGTGCTCTTATATTTAGCCAAGAAATATAAGTCCCATTGGAAAAAAAATCAAATTCTAGAAATTATGCGCACGCGTCGTCGCGCCTCGACACACCGTTCGGTTTCAGACACTTGTGGTTATAAATCAAATTTAACCACCAATAAAAATACAAGTCATATTCATTTATAACAGGGTAGCGTGGCTAAGTTGACAATATTATGATTACTATTCATGTCCATGTGGATCAACTACCATATAATTATCTTTAGATCGGACAAGAACCCTTACTGTTTATTTCCGGAAATTCTAGGATGGCATTTCCCTCAGAATATCACAATTGTGATAAAAAGCATTTGAAACTTTTTGACTATAGAATGAGAGCGCTTATGTAGAAGAGAGTTCGTCGGGAAATACACCAAAATGTAAGATATCCAGAGATCATGGATGCCAGTCACAGTGGACGTATAATCTTTGCTTATTCTTCTGCAGCAGCATCAAAGTATAAAACTGATTTGCAATGTGGCATATTATTATGGTATTTCGGAATTTTGTTTAATCTGCATAACCCTCATTACGTTACATGGGAAAATTGAAAAGGTTGCTTTGCTCATCAACATACAATCAAAGGCTGTTTTTGTACAGCACTGCGAATGCCGTCATGATATAATGTTTCCGAGTTCGTTATAGAGAGACTTCCTCATGTGTTTTGAAGGTGGTCATGATTGCATATAAAGGAATTATTAGTTTGTTTTTATTTATTCATTTAAACAATATTTTATGGCTTAAACTTTTAGCTTAAACCAGTCTACAAGGTGGTCCTCCATACAACTAATATAGATGTCGTATAAACATTTATAAACATCATGCGTTGAGCAGATCCAGAAATTTCACGAGAAGGGGAGGGGGCGGGGCTCTATCAAATACAAAAAGTCGCAAGAGTATGTGGTGATGAGAATCTCTTTTACTCCTTTAAACAAACTTCTTATGGTCACTTTGTTTTCTTAAAACAATATTTAATCATTATTTTCTGATTGCTTCTCGTGAATCAGAATTTAGTTTTTGAGTCACTCAGGCTAACTTGGGCTGCTATGGCCAACAACATGAATAAGTAGTCAAATTCCCAAAAAGGTGACCAAACTGGGACACTAAAGAAATTTGTTTCATAAGTAAAGTTTCGGGTTTGGTTGCAAGGCTTTCAAAATACAAAACACGTTTAGCTATTCAACAGAAAGTGCGCATGCATAAAAAGGTACAAGTAGGCAAAGGTCAGAAAAAGGTGCAATCAGAAAAAGATTCCCACTCCAAAAACCGAGATGGGAAAAAACTAAATTAACAATCAAGTACTTATACCATGAAAACATATCGTAAGCCGAATGGGCAGCAATTTTCCCAATAGGTGGCCACTCAGTTACCTAAACTTATATTATTAACTAAAAATATGAAAACATACATAAGGAGCCAACAGCACAAAAAAAATTAAAACACCAAGACATAATACGGAAGAACCACCATAGAAGTATCGCCTTGGAACGATCAGTAATATAAAATTACTGGCGGGCTTAAATCGATTTTACATGGCCATTACCTCACCCTCAGCTTCTGCTGTGGTTCATAACATTTAGTTAGTTCTTCGGTCCTCGTGGTGAATCTCTAACTAGTGAATGAATCCTCAAAGAACAAACAGATAAATCACGATAAACATCCTGATGAATCAAAAACGAGGACTCAACAGATTCAGTAAGCTGCCCGACGATGGAGATACCTGGCGCCGAATAACTTACTAACTCCGGAGCAAAAGAAAAACACCAGTTGGACCCCGGTGGGCCAAGCTACAGACAAGAAGCTCCGTCCCCAACCAACTAAAATGAATAGCTTTATGTCGGGGCCATCATAGAGTCTGACGACCGACCCACCGGCGTGCAATTAAAGAAGGCAGCCTAGTTATCAACTATGACTGGGTTAAAAACTAAGCATGCAGACGGTCGCATAACATTCAAGTTATAACCTATACGTATGTAACGTGTAATGATTTTTTCTGAACAGAAAAGAAAACTCATTCCTTCCTATAAGTTTCTTAAATCTGTAAACCAAGTCACCATAAAATTCTGGTTCCGAAAGGCCCTCACCTAAAAGCTTCTTTAACCCAACATTTTATTTGAAAATCAATTCATAGTGTCTACGATAAAATTTAGAAAATGTTTTTCGAAGTTTATGATACCGATAACCCTGTTGGACAAGTTTGACCGTTAAACAATTATTTCGAGCGTTGAAGTCCGTAACATGATTGCAGACTCTAGCAAACCTAACAAGCTGAGAAATGTATACACCGTAAGAAGCACGACGAGCAACGTCACCATCCAAAAACGGAAAATTTACTATATCAAAATCAAAGTCATCGCGCTTATCATAAATATTAGAAGAAACAAATCCATTTGCAACAGAAAAATGTAAATCTAAAAAGGGGGCTTCGGTATCTGTGATATTGGCTTTGTTCAACTGTAGTTAAGGTGGATAAATATGATTGACCATACCTTCAAAATAAGGGCTGTCAATGTTCAAAAGGTCATCGAGGTACCTAGAAGTCGAATTAAAAGCCTCGATAACATCAGCTTGATTATCATGGTTAAGAGAATCCATGAAATCTCTTTCGTAGCAGTATGAAAATAAAAACATGTTTTGAATCGATCAAAATATTCAATCCAGGTTATGTTTTACTTTCCATCTCGCTATTTATTAATCTGAAGTCATGAAAAAAATCGAACCAATTTCTACCTCACAGTTCGTAGTGTGTAATGCAGAAACATGAGAAAAATAAGAACAAAATTACAGCTGAAAATTTTTCAATTTTTAAAGCTTAAAAAACCTCTGTTTGAACGGGCAAGTTTTCGTAATGTTTGATCATGAACATATTCCTTTTAAAATATGTGCACTAAACAGGATCTTCAAAATTAATTTGGTTTTTAAAATACACATATTCTGATTTCTGGCATGCTGGTGCTATGCGGACTTAAACCAATAAAAGGCTGATTGATGCTGTCAAGTTTTCATTTTTAGAGTGGCAGTAAATAATCAAATTATTTTAATGTGAACAAAATCATTTGCATAACTTTAGGAAACACGACTTTTAAATACACCCTTGTGATTACAGCGTGTGGTTGACATGTTTTATACCAGTTTTAGTAGTATTCTGTGATTGTGTCTGATCTTTAACTGACATAGCCCTATATTAGTGACATGTGTTTATTCCCTCTGAAAGACAATACATGCAGCATCACACGAGTTCTGGGTAATAAAGTTCCTGAATATGCATAATTGATTTCATAACAGATTGCATAAACACGTCTATTTTCTATAAAATGAGCCTGTGCGTGAGAATACCAACAATTTGGTTTCCGACCAGGTCCGACACAAACCGGGCTGTACAGTTACAGAAGATGGTTAGAGGTTGGAAATGTTGCATTTAGAAAGTAGAAGAATTGTACTATCCGTGTAGCGAAAACAAAGGCGCTGATCAGCTTCGCAGTTACTGCGAAGCTGATCTGCGCCTTTGTTTTCGCCTATGCAGATTGTTGTTTTTCCCATGCGGCGGCTCAAATGAAAAAGTACGAATTCTACGAATTCGCAGAATGGTATGCTCTGAGCTTATAGAACCGTTCGCGTGTTTTGCGTGTAACTGCTTTATTAGGAGAAATGTTTAACATAACGATGTCGCCATAATCTCATACATAGTTGTTAGTTTCTATGTATGCGAAATTCTCATTACGTTGTCAACAGTTATTCGTGCATTTCTATGTATGCGAAATACACATTACATTGTTAACGATCCGAGATGCTGCCAGCTACTAATAACGTCGTGTCTTCAGACTTGTTCGGTAGTCATTTTGACATGTTCTTGTCAATATTGCAGAAGCAATATACATCCTGTTTTACATGGCAATATGGACAGTAAGTCTCGATGTTTCTGAACGCGACGCCATTGTCATGATTGTATTGATTTCATGCTTTCGCTATGTCACCGATTTGACGCCATCTTTACAATATTTAATCTTTACATTTTAAAATTTGTGTCCGAGTTGAGCATGTGCGCCTAATAGATCCAACAGCCAAAAGTGTAAGGTTCAGTGTAAAAATCTAATTCTAGAAATTATGTGCACGCGTCGTCTCGCCTCGACACACCATTCGGTTTCAGACAATGATGGCAATAAATCAAATTTAACCACCAATGAAATACATGTCATATTCGTTTATAACAGGGTAGAGTGGCTGACTTGACAATATTATGATTACTATTTCCATGTGGATCAACTACTATATCATTTTCTTAACAACAGACAAGAATCCCTTCTGTTTTATATCCGGCAATTCTAGACAGAATATCATAATAAATGTGATTACTGACATTTTAGCATTTCTGGTGTAGCCTTTGTAACTATTTTGACTATAAGGAGATGGTGCCGGCTTATCTGAAAGAGACACCCTTTGGAAATATCCCAACAAAAGATCACGTGTCAGTCACAGGGGACGTGTAATCTCTACATACTTTTTTTCAAGCAATACCAATACTAGAGGACCATTGGTCCTGTAGCTCACCTGAGAGATTATCACGTTGTAAGCTCATGAGATTTAAATTAATTGAGAATCGACCAATGAAAGTCTATGCATGGACACTATTGACCCCCGGGGCATGGCCAAATTTGACCCAGGGGCATGACTATTCAGAGAATCGACCAATGAAAGTCTATGCATGGACACTATTGACCCCCGGGGCATGGCCAAATTTGACCCAGGGGCATGACTGGCACAATTTATAATGGGGACTAACAAACATTGCTACATACAAAATATAGAAGCTCTGGACCTTTTGGTTTCAGAGAAGAAGATTTTTGTTAGTTTTTCCCATTGTAAGTCTATGGAGACTATCTACTCCCGGGGCGTGGCCAAATTTGACCCCAGGGGCATGGCTGGCACAATTTATGTACAGGACCATTAGCCATTGCCACATACAAAATATCAAAGCTGTGTGCCCTGTGGTTTCAGAGAAGAAGATTTTTTATTTTTTTTCCCATAGTAAGTCTATGGAGACTATCGACCCCCGGGGCGTGGCCAAATTTGACCCCAGGGGCATGAATGGCACAATTTATGTAGAGGACCATTAGCCATTGCTACATACCATATATCAAAGCTGTGGGCCTAGTGGTTTCAGAGAAGAAGATTTTTTATTTTTTTTCCCATAGTAAGTCTATGGAGACTATCGACCCCCGGGGCGTGGCCAAAATTGACCCCAGGGGCATGAATGGCACAATTTATGTAGAGGACCATTAGCCATTGCTACATACCAAATATCAAAGCTGTGGGCCTAGTGGTTTCAGAGAAGAAGATTTTTTTAGTTTTTCCTGTTGTAGGTCTATGGAGACTATCGACCCCGGGGGCGTGGCCAAATTTGACCCCGGGGACATGATTGGCATAATTTATGTAGAGGACCATTAGCCATTGCCACATACAAAATATTAAAGCTGTGGGCCCTGTGGTTTCAGAGAAGAAGATTTTTTATTTTTTTTCCCATAGTAAGTATATGGAGATAATCAACCCCCGGGGCTTGGCCAAATTTAACCCCAGGGGCATGAATGGCACAATTTATGTAGAGGACCATTAGCCATTGCTACATACCAAATATCAAAGCTGTGGGTCTAGTGGTTTCAGAGAAGAAGATTTTTTAGTTTTTTTTCCTATTGTAGGTCTACGGAGACTATCGACCCCCGGGGCGTGGTCAAATTTGACCCCAGGGGCATGATTGGCACAATTTATGTAGAGGACCATTAGCCATTGCCATCTACAAAATATCAAAGCTGTGGCCCCTGTGGTTTCAGAGAAGAAGATTTTTTTAATTTTTTTCCCATAGTAAGTCTATGGAGACTATCAACCCCCGGGGCGTGGCCAAATTTGACCCCAGGGGCATGAATGGCACAATTTATGTAGAGGACCATTAGCCATTGTAACATACCAAATATCAAAGCTGTGGGCCTAGTGGTTACAGAGAAGAAGATTTTTTTAGTTTTTCCAATTGTAAGTCTATGGAGACTATCGACCCCCGGGGCGTGGCCAAATTTGACCCCAGGGGCATGGCTGGCACAATTTTATGTAGAGGACTATTAGCCATTGCCACATACAAAATATTAAAGCTGTGGGCCCTGTGGTTTCAGAGAAGAAGATTTTTGAATTTTTTTCCCATAGTAATCTATGGAGACTATCGACCCCCGGAGCGTGGCCAAATTTGACCCCAGGGGCATGAATGCCACAATTTATGTAGAGGACCATTAGCCATTGCTACATACCAAATATCAAAGCTGTGGGCCTAGTGGTTTCAGAGAAGAAGATTTTTTTAGTTTTTCCCATTGTAAGTCTATGGGACCTATCTGTTGCCATGGAAACCACAATTTTGATACAATCTGCTCCAAAACCTAATGCCATCAATCCCCCAACCCAATTATGGTTCACATTTAATTTGATCAAGATCGGCCTACTAGCTTCAGAAATATTCTTCTTTGAAATTGTGGACGGACGACGACGGACGACGGACGACAGACGACGGACGACGTCGATGACGGACGACGGATGCCTGCCTATCCTATAAGCTCACCTGTGAGCCTTCGGCTCAGGTGAGCTAATAAATGCATTGAAACACAAGGTTTCTCTATCAGTGTTTTGATAGCAAAGAAGAAGCACGAAGTTCGTACGCGCTCTCTATCGCGTGACGTATACACAAATGATAACGAACACGGACTTTGTTTCCCGGTACTGTCACACAAGACCACTGACAATAAAACAACATTGATGTATTATCACAATGACTCCAACAAGCGAACGGATTTATCAAATACCCATTGCAGACCCAATCCAGCATAGGCATTCGAAAGGGCTATACACTGTCATAATCATAGTATATTTGGAAGTAGATGGTCCGTGAGTTATACCCTCTTAAACCCTACTGTTATATAGTGAAACTTAGGTGTGCAAGGGTAAAGGTAAATGTAGGCAATGATCAGGAAATAGAACAATCAGAAAGAAATTCCCACGCCACAAACCGAGGTTGGAAAAAATAAATTAACAATTAGGTACTTATACTAAGAAAACATATCGTAAGCCGAGTGAGCAACTATTTCCCAATAGGCGGCCACTCAGTTACCCGAACTTAACTAAAACTATGAAAACGTACAAAAGGTTCAAACGGCACAAAAATTCAACACCAAAACATACAACAATAAGAACCACCTAAGAAGTATCGCCTTAGAACGATCATTATATAAAATTACTGGCGGGCTTTCATTTTGAGACTGCATATTTGCATGGGCGTGTTATCGTATTTTTAAGGACATTTATATCTCAGTCACCAAAGCGGGGGCGCAAGCCTCATCAGAAACGTTGCATCAATCAGAATATGATTTAGCCCCGTCATTAGAAAACCAACATTTTGCATATGCGAAAAAAATGGCGCAGACCAGCATGTATATGTATGCTTCGCGAAGCTGATCAACGCTTTTGTTAGTACACGGTTAGTGCACGGTTAGTGCAATTCTTCTGCTTTCTAAATCCAAAATTTCCAGCCTCAAACCATTTATAGTGCTTGAACAGCTCGGTTTGTGTCGGACTTGCTCAGAAACCACATTGTTGGTTTTCTCATGACGCGGCTCATATGTTGTTGATTTGGCTGCTCATTTTTTCTTTGCAACTGCCTCATCAATGCATGAGATTGATTTCGTTGTATTGCAAGGTGGCAAATTGTTTTGTTAAATAAAGAATTTTGGTATTTTGATTATGCTCATAAATACAGACATTTAATCAACCTAACCCTCATTACGTTACATCAGGCAATGGGAAATGTTGCTTTGCTCATCAATCTACAATCAAAGGCTTGATAGAAACCTGTTTTCAGGAGGCACTGTGTATGTTTTCATAATATAATTCTTTCGAGTTCGTTATAGCGAGAATTCCTCATTTGTTTTGAATGACACGGTTGCATAATAATTTATTGCTGATGACGGCAGAAAAGAAATTTTAGTGCAGTTACTCTTATGTGACCGCACACAAGCTTAACTGCATCTTTGATGTTGAGATTTTGTTTAAGTTTCTATCCTGTCACTGGTAAGAGTCGTATCAATTATAAAAATCGTGTGTCGAGCAGATCCAGAAATTTTACAGTGTGTGTGTGTGGGGGGGGGGGGGGTATTTTTAAAACGAGGGCCGAATCATATAAGTTTAAATGGGCAACAACGATCTCCTGGGGCCCGAATTCAAAGTCCTCTCTGGATTCGCATACATTCTTTGAGCCAAAACAATTCCGTGTTAGAACTATCGACAATGTACAATTATACCTGTATCTCTAAATACATATAAATTTAAGTGAGGTGATTGGTATGGAGTAAGAAGAGCAAACAATTTCAGTTTGCAAAAAGTGGAAAGGAAATATTATATCCATCACTACGTTTCAATTAGTTTATGTGGTAAAACATTTATCAAACTGACGGTTACAAACAAGACACGCAAATTGCACTTCAATACTTAATTTTTAGTTTCCCCACACATTGTGGACAAAGTACGTTTGCTTGCACAGGAATGTCATAATTATACAACTTAAACCTATAGATTCAAAATTTTTCTAAAGAAAATTAAAAAGAAATTAACATGTTTTATTCGATTTGCGTCTTATTTTCTTCTATCAAACCATGGATAAAGTATGTGAATGAAAAATACAGTCAGAATTTTAATAAGTTAATACAAAAGAAAATATTTGTCAGAAGTGGGATTCGAACCCACGCCTGGAGAACCAGACTGCGACCTGAACGCAGCGCCTTAGACCACTCGGCCATCCTGACTTACATACAGGTAAAATGTCTAGGCAACCCTTTTTTATTGTTACAAAACTTTATCATACGGCGTCGCTATTTCCTGGTGGATAACCACTGCTGGGAATCATGTGACCGCAAATGTTTCCATATACACCAAAATGTAAACAAATGACGTCATCAGTTTTGTTTTCTTTCTTAATAACTTCAAGATACGCTTGTTGATTTTTATGCCACCTAGTGCATTCCATGGGCAACCCTATTTGGAAGAATTTGAGCCATAGTTTATAGCATTTCACCTGGCCAGTGTTTCAAACACTTCAAAAATTCACTTAAAATACGCTGTTACCCTACACACATAAGCTTTATTTCCTTCAATATCTTAAATATTAAATGTTAATCATGACATTGAAATTCATTACATACTGCTGTGGTATTATAAAAAACGTGGGAAGTTGTTTCATAACGGATAAAACCTAATTCTGCAATTTGACGAGCAGGTTACTTTGCTAGATACCATGTACACAGCAAACCAAATTGATTCCTTCCACACAAACAAATTGTGTTCTTATTTTCTGTCAGTTTAATATTTAAGTATATGAATTTTGGCTCTCTAAAATTGATTAGGTCCAATACATTGACGGACAAAGCCATCTTTTCCATTAGTTCAGAAAGTACTAGATCATACAAACTGTTTGACTCTTTACCACTCGTATCCATCAATGGTCTTTTAAACGTTTCATGTTGAATACCTTTTCTTTCTTCCTTTCTTTATCTATTATACCCGACAAAATTAGAAACGCAATGATGCCATTAATCAATTTCCCATAAAGCTCATAAGAATTAACAAAATTTTATGGATCCCATTTCATAGACATGCTTTTCGATCACACTTTTGAACAAGGGGCAAAAACTGTGCTTCAAAAATTAGCCATCAACCAGGTGGGGGTCATATGTTAAGTCACTTTAAAATTGCACCGTTTTCCACCCTCACTTTGGTATTTGCTTTAGATATTAAGAAACTTTTGAGTACACTTCAACGACCCCAGACACACACTCTTTGCATCTTTTATCCTCATTTTGTTCAAACATGGACTCTTAAAGGGAAAGGCAAGGTTGAAACACAATGCATTCTAAATGAAAGTACTTGCCTCTCTTAACAATTTGGTACAAGTTTTATTAAAATCAGATGGATATTAAGAAAGTTGTGTTGGTTTGAATATACACATTAATTTCTGTTAAAAGAGGCGGCCATCTTGGATATTCATTAGGCTTTATGCCGTCATAAAGTTCTACTTAAATATGCATACTCAATAATAATGAAACCTTATTAATATTTTTCTGTTATTTTTTGTTACACTGTTTTGGCCTATTGATTTGCTATCAATTTTGGACATATTTCTCCATAAAAGATTTGAAATATAGCGGATTTTTTACATTGTTTATGGTTTTACAGTTTTCTAATTAAATATTCACTTAGTTCCAAAATTTCAAATCACAGTATCTCACTTATTCCTTGATCGATTTGAACAAAATTTGTACCAAAATGTTTCTTTTGATCAGATCTTGAGTTTAAAAGGTATTGTCTTTGAACATTGCGTTCTCCTTTAAGGCTTTGTAGCTCTTGTTTTAACCAAAATTTAAACAAAAATGCCTACTACAACTAAACCGTAAAAACCATGAAAAAGGTTTAGGCTTGGTTTTATTAGCTGTAGCGATCAAGAGCGATCAAATTAGAAAGGTTCAAGTGGGCAATGGTCAGGAAAAAGGCACAATCATAATGAAATTCCTACTAAAAAAAAAAAAAAAAAAAAAAAAAAAAAAAAAAAAAAAAAAAAAAACCCGAGGTGGGAAAAAAAGCAAATTGACAATTAGGTTCTTATACTTATAGAACATATCTTCTTAAGCCGAATGAATAGCTATTTCCCAATGTGCCAAACAGTAACCCGAACTTAACTAAAACTATGATAACGTACATAAGGTTCAAACAGCACAAAAATTCGACTCCAAAATATAAAACAAATAGAACCACAACAGAAGTATCGCCTTGGAACGATCAGTAATACAGAAAAAAATACTTGGGGCCTTAAACCAGTTTTTAGAGTATATCAAAGACAAGTTCACAAGCTTCTAAATTAATGCAAAAAGTATGCAAAAAGTATCGTTTAGCTTTTTACACATATCCAAAACTTCTCCTTACCTTTTTATACTCACTTTTGACATGTAAAAGCATAGGCTTTTCTACCGTCAAGAGCGGCATGTGCCCCAGAAAATGAACATACATATACAGTTTAATTCAACAGTTCTTGACAGAAAGTTTGCAGAATACGCACCAATTCTTCACATGTCAAAAATACACACGTGAATCTTGGTACCATTTTTATATAAAAAAAAGTTCTTCACAGATGTGATGAATACGAACAAATTCTTCACACGACAAATTATAAAAACGTGTTAAATTGGAGCATACATGATACCCAAAAACTTATCGAAACTGGCATACGCAAAATTAATGTCACATTTCTCAAAATCAATGTGGTGTACATGGGTGTAACATTTGCGATATGTTAAATGTGCGTGTCCGATAAACCTGCATTTTATCTGTCGCTGTGCATCTAGTTTGAAAGTAGCTTGCCTGTTTCAGGTCATGCTTAATTTGCATGTTACGCGCATGGACACACATCAGGGACAAGCCGAACTTCTAGAAAGTTTTTAAGCATATTTAAATTGTTTTGGGCCCAAACGCGCGACTTACAGCGACGTATATCGACGTGCACCGAGCGTACATCAAGCGTAAAAAACGCGCGTTAAACGCGCTCCTAACGTGTCTCCAACGTGCTCCTGACGTTTTTTGAATTTTACATTTTTGTTGACACGCCCGGCGCGCGTTTGGATTATACGCTATTGTGTGACTGCTGTTTAAAATAGCAGAATACGCCAACGCGCGCCGGGCGTGTTGACAAAAATGTAAACTTTGAATGATTCAACATACGTCAGAAGCACGTCGGAGACACGTTAGAAACGCGCTACATGTGCGTTTTTAGCGTACGCTTGTGTACGCTGGGTGTACGTTGGTATACGTCGCTAAAGGTCGGTGCACGCTCTAGGCACGTTTGTGTTTAAACATGCTTAAAAAATTTCCAGAAGCTGGGCGTGTCTTGTGCGTATGTCTTTAACGTTTCGAATAAGTTCCACGCGCGTTACAGGCGCGTTGAATACGCTATGAACGCATTTGGAGCACGTGTTAGGCACGTTAGTGTACGCCACATTCGTTTTCAGATTTTATGAGATATTGCTTCAGTAGCGTGCCCTTAGCGTGTGTGAGACGCTCGTTGAACGTTTGCTGCGCGCCTGTAGCACATGCTTAGCGCGTCTGGGAAGTAACACAAATGTACAGTACTTCAACAAAGAGATTTTTGTACGTCCGGCACACGTCTCAGTCCGGCGCTAATGTGTGACTGCTAAAGCGAGTAAAAGAGACAAATTATTTTTATACGTCCAAAATCTTAAGCATGTTGAGAGTTTTCATACGCCAGACGCGCGATTGGGTTATACGCTAATGTGTGACTGCTGATACATAATAACGCATTCAAGGAATCGTTCTCAATATTGAACAAAACCGAGAATGGCTATTTTTTCCCCTATTTTTGATCATATTTTAGCTGCAATTGTGCACAAGTCATTTGTAACCACTGCTCACCCACCTACGGGGAAGGGCGGTGATTGTGGCATTTCTGCTTTCAGTGCCCTGCTATAAGCCGCACACACAGGGGGCAAACTAGGGGTCAAAACTTTGCTCTTTGCCCTAACTTTAGAAATAGAAAATTGCCATGGGGTAAGGATCCTTATGCCAAAACCTCGTCATTTTCCCTGCACTGCGGGTACACTCGACAAGTAATTGCCGACTACCCCCCACCCTTCACCGTAGGTATGTGTGAGGTGGGGGGGGGGCAATGGTTACAAAGGACTGGTGCATTAGCAATCAATACATTTATCGACGAAAGAATAGAAAAATGAAGACAATTCGCACAAATCATAAACATTGCGTATCACGTGATTCCCAGCAGTGATAACGTCATGTAGATCTAATAAAAAATGTTATGACCACACGTATATTAACACTTTTGCAGGAATACGTAACATCGTAAATTTTTATTGGAAAAAAAATAAAGGCGATAAAATCCTATTTAAAAGTTATATGATAAAACGAATCTCACGGTCGTTGTCATTCCATATGAAATTTGTTAAACTCGCCGAAGGCTCGTTTAATAAATTTCGGCGAGTTTAATAAATTTCATATGAAATGACCACTCGTGTAAGATCCTCTATTTATCACGTCAGGTAAACCGGTACGGTTAAAGTGTTACAAGGCGATACTTCTGTGGTGGTTCTTTTTTGTTTTATGTCTTGGTGTTTAAAATGTTTGTGCTGTTGGTGCCTTATGTATGTTTTCATATTTTTAGTTAAGTTTAGGTAACTGAGTGGCCACCTATTGATAAAATAGCTGCTTATTCGGCTTACATGTTTTCATGGTATAAGTATAGTCTGATTTTTTTCAATGTGCAGGGCTTTGCCTGTCAATTTTTGATTGACAATGACAAAGTTGACCATTACATTTAAAAATAGGTTGTTCTCACTTGGACTGTTACTTTGACCCACTTGTTATTGTTGAACCAATCAGTGTCAAAATTAAACCTCATGTACTGAAAATGATGGGTAAACACATACTGTCATAGAAAAAAAATATTCTGTACTACATGACTGTATTTATGTATGACCATATTGAAAATTCCCCTGGTAAATGCCTGGTAAACACTCTCTGTTTTTCGTTTCAAGTTTAAAACTTTAATTCTGATACAATTAAATATCAAATGATGCAGGCTTACTTTAAAATACTAATTTACTAATGAAGGCGGCAGAAAAAAGTGCAATAACTACAGTACGGATCTGTAAAGTGCTACTGACAGCTCTGTAAAGTTGGCAGCGAATCTGTTGCAGCAGCACACAAAAAAAAAAAAAAAAAAAAAAAAAAAAAAAAAAAAAAAAAAAAAAAAAAACGATCAAGTTAGCTGCAGCGAAACTTTTTGCCACCTATTGTCTATTGTTCATACAGACAAGGCTCCAGAGTATCACCGTCTATCTTGAAGCTTACACTGATGAGCAAATCACTAAGGTGAGCTACGGCACAATTCGGTCTCTCGTTTTCGTTTAAGTCTGTCTATGAGCGCTATAAGATGATGAATGTCATCACAAACATACGTTTTTTATCCCACCTATTACCCAGTCTATGGACACTTTTACTGTTGGCAGGGAACTTTTGTCCTTAAGCTATGTTATGGGTGGGATAGAAAAGTCTTGTTTGCATCATAAGTATTCGTTTCCTATAGCACTCACAGCCAGACGAAACTGTAAAAAATCAGCAACGTTTTCCATAAAGTTGGTAATATGAGGTCTAGAAAAGTTATGTTGCAGTATTCATCATCATTTTCTACATAGCGATCACAGCCAGACGAAAATAAAAAGAATAATAAGAATAAAATAATAAAAAAATGGTGACACACATTTCCACTTACATGGAACTTTTTTCGTAGGTGACGTCGAAAAGATGTGATTGTGGCAAAAAATGTCATTTTCTTATGCGTTATCACCTAGATTAAAGCCAAAACATTCTGCGACTAAAATGTTCGCTGCAAGCGAAATTGCTGCTTACTTGACTGTTTTTCGCTGTAGCAAAATAGCTGCTTACTTGACCAATTTCCGCTAACTTGACTGTATTTTGCTGCTGCAAATTTAATTCTAACGCTGCAAGCAAAATTGCCGTTAACTTGACTGCTTTTGCTGTAGCAAAATTGCTGCTACATGTAACATGACCGACTTTGCTGCAGTAAAATTGCTGCTAACTTGGCCGTTTTTGATGCAGCAAATTTGCTGCTAATTTGACCGACCTGACCTTGTAGGAAAAATAAGTCAAATCAGCTGGTTCTCCGAATCGCTTTATTTTTTCGAATGGTACTTTATTGACCTTCTAATGCGGTCATGTACCATCAGTAAAGCAAAGAGTTGGTTACAAAAATAGAGGCATTGACTAACTTGATAGAAATATTTGAGTGTAGCAGTATGATTATATTTTAGAAACAAAATGTTTATGTTTTTGTGTGTCTACCATACACTTCACCTATTTTGAAATCATTCAGGTGAAACACAGGTATAGCACAAAGACAACAAGCATAGTCATCTTTACCTCAATTATACATTGTCAGCTCTTGGACCCTATCGCAACAATGAAATCATCCGAGGCTGGGCTTAGCTAAGCCCTGTCCTGCACACTGAAAAAAATCCAAGTATACTTGATTGTTAATTTAGTTTTTTTTCCCATCTCGGTATTTGGAGTGGGAATCTTTTTCTGATTGCGCCTTTTCCTGATCTTTGCCTACTTGTACCTTTTTTTTTATCACGTGAGGTAAACCGGAACGGTCAAAGTGTTTTTACCATAAGCTTATTATATGTCTTAAATCTCATAAAGGAAGTAAAAAGAATTGATTTTTTATCTTTTGTCGATTTCGTATAATATTCAAATAAATAGGTCGTTTATTTTTCAATTCAACAGCGTCTCAGCAGTGATAGCCGTGATCGTATAGTGGTTAGTACTTCGCGTTGTGGCCGCGACAACCCAGGTTCGAATCCTGGTCACGGCAAATGTTGTGATCGTCGCTGTCATGGCACAGCTGAGCAAGTTTTTTTTACGTATTCGTTTTCTTTATATTCTGTCGCAGTTCATTTGGATACCCATCATGTGACACTACTTTATTTGTTATTCTACGTAAAATCTTCCCCTTTCTCTCTCATTTAATGCTGATCTACATAGACAATTCCTTTCGAAACGATCTGTGCATTTGAATTGTTTGCCATTTCAGAGGATATGCTTTGGATTTTTATTATACCTTACCTAGTCAATGAATCAAAGGACAAACAAATAAATCATGATAACCACCATAATGAATCAAAAACGGGGACTCACAGATTCAGTAAGTTGCCCGACGATGGAGATCCCTGGGCGCCTAATAACTTATAGAAAGTCCGGAGCAAACGAGAAACACCAGTTGAACTAGTATTTGCCAGCTTGATGTAAAGTTTCGTACATCTAGCCACGTCATAAAATCCAATGTTCGCTCTTCATAGCCGTAGGTTCAAGTGGATGCTGTCTTAATGGACGGCATATCCCAAAAACATGGTTAATAGTTGTTCATGTCGTACCACTGGATGCTGGAACCTCAATTGCATCTTTTCATCAGAGCTTACGTTGTCGATGTTTCATCACTTGCATGCTCAGCTTCGTCGATGCTTGAAATTGACTTCATCGTATAGCAGGGTGGCAACTGTTTTGCTTTATTTGGTATTTTCGGTATTTTGATTTGCGCTCACAAATCCAGATAATCAGCCTATCCTACAAATTGTTACGTTAGAAAAAGAAAGGTTTTGTTATGCGCATCAAAATGTACATTCACATTCTATTGAAACCTGTTTTCACGAGCAATAAGGAATGTTTCCATGGTATAATTATTTTGAAGGCGGTATAACGCAATATATACATATTATGTTGAAAACAGAAGAAAAGTCATTAATGAGTGCAGTCCATACGTTAGCTCACGCGTGCTAATTAGAACTTCACCGATATTTTTAAAGCGAAGTGATTCGTATATTGTACAAATAATATACAAAGTAGGCATGGGAATATTCCATCCATCACTACGTTGGAATTAGTTTATCAAGCTATGCGGTAAAACGGCATGAAGAGTGAAAAACAAGACACGAACATTGTATCACAATACTTAATGTTGTTTACCTGTAATAATTAATACTTCATTATCTGGAAGTCAACAGGTAATAATTTAAAGGTTCCCACACTCTGCACAGAAAGTAATTGTACATGAATAACTACATTTCTACCACTATTCTGATATTTCTTTTCTATAAAATTGAAAACAAAATGTGATTTTATAAGTGTCTCTTTCTCCTTTTGTCATAACTACATTTCCACCACTATTCTGATATTTCTTTTCTATAAAATTGAAAACAAAATGTGATTTTATAAGTGTCTCTTTCTCCTTTTAGCCAAGATTTGTTATAACAAAAAAAACGCACGGTGGAAATACTCGTGTATCTATGTGCATTATTTGCTACGCGTTGTAATAAAAATATTTTGTCAGAAGTGGGATTCGAACCCACGCCTGGAGAACCAGACTGCGACCTGAACGCAGCGCCTTAGACCACTCGGCCATCCTGACAGGAATGATAAAATGTTGTCCAATGTCACGATTTAAATCATTTCTATTTACATTTGTTACATACTGCTAAGATAAAGAAATGCCTGTTTCCGTGTATTTAGAAATGAATTCTTGTTTTAATGAAACCAGATGAGGTCATTTACTAATTAATACTCCAAACTATACTTTTAAACACGTTATTGCATGTATATGCATGAGAGATAAAAGATAAATAAATCAGCACGATATAAAACATATATCAATCTTATAAACTCATAAAGGAAGTTAAAAAGGATTAATAATTTTTTTCCCACCCCTCGGTTTATGGAGTGGGAATTTCTTTCTGATTGCGTCATTTCCTGATCATTGCCTATTTGTACTTTTTTAAAATATTCAAATGAATAGGTCGTTTATTGTTCAATTCAGCAGTAGCCGTGATCGTATATAGCTAGGCAGATTAAGTCAATTTTCCATAAGAATCGTGCATTAATAGTGGTTAGTACTTCGCGTTGTGGCCGCGACAACCCAGGTTCGAATCCTGGTCACGGCAAATGTTGTGATCGTCGCTGTCATGACACAGCTGAGCATTTTTATTTTGGATTCAATTTCCCTGTGTCAAGAGTTCATATTAAACGTTACACCAGTGATGACGATGTGTCATCATTCTACATAAAACTATTCTTTAGATTGCATTTGTTATCATGCTTATCGTATATTTCTGTTCATTAAATTGGTCGCGTTTCATTTTTTTCATTTCAGAGGATATGCTTTCAAGTTTGATTGTAGCAGGTCCTTGTCTTTGTCATTTGCTTGTGCAGCGTATACAAAAGCCGGAATTATCTTTTGGTAACGTTATCAGATTTCTATAGTGGCTTGATTTGTTGTTTCAGTCACCATATATGACTGGACTGTATTTGCATGCAATGTCAATATAACTGCATGGAAACATAAGCTTTCCCTGTCAGAATCTGATAGCTCTTTATTTACTTTACTCTTTTTTTTTTTCGTTTTTCTGTTTTTCTCTATTTTTCCAACAGGAACATCGAAAACGAACACGGATTCGAACCAGAGGTAGTAGAGGTTACGAGCGAGTGTGTGAACTACGATTCTATCCAGACCCCTATAACTGATGTTAACCAAGGTAGAGGATAAACCTTGAGTCATTTGCTTTAAATAGCAAACGGACTCCGAAGGCCCGAAGGCTTGCGTTTGTCAGCTTTGCAAGTATATTCTACTGAACTCGTATTTGCCAGGCTGATGCAAAGTTTCGTCCATTTACCCACGAACGGTTGGCACATTAGCCCCGCAGGCCCAGGTGGGTGGAATAGATAGCTTAATGCTGTCTTAATGGACGGTTTAAAAAGAAAACTTGACGATTTTTTTTTTTTTTTTTTTTTTTATTTTTTATGTCTAATTGATGTCCCAAATTCACTGGATGTTGGAACCTCAGCCTGATCAGACATTGTGCATCTTTGCATCAGAGCTTATGTTGTCGATGTATTATCACTCGCCTTCAGCAGCTTCGTCTATGCATGGGATTGATTTAATCGTATTGCAGGGCGGAAGTTGTTTTGCTTTATTTGGTATTTTCGGTATTTTGATTGCACTCACAAATCCAGATATTTAGTCAGCATATCCTTCATGTTGTTACGTTAAAAAAGTAAGTTTTTGTTATGCTCATCAAAATGTACATAACTGGAACCTGTTTTCACGAGCAACAAGGAATGTTTCCATGGTATCATGTCTTCCAACCTGTAATAGCCAGAATTTCGTAATTATTTTGAAGGTGATATAACACAATACATATATGCATATAATGTTGAAAACAGAAGAAAAGTCATTAATATAAGTGCAGCTCCATACGTTAGCACACACGTGCTAATCAGAAGTTTACTGATGTATACTTAAAGTCAGCAAAGTAAAGTTGAACCTTAACCACTTGAATGCGATGTGATTCGTATATTGTACAAATAATAGACGAAGTAGGCATGGAAATATTCCATCCATCACTACGTTGGAATTAGTTTATAAAGCTATGCGGTAAAACGACATG
Organism: Rugalucina vietnamica; assembly: GCA_964017185.1. NCBI lineage: Eukaryota > Metazoa > Mollusca > Bivalvia > Lucinida > Lucinidae > Rugalucina > Rugalucina vietnamica. The sequence goes on from OZ024880.1 coordinate 39,856,111, forward strand.
AAGAGTGAAAAACAAGACACGAACATTGTATCACAATACTTAATGTTGTTTACCTGTAATAATTAATACTTCATTATCTGGAAGTCAACAGGTAATAATTTAAAGGTTCCCACACTCTGCACAGAAAGTAATTGTACATGAATAACTACATTTCCACCACTATTCTGATATTTCTTTTCTATAAAATTGAAAACATAATGTGATTTTATAAGTGTCTCTTTCTCCTTTTAGCAAGATTTATTATAACAAAGGAAATACTCGTGCATCTATGTGCATTATTTGCTACGCGTTGTAATAAAAATATTTTGTCAGAAGTGGGATTCGAACCCACGCCTGAAATAAGAAGGAAGATTCGCAGAAAAACAATGTAACTCATGCAAAAGCTAAAAAGACTGGTAATGCAAAATTTAGATCTAAATTTGAATCTTTACGGAAAGAGATCAAAGCTGATATCAGGAAGCAGCATGATCTTTACGTGAACAACTTGGTAGGAGATGTTAAGGCTAATCCTAGAGATTTTTACAGGTACATAAACAGTCAGAAAAAAGATATCCAAGGTATTCCCCCGTTGAAAAAGAGAAATGGAAGTGGAATTGCACAATCCGAATTTGAGAAGGCGGAAGAATTTAATGGTCAGTTCTCGGATGTTTTCACTAAAAGTGAATACAAACAGGTCCTTTCATGGATAGATCTGCCCCATTCATGCATGATATTGTGGTCACAAAGGAAGGGGTGACCAAACTTCTCAAAGGTCTAAACCCGTCTAAAGCCTTAGGGCCTGATGAGCTTCATCCCAGAGTCCTAAAGGAACTGGCTATGGAATCAGGGCCGGTATTCGCCCATCTCTTCCAGCAGTCAATTGATACAGGTGAAATTCCTAAAGAATGGTCTCTTGCTAATATTTGCCCCCTGTTTAAGAAGGGCGACAGGTCACTTGCCCGCAATTACCGCCCTGTTTCTTTGACATGCATTCCTTGTAAGCTTCTTGAACATACTAGTATTGTATGCTCAAATATTATGGCCCATCTTGATGGACATGAACTCTTGTCGGACAGGCAACACGCATTTAGGAAATGGCATAGCTGTGAAACTCAGTTGACTACAGTGATAAATGACTGGGCCAAAATCTTAGACAAAAAAGGCCAGGTTGACACTTTTATACTCGATTTTGAAAAGGCTTTCGATACTCCTCCCCATGAACTCCTTAAAAGCAAATTGTTTAGCTATGAAATAGGTGGAACAACACTGAATTGGATAAATGCTTTCCTTTGTTTCAGACAACAAAGGGTAGTGGTTAATGGTATTAAATCGGATTGGGCTCCAGTTGTGCCGGGTGTCCCTCAGGGCACCGTTCTCGGTCCCTTGCTGTTTTCCTTGTATATAAATGACATCTCAGCAGACATTGAGTCTGAAATAAGACTCTCTGCTGATGATTGTGTTTGCTATCGTGAAATCAAGAATGAAGAGGATACATTGAAACTTCAGAGAGATATTGATCGTTTAGGCAGTTGGGCTAGGAAATGGGGAATGAGATTTCAACCTGTCAAATGCAACATGATGCAGCTGACAAATAAACGGTCTAGTAAGATACAGGCTAACTACACCCTTGAGGACACTGTACTGGAAAACGGTGAAAGCATAAAATACCTGGGTGTAACTATCACAAATGATTTGAAATGGAATACTCATATTTCCAATGTTTGTACAAAGGCTAACAGAACTCTCGGATTCTTGAGGAGAAATTTGTATTCTTGTCCCCCAGATGTGAAAGAAGCAGCTTAAAAAAGGACTGGTTCGGCCGGTCTTGGAATATGGAAGCTCATTTTGGGACCTTCACACTCATGGCCTCCAGGAAGAACTGGAAAAGGTCCAAAATCGTGCGGCAAGGTTTGTGACGGGAAATTATGTTTTTGAAACTGGGAGCATGACTGGCATTTTAGGTCAACTGAAATGGGAATCTCTTAAGAAAAGGAGGAAGGATAGTAGACTTATATTGCTATACAAAGGTCTAAAGGGTAAAGCCAGAATACCCACAGATGACCTTATCCCAAAGAACAGGCGTTGTAGAAATTAACACTCTTTGGCTTTTCAGATACCTTCAGCTAGCAAAGAAGCGTACAAAAGTAGTTTCTTGCCACAGACTATCAGGGACTGGAATGACCTCCCTGATTCACTTATCTCGACTCTGCTGAAATGTCTGATGACTGTGCGTCCAAGTTCGCTTCACTCATGCGTTCAAGGGACTAATTTTCTCCCCCATCCGAACCCCCTAGTGAAATAATGTTATTTGGCGTGTCACCAGTAAACTATTCAGATTCAGATTCAGAGAACCAGACTGCGACCTGAACGCAGCGCCTTAGACCTCTCGGCCATCCTGACAGGGATGATAAAATTTTGTCTAATGTCACGATTTAAATCATTTTCATTGACAGTTGTAACACACGGCTGCTAAAGATTAAGAAATGCCTGTTCCCGTGTATTTAGGAAAGAGGCAGCAAGTGAATTCTGGTATAAGTACCTGGGCCCAGTTGTTCAAAACTAACGACGTTGTTAGTTAACGTTTCGTTAAAATTTCAAAAATTAATATTACAAATACACTGTTATTTCTTGTTGAAAAAATGTGAGAATCCTTTGCACTGCAAAGGATTCTCACATTTTTTTCAACAAAAAATAACAGTGTATTTGTTACTTTAGCTGATATTTGCTTAACAAATATGTCTTAACGATATCGTTAAGCTAACGATGCTTTGAACAACTGGGTCCTGATTGTTAATTTAGTTTTTTCCCACCTCGGTTTTTAGAGTGGGAATCTTTTTCCTGATCGTTGCCTACTTGTACCTTCTAATTGTAATGAAACCAGATGAGGATATAAACTGAGTAATACTCCAAACTGTACTTTTTAAGCACATCATTACACGTACATGTATATACATGAAAGATAAAGGATAGATAAATCAGCACGATATTAAACAAAAAAGAAACAAATATATCAATGTCCGTGAATATTTTTATCTCATTAACTTAAAGGCAGTTAAAAAGAATTTATTTTAATCTTTGTCGACTTTTAAAAGTATGTTAGTAAATAGGTGATGATCAGAAATTGATCGACTTAGTATCAGAAGGAAGATAGGTCGTGTATTGTTCAGGTTAATAGTGTCTCAGCAGTGATAGTCGCGTTGTGGCCGCGACAACCCAGGTTCGAATCCTGGTCACGGCAAATGGTGTGATCGTCGCTGTCATGGTACAGCTGAGCATTTTTTTTGGATTCAATTTTCCTGTGCCATGAGTAATATGATGCAGTTCGTATTAAATGTTACATCACTGATGATGATTTGTCATCATTCTACTTAAAACTTTTTTTTTCAGATTACATGTTAGCCGCCTCATGAGAAAACCAACAATCTGCATAGGCGAAAACAAAAACGCAGATCAGCTTCGCGGTAACCGCAAAGCTGATCAGCGCCTTTGTTTTCGCTACTTGGATAGTACAATGCCTCTTCTACTTAAATCCGAAATTTCAAGCATCTAGCTCTTTTCTGTGCTTATACAGGCCGGTTTGTGTCGGACCTGTGCCGAAACCTCATTGTTGGTTTTCCCACGAGGCGGCTCATTTGTTATCATGCTGATATAATATTTTTGTTCATTTAATCGGTCGAGTTTCATTTTCTTTTATTTCAGAGGATATGCTTTCAAGTTTGATTGTAGTAGTTCATTGCCTTTGTCATTTGCTTGTGTAGCGTATACATAAGCCAGAATGATCTTTTTGTAACGTTATCAGATTTCTATAATGGCTTGATCCCTTGATTTCTTGTTCCAGTCACATGGGACTTATAAACATATCTGACCGGGTCTGACTGGGCTCTATTTGCATGCAATGCCAATATAACTGCATGAAAACATAAGGTTTCCCTTTCAGAATCTGATAGCTCTTCAGATGGCTTGTGAAGCAGTATAATTAAAGCTGTACTTTGCTTCGTTTTGTTATTCTCAAGCAAGGCAGCAATACACGTATTTTTTCCAACAGGAACATCGAAAACGAACATGGATTCGAACCAGAGGTAGTAGAGGTAACAAGAAACTGTGTAAGTACTAAAGTACCAATAGGCAATAATCAGGAAAAGGCGCAATCAGAAAGAAATCCTAAGTGGGAAAAAACTAAATTGACACCTGTCCTAAGAAAACATATTGTAAGCAACTATTTCTCAAAAGGCGGCCACTCAGTTACCTAAACCTTACTAAAATATGAAAACGCAAATCAGGTGCAAACAGCACAAAAATCTAACATCAAGACATAAAACAAAAATAACCACAACATAATTATCGCAATGGAACGATCAGTAATATAAATTACTGGCGGGCTTAAACTAGTTTTCAAGGCCATAACCTCACCCTCAGCTTCTGCTGTGGTTCACAACACATAATTAGTTGTTCGGTCCTCATGATGAATCTCTGACAGTCAATAAAACAAATAAACCATGATAAGCACCATGATTTTATAAAAAGGAAGAGACTAGTGACAAACGTTTGTCAATAGCGAAAACACGTTAAATCTGCTATTTACAAACGTTTGTCAATAGCTAATGACAAACGTTTGTCAACAGTCAAAATTACGAAAAATCACTACTGACAAACGGCTTTATTATTTTTTAATTAGCCGAGTTAGACAATGATAGCAGCAATGTACAATGTATCATCATCGTCTCCAACATCTTGGGCGGGGAAAACTGAATTATTAATTGGCACATACGACTGGCAAATGTGCATATATTTACGTTTGTAAATAGGAAAAAATATGTAAACTCGCTATTGACAAACGTTTGGATATTAATTAATGTTGAATTAGTCAAGTTTGGCAACAGCTGATATTAACAAACGTACATGTACCAAGTATCATCATAAAATTAATCCTTATGCAGGGACACGGATAAAATCAGGGTCAGATTCAGAGGACGTGAACGGGGTGGGGGCACTCACATTTGTTTTCTTCTAGAGAACGAGCGAGCGATGTGCGAGCGAGAAAACTTGAGAAAAAGATATGAGAAATCTGCGAAAAAATGAAATAGGAATCATGCTCCCAGGGTCAATTCTACGGAGAATTTGACTAACTAAGACCTTCTTATTTTCATAGCACATTTTGGTTGAAATTACTTGGAAAGAGCGCCTACGTATTCGTCCGCTTGCATCCTCGGAACGAGCGAGCTGTGCGAGCGAGGAGACTTTTGCGAAAATGAAGTAGGTTTCATGCTTCTATATGTCATTTTACAGAAAATTTACAAAATAAATATTTGGGTTTGAGCAAAAGGACTTTCTTCGTTTGAGCGAGCTGTGCGAGCGAGGAAAATTTTGTTAAAGTGGAAGTGGTCTCATGCTTCTAGAGGCCAATCTAGACAGAATAAGAAAGAGTAAACTAGCGCAAAAATACAATGTACGTAATTGTCGGCAGTTAGCAATCCACAAGATGTGAAAACGCGCTTTTTAGGTGAGCTTATAGTATACCCATGTTCCGTGGTCCGTCGTTGATATGACCCGTAGGTAATTAAGGTCCCAGCCAGCTCATTTGCATAACCAGGCTGGTGCTATCAGATTACAATTTAATGACTCTGCATCAGACAGAGACTCTTCTAAGAATAACCGCTTAATTTAACCAATCAGTGCTTGGCCAATTGCTTTTGATATGCACATTTAAACTGGTCATAGAATTAGAAAATAATTCTGCAGCAAGCAACACATGAATGTGATAATTATGAAATCTTTTTCTTGATCAGCGCCTTTGTTTTCGCCACACGGATAGTACAATTCCTCTTCTACTTATATCCAAAGTTTCAATCTTCTAGTTTTATTCTGTGACTGTACAGCCTGGTTTGTGACGGACCTGGTGATGAACCCAAACTGTTGGTTTTCTCATGCACAGGTTCTTTTTATGTGCAGTGATTTAAATTTACAAATATTTGAAAAAACTAAACTAAAAATGAACGCATATATTTCTGTGTCAAGCAACAACATTCTAATGACACCTTTGTAAATGATGTCAGAAAATTTGTGAATTTTCCGTAATGGTTATCAATGTTCATGTTTTAATATCAAACATTTTCGGTTGTATTAAATTAAAGACGAGGACTCAAAGATTCAGTGAGCTGCCGACGATGGTAGAGAAAAAGCTGGTAAACCAAGGTTGAGGATAAACCTTTTATTTGCTTTCAAAATAGCATACGGACTCTGAAATCCCGAGGGCTTGCTTTTGTCAGCTTTTCAAACATATTAAACTAAACTCGTATTTTCCAGGCTGATGCAAAATTTCGTCCATTTACCCACGTCATAAAACCGAACGGTTCGCGCATTACGCAGACAGGTAGATGCAATAGCTTAATGCTTTCTTAATTAAGGAACGGTTTATCCCCAAACTGTGGTAAATAGTTTTGTATATTTTGCTCTGTTTGGATAACTTAGTCTTTGTATGGACTATTTTGTTGAAAGTTGCAAAATTACCGTATTTCCCTTTGGCTCCATTTCGCCAAATCTTAAGGGTCACTGAATTATTTATTGTCGTAAGTCATGTCCCCAGTATGATGGATGTTGGAACCTCAGCCTGATCAGACATTGTGCATCTTTTCATCAGAGCTTATGTTGTTGATGTTTTATCACCCGTCTTCAGCAGCTTCGTCAATGCATGAAATTGGCTTAATCGTTTTGCAGGGTGGCAATTGTTTTGCTTTATTTGGTAGTTTCGGTATTTTGACTGCGCTCACAATTCCAGATATTTAATCAGCCTATCCTTCATATTGTTACATTAGAAAAAGAAGATTTTTGTTATGTTCATCCAAATGTACACAACGCATTATATAGAAACCTCTTCACAAGCAACACGGAATGTTTTCGTGATATAATGTTCTCCAACCTGTCATAGCCAGAATCTCATAATGATTTTGGGGGTGGTATAACGAAATACATCAATAACAAAGAACAGTCATTAATGAGTGCAGCTCCATACGTTATCACACACGTGCTAATCAGAGGTTCACCGATATATACTTAGTCAGCAGAGTAACTTGAGTTGTGATTCGTATATTGCACCAATTTCATATACATAGAATTTCAGTTCACAAAAAAATAGGCATGGAAATATCCCATCCATCACTACGTTGGAATTACTTTCTGTTATTATGCGATAAAACGATCAAGAAGAGTCAAAAACAAGACACGAACATTGTATTACAATACTTAATGATGTTTACCTGTAATAATTAATACTTCATTATCTGGAAGTCAACAGCTAAAGATTTAAAGGTTCCCACACTGTGTACAGAAAGTACTTTTGCAGGAATCCCCGCATTTATGTTTTCAGTGCTATTCTGATTTTGTTTTCTGTAGGAATGGGAAAAACAGATTTGATACGTGTTTCTTTTTCCTTTTAAGCCAAGATTTGTAATAATAAAAAGATCACTCAGTTGAAATGCCTCTACAGCTATAATTTGCTACGCGTGGTAATAAAATATTTGTCAGAAGTGGGATTCGAACCCACGCCTGGAGAACCAGACTGCGACCTGAACGCAGCGCCTTAGACCACTCGGCCATCCTGACAGAGCTGATAAAATATTGTTCAATGTCACAATTTAAATCATTTTCTTTTCACTGACACTTGTAACACATGGTTGCTTAAGATTTTGAAATGCCTGTTCCCGTGTATTTAGGAAAGAGGCAGCAACTGAATTCTCGTTATAATGAAACCAGATGAGGCTATAAACTGATTAATACTACAAACTGTACATTCTATATACATTATTACATGTAAATCTATGTAAGATAAAAGATAAATAAATCAGCTCGATATATAAAGGTACAAGTAGGCAATGATCAGGAAAATTCCCACTCCAAAAACCGAGGTGACAATTAGGTACTTATACTTAAAGAACATATCGTAAGCCGAGTAAGCAGCTATTTCCCAATAGGTGGCCACTCAATTACCCAAACTTTACTAAAACTATGAAAACGTATATCAATCTTTTAATCTCATAAAGGAAGTTAAAAAGGATTTATGTTAATCTTTGTCGACTTCTTAAAATATTTAAAGATAAATAGGTCGTGTATTGATCATGTAAACATTGTCTCAGCAGTGATGGTCGTGATCGTATAGTGGTTAGTACTTCGCGTTGTGGCCACGACAGCCCAGGTTCGAATCCTGGTCACGGCAAATGTTTTGATCGTCGCTGTCATGGCACAGCTGAGTATATTTTTTGGATTCAATTTCCCTGTGTCAAGAGTATTCTGATGCAGTTCATATTAAACGTTATACCAGTGATGACGATGTGTCATCATTCTACATAAAAAAAATACTTTTTTTTTCAGATTGCACTTGTTATCATGCTTATCTATTTTTTTGTTCATTTAATCAGTCGAGTTTCATGTTTTTCATTTTCATTACAGAGGATATGCTTTCAAGTTTGATTTTAGCCGTTCATTGTCTTGGTCATTTGCTTGTGTAGCGTATACATAAGCCAAATTGATCCGTTTTTGGTTGCGTTATCAGATTTCAATAATGGCTTGATCACTTGATTTCTTGTTCCTGTCACATGGGACTTATAAACATATCTAGCTAGGTCTGACTGGGCTCTATTTGCATGCAATGTCAATTGACAAGGTTTCCCTTTCAGAATCTGATAGCTCTTTAGAAGCAGTATAATAACTTTGCTTCGTTTTGTTTTGATTTTCTCACGCAGGGCAGCAATAGCCGTATTGTGTTTTTCTTTCTTTTTTTTTCAAACCGGAACATCGAAAACTACCACGGATTCGAAACAGAAGTAGTAGAGGTAACAAACGAATGTGTGAACTACTATGTCACCCAGGCCCCTATAACTGATGTACATTAAAGTAGAGGATAAACATTTTATGTTCTTTAAATAACAGACGGACTCCGAAGGCTTGCGTTTGTCAGCTTTTCAGGCATATTAAACTGAACTTGTATTTGCCAGCTGATGCAAAGTGTCGTCCATTTAGCCACGTCATAAAAACGAACGGTTCGCGCATTACCCCCGCAAGTTGAGGTGCAATAGCTTAAAGCTGTCGTTATGTCGTAAGTTACGTCCCGGTCCGTTGGATATTGGAACGCCAAACCGATAAAATATTTTGCATATTTTCATCAGAGCTTATGTTGTTGTTGTTTTATCACTCGCCTTCGGCAGCTTCGTCAATGCATGCATGATTTCATCATATTCACATTGGTCAACCTATACGCTGATTTCGTGGGTTTTACGCAAGTTTGATGGTGCTTAAATTTTTTATTTCGTCTATATTTCCATACTCTATTGAAAAGCATGCCATATGCTAAAGGGACTGTAGAAATATGTATATATGCAGCAGTTGATTTATTGAAGAATATATTTGAGTACCGATCAAGGAGGTAGATGATTGAAACAAAACGACTTACCCTTTGGGTCGGCACTCAAAATAATCCCTAAATGCTTACATCAATTACCAGGTGCATGTCGTATTCTTAAAACTAACATAAATCTATATAGTCCCTTTGACATTTGACATATTGTATGTTTCTCTATATAGCATCAACACGATTATAATGAAAAATCCAAAATTTATTTACTGGTTGCCCCCATGTAAGGTGGCATTTGTTTTGCTTTATTCGGTATTTTCGGTATTTTGATTGCGCTCGCAAATTCAGATATTTAATCAGCCTATCCTACATATTGTTACGTTAGCAAAAGAGAGTTTTTTTTGTTATGCTCATCAAAATGTACATTACGCATTCTTTTGAAGAAAAATAAAACTGAGATCCTTTAAGAGCAGATAACGTATTAATGAGAAAAGGGATGGGCCATACTGTGGCTTCGGCTACTTAAGCCTCTTCAGTGACCCTATAGATTTGGAAACATGGAGCCAAAGAAACTTTAAACAGAATAGTCGATACAAAGACTAATATAATCCAAATGGGGCCAACTATACTGAACGTTGGTTTGAAAAGTAATCTAAACCGATAACAATTTTCTGATTTTTCAGAAAACCCTCGCTGATCTGAAAAGACCAAAAAGGAAAATATAATCTGCTCTATGGATGATGTAATCTGTTTTCACGAGCAACAAGGCGTGTGTACTAGCCAGAATTTCTTATTTATTTAGAAGGTGGTTTAACGCAATATATGCATATTATGTTGCTTGACAAAAAACGCTATTAAAGAGTACAGTTCCATGTGTTAGCACACACGTGCTGATAACGTAACGTATACGCGGCACAAGCAAATGATGAAGACAATGAACTGCACAATACAAAGATAGATGTGTAGAAGTGTAGATGTGAAGATGTGTAGATATGTAGCCGTGTAGCTGTGTAGAAGTATAGGTGTGTAGAAATGGAAAAAATGCAGGTCTGTGGCCAGTTTGAGGCGACAGACAGACGACCACACTACAAGGATGCTCACAGGAAGTCTAAGATTTCAAACATGGTGAGACTCGAGTGCTGTACCTGTGACCAAGTGCGCGCACATACACATGTATGACACCATTTTTGGAAGACTTATGGTCACGTTTTATGGCCAGGCTGACACTACTGTTTATTCGAAGTGTGGCTATAAAAACGTGGTCGTAGGTTTTTTGTCGAAGACATCTCAGATCATTTTTGACCTGCATCCGGGTTTTTCTCATATGGAAGATGAAAAAGGCAACAAACTGCATCTCTTTAAAAAGTACTTTAAGATGATGTTTTTTACTATACAAGCCATCATTGGTCCTTATTGTTATTCATTTTAATCGCTTTTTGTGTGACGAAAGCTTTTGCAAAGAAAAATTAAAATCTAAAATCTGTGGATTTTGAAATTTTATGATCCCTGCAGGCCATCGTAGATAAGATGCGTTCGGATTTTCTCCATTAAATATAGGCGTGTTCGGATCAAAGGCTCTGCTCAACAGAACGAGTCGTTTCGGTCCAGCGACTCTTAAGGACTCTCGCCGTAAGGACATTTGAAAAGCATTTCCTCTCAGTCATGTCTGGAGTTGGCTATGCAAGAGTCATACTGTCTGTCTGTCTGTCTGTCTGTCTCTCCTGCATCCTGTACCCTATTTCAGAACAGATATTAATCTTCGACAATTATCTTTTTTAAAGATGTTTCTTGTCAAGAAATGTGGTCATAGTGAAGTGATTCGTATTGTACAAAGAACATACAATTTTCATGTCGAAAAAATAGGAAAAGAAATATCCCAGCCATCAGTACGTTGGAATTAGTTTCTGTTATTATGCGGTAAGACGATAAGAAGGGTGAAAAACAAGACACGAACATTGTATCACAATACTTAAAGTTGTTTACCTGTAATAATAAATACCTCATTATCTGGAAGTCAACAGGCAACCTTCACTCTGTACAGTAAGTACTTTTACAGGGATAACCACGTTTTCACCGCTATTCTAATATTTCTTTTCTGTAAAAATGAAAACAAAAAAGTGATTAGATTGATACGTGTTCCATCTCGCAAACATCAAAAGGTACAAGTAAACAACGAACAGGAAAAGGCGCAACCAGAAAAAGATTCCCACTCCAAAAACCGAGGTTTTTGCCAGAGTTGCAAAAGCCAGTGTGGCATTCGGAAGACTCCGTGAAAATGCCTGGTAGCAAAATGGAATCAAGCTTGACACCAAGCTGAATGTCTACAAGGCTGTGGTATTGCCAACCCTCTTAGTCAATGTCGAATGGGCAAAAAAATCGTCCCGTGGGAATTTCATGACGATTTGTGACGACCTACCTTAAATCAACCTTTGGAGCATATGCAACAATTTAAACCAGTTCGTCGCCCTGAGACCCGCGTATGGGCTGATTTATGACGTCATCGAAATGGCGACCAGCGCATTCATAATATGCATTTTAAACAGCCATTTTCATACTATGCTTGTCATATAAGATTTGATTTCAAGCTTCTCGTTTTTAAATGGGTTGATTTTACCAATTATATTTATGAAAGCTATTTTAGCACAAACGTATCTCTCACAAGGAGCATAGCACTGAAAATATGAGCCACATCACGACAAAATCTGCATACAAAGTGTGAAACTATGCGTAGATCGCCTATCAAATTTTGTGACAAGAGTATCGATAAAGTCGTTTAATTGGACATTGCATGAATATGAATGTCAGGATGCCCGAGTGGTCTAGGGCGCTACGTTCAGGTCGCAGTCTGGTTCTCCAGGCGTGGGTTCGAATCCCACTTCTGACAAATGTTTTATTACCTCGCTACATAAAATGCATTTTGACAGTGTTTTATCATTATAGACCATTATTATAGGCGATAACTTAAAAGTAGAAAGAATCACGTGACAACTCATTATTGTTTTTCAGAAAATGCATCGTTCCTTGGCACAGACACGCGTTTAATTGCGAATAGTAGTTTTTATTTGTTTCATTTATTGCTCTACGTCCATATCAACAACTATGGTCATGTATAGGCGTTGGCTGTCGACTGGGATGTAAAGCAATAAAACAAACTCCTTTTCACAATTAAACGAAACGAAACGGTCTGCGGCAAGGAACGAGACCTTTACGGACTGTATTTGCATTTATTCCAATATAAATGCTTAGAAACATAAGGTTTGCTAAGAATCAGATAGCTCCTTCGGTGGCATATTAAGAAAATATAATTGCATCCTTTGTCGCTGTTTTTCTCAGCAATTAACGTGATATTTAATGTATTATTTTCACCAAAATGAACATCGATTACATATTGTAATAATCATAGTGACTTCAAGGTGGTATAAATATACATGGGTTGTAGTCCCGTAGAAACAAACCGTTTAAATATATCGATGCTTTTGGGAATTTCTGGTTCGAGTACGTAACATGGGCTTGCTATTTGTTTGATGCAGGTAAGTCAAAATTTCATTGGGGGTTAAAATTATCTACACCAGCTGGTCATATACGACCATAGATTTATGCGTCATTCGTATCATTTTCGGATAACAGTATTGTTTTATACTATTTATAATAAAAAACAAAAAAATGCTGTCCACAAGTTTATGTAAGAAATATAGCATCTGTAACAAAGTTTCTATTAGTTCATGCAGTTATATCCGTGGTAAAGTGGAAAACAAAACACTAATGCTGTATCACCATGTGTGAGATTAGTCTTTGTACTAAATATCCCATCTTCTTTAAATAAAGACAATATTATTATTAATATTATTGTCACAATACTTACATGTAATGTTGTTTACCTGTATTTAAATATTTGTCAGAAGTGGGATTCGAACCCACACCTGGAGAACGAGACTGCGACCTGAACGCAGCGCCTTAGACCACTCGGGCATCCTGACAGGAATATAATCAACTTATTACAGTTAACTACTTTATCCTTTACACTTGTCATAAATGTATTAATATGAGCCACTTCATGAGAAAACCAAAAATCTGCATAGGCGAAAACAAAGGCACAGATCAGCTTCGCAGTTACCTGCGAAGCTCGAAGCTGACCAGCGCCTTTGCTACCCGAATAGTGCAAAAGTACAAGTAGGCAAAGATCAGGAAAAGACGCAATCAGAAAAAGATTACCACTCCAAAAACCGAGGTGGGCAAAAAAACTAAATTAACAATCTGGGCCCAGAATTACAATGCTTCCTTAAAATTAAGGCCCATCTTATTTAAGGTTTGACTCGATATTTTACCATAAAAATCAATAACTGCAGTTATGAAAATATTCATATGTGTAAAACAAAATACCATTTACATAATAAAACCGATAAGAATTAGTTCAGTCTGCTTTAGATGCATGTTTTTGGATGCTGAAATTTGTCTCCTAAACTAAGGTCTTCCTTAACTTTAAGGGAGGATTGTAATTCTGGGCCCAGGTACTTATACCATGAAAACATATCGAAAGCCGAATGAGCGGTTATTTTCCCAATAGATGGCCACTCAGTTACCTAAACTTAACCATACATAAGGCGCCAACAGCACAAACATTTTAAACATGAAGACATAAAATTAAAAGAACCACCACAGAAGTATCGCCTTGGAACGATCTGTAATATAAAATTACTGGTGGGCTTAAATCGATTTTACGTTGCCATAACCTCACTCTCAGCTTCTGCAGTGGTTCATAACATTTAGTTAGTTCTTCGGTCCTCACCCTCAGCTTCTGCAGTGGTTCATAACATTTAGTTAGTTCTTCGGTCCTCGTGGTGAATCTCTAACTAGTCAATGAATCATCAAGAACAAACAAATAAATTATGATAAACATCCTGGTGAATCAAAAACGAGGACTCACAGACTAAGTAAGCTGTCCGACGATGGAGATCCCTGGGCGCAAAATAACTTGCTAACTCCGGAGCAAAATAAAAACACACATTGGACCCCGGTGGGCCAAGCAACAGACAAGAAGCTCCGGCCCCAACCAACTAAAATGAATAGCTTAGTCGGGGCCATCATAGAGTCTGACGCCCGACCTCTTCCTCTTCCTTACAGTGTCTCTTTAGCCTGGGTCCAGTCGTCAATATAATTATTTTTCTATTATTTTTTTTTTCGCCAATGCATACATTATAAAAATTACACAAGGTAGCTGTTATTGATTTCCGTAAATATTGTCATTTTTGACCAAGATACGAAAAAATAAAAAAGAGAGAAAATGATCAGGCTGGAACCCAGGCTATGTCTCTTCCTCGTAAATCCGAAATTTCAGGCTTCTGGCCATCTTCTGTGACTGTACAGGCCGGTTTGTGTTGGACCTGGTCGGAACTCCAAATTGTTGGTTTTCTCACGCACAGGCTTAACAGTATCGTCGTACTGAAAAATTAATAAAATGAATTCATAACTTCCGTCTCGTAACCAATAGAAGGGAAACAACAAACTCAGAAGTAGTAAACCAATGCATGAACTGTTAGTGTTCCTAGATTTCGGTGCGAGGCAAGTCGGGTAAGGCGTAAACTGAGCAGTTCATCTGTTGCCTTAACACATATTAATCCCATATTTGACGAATGGATTTTCCCATCGTTATCATTTGGGTGAGTTCACTTTCATTTTAAGGGGCGTCGGGACTGATTTTTAAGTTTTATTCAATTTTCGATGAAAGTTCTCTAAGCAAACAGAATAGCCCTAGATGGGACGCCGCGTTCTGCGGTGTCACATCTGGGGCTATTCTTTTTGCTTATGTCCTTATGTACATGTAACAAAAAAGAAGTTTACAGACACTTCTTTTTCCATGTACGAATCAATTACGGTAAATGACGATCCGTTCCTATCTCTAATGCAGTCCGAACTTGAACGTTAATTTGTATGCTAAGCCACATGAGGTCACTGCAAGGGCAAGCTGTCTGCTGTGACTTATGTATTTCTGACTGTCAATATTTTCAAATCAGCAGGAATGACATGGGCACTGTTCGTCAAAGGATTCTCTGATCACATTTTCTTTCAACAAAAAATAACAGTGTATTTTGTAATATTGCCATTTGAAAGTTTAACGAATCGTTAACTAACGTCATTGTTAATTTTGAACTACTGCCCCCAGTCTGTTAAAATTTATTCGTAACCAAATACCTAGGCCAGGATGAGAAAACCACCCGAACTTCAACTGAATAGCTGCATGAAGGGACTGCCTCGTAGTACGATATTGTTAGCTACGCTTCCAACGTTTTCAAACCGATCAAAGCATAAACAAGCCAAGCGATTGTTCAAGTATTGATCTATGGCAGCTGTTATATATACACTGCATACGTGCATTCTATACCTACATATCGTTCTGTTCTTATATTGCCGTCATACATAACCTTCTACCATATTGAAATTCGTAAAATAAAAACGGAAATAATACAAGGATGTTACAATATTTACGTTTTTAGTCTCTGTAAAAAGGAACGTAAAATGAAACCCCGATTAGAAGTCATGATTGCAAGGATACTGCATGAGAAGTAACTGAAATGGCTTCTCAATCAACTGAAATACAAGACGCCGTTTTAAAGAGTGCGGTAGAAAGTAATGATACAGTTACACTAAAGACACTTATCAAAAAAGGAGTTAACATTAACGCACAAGACAAAGATGGGAATACTCTACTTCATCATGCTATTAGTAGTGATGCCGATGTTGAAATACTAAGAGAATTGTTAATGGCAGGTGCTAATGTGACCATTGAAAACAATGCTGGAACCACACCCTTACATTGTATACAACCGAAATCCATTGACACGATGATGAATCTACTGAGACTGGAGAAAGGCTATCCTTTGTTCGATGGAATAAATAACAATGTTCTTGGTGTTCTTGTGGGTGGGAGAATTTCTGAAGATACCATAGACGATTTCTGGAAGACGTTTATTCAAGAGTTTCCGCTGTCGGATATTAATGCCAATTTCAAAAATGATCTTGATGAAACACTGCTTCACTTAGCAGCTCGCCAGATCGGAGCCCCTGAAGACAAGCACTTATCTTTCATTTTGTCAAACTTTGATAACTTGAATCAGTTGGCAAAAGATCTGGAAGGTCGAAATTTTCTCCATGTTATCTTTGACAATCAATTTGCGGATAATGAAGGAAAATATTCAGATTTGATAACAAGTCTTCTGCAAGGCCGATTAACGTATTGTTCAAAGTCTTCGGTAAAATCGTTGCTCAACAGCGAAGACAATTACAAGGACACGCCATTACATAAGGTGTTGCGTAATCCATTCAACATCATAACACCTAATTTACTGGAGACGTTTGTTGAAGCAGGGGCTGATCTAAATCACCTTTACAGTTACAATTTGAGCATACTGCACCATGTGATTCGTAATCAAGATACTCGTACAACAAAAGAAAACGAAGTTGCAAACATTGACTACGTTGCTAGCAAAGGAAATGACGTTAATGCAACAGACATTTTCGGGGGTTCGCCTATATACTATTCCCTTCTTCCAGACAGCTTAACGCATTTGATAAAATTAGGAACAAGATTGGATGTGAGAAATAAATTTGGACAGACCGCGCTAGTTTTCCACGTGTGTTTTGCTGCTCTGCGGGACTGGGACGTGGATCCTTATAATGTTGAAATATTCAAATATCTCCTCGACAATGGATCAGATGTTGACACAGTTGATAACAATGGAAATAGCATTCTACACTACGCAGCTTGGCAAGGTATTCCACTTGAAATAGTTCAATTGTTTTTAGAAAGAAATGCTAAGATGGTGAAAGATAACAATGGCCAACTGCCGTGTGATATTGCATTTTCTCAAGGTAATAGAAACATGGTTGAGCTTCTTTGTAATTGTGAAAGTCATTGTTACCTCGACGGTGAGACATTCTTTCCTGATGACGGAACTATAATCGACAATGAACTGAAAGAACTAGAATGGGATAAGATAGAGTGCATGTCGAACTTTCGAAGTCGCATGGAGGACAAAAGTTTTCTATCCCGTCTTTTGAGAACGCCAGGTATCGGCGCAGTAGACTTCATAGGCGAGGCAGCTGGCTTGAAATCGGCTGTCACTGAACTTGTTAATGAAATATGTACTGGGATTAGCAAATCAGACGAATTGTTTTCCTGCTCTTTGATACAAGCTGGGAGTGTTGGAGAAAAAACAAAAATCGGTCTACCAGACGAGTTTGACTTTGTTTGCACATTGGATCGTATAAGTCAAATGTGTTTTGTCGAAGAACAACAAAACCCTGACAAAATCGGCTATGCACATCTAATATTAAAAGATGAGTTTAAAGAACAATATACTGGACGTTACTTTGATCGAGAAGGGCATCTGAAAACACACGTGGTTTGGACGAAATTTCGTACAATCCTCGGAAATCAGCTAATAAATCCTGATTTGTTCTCACATCCAAATATATTCTATTCTGGTGATAAAATAAAGGGCTCTACACACCCTACATGTCAGTTTAGCCTCATGTGGATGGGAAGCTATTACAAATGTTTGAAGATCGACATTGACCTTGTACCGGCTGTTCATGTTAGCGGTTGGTGGCCCGAAACTGCCAATGTGCAGAACCTTTCGGTTGATGCTGAAATTTGCAAGAACGATGGATTTATGCTTCTGATTCAAACAACAATGAATGTCGAAGACCAACCGTCCTCAAAATCGCGAGTTTCGGCGCAAAGGGTCGAAAAGATGCATATGTCTCAGCTACCCCAACTCGCGCGGGACGCATACATGGTGTCGAAAATCATGTGTAACAGAATTTGTCCAGAATTAGACGGAGGAAGAATTTCCGTTGTAGGTACATTTATCACAAGCTACATGCTCAAGAACTGTATGTTCTATGTTTATCAAGCTAACAAAAGGTTCCACATCACTGAAGAAACCTATGTAGCAGATAAACTACACGAGTTTGTGGTTGAAATATTCCGAACACTTCGTGATGCATGTGCGAAAGAAACACTGGTATCTTACATCTTACCATGGCAGAATATTTTCGAATTCGCAATTACTCTTAAAGCTGATGATGAAGAGGATTCGCATTCTAGATGTGCTTATCGGAGTGTGTTTGCCAAAATAATTCTGGCCATGCTTGGTGAGACCCAGAGGTTGAGCAGTAGCGAGGAAGATGTTCTATTTGAATATGAATCCTGGTTCTCGCCAGGCTCAGCTAATGAGGAGGACTCGGACTGACTGAATCGACCTTCTTCATTATAGGGATCAAACATGATTTTTCCATTCATTAACATTCGCTAGGTAACGAGGGGCGTATTGAAAACCGAGGTTTTCAACTCTCCCCGAGGGACCTAGCGAATGTTAGTGAATGGAAAATCATTTTTGATCGCTATTATTGCATAAATTCTGCAGAAACGAAAGAAATAAAGTGCAGAAACGAAAGAAATATGGTGCACTATATTTTACAGCCTCATCACATTTTCATACGCGTTAAAGCTTTCGTTTTTATGCTCGTTCCGGGCGGACTTCAGTTTCTCATTACTAGCACGTGCTTTTCGTGGCGCCCGGTAACGAGCATAAGTAAAAGCCATGTATTAACAGCACGTGCGCGCGTGAATTGCAATATTAATGCATGGCTTTCTCTTCATTAATAAACGGCTGTTAATATCGTGTGACACGAGTATTTATGCAATTATGCACGTTAGAATCACCTCGCCGTACCCACATGAAGGTGGACAAAAGTATTCATCACTTTTTAAAACTCCATAGACTTCAGTGTTTTCCATGTTTACAAGAAAAATAATCATATCGTTCCTGGTTAACATATCTTAATGCATTTGGTGTCATTTTAAAGTGATATGAATAAAGCAATAAATAACTGATTTTATCATATACAGCGATTTAAAACTATAGTAAACATGATTTTAAGAAAGTCACTTTCCCATTGACGACTATGATGACTTCGCCAAAAATTGTCAAAATGATTACACTTTTAAAAACATCTGTAGCTTTAAAACTGACATGAAAATACATGGGAGTCTATGGTGTTTCCCAAACGTGGCGAAAACTTTTGTCCACATTCACCTTACATCGTTTTACTTTCCTTCAACATGTCCTAATCGATTTTATTCAATTTATTGCTCAGAACTGTCTCAACATTTGAGCCACATTATGAGAAAACCAACAATGTGGTTTCTGAACAGGTCCGACACAAACCGGCCTGTACAAGCACAGAAGATGGCTAGAAGCTGGAAATTTTGGATTTAGAAAGTAGAGGAATTGTACTATCCGTGTAGGGAAAACAAAGGCGCTGATCAGCTTCGCAATGACTGCGAAGTTGACCCGCGCCTTTGTTTTTGCATATGCAAAATGTTTGTTTTCTCATGACGCGGCTGTTTTAACTTGAGTGAGATCAACGTTTAAGTCTCTTGAGACGGTCTGTAACGTTTCTCTCAAGAAGAGAAGTGATTAAGGACTGCAATAAAACATTGCGTTGTGTGTGACGCTTCGTAAAAGGACAATCACAACTTAATTGAATAGCTCTACATTATTTGGAAAATTAGTCCTTTCCATCAATGTGTCTTAGATGTTAACAAAGTCATGGGCAACATCAATACTTTGATATTTTAGTTATGGCGTCATAAACTTACAACTAAAGAATAACTTACATACTGTATGTTTGGCATTCTTATGCTTTAAGTGGATATATATGTTATAATATTCTTCCTTCAGGACATGTACACGTGCAAAATTCTGATCATTGTCTTTGTAGTTCATACTGGCTCCATGTTCACAAATCTGAAGGGTCACTGAGGAGGCACTAGAAGCCGAAACTGCGGTATGGCACATCTCCTTCTCTTAAATATGCTCTCTGCTCTTAAAGGATCTTGTTTTAATTTTTATTTGTAGAGCTAGCGAAGAGCGGTGCGACTGATGCATTAATGCTTCTTTTCACTAATACTAATCGTATTGCCTGTTTGTAATTGTCCTCATATGATGCAACCTTAAAGCAGCGACATTCCTCCTCCTTTTTGTCCAACTTTTGACTCTTATACGAATTCGATAGTAATTTAATCATACATGAAACGTGTTTAATGTCCCAAGGCTCAAGGAGCCCCTTAATCACATCAGCTTGCATGTTTTCATACGCCTGTTGACGATGACATATTCCTCTTTTTGATTAATCTGACTCTTTGTTATCAGTTCAAATATGATTTGTTGCTGGCAATCGGGATTTGTGTATAATGGATCACGCGGGTCATGGGTTAGCACTTGGGGCAAGTTATTATAATCGTTTCCTTATCAAGTGTGGTATTATAAGAAGCCAACTGTTGAAGTGCTCATGAAATGGAACTTAAAACATAAAGGACCAAACAGTTGAACAGATCATTAAAGTAGAAACAGCCCCCCCCCCACACACACACACACCACCACCACCACCACCACCACCACCAAACAGCAAATCTACACAATAGCAAACAGAAACAAAACAACAGTTTAAAATTTGCCTCGCTGTTATATCATACTGACAAAACTAATAGTTTGTATTCTGTAAAGCAGACTTATTATTAACAAGTTGTCTCTTTTCAAGATTTTATGTTAGATCTATAGCTACTATTCTTCTTTTCACATGATTTTATTTGCAGTATAAAGTCAGATCGTTTCTCAGAAAAAAATTATCGCCAGCATAGTGGGTGTTCCAGAAAGTTCATGGTGTTACTACTTTCGATAGAATTCTAAGGCGGGTTCTTTTCGCAGTGTAAACATTCTTACTAGAATCACACAGAACTCTTATCCATACTTATTGTTTGTGTTCTTTGAGGTCCGGATGTTGGCGTTATGTGGTCAAACGTTAGAAATTTCCTCCGTTGTTTACTAGACATCAGGAAAACATGTGTGTGCAATGAATATCCCCTTAAACCCCATTTTTATATAGTAAAACTGGTGTTTGCAGGGGTATACCTATTTTTCTTATTTTTTTTTCCAAAACATAGATTGTGGGTTCTCGTTAGAACCGCCTCGGCGAGGCGGTTCTAACGTGTACCCACAATCTATGTTTTGAGCAAAAATAAGAAAAATACCAAAATTTTTCAGCTGAAAACGTTTATTTTTTACAACTTTAAAAATCTCTTAATGATGCTGCTAGTTGAAATGTTCTGTTGCCTATGGCGATCGAGGATCATGCATCATGCATTAGATTAGTTTTATTTCATTTAAATTCAGCTGCCAAATTTCCATATTTCTAATTACCGCGGCATTCCGGCACTTCTCTAAGGGGTCGTGTCGTGAGAAGGCCAATGATGACAATTTACTAGTTTTATTACAATAAAGCAGGGAACAGCATAGACACCAAAGCAGCCTTTACATTTGCTTCTCTGATAGTTTATATGAGTCACTTGAAATCCAAGATTGTGAAACCAGATTTTCGTGATGACAATGTATGTCAATGTGTGTTTGGTCTGCAATAAATACAGTAAAAGGTTTTCACTGGAATGTTTTATATTTTACAAGATCTCTATGGTAATCGAATTATACGAGGGATGTTTAATGTCGCGTGGGTTGAGGCAGGTCTTTAATTACAGCAGCATGCGCATTTTCATACGCCTGTTGACATTGACAAATTCCGCATCTTGATCAATTTGGACACTTGTTATTAGTCCAAATACAATTTGTTGCTGGCAATCAGGAGATTTGTTATACAGATATTTGGGGCCACAAGATAACTCAGAGGTCATGTTATTGAGGAGTGTCTGTGGCACAGCCTACGATAGCAATTTGCACAAACCAACTGTTGAAATAACCTGATCAACAGTGTGAAGACTGTAAACGAGCTACACAGTCCAAAGGACGTGTCTACAACCGCTCTATAAGCCCGTTAGAACTACATTCGTTTGTAATGAGCAAGTGTCAAACGTTTGGAAAACCTTTATGCCTAGGTCACACTAGGGCTTACGTACGCTGCGGACGCTGCGGATAGGTGTTCCGTATCTGTCCGTCCTATCCGTAACGATTCGTATCTCATCCGTAATGTCCGTAACTGTACGTATCGTATCCTCAGGGCGCGGAAGATCCGCGCGCAAATTTTCATAACTGTCAAAAATGCATGCGCGGATGGACGATCGGTAATGGTAGGCAATGGTACGTAACTGAAGGCATTTATTCGATTCTGTCCGTATCTAATCGCATCTAAACGTATCATTCCGCGATCAAGCATTTGTTGCGGATCGATACTGTTACATACGTGTTGTTTCGTTCGGTTGCGGTCTTTGTCGTTTATACACACTTTTCGATACAATTTAATACGTTCAGATACGAACACGTAATGTTACGGTTTTCCTAAAGTTTACACAGCGTGCCACACGTATGAAAACGGAATCAAACCAGGATGCAACTTGAACAATGCTAATAAGCGTGTGGCTGAGCCCTCTAGAGCTGAGTGTTTGGGCATAACATAATCTGTATCCAATAACTTTAATGAATCATACAAGAACGTTTCTGGAATATATAGTCTCCTTGACAAAAATGTCCGTCATTTTTCTATTATACAAGTAATTTATTTATTTAAGGATATCCATAATTCATTTATGGATATCCATAATTGGATATCCTTTATTCATTTATGGATATCCTAAAATAATTAAAGATATCCATCAATATTTTTGGATATCCTAAAATGAATTATGGAATCCATAAATGAATTATAGATATCCATAAATGAATTATGGATATCCTGAAATACATTTTTGGATATCCAAAAATCACGATGAATTATGGATATCCGTAATTCGATTTTTGGATATCCAAAAATCGAATTATGGATATCCTTAAATCAGCTGAATTATGGAATCCATAAATGAATTATGGATATCCATAATTGAATTATGGATATCCTGAAATACATTTTTGGATATCCAAAAATCACGATGAATTATGGATATCCATAATTCGATTTTTGGATATCCAAAAATCGAATTATGGATATCCTTAAATCAGCTGATTTAAGGATATCCTTAAATGTGTTTTAGGATATCCAAAAATAAGCTTGAATTTAGGATATCCATAATTCGATTTTTGGATATCCATGATTTGTTTTTTGGATATCCATAATGATCTGATTTAAGGATATCCATAATTCGATTTTAGGATATCCATAATTCATTTTAAAAAATATTTCTTTTCCATAATGATTTTTTTCCGTGTAATACGCATGCGCTAACTTAAACTGAACGAAACGGAAGCCAACGTAAATTCAACCACACCGGATGCCTCCATTCTCTGACTAGGGAGAAATCATTATATCCCATAGGCACGTATGGGGTGCCGTTTTACTATTTATTTCCTATTTATGGATATCCATAATTCATTTTTGGATGTCCAAAATTCATTTTTGGATATCCATAATTCATTTTTGGATACAGATAATTCTTTTTTGGTATCCTAAAATCGATTTATGGATATCCTTAATACGGCTGAATATTGGATATCCATAAATTGATTTTAGGATATCCTATAATCGAATTATGGATATCCTTAAGTACAATCCTATTTTTGGATATCCATAATTCGATTTAAGGATATCCTAAAATCGGGCTAATATTGGATATCCATAATTCGATTTATCCTTATTTATTGTAGGATATCCATAAATGAATTAAGGATATCCATAAATACATTATGAATATCCTTAAATAAATTATGGATATCCAAAAATAGGGAATAAATAGTAAAACGGCACTCCATAGGCACGTACATCATTTTTTTGTGATTTAAGGATATCCTTAAATGAATAATGGATATCCTTAAATACAGTCCTATTGAAGGACATCCATAACTCATTTATGGATATCCATAAATCGAATTATGGATATCCAATATTAGCCCGATTTTAGGATATCCTTAAATCGAATTATGGATATCCAAAAATAGGATTGTATTTTAGGATATCCATAGTTCGGTTTTAGGATATGCTAAATCTATTCATGGATATCCAATATTCAGACGAATTTAGGATATCCTTAAATTGATTTTAGGATATCCAAAATGAATTATGGATATCCAAAAAAGAATTATGGATGTCCAAAAATAAATTTTGGATATCGAAAAAAATAAGGATATCCATAATTCATTTCAGGATATCCATAATTCATTTCAGGATATCCATAATTCATTATGGATATCCATAATTCATTTATGGATATCCATAATTCATTTTAGGATATCCAAAAATGTTAAGGATATCCATAAATGAATAAAGGATATCCATAAATAAATTATGGATATCCTTAAATGAATTATGGATATCCAAAAATAGGGAATAAATAGTAAAATGGCACCCATAGGCTCGTACATCATTTTTTGTGATTTAAGGATATCCTTAAATTATGGATATCCTAAAATACAGTTCTATCGAAGTACATCCATAACTCATTTATGGATATCCATAAATCGAATTATGTATATCCAATATTAGCCCGATTTTATAATATCCTTAAATCGAATTATGGATATCCAAAAATAGGATTGTATTTCAGGATATCCATAGTTCGATTTTAGGATATCCTAAAATCAATTAATGGATATCCAATATTCAGACGAATTAAGGATATCCATAAATCGATTTTAAGTATCCAGAAATGAATTTTGGATATCCAAAATGAATTATGGATATCCATAAATAGGGAATAAATAGTAAAACGGCACCCCATATGATTGTTGGTTGATGCGTTCATTTACGGTGTAGATACGTTTGTGTTACGGTTTAGATACGGAAAGATTCAAATCAACGCCTTCATTTACATGTTATTACGTACTATTACGGATGTTTCATCCGTGCCCAATTTTTGACTTTTTTCAAAATTTGGGCGCGGATGGAATCGGACTTGCATATACAATACGTTAAGATACGAACATATACGGAAAAGATACGAATTGTTACGGATATGACGGATAGATACGAAAGGTCAGTCCGCAGCGTCCGTAGCATCCAGATGTGCTAGTGTGACTGTAGTTTGACTAAAACCTGCGTTTTCTTGCATCAAATTTCACCGTTATATACGCAAGAAAACGCAACATTACGTATCTGAAGGTGTATGTCTGTATCTAAAAGTAACAGATGGTATCGAAAGGTATGTAGTCAAGCATCTTAACCGTATGTATTCGAATTTATCCGTAACTATCTTCGAACGTATCCGTATCTTTCCTGAACTACCCGTATTTATTCGTATTTAAAGGTAATAAATTCATTAAGAACCGTTAGCCCCGCCCACAAAATTCTGCGGATCGCTACGTATAGTATTCGCAACTATCCGCGGCATCCGTAAGCGCTAGTGTGACCTAGGCATTACTGAGACATACCTGTATACTATTTGTTATTTAGACTTTGAAAAGTTGCACGGTTATCCTATTCCAACATTGAAATTCATTATAAGAGACGTAGGTAAAACGAGAGTGCATGGGTAAATGTACGTGTACGTGCGGAACAGTTTGCGTTGAAATACGTCGGTCGGCTTTAACTGTTTTTGTATCTACGGTACAAAAAATCAAAGCTTATTCTATCAGAATTCAAAGTTCTACATCATAACGCATAAGCTATTGAGAATTCAGCTGTGATAAGAAATTCACACATGGACGTTTTGTTTTTCAATTTCTGTTTTCTGATATCTGTTTTACTTCTAAATATCCTGCGTGTACCAATGGCTTTCTAATCAGCCGTCTCTTTCGAATGAAAATACCAATGATGTAAGAAATAGACCTATAATATCATCGCTTGTACAAGAATACGTATACACATGAACTACTCACGACCAATAGACTTCTGATTAATTGTTAGTGGCAGAAATCTAAACGAATCAAGATTGTCATGATTTTCTTTGGCTTCTGTATTCAATATAAGGTTAAGAAATGAATCATTAACATAGGACGTTCTTATCTTGTTGTGACTTATACATGCATAATGTTCAAGAAGGCTCTAGACGATCGGAAAAACAACTCTTACAGGGCATTGATTCTAGACTTGTACGCTATTTAATGTACATGTATGACATTGTAAAACACTTTGACCGTGTCCGTTAATGTCACATGATTATTTTGTAAACAATAGAAAAGGGGTAACTACTTGCATTAGACGTTTTCCAAGGTGATTTGAAGCACGTGGGCTTGTCTTGTTTACCTTGTTGAAAACATACCAATTTGAAACAGTCCGCTCAAAAAAAAATCTATGTAACTAACTTGTAGTATGACAGGACAGCAGTTGACAGATCTGTACTGTTACTTACAATATCAGGAAGTTACAGTATGGTTTTCATTCCGCCTCCTTCCCGAGTATTATTATGTAGGCCCGCCTCCCTTGATATTCACTTTTATTGGATTTAATGTTATGCAAACTTCGGAGGAAAAACAGAAAGTCATACTACAATTTCAAATAAAACAAGCAAATTCAGAGAATTTATGTCCCCCGCCTTAATTGTATAGTTACAGAAATATAATCTGAGAATATGTATATCCAAACCACATGCACATTCTTAGTGTAAACGTCCGAAAAACGACTAACTTCAAATTGTAAAAAATGTGTCCAAAATTAATCTGTGGATTATATCCAAATCACATGCATATCTTCAAAGCATGATCAAGACATCTATAAATTTTCAAAAGAATCTGAATAAATCTGTAGGAGGAGTCACACAAAATACCCACTGTCCATTCACGTTCATTGTAAAAATGTAAAAAAAAAAAAAAAAAAAACGACTAAGTTAAAATTGCAAAAAAGTGTCAAAAATTAATCTGATGATAATATCCAAATCACATGCACATCTTTAAAGCATGGTTAAGACACCTGTAAAGTTTCAAAAGAATCTGTATAAAACTGTAGGAGGAGTTGCGCACACGAGGTATCCGCTGTCTATTCACTTTCATTGTCAAAATGTCCGAAAAACGTCTAAGAGTGCCAAAAAGTGTCAAAAATTAATTTGAGGATTATATCCAAACGATATGCACATCCTCAAAGCATGATCAAGACATCTGTAAAGTTTCAAAAGAATCTGTGTAAAACTGTAGGAGGAGTTGCGCACACGAGGTATCCGCTGTCCATTCACTTTCATTGTCAAAATGTCTGAAAAACGACTATGTTAAAATTGTAAAACATTGTCAAAAATTAATCTGAGGATAATATCCAAATCACATGCACATCTTCAATGCATGGTCAAGACGTCTGTAAAGTTTCAAAAGAATCTGTGTAAAACTGTAGGAGGAGTTGCGCACACGAGGTAACCACTGTCCATTCACTTTCATTGTAAAAATGCCCATAAAATGGCTAAGTTAAAATTGCAAAAAAGTGACAAAAATTAATCTGAGGATTATATCCAAACGATATGCACATCTTCGAAGCATGGTAAAGACATCTGTAAAGTTTCAAAAGAATCGGAAGAAAACTGTAGGAGGAGTTGCGCACACAAGGTACATACTACTATAGGGGACGGAAGGACGGACATACGGACATACGGAAGGACGGAAAGCCGAAAACTATGTCCCTCCGATTTTCTTCGAAAATGCGGGGGACAATAAAAAAATAAAATGTTGAAAAGCCGATGCCTCTCCCGCCTCTCCAACTTAAACTGCATGAGTCACGTGCCATCACTTGTCTGTAACCCAACCATCGATTACTTGCCATTGTCAATGTCCGACATGATTGTTGATATAACAGATTGGTCTGCTAATGAGTTAGCTGGACCTTTGCTGTACAAGGCAACAGAATCAGATTGAACAGAATCAGATACCAACTCACCCTGTAGTTGAGTCGCGGCGCAAGAAAATCGGCATTTGGAGTTTCCGACCAAGTCTGACTCTAACTGGTCTGCAGAGTTACAGAAGAATGCTAGACACTTGAAATTTTGGATATATAAGTGGTGGCGGAATAGTAGTATCTGAGTAGCGAAAGCAAAGGCACTGATCAGCTATGCAGTTACTGCAATTGCAGAAAAGCCGTGTTTCGCATGACGCGGTTCACTTATAC
Source organism: Rugalucina vietnamica (assembly GCA_964017185.1). Classification (NCBI taxonomy): domain Eukaryota; kingdom Metazoa; phylum Mollusca; class Bivalvia; order Lucinida; family Lucinidae; genus Rugalucina; species Rugalucina vietnamica. Next base: position 39,884,453 of record OZ024880.1, read on the forward strand.
TATAATCAATTTCTGGATAAATTTACCATGCGGGCCTTTCTCAGATTAGAAAATTCCTCTACATGTAAAAATGATTTAAACTTGTTGATTTTTACGCATCGTTCTCTAATGAGTTAATTTCTTCTGGGAATAAGCGATGCTCATTTCATGAGCCTTGACATTTTGACAGAACTCATTCACTTAAAGTCCCATGAATAATATTGCAATTCAGTTGTTTTTTCTCAGAAATTGCATGTCATAAGAGGGGTGATTAATCGAGAAAACATGCTAATACATTTCGAAAACACGCCCATGCAATATAAAGAGATTTTTCAAGTAATAAATGAAAAAGTCAGTAGAAATTTATTGATATTTTTCTTATTTTTGCTCAAAACAGTGATTGTGGGTACACGTTAGAGCCGCCTCGGTACCCACAATATATATTTTGGAGCAAAAATAAAAAAATAGGTATACCCTTGCTACCCTTGTTTTTCTATATAAAAGAGGGGTTCAAGGGGTATACTTTTCACGGGCATATTTTCCTGATGTTAATGAATAGGGGACTTGCTCTATCGAAAAGGAGTGTAAAAGCTATCAGCTGTATCTAATCCTCATCACCCGCATGTGGTCTTGTATCAAGTAATGAAAACAATTTAGGTCGAGGAAATAGCAATGACTTAGAAATAAAGAATTCTTCTGATAAGTGGATACTAGACGAGTTTAAGTGTAGGTGTGAAGGAAAAAGAGGCTTCCTACGATACGCGTATATTGGTTACCTAAGCCTTGTAAAAGAATGCATAAAGCTATATTTCAAACTCTAATGGCGATGTTATTATACGCTTTATTTACGTCCAAAGGTCTAATGCCATTTAACAACAATAAAATAGAATATTTCATTTAGAATTTCTTGGTTTTCAGTAGATTCAAAGTTTAGCTGGAGATTATAAACATGTACCTCTTCTTAAATGCCTAGGTGGACTATAAAAGGCAAAATTACATTACGAAAACTTGCCCATGCAATACATGTATATGGAAAGGTACAAGTAGGCAAAGATCAGGAAAAGGCGCAATCAGAAAAAGATTCCCACTCCAAAAACCGAGGTGGGAAAAAAACAAACTAACAATCAGGTACTTATACCATGAAACATATCGTAAGCCGAATGAGCAGCTATTTTCCCAATAGGTGGCCACTCAGTTACCTTAACTTAACTAAAAATATGAAAACATACATAAGGCGCCAACAGCACAAAAAATTTTAAACACCAAGACATAAAACAAAAAGAACCACTACAGAAGTATCGACTTGGAACGATCAGTAACACAAAGTTTTTCAGGTGTAAAAACTGAAAAAAATACATGTAAAAGAAAAAAAAAAGTTTTCTTATTTTACTCAAAACATTGATTGTACTTACACGTTAGTACCGCCTCGCCAATGCGGTTCTAACGAGTACCCACAATCTATGTTTTGGATAAAAAAAAGGAAATAATAGGTATACCCCTGAAACCCCCAGTTTTACCATATAAAAGTGGGGTATTAAGAGGGTATATATTACATGGACATGTTTTCGTGATGAAGTAGCTTATCTCAGTATTTATCTGGGCACCATAGAGGTAACATGTCCAGCAGCTCCTTTAATTAAATCCAATAATCAATTTGAGTGGCTGTGACTGCTACATGTACCTGTGGAATAACTGATATACCCTAGCTTGTAAAATAGATAACTATATATACATATGCCTATACCTGGAATTAATTTTATTGCGCTTTATTCAAACGGGTAGTGTATTGGGGGTTATCAGTTAAGACAATGAATATGACAGTAGCTGCACAGTAGCTAATATCTACCTGATTTACCTGTCTCAGTACAGGAATAGTAGCTAAAGGTAATAATCTCCAGCCGGAAGTGCAGGACTTAGGCCTTTAAGACATGGTCTTTAGGGACGTTCACCGCAAAAGCCCTGACACGCATTATCAAAAGGTTACGGTGGCATCTCCCATCACCAATGAGGATGCCAACAGTTCAGTTACAGTTCTCATTGGCTGAACTACAATTGGCAAAATTAAAGCATAAAGTGAGATGCTTCCACAGACAGGACTTCATTTACGCTACTGGGTTGATACATTTTCACAGCAACAGTACGACATAAAATATCACACTCAACTACATACATGTACATGTTTATGCTTACCTTGATTTGCGTGGTAAACCGTGTCTCTTAGTTGAAAAGATATTCCAAACTTAGAACACTAGAAAGCAAATTCAAATGTCACTTAATGAACCGGGCATATCACTAAATGAACTGGGCATATTTACTTGTTTCTTGAAGAGTACAAACAATTTCTCATTTCTGTAAGTCACTTCGTCAACGAGTTAGTGTCATCATTTCTAAAAGAACATTCGGCAGAAAGCTTATCGTCAATATTGCACTAAGCCAAGGTCCTTAGAGCATAACAGTGTCTCCAGATATCGCCGATATTAGTCAACAAGTTGCATATTAAGGAGGCTGAAGAAACACAGAAATCCGATAAAATCATTCTTCTGAACGGCTGTTTGGCATTCACAGGCGATGTTGGAATATACGAGACCGGAAATGCTGTCGTTTAGCTCTGGACCGTTAGGAAATGTGTAGTATTTAGAGAGATGTGAGTTTGTCACGCAAGGTGTCTAAGACATTTTCACTATTGAAATGGAGAGAAATTGCTTGCGTACACGTTATCATTATTATCTGTCAGTGCTTAAGGAAAAATCTGAGTCACGAAGCTAAGTTGACCAAACCTTACCGATGCAATATACAGAAATTCTTTTGGTTGTAAAACTGAAAATTTTCAGCTATATATATATTTCTTTTGGATGGTTTTTCTTATTTTCGCTCAAAACATAGATACCCCTGCATACCCCAGTTTTGCTATATAAAAGTGGGGTTCAAGGGGGTATACAATACACGGACATGTTTTCGTGATGCACCGACAGAGAAAAATACAGTGAGCGTGCGCTGCAGTTATGTCTTCGTTGAAGTCCGTCGTCAAACTTTTCATTACGAAATCAAGCCCATACAATACACAGACATTTTACTGCTGCAAAATTTGGGATCTTTCGGCTGAAAAAAAAATGTTGATATTTTTTCTTGTCTACCTCCTAAACCTGGTCGTTCGTCCCTCAGTAATGAGAATGACCATCATTATTTCTCGAATATTGGAAGGTACAAGTAGGCAAAGATCAGGAAAAGGTGCAATCAGAAAAAGATTTCCACTCCAAAAACCGAGATGGGAAAAAACTAAATTAACAATCAAGTAGTTATACCATGAATACATATCGTAAGCCGAATGGGCAGCTATTTTCCCAATAGGTGGCCACTCAGTTACCTAAACCCAACTAAAAATATGAAAACATACATAAGGCGCCAACAGCACAAAAAATTTAACACCAAGACATAAAAAGAAAGAACAATCACAGAAGAATCGCCTTGGAACGATCAGAATTATATAATTACTGGCGGGCTTAAATCGATTTTACATGGCCATAACCTCACCCTCAGCTTCTGCAGTGGTTCATAACATTTAGTTAGTTCTTCGGTCCTCGTGGTGAATCTCTAACTAGTCAATGAATCATCAAGAACAAACAGATAAATCACGATAAACATCCTGATGAATCAAAAACGAGGCTCAACAGATTCAGTAAGCTGTCCGACGATGGAGATACCTGGGCGCCGAATAACTTACTAACACCGGAGCAAAAGAAAAACACCAGTTGGACCCCGGTGGGCCAAGCACAGACAAGAAGCTCCGGCCCCAACCAACTAAAACGAATAGCTTTAAGTCGGGGACATCATAGAGTCTGACGCCCGACCCACCGGCGTGAAATTAAAGAAGGCAGCATAGTTATCAACCATGATTGGGTTAAAAACTAAGCATGCAGACTGTCGCATAACATTCGAGTTATAACCTATACGTCTGTAACGTGTAATGATTTTTCTAAACTGAAAAGAAAAACCATTCCTTCCTATAAGTTTCTTAAATTTGTAAACCAAATCATCATAAAATTCTGGATCCGAAAGGCCCTCACATAAAAACATTATATTTGGAAATCTATTCATAGTGTCTACGATAAAATTTAGAAAATGTTTTTCGAAGTTTATGATACCGATAACCCTGTTGGAGAAGTTTGGCCGTTAAACATTTATTTCGAGCGTTGAAGTCCGTAACATGAATGCAGACTCTAGCAAACCTAATATGTTGAGAGATATGTATACACCGTAAGAAGCACGACGAGGAACGTCACCATCCAAAAACGGAAAATTTACTATATCAAAATCAAAGTCATCGCGCTTATCATAAATTTTAAGCTCATTCGGCTTACGAAATGTTTTCATGGTATAAGTACCTGATTGTTAGTTTGGTTTTTTCCCACCTTGGTTTTTGGAGTGGGATTCTTTTTCTGATTGCGCCTTTTCCTGATCTTTGCCTACTAGTACTTTTTTAGAAGAAACAAATCCATTTGCAACAGAAAGATGTAAATCTAGAAAGGGGGCTTCGGTATCTGTGATATTGGCTTTGTTCAACTGTAGTTCAGGTGGATAAATTTGATTGACCATACCTTCAAAATAAGGGTTGTCGATGTTCAAAAGGTCTTCGAGGTACCTAGAAGTCGAATTAAAAGCCTCGATAACATCAGCTTGATTATCATGGATGTTCATGTGTGTTGGTGAGTTTTATGATGGCTGACTAGGCTAATTCTACATCTAAACTGTTGCAAGTAGAGCAAGTCAGTGTCAAGAAATCTGCTAGTGGTCCATTGGTCTTGGTTTTGCGTTCTCTGTGCTTTCTTTCAGCTTCACAGATTCTCTTTTCTTCATGATAGTGAGTTGCTCCTTTGTTAATGGGACCTCGCCAATTTGATTGCGTATGTTCTCAAGGGCGATATTGGTATGCTAAGGGTGGTTTTGTAACGTTTCTTCTGGCCACATTGAGAGCGCTTTCTCTCCTGTAATTTTGCATAGAAAACCTTCTTTGGAAGTCGCTCATCAGGCATAACATGGCCAGACCGTCTTAACTGTGCTAGCTGTAAGACTGTATGCATGCTTTGCATCCCTGCTTTCTGAAGGACCTCTGTGTCTGGAATCTTGTCTTGCCACTACTAAACCTAAAATCGTCCTTTCTTATTGTTTTATGTCTTGGTGTTTAATTTTTGTGCTGTTGGCGCCTTATGTATGTTATCATATTTTAGTTAAGTTTAGGTAACGGAGTGGCCACCTATTGGGAAATAGCTGCTCATTCGGCTTACTAAATGTATTCATGGTCTTAATATCTTATTGTTAGTTTGGTTTTTTCCCGCCTCGGTGTTTGGAGTGGGAATCTTTTTCTGACTGCGCCTTTTCCTGATCGTTGCCTACTTGTACCTTTTTAAGCATTTGAAGCGGGGTAAGCTGGAGTTTCATAGAAAGTATGTCCTGGTTTCAGCAGACAAAATACCGCAAACGATGTTGTTGTCGTTTGTAGGCTACACTGCATTATCGCTTGATGGTACTTACTTACTACAGGTAACGTCTTAGTCGCCGACTGTCTATTGGTGGGGAGATAGGGCAGTTTTCGACGTTCAGCCGGGAACTACTCTGTGTAACCAACGCGCCCAGAAGGTGACAGTCAAACCTTTGAGATACATACCGCTGCAGGAACAATTGATAGGGTTTTCAATAATCGATATTTTACTTGCGTCGCTGGTGGGATTCGAACCTGCACTCCAGAGGTGTCTAGCTAGTCAGAAGCCAAACGCGCTTCGCTATCCGGGCGCCCAATGGTACCATGGTTTACCAGGATACAGATACTGATGAAATGTCAGTATTTATTGCTCACTTACATAATTTACCTGTTATGTTGTCTGTTCGTGTAAATGAATGCCAAGTCTTCCTAGGATGTATTGGTTACCGAAGCTTCACAAAGACAATACAATGGCAAAAGTAGGCAATAATCAGGAAATGGGCAATCAGAAAGAAATGCCCATTCCAAAAACCAGGTGGGAAAAATATATTGACGATGAGGGCCCAGAATTACAATCCTCCCTTAAAGATAAAGATGACCTTCCCAGCAGGCACATGACGTCATTCTGACGTCATATCAACGTCGATGCGACGTCATGACGTCGCATCGACGTCGATCTGACGTCATGTGCCTGCTAGATTATATATATATATTAGTTCACTATTGAGAACCACGTGATCGATGACACACACTGCAATTGAGACAGACGTTGAGGTTAGATTTTCGAGTTTTCTCCTACAGTGTTTCTTCTACTGACTGATAGATATGTGCAGTCAATGCAGAAATTGAACATTTATTGAGAGAAAGTAACGTAAGAAATCCCGATTATTTTATTTTCGCAAGCACTTTTAAATGTTATTGTGATGGAAGTACTATATGTTCATGGGGTGGAAGTGTTTTCGAAAACGAAATAACCTGGATTCCTTATGTTACTTTCGTTCAATAAATGTTCAATTTCTGCATTGACGGCACCTATCTATCAGTCAATAGAGTAAACGCTATAGAAGAAAACTCGAATTTCCCATCTCAACTTCGGACAGAATTTGAACCTTTGAGCAGAATATTTTGTTGTGAATTTCAATTTAAACACACATTCATTTTCAAAAATTGTTAAAATGTCTTTCATTTCCCTTTCCAAAAAGTAGAGCTCTAGATTTTCAGCGATGTTGTTTGTCAACCAGGGATCTTCAGACGCTGGGAAGGTTATTGTATCTGAGAGTCCTCGTTTCTAGTCATCATTTTGTTATCAGGATTTTTTCATTGGTGATTCGTTGACTATATAGTTAGAGATTCACCATGCGGACCGAACAACTAAAAAAATGTTGTGAACTACATGCACTGCAGAAGCTGAGGGTTAGGTTAGGCGCTTGTAAAACCAGTTTATGCCACACCCCCCTCTCCCACCCAGCATTTTTATATTATTGTCTTTTCCAAGTCGATACTTCTCTGTTGTGGTACTATTAGTTTTATGTTTTGGTGTTGAAGTTTTAAGCTGTATGCCCCTTATGATTAGTTAAGTTCGGGTAACTGAGTGGCCGCCTATTCGGAAATAGCTCCTCACTCGGCTTACAATATGTTCTCTTTGTATAAGTATCTGATTGTCAAATTAGTTTTTCCCCACCTCGGGAGTTTCTTTCTGAATGCGCCATTTCCCGATCAATGCTTACTATTCTATAGTTAAAAGTACACATACACTTTCGCCTTAAAGCTCCATTTGCCGGTGTTGACGCTTTGTTTTGGTTATTCAAAATGTTGAATTTATCGTATAGGGCCAATAACTACAAAGTGATTCATAGCCTTTTTCCTATTGCTGTTACCGTTCTTTTACCCACCGAGTAGGATGTGATTGACGGCGGGCTTATCATAAATTTTAGAAGAAACAAATCCATTTGCAACAGAACAGTGTTCGGTATCTGTGGTGTTGGCTTTATTCAACCAGGATTGCCAATGTTCAACAGGTCATCGAAGTACCTGGCCTCGATAACATCAGCTTGATTGTCATTGTTAAGACAGTCCATGAAATCCATGAATCGACGAATGATCATAGTAAAATCACCGTTTAAGTCGACAATGTAACAGTGGGTGAATATTACGGAAACACAACTGAGCCGGATTTTTGCTTATGCGAAAACAAAGGCGCGATCAGCTTCGCAGTAACTGCGAAGCTGGCGCTGAAAACAAAGGCGCGATCAGCTTCGCAGTAACTGCGAAGCTGATCAGCGCCTTTGTTTTCGCTACACGGATAGTACAATTCCTCTTTTTCTTAAATCTGGAAGTTCAATGTTCTACTATGCTTCTGTGACTGTACCGACCGATTTGTGTGGGACCTGGTCGAAAACCCCGAAGACCGGTTTGCTCGTGTCGAGGCTCAAATAGAGAATACCCTCCAGACACTATGCCCACTGTGAGGCCCTATCGTATGCTGGACATCTGATCCATTGTGGTATTTGAGCGACTTATTGTGTTGTTCCTTTCGGTCCTTTGAGATCAGTAAGAATATCCACAGTATCAAAAACTGTACGTTTAGAGCCATTTCCTAAACAATGTTTTAATTACTTGACCCCTTTTAGGCATGTGCCTTTGATTTAGACAGCCTTTGTGTAAAGTTTTGAAATTGCAATGTATTTACATGTATCTGGCTATCGTCGCCGGTTTATAAAGGGCCACTGATGAGAAATCAGTACCCGAAATTGCGCAATATGGTATATACTACCCCTCTTGGAACGTTTTCTCTGCTTCCAATGGATCAAACTTTTATATTTTATTATTAAAATGCCATACTGGAACATGCGAGTACTGGAACTACATCATGTTTTAAAATAAACTAATGAGTTAAACTCTCGTGGTTAAATGAGAAATGCTTGATGATATAAAAGTGGCCGCTTAGTGCTGCATGAGTGTATAGTTAGGCAAATTTTAAAATGTATTAACCACAGAATCAAACTTCCTGGCAGTTCATATCATGCGATTGGCTGCTTGTTGTGAGCATAAATTTACAAAGTTTTATGTTTGTATCATTTGTACGAGGGGTGTTCTTTAATTCTTGCCATCGACTCGTTTTCTCCTAAACCAGCATCTGTACCAGAAGAAAAATACTTTATAGTTATAAATAAATTCTTTGCAATCATACTGAAACCACCTAACCATTTTAAGATGGTACAATTGATCATTGCAAACTAAGTCTCGAAACAGGGGCACCTTTATTACACTGCATACAAGTACTTCACCTAGTCCCAAAAGACAGTATAATACTTGAATTAAAAGGGTTAGAATAACCGTTTTATACTTGCGGAGTCCTCGTTACCTTGCTAACATATAGGCGAAAAGTTATTTTTTTCATTTTTTACGAGAACTGTAAACATAGCACTACACCTGTTAGTTATTAAATGTAAAGTATAGGAGTTTCAGAGCCTCATATTTTCATTCCCAGTTATGAATGATCCAAACTGTTAATGCTGCTATGTGTCAGACATTTGCTTATTACATTGATACAATAAACCATTGATTTATTAGTGGTAACATTTGGAAAAATAGCACAAAAGTCTTTTGAAAGAGGCGTCCAAACCACAATGTAATCATGTGCTAATATGACTACACTTTCCCAAAAATGTATTTACTTGTTATTTTTAAGAACCGTTTCGGTAGACGTTTTCAATCAGAAAATTTGACTGGGTTTCTATTATCATAGAGACGAACAGCTGTCCTAGAAACTGTGCGCCTGCTTTACCTTAAACCTGACGTAAATGTTAAATTGCCAGGTTAGCAATTTACAGCGAATACCCATTTAGACCAGTTAAAAACAAAATTAAGACTAGAATTTGTTTTCTATGTGAAAACTGATGTCTCCCCCCTTTCTACGCGCATGTCCAAAATATGCAAGCAAGAGTTATAGTTCTTGTGCATCACATGTCCTGTCATTCTGTTTTATAAGTGTACCAAGTTTCATTGAAATATCTCTTACGGTTTTCAAGTTATAGAGCCGGCACGAAACTGTATGGAAAATAATCAAAGGGAAATAACGCCAAAAATATGAAAGCAAGAGTAATGATTCTTGAGCATGAACCATCGTTTCATCATGCTTTATAAGTGTACCATGTTTCATTGAAAAATCTCTAATGGTTTTTGAGTTATAGAGCAGACACAAAATTGTATGAAAAATAATCAAAGGGAAATAACTCCTAAGATATGCAAGGAAGAGTTATGGTTCTTTAGCTTGACACATCAACTCATCATGCTTTATAAGTGTACCAAGTTTCATTGAAATATTTCTTACGGTTTTCAAGTTATAGAGTGGACATGAAATTGTATGGAAAAATAATCAAAGAGAAATAACTCCAAAGATATGAAAGCAAGAGTTATAATTCTTGTGCATGACACATCGTCTCATCGTGCTTTATAAGTGTACCAAGTTTCACTGAAATTTCTCTTACGGTTTTCAAGTTATAGGGTGGACACGAAATTGTATGGAAAATAATCAAAGGGAAATTACTCCAAAGATATGCAAGCAAGAGTTATGGTTCTTTAGCACGACACATTATCTCATCGTGCTTTATAAGTGTACCAAGTTTCATTGAAATAACTCTTACGGTTTTCGAGTTATAAGGCGGACACGAAATTGTATGGAAAATAATCAAAGGGAAATAACTCATAAAATACTCAAGCCAGAGTTATGGTTCTTGTGCCTGACACATCGTCTGATCATGCTTAATAAGTGTACCAAGTTTTATTGAAAAAACTTAAACGGTTTTCAAGTTATACAGCGGACACAAAATTGTATTGAAAATAATCAAAGGGAAATAACTAAAAAAATACTCAAGCTAGAGTTATGGTTCTTGTGCATGACACATCGTCTCGTCAAGGTTAACAAGTGTATCAAGTTTCACTGAAAAATCTTTAATGGTTTTCAAGTTATACAGCGGACACGAAATTGTATCGAAAATAATCAAAGGGAAATAATTCCAAAAATACTCAAGCTAGAGTTATGGTTCTTATGCATGACACATCGTCTCGTCGTGGTTTACAAGTGCACCAAGTTTCATTAAAATTTTTTAACGGTTTTCAAGTTATACAGCGGACACGAAATTGTATCGAAAATAATCAAAGGGAAATAACTCCAAAAATACTCAAGCTAGAGTTATGGTTCTTGTGCATGACACATCGTCTCGTCGTGGTTTACAAGTGTACCAAGTTTCATTGAAAAATCTTTAACGGTTTTCAAGTTATACAGCGGACACGAAATTGTATGGAAAATAATCAAAGGGAAATAACTCCAAAAATACTCAAGCTAGAGTTATGGTTCTTGTGCATGACACATCGTCTCGTCGTGGTTTACAAGTGTACCAGGTTTCATTGAAAAATCTTTAACGGTTATGAAGTTATAGAGCGGACACGATTTGTGACGGACAGACAGACAGACAGACAGACGGACGGATGGACAGACGCAAGGGGAAAAACAATATGTCTCCCGACCCTGTCGGGGGGAGACATAATAACCATAAATTTGATAAGTTCTCCTAACAATATCCAGTTTGAGAAATCGGCGTAGCCTATGCATTGATTTTAAATGGCGTACATTAAAAAAATATGATGTCACAAAACAGGGGCAATTATTTTATACTGTATAGGTGAATACATTCTACAAATGTGTTTTCTGATGCTCATATGAATGGCAAGTTTATGTGTAAAATTGAAGCGGGCATGTATAAAGAGTTGCGAATGTTACATTTTCTATACTTGTGATCGAAATTACATATTTTAAATTTACTGGAAAACAACACAGTGACATTACTGTACACTGTTTTAGAATGCGATTACAATTAATACGGTCGTGTGTCAGGGAGCAATAATTTTGATAACAATCAGGACCCAGTTGTTCAAAGCATCGTTAGCTTAACGATATCGTTAAGACATAAATTTGTTAAGCAAATGTCAGCTAAAGTAACAAATACACTGTTATTTTTTGTTGAAAAAAATGTGAGAATCCTTTGCAGTGCAAAGGATTCTCACATTTTTTTTCAAAAATGTGAGAATCCTTTGCAGTGCAAAGGATTCTCACATTTTTTTTCAACAAAAAATAACAGTGTATTTGTAATATTAATGTTTGAAATTCTAACGAAACGTTAACTAACGACGTCGTTAGTTTTGAACAACTGGGCCCTGATCAGAAAAGTTTAAGCTTTCACCACATATAAACAACATTCTAATTGTTAATCCAGTGGAAAAGAAATCAAGCAAATGACAAGTATTAAAGAACGCCCCTCGTACTTTGGTATATTGCAATGTTATCCTTACTTGACAATAAGATATAGCCCATTGTTTATACTGATGACACGTTCTTCAAATAAATAATTATTTATAATTTTGTTTTAAGTGAACGATACACAAACTTTAAAAATCATAAATACATCACTTTGTAAGTAATGTACTCAAGTCTTTGTCGCCTCAAGGGAATGCAAAAGAAATGATAAAGTATTTTCATTTTCACATATTTTTATTATAAAAAATGAGGCTTTTGGTATCTAGGTTACCCTTAAAGTTCAATACGTTCAACTGTTTCAGGAGCTACATAGGCTTGACAGTATTTAAAACGTAACAAGGCGCCAAATTGTTGGTCACATCTCTTGTATTTCTCACAAAAGCTTGACTTTCCAAAGGTTACGCCAAATATGTTTTATTGCTGTGGTGTCAATGATATGATTTAGCTATTTATATAAGCGTTTAATGTTTTGCAACATAATGAAACGAAGTATTCGCGTTACCAGAAGTCCTTCCTTGGATGCTAGAATATGCGGTTGTTGATCAACATATCAGGAATTTTGATTTTTTTTCACGATGTTTGTATTAAACTATTCAGTTTAGTCCTAACATTTATGTTTCAGAACACGTCGATTAATTGACAAAGGTTATTCTTCTTTTTCTTGTTGTAAATTGTCGACTAAAAATTTTTAGTAGTGTGGTTTATATTGATAATGTACAGCCTTAATAACTTTCGGGTTTATATGTGAAAGTAATTCAATTAACAAAAATTTACTGACCACTTAATTTTACAGTTTTCTTGGTCAAAATATCATAAAACTGTTAAGGGCGAAACAAAGTCATGCAACGTCATATGGACTCATATCTAAACTAGCATTTAAAATTTTACACTAATGTAAGCAGGATGTGTAATATTTTCAAAGGAAATTGGCTACTAATTAGTATGTGACTAGTAGCTGTGAAAACAACTGAAAATACTAGAAAACAAACTAGAAAATACAACATTACGAAATGTCAGATCAAGAAGGTGCTGGTGAGTCTGATTATGACAGCAGAAAGCATGGTTCTCTGTGGACCAGACGCTTTTCATATGATGAAATGAATAAAACCATTGCAAATAGAAAGTCGTCGCGTAGTAGACGGATGTCAAGCATCGAACTCGGCAGACGACTTTCAAAAGTTGGGAAATTACGACCGTCATTTATGGAATATTTAGATATTTCCGAAAGTGACGACGACGACGACGTTCCACAAATTGACCATTCTGGACCGATTCATTCAGTCAGACGGCCGATACCGCCGGTATATGACGGAGTCCCACACTACAAGGATCTGTTAGGAAATAATGATTTAGACGCTGGCGACATAAAAGGTGCTACAGGACGACTGCCGCCCATAGCAGCGAAAAAAAGTCCCGGAAAAGCGAAAAGAAATGGTGTCAAAGGAGCAGACAACAGAGTGGGCGCTACTGCTAGGCGACTGTTGCCAGCAATATCAGCGACGAAGAGTCCCAGATCGTCTATACGTTTTAGGTAAGCGCCTTTTATTTAACCCATTTTTGACGAATGGATTCGCCCATCATTATCATTTGGATGAGTATACTTAAATTCTAAGGGGCATCAGGAGTGATTTTGAATTAATATTCCATGTTTTGATGAAAATCCTTTGAGCAAACAGAATAGCCCCAGATGGGACGCCGCGATCTGTTTGCTTATGTCCCATAAAAAGGACGCTAGGCTTTTATTTAGGGAGAATGCAACAGATATTCTATACAAATAACACACAAGCCACCAGAAACGTTCAAACTTTCAATAAGGCTCAACTTCCACCCCTGTCGTTGAGATCCTTCCTGCTACTGAAGTCCCTCCTGCAGCTGAGGTCCCTGCAGTTGTAGTTATCAACCGGAAAATCGCCAAGAGTTGCGAAAATTTGCACTACAGTTGCAGCTATCAACTGGAAAATTGTCAAGAGTTACGATTTCTAGAAAAAACGCATTTTTTCCCGTAAATACGGTGTATTAGCGCTCTAAATACCGGATATTGTAAAACTGGCATGTTGCACATCCGTTTTTGCAGATTTAAGTTTTCTTTTGATCCTTTGAGGTAAATAAGTTTATATGTAGAAATTAAAATGGAGAGTACAACTTCTCAGCTGAAATTTAATCATTTGACCCCCTTTTGTAATATGGGTAAGGGCCTAACAGAGGGAACCGGGATTTTAGCACCTGGGTTTATTACAAAAATATGCCCATGCAGCATACAGAGATTTTTAAAGTTGTAAAAAGGGAAATTGCTATTTTTCTTATCAAACTTTGGGCGGGAAACCTATGAATTCTTCCGAGATCCTTTCTCTATTGCAATTTTAGTGGTTTATGATTTGGGGAAATGCTGAGCATTCGTTAGTTTTTGGTTCTACTTGTCATTGCTTACTTAACTCTCCAAAAATGCATCTCTGCTGTTATTCAGTACAGTCATTACAGTTATCTCTTCTGTCATTGCAGTGGTTTTAGATTGAGCATTGCTGATCCTTGCTAAATGTTTTGGTTCCTATTGCACCATTAACTTGCCATTGCTTACATTCCCCATATCTCTATTCTGATTTCCCTCTTGCCAATTTAGTGAATTTCAGTTTGCGTTGGACATGGCTGATCATTGCTGACGTTTTCAGTTCTAATATCATTATTTCTTGTCTTTGTTATTGTGTATTTTTCCATATCTTTGTTTTCATTTCTCTTTGTCAGTTTACTAGCCATTTGTGTATGAGTATTTCCGATCATTGTCTTTTTTTGGTTCTAACTGCACTCGTCATTACCCGATTACTTTCACTTCATATTTTACGCCTCTTTCAATATTACAGCTCATATGAGACCAGTAAGTTAGTAGGTGGGACAAAAAGACAACCCTGAGAAAAATTACCTGTCACAACCGCAAGCAGATCTTGTCTTGTTCCCCACTTACCCAGAGCGGCTCTCGATTCCACATTCGACACGCGAGAATCAGCGGTGAGATTATCGTTAAGCGCGATAATGAAATTAGCACTCTTAGCACTCTTAGCCACTCGGCTACGAGGGCCGCCCCATCCTTTTTCTGATTTCTCTGTTGTCATTGCAGTGTTTTGTGATTTTTGCATTGCTGATTTTGGTTCTAATCGCAATAGTTTTGTCATTGTTTTTACTCTTATATCCTTGTTCTGGTTTCTCTGTTGTCATTTTAGTAATTTGTAGTTTGGGCGTGGTATTGTAAATCCTGTGGCATAGAGTTATGTTAAGTTAATTTTGTTCCTCCATGAATTGTGAAATAAATGTTTTATCAAACTTGTTTTTCAGCTGGTCAATATCGGCATGTATTACAAACGTGAGTGACAGTATAATTTTAGTTTTTCGGACTAATGCTTATCGCCTTTGCCTGATCATTGCCTACTTTTACCCTTTCATATCATATAGCCCTCGCAAAAAGTTAAGCATATTTGCAAACGCGAAACAGAAGGAAGTTAAACATTTCTATGTTCTTGAATTGCGTGCAATATCAAACAGATTTTAAACAGAAAAAAAATCTTTAAATACGAGTGTATAAATTATACAGAGTAGTGACGTATATAATCCTTTGCACCAGGAAAACATGTCCGTGCACTGAAACCCCTATATACCTCACATGTATATAGTAAAATTGGGGTTTACAGGGTTATACATCTTTTTCTTATTTTTGCTCCAAACCATAGATTGTGGGTACTCGTTAGAACCACCTCAGCGAGGCGTTCCTAAATTGTACCCAAGATCTATGTTTTGAGCAAAAATAAGAAAAATATCGATTTTTTTCCAATGAAATTTTCATCAGTTTTGAAGATACAAAAATTGCTGTATAATATAATGCATGGGCGTGTTTTCACATTGCACGCACTAGCGAATATCGGGCACATCGTCTCGCAACAGGATGGTGTTTTATAATGTCTAGCCTTTCTCTTGATGTTTTGTCTAAAAGGAATTTTAATGTCCTCTCAAGTGTGTCTGATGTAACTTTTTAAACGTCACGAAAATAAACAAACAAATGATGTTATATAAGTTATGCATTTCTTAAGTGCATCTTTAATTGGTTGTTATTCGACGCGATGACACAAGCAATATAATATTTTATTGGACATGGACATTGTATTTCCATGTGTGCGATCAATCTTCTGTTCATATTTCGTGAAAACCCAAAGAGTTGCCTCGCTTAAGATACAAAAATACGACAAAGTGCATGTGAGACTCACGAAAAATTAAACCTTTGTTGTCATAGTTGTAACGAGGAAAAAACAATTAAATATGTAGTTCCCTGCTGTATAGATACAAGTTTGTATATACATGTATCAAGAGCCGGGCTAAATATACTTACCACAGAGTCCGTGCAAAAATATAGGACCCAATTGATCCTTGTATGGTAAAATTAAGTGTTTGCTGAATATCATTTTATGTAATGACAAATCCTTTTTACTGGAGACACATAATATATGTTTACACACTATATGTAAGTGAG
Source organism: Rugalucina vietnamica (assembly GCA_964017185.1). Lineage (NCBI taxonomy): Eukaryota > Metazoa > Mollusca > Bivalvia > Lucinida > Lucinidae > Rugalucina > Rugalucina vietnamica. Next base: position 39,900,734 of record OZ024880.1, read on the forward strand.
AAGCTGGGTCCATGGGGGGCATACTTTTAAACTAAAAATAGTAATGGTCCCCATTTTTTTATCGGCAACAAAAAGGCCTTAAACGTGTTTCAATGATGCGCATGCGCAATAACAACAAAACCAAAACTGGTTGATTTTGACAACATCAATTCTGCTTTGGTTTATAGCAAACAAAATTGCAGTCAAATACATTGAAAACTATATTGTTGCTCCGTGCACATTAGCAGGGTAAGAACCTGTAAATATTTGTGTAGGTACAAAAACCAAGAGTTATCTCCACCTGTTGGCATAACGCTGCCGAATCCTTTGTCACACAATTTACATATATACCCAATAAAACAGTTTAGAATTGTGCTTATATTACATGTTTTAAAGATTGACCCCTCGATTATAGGCTTTTAGGGGGTTTTCTCATCTTAGGCATAGACCACCTTACACCTATGATTAGAACATTATTTTTGGGTATCTAGTATTTCATTGTTCCAGTATTTCATTGTTAAGACAAAAGATAGTTTAGAATCAATGGAAGTTGAATTTATCGTCACAGTGAATGGTACTTGTTTCTTTAAAAATCAGCATTTTAGATAGAGTCCGTAGCCCCTATTTTCAAAATGAAAGTTCAGAGCCATGTTCGTATTAACAAGGATAAAATAGTCTGATCGATTTTCATACTGAGGTCTGAAGTTTTTATCAAGACATTATATACGACTGCTGATATGGTCTAATATGTTTCTGCATGTCCTGTAGAGCTCGTAGCCCAATGGTAAGAGGCACCTTAGAAATAAAATGTTAGTTGCTGCCAAGGTGTCCTCCAAATTTGATATCATTTAAGCAGCCCAAAAACACTGTTCTTTGAAGCTCCTGTACTGAACTATCCCCGTTACCTACTATTGTGATATTGGAAAACACTATAAATAGAATATAAACCTGAGTGGTCTTCGGTTATTAAAAACCAAGAAAAATGAAAATACAAAATGTTGATTTTTTTGCCTCAAGTGCAACACAATTTTGACTCGGCCGCTATGTATAATATCGTGAACAAGAAAATTATAGCATGTTCTTAGTAACATGCTACAAGGAGCGGTTCAAAGTAATTGATATGAGATTGTGACAGAAGTATACACCGACAAGAAGAATGATTCCTAAAGTAACGTATTTGATACTAAATAAGAGAAGGTTTAGTTAGGGTGAGGGTGAGGTTAGGTACCTGTAAAACCGGTTTAAGCCCGCCAGTAACTTTGTGTTACTGATCGTTCCAAGTCGATACTTCTGTGGTGGTTCTTTTTGTTTTATGTCTTGGTGTTTAATTTTTTTGTGCTGTTGGCGCCTTATGTATGTTTTCATAATTTTAGTTAGGTTAAGGTAACTGAAAGGCCACCTATTGGGAAAATAGCTGCTCATTCGGCTTACGATATGTTTCATGGTATAAGTGCCTGATTGTTAGTTTAGTTTTTTCCCACCTCGGTTTTTGGAGTGGGAATCTTTTTCTGATTGAGCCTTTTCCTGATCTTTGCCTACTTGTACCTTTTTATTCAGAATTTCAAACATATGTCCTTGCTATTTGACCCCAAGTTGTATAGCGTGCTTGTGTCTAACCTGATGAGATTCTGTGAATCTTCAAACAAAGAATTCCAATACATGATTGATTTTGGTAGAGCCAATCAGAAAACTACTACTACAGAACCACTAAATTACCTCTCCACAGATTTTCTTAGTTTTATTGTTAACTTCTCATGTTCTTCTAACGAATCATGCAATAAATCAGAGGACCAATGGTCCTGTGAACGCTCACCTGAGATATGAGATACACACCAATAATCTTGTTTGTCTATAATGATCATGCCCCAGGGCAAGGTCAGAATAACCCTCGGTGTCTATTTCTTTTTCATAATCATAAATATAGCGCCCATTGTCAATTTCTTGAAAAATGTTTTCCTTCAATGACATTTAAACAGTTTGCATATGTGACCTAAGTTGACCTTTCTGTAAAACATGTCAAGGTCCTCACGTGGTCATGATTTATAAACACATTGTAGTGTTCTAAACCCATTTGCTACATGTCAAGTCTCGTGGCAATATGTTCAGCAGTTCCAGAGAAGAAGATTTTAATGGGTTTTTACCATATTTGGGCATAGCGGTCACCTTGGTCATGCGATCTGAATTATTTATAAACACGTTGATACCCCTTCATACTGTACATGTTTGACTTCGATTGGTCATGCGGATTCAGAAAAGAAGATATTTCAATATTATGGTTATACAAATGTATATTTCCCCAAGGTGGGAGCAGACCAACAACCTTGGTTCCCTTTTTTTGAAGGGGGGGGGGGGAAATCTTAAATTTTCAACCCATTTGCTCATTTCCTGCAAGTGTTGTCCTTCAAATGACACTTTAACATTTTCTGCATTCAAATCGATTGACAAAAACTCGGGTAGGATCTTCCTGTAGCTTGCAACCAAATTTCATACAGCGCAGATTGATTCATCATTACTTGGCATGTGATGAAAAGAAAGGATTGTCTCGATTGGAGGCCAGATCGACTAGGCATCAATATACAGTTCGGCGTTATAGATTCGGCAACCATCTACAGCGAAATACCATTGCCTCAATGTAGGTTGATATCCAATCATTTTTCATTTTCCAATAGGTGGCCACTCAATTAACAAAATTTAACTAAAAATATGCAACCATGCATTATTATCTTGACGCAAAATGAACGTAGTCATCAGGAAAACATGTCCGAGAAATGTATACCCTTAAACCCCACTTTTATATAGTAAAACTGGGGTTTGCAGGGGTATACCTATTTTTTTTTAATGTTGATCTAAAACATACATTGTCGGTACTCGTTAGAACTGCCTCGGCAAGGACGTGTACCCACAATGCATGTTTTGAGCGAGAATATTAAAAAAGTCATTTTTTATTAAACCTTCAGTTTTTTCTTTGAGAAAAAATCGATCTGTATATTTGAGAAAAAATCTCTGTATATTGCATAGGCAAGTTTTCGTAATGTGACAGTTTTTGCGTCAAGAGTTAATTGATAGTCATTACTGATTCCACTTAACGCACGCGTTCACAACAATGCTGGTTTGTTTGTACACTCTAAGTTATTTCAAAAATTAATAAAATCTTTTCATTTGTCTATCTAAAGTCATTAATATTTATTGAACGATTCGATCCACAGTACCCAGCAGAATAGATTGTTTTGAATATTTTCTGCCATCTTTCTAAGCTGTTTACTAGATCGACTTGATAATAAAAAGGTTGGCAAATGAGCCGCCTCATGGGAAAACCAACAATCTGCATAGGCGAAAACAAAGACGCAGATCAGCTTCGCGGTAACCGCGAAGCTGAACAGCGCCTTTGTTTTCGCTACTCGGATAGAACATACAATTCCTCTTCTACTTCAATCCGAAATTTCAAGCTTCTAGCTCTTTTCTGTGATTGTACAGGCCGGTTTGTGTCGGACCTGTTCCGAAACCACATTGTTGGTTTTCCCACGAGGTGGCTCAAATGATTAAATCAAAGGGCAATAAGACTGTCTATGTTCATCATTCAATATGTAGTGTCTACTATATAAGCCTTCGCATGACAAAACCAACAATGTGGTTCCCGAACAGGCCCGACACAAAATGAGCTGTACAAGCACAGAAGAGTGTTAGAGGCTGGAAATTTTGAATTATGAAAGTAGAATAATTGTACTATCCGTGTAGCAAAAACAAAGGCGCTGATCAGCTTCGCAGTTACTGCAAAGGTGATCTGCACCTTTGTTTTCGTATAAGCAAAATGTTGGTTTTCTCATGACGCAGTTCATATAATATGATTCCATGCAGTTATAAGCACACACATGCTTTACGAAATGCTCCTAACATAGGAAAAGGAATAACTTTACGGAATTACTTGGAAAGTGAGCATATTTCCGAACTTTGTAAGAACAGTGATACAACTATATACATTCTGTTCTGTCTGAGAGAAGGACTTCATGTGATATGACTTGTAAATTTTGACTGCACGTGCAGTACAATTTTAGAGTTTATGAAATTTTGCGTTTGTTATTTAAGCGTTTGAAGTATAGTTCCTTTAACATCCTTTTCAAATACTTTTGCGGCAATATCTAATGCAGTGAGAGCATAACAAATAACTAATTTCATATTGTCTGATAATTGTCTCATTTTATCTGCGTCATGAACAAATTCGCCCTCTAGATTTCCAACCAGGTCTGATTCAATCGAAACTTTGCAGTCGCAGAAGATGACAAGTGGATAAAAGATCACAAAAATGTCTGATTTAGAAAAAGGCTGCATCTTTCTGTCTTTGTTACGGCTGAAATGTGCCCAAATTATGAAAATGACATTCCTATTTTATCGCCTGACCTTTACATTAAGAGGCATCAAAGATAAACCCCTTATATAATAACGACTGCCAGTAAAGGAAACCTTCAGATATGAATGATGAATAATGATATGATGCCGTTTTTGAATCTGAGTACTCATTAACCATAAGGCAAACAAGAAAATTTGGACAATTTTAAGTTTTACAATTTAAGCGTCTCGGATTTTTTAAGATAAACTTTATAGATACATGTAATTTGTGTGTTCTTTTTTACGCACATAAATCGCAATTTCACTAGATTTTCAGAAGCTGTTACTCAGACACTTAAATTTTAAACTTAAGTCCTAACTTCGAGGAATAAGTAACAAATAGCAACACAAGTGCAAATTGATCGTAAAAATGAAGAGGTTACGACCCCTAGAGTATATCATAACGACTTATTAAACTTGATTGCAAGATGATATTTTACGCGTGTATGTCATTAAATATGGTCATTAAAGATTTCATAACTTTGGATCTTAAAAACTAGACATTGTCAGAACAAGCACAGTGAAAAGAAATCGTGTGCATATTCCAAGACTACTATGGAGCCAATCAACACCGCCATTATAAAAATGGATATATCACCAGGCACGGAGAATGGAAACTTGCAAGGTGGCGAAAATGAAGCTGAGTAAGTCGCATCATTTGAAAACCGGTCTTCGGGGTTTCCGACCAGGTCCGACACAATTCGGCCTGTACAGTCACCGAAGCAGGATAGAAGCTTGAAATTTTGGATTTAATAAGAAGAGAAATTGTACTACAGTTACTGCACAGTCTGTTTTTGCACAGGAAAAAAGCCGGTTTTCTCATGATGCGCCGTAGTCATAGGGCAACAGTGACAATAGAGCCATTTCATGAGAAAACCAACAATTTGCATATGCGAAACCAAAGGCGCAGATCAGCTTCGCAGTAACTGCGAAGCTGATCAGCGCCTTTGTTTTCGCTACACGGATAGTACAATTCCTCTACTTTCTAATTCCAAAATGTGCAGCCTGTAACCAATTTCTGTGGCTGAACAACCTGGCTTTTGTCGGACTTGGTCCGAAACCACATTGTTGTTTTTCCACGAGGCGGCTCAATACTTTGTAACCCCTATAATATGATACAGGGGAGTGAAGTGACATAGTGGTTAGTGCGTCACATCGAGATCGGCGAGTTGTGATGTGACCTTGAGCAAGACACATTTACTGACACTTTCGCCCTCCCATGATACTGGCAAATACCCAGGAAGCGATGGATACATCCCAACATGACACTGTGATGCTAAGCCAACCAACACTGTGATGGTCGTTCGTCTCTCACTAATGAGAAAGACCGTCATTATTTCATGAATAAGGTTCGTGTGTAGGTGAGTTCGTTGATGGCTGACTAGGCCAATTCTAGCTCTTAACTGTAGGTTGCAAGTAGAGCAAGTCAATGTCATGGAATCTGCTGGAGGCCCATTGGTCTTGGCTTTGCGTTCTCTGCGCTTTCTTTCAGCTTCACCCATTCTCTTTCCTTCATAGAGAGTTGCTCCTTTGTTGATAAGACCTCGCCACTGATCGCTCCTGTGCAGTCTGTTCTTAAGACCCCATTGGTATGTCGAAATCCTTCCGAGAGGCTTTGAGGGTGTCTTTGTAGCGTTTCATATAACCACCTTGAGAGCGCTTTCCCATAGAAGACTTTATTCGGAAGTCGCTCATCAGGCATTCTTATAACATGGCCAGTCCATCTTAGCTGTGCTAGCTTTAAGACGGTATGCATGTTTTGCATCCCTGCTTTCTTCAGGATCTCTGTGTCTGGATGGAATCTTGTCTTACCACTTGATTTTTAACAGTTTTCTCAAACAATGTAAGTGGAAATGGTTAAGCCTCTTTGCATGACGTTCGTATACTGTCCAGGTCTCACATGCATGCAAGAGGGTTGGCAGTACCACAGCCTTGTAGACATTCAGCTTGGTGTCAAGCTTGATTCCATTTCGCTCCCAGATATTTGTACGGAGTCTTCCGAATGCCACACTGGCTTTTGCTATTCTGGCATTAATTTCATCATCAATGTGCACTGCTCTCGAGAGGGTGCTTCCCAGGTAGGTGAATTTATCAACAACTTTCAGTTTTCGTCCATTTACGGTTTTCCAGGTGCTGGTTGGTGTACAGCATCTGTTTTTTTGTGCTGAGCTCATCTAGCACACCAGTCTTCACCTTAGGTTTGGCTTGAAACCTTCTAAGGTTATATATTTTGCCATCAAAACGGTACCTGATTGGAAAACCAGTGTCACTGTCCTAAAAAGCATCCATGAGCATGGCAGAAAACATCATGCTGAACAGTGTTGGTGCCATAACACAACCCTGTTTGACCCCTGTGTTGAGAAATAAGATGACGTGCGCAATGAAGCTGGATTATAGTGAGGAAGAGGTGCGCAACGCCAACCTCACTCATTCGTCCTCCCACAACCGCGCCCAGAAGCAAGACACAGGTCAAGAAGTCTGGAGTTGGGTTTGGATACAGTGGATAAGTACCTTGTGACGCACTGCATGTTCCACAACATGTTGCTGTATCGCTTTCCGCACCGTTGAATCAAATTATTTCTTCCGCTCCGTCTACCGAAATGTTCAGTCTTTGCATATCTGGACTAGGCATATCCAGACACACGGGTTTTAATTTTGGAATAACCTTTTCCTAGATGAATTTCTGGCCATAGCTGAAGAGCTCCATTTACCCTTTCTTAGGTTTTGATTCTAGACCTGTAAACTCCTAGGAGGACTGTCGACCAAAACTAATGAGTTCCCCCTGCACAGCTAGATTTTTGTGTAGAGAACTAGCAAACACTGTGATAAAGTAAAAATGAGACAATCGGATTTTTGCATTTGCGAAAACAAAGGCGCAGATCAGCTGTGCAGTTACTGATCAGTGCCTTTTAGTGAGGGTCGAGATGTAATCCCGTGCGATTTGTTTGCTAAAATTGATTTTTTTGCTTGAATCAATTGATTTGAGTGTACTATGCACGAAAATGATGGGGTTCAATTTTTCAAAGCCCCAGATCCCAAACTGGGCTCCAATTTATTTAAATTAGCCCTTCAGCCCATTTTAAAACAAAATGTTTCATAGCATTTCGCATATTTAACTAATCGTGAAGTGCTCAGTGCCACAAATACATAACTTAAGGGTGCCGAGTCCATTTTTAATACTTGTATTGTCATAGAAATATCCCGAAGCCCATGCTTGGGCTCTTTATTTCCATGTCGGAGCCCAAAATCGTGTTTTTTGACACCGACTTTAAAAGATTGTCTGAATGTGTATTTGTGTGAGTATTGAGCACACATAAATGCCCGTTAGATAAAATATGATTTCTAAACACATACCGTAGCAGAGCTTTTGGGCTTCACCCATAGAGCCCATTTCAAATAAAATGCTCTCTAAGCGATAAATGTCAATATAATGGCATTCTTTAAGAAATCTGTTCGACTACGCCAATATCAACATGTATCTTAGTGTTAATTGTCAAAAAGCTTTTAGATCCAAGTGTGGGTTCTTCCTTGAGTCCCAGCTACATATACACCCATAAGAGCCCAAATATCCTTCTATCCTTCTATGTATATTTTTCAGCGATTCCATTTGATTTGGGCGAACTTTCGTCTGCCAAAACCACCATTCAGGCGTTCAGCTCCATGGGTTAACCAAACGAGCGCTTAATCTGTAACAAATACAATATACGCGAATACGTCATTAAATTATATATTATAATTTTATGAAACTTCTATTTCTCTGTCTGCATCACACACAGACGCAGAACATACGTGTTCAAATGTCAGAGACTAAATTGTGTATAATTTGCAGTGAGGGCTCAACTCCATCACCCAAGAAACTGATCAGCAGTTCTGAAATGATTGCTGATTTCGTACCATGTTGTAATGAGCGGTGGCGAACTTGAAATCAAACCGCTTTGTGATCACCTGAACAGTCTTGGTGACAGTGAAAAGAGTTCTGTATATTATCATAGCGAATGTAGGTAGCCCCTAGAGAATAAAGTTAATATTGAGCGGATGCCAAAATCTAAGACTTCCAGATCCGACTCTCCTGTTGCTAGTTGTTCTCTGCGCAAACGTGGAAGACCCTCAGCTTCTAGTGATACCCCTCGGCCAAAAAGAACAAAATCAGTCACTAAAGCTCAAATTTGCACGTTCTCATCCTGTAGCTTTTATCAAACGTACGACATCAAACAAAACGGTGAATGATCAAGTAAAGACTTGCTTGTCTGAGTTATTGGACGCTGGGAATGCCTCTGCCCTAGAAAAGTGGTATCATAGAACATGCTTACGCTCAGCACAGCGTACCATTAGCAAAGAAAGTTAGAGACACACAGCTTATTCGGTCCATATGTGACGAAGTGTTATATCCATCCAAACAACTCACTGGTAATGATGTTACAGTAAACATGGCTGAAATTAATGAAGAATATTTATCACTTTTAAAGTGGCACCAAGTTTGCCTTACAGAGTCACAAAATTAAATAAAAGCACCTAAAAAATCTTTTGTGCACAGAATTTCTGAAACACGCGATAAAGAAGTTGACAAAATAGTGGACCTTTCATGTCAGCTTTAGATCCAGAACAGTCGCACAGATTGCCAGGTAAAACAGAAACCAAAGAAAGATGATGTATTCCTTCAGACCTTACAAACACCCCTCTCGGTAGGTCTTGGAGGTGACTACAGAAAGATTATTGACATTGAGAAACGCGTTGAGCAAGCTGTCCTCGGCCGGATGATTGAGACCGGAGGTTATTGCCTACCTTTTGTCAAAAAGGGGGTGAATATATGGTTTGCAGTTGACAACATCGATCTTCTCGAAGACACGCCAGAATAGACAGAATACATTTCATGGCACTGTTATAGTCATCAACCAAAGGAATGTTGATGGAGAGCCTGTAAATAAACCTCTTGTCATTCCAGAAAAAAAAAAACTCAAAGCAAGGCGCACAATCATTAGACAAATCTATCATATCAGTGTCGGTAAAGAGGTCATGCCTACTTGGGCCGCAACTCGTTCCCTGCTGTTTTTTTTTACGCACGAAAGTATCACTCGAACAAATACTGAAGTAATTGCCCCTCTGTTCAAGCCTTCTCCCACTAATATAACAACTCTGTATACTGTTCTGATGCTGAGACAGGTCGTCTCTGCAGTTGTTGTTGGCCCTGAAAGGAGAACAATCATAACACTTGACCTTGATCTTTATAGCAGTGCTCTTCATATTAAGCAGACAGTTGGAAACACCAACTGGGTCCTGCAAGCAAGTGTTCTGCACATCGTGTTTGCTGCTTTTCATGCTTGGCAAAACATTAGATGGCAGTGGCATTGATACATTGATACGTGTGCTGTCGAAAGAGGTACTTTTACATCGGCAGCGCTAAGGGGAATTTATGGGGGCAAAGCACACAAGCGAAGAATAGAATACCACATCACAACATGCCTTGCAATCCTGATGATGCTTTTCGATGCAAACGCAAAAGAGCCCTTGCCAGACTTACTCCGGACCCAGTGTGACTCTCTTCGAAAGGCCCTTCACAAACAAAGTCCGGTGCAAAAGCTATCTTTCAAAATATTCAGACTTGGTACACATAAATGAAAGAGAACAGACTCGGTTCGTGCTAAAATACATTGAACAGGTCGATCGCCTTTTGTTCCTCATCAGCGCCTGCCGCTCAGGAGACTGGGAAACGTTCCGGACAAGGAACTTGGAAGGCGAGAGTTTACCTCCAACACGCGCGACCCTTCTCTCATATTACGCGTGCAAATTACATAGCCATGCGTGACAAATCCTATACAACACACTGCCCAGTTTTCCCACCTATCGACAAAAGCAGGTGGCTGGTGGAGGAAACTCTATTTTAGCCAGTGATGGGCTTAGATGAGCCGGCTCCAAAAGCTGTTATTGAATTAATAAAGTGCGGCTGTAAAACGGGATGTGTTGGCTCGAGATGTAGGTGCTACAGTAACAAACTGCCTTGCACACCTCTCTGTAAATGCTATGCCACTGAGTGTGCAAATCTCATCAAGGAGAAAATACGAATACGAAGATGACGAGTGAATCAGTAGAGGAGCAAGCATTTTAGATTCGGCACCTGCTCAGACCACTTAATTAAATAATTATGTTTAAAAAGTCTTTAATGCCAAATGTTATGAACCATTGCAGAAGCTGAGGGTGAGGTTAGGATCCTGTAAAACCGGTTTAAGCCACCCAGTTATTTATAACTGACCGTTCCAAGGCGGTACTGCTGTTGTGGTTCACATTTATCAAATTTATGTCTTTGTGTTTAACATTTTTGTGCTGTTGGCGCCTTATGTGTGTTTTCATATTTTTAAATAAGTAAAGGTAACTGAGTGGCCACCTATTGGGAAAATAGCTGCTCGTTCGGCTTACGATATGTTTCATGGTATAAGTACCTGATTGTTAGTTTGGTTTTTTCCCACCTCGGTTTTTGGAGAGGGAATCTTTTTCTGATTGCGCCTTTTCCTGATCTTTGCCTACTTGGACCTTTTTATTGGCTTACCCCTTTGATTATCCAGGGTTGGTTTTGATGGGTTCATATGATATTCTAATAAATGGGCATGTTAAAACGTTTCAGGTATTAGAATACGTTGTTATGTAAAGTTTGTACCATTTAACGGAATTCTAACACAACATCCACATTTTCCGCCTTTACTTACCCCACCCACTTCTTTATTATAAGTATAGTAGGCTTGTCTCGCTAATAAATAACACAAATTCATTATTTAACACAATACAAGCTTCAAAAGAAGATATACATTGTAGAACGCATGCCAAATGTAAAGTTTTTAAAGAATAAAGAGGCTGGTTAATGTTTACAGGACTAAAGAGGTACAAAATGGGTGTGGTCATCATTGAGAGCCCTTAAAATTGGGTCAAGGGCTGGAAAAAATTGAACCCCATAATTTTCCGATTGTTTAAGCCCTAAACTATCATTTAAAACAAAAAAAAAATCAATTTTAGCACAAAAATCGCACGGGAGCTACAATCTTTACATCTCGACCCTCACTATTTGTTTTGCTACACGGATAGTTCAATTCTTCGTCTATTTATACCAAAACTTTACAGATTCTCTATACTAGCAGAAGCGTAGTCGAGTTACACTTTGTTTATAATGATTATGGAGTATGATGTGAAGCAACTAGGCAAGTATTGTGTACATGATTAGAATTTTAGTGTCTTAATGAAAAAGTGTACTCAACTAAGACAGGCACCCGAAAGGTAATTTCGTGCAAACATTGAGTGAAAACACGGAAACAACAACAACAACAACAACAACAACAACAACAACGAAATCAACAACAACGAACAACACACCATTTGTGCCGTGCAGGTTATTGTATAATAATTGAAATTTTTCGGCAATACATAATACAGTTAAATAACAACGGAATATTAGATACTGCCTATATTAAGATATGTGCATCATCAATGTATTTGATAGTTCGTCTCTCACTAATGAGAAAGACCATCATTATTTCTTGAATAGTGCTGATGTGTGTTGGTGAGTTCTTTGATGGCTGACTAGGCCAATTCTGGCTCTAAACTGTCGGTTGCAAGTAGAGCAAGTCAATGTCATAGAGTCTGATGGTGGCACATTTGTTTTGGCTTTGCGCTCTCTTCGCTTTCTTTCAGCTTCACAGATTCTCTTCTTTTCATAAAGAGCTGCTCCTTTGTTGATGAGACCTCGCCACTTTGATCGCTCCTGTGCAGTCTGTTCCCAGGACCCCATTGGTATTTCGAAATCCTTCAGAGAGGCTTTGAGGGTGTCTTTGTAGCGTTTCTTCTGGCCACCTTGAGAGCGCTTTCCCTCCTGTAGTTCTCCATAGAAAACTTTCTTTGGAAGTCGCGCATCAGGCATTCTTATAACATGGCCAGTCCATCTTAGCTGTGCTAGCTTTAAGACTGTATGCATGCTTTGCATCCCTGCTTTCGTCAGGACCTCTGTGTCTGGAATCTTGTCCTGCCACTTGATTTTTAACAGCTTTCTCAAACAGCTTAAGTGGAAATGGTTAAGTCTCTTTGCATGGCGTTGGTATACAGTCCAGGTCTCACATGCATACAAGAGGGTTGGCAGTACCACAGCCTTGTAGACTTTCAGCTTGGTGTCAAGCTTGATTCCATTTCGCTCCCAGACATTTGCACGGAGTCGTCCGAATGCCACACTAGCCTTTGCAATTCTGGCAGTGATCTCATCATCAATATGCACTGCTCTGGAGAGAGTGCTTCCCAGGTAGGTGAACTTGTCAACAACTTTCAGTTTTTGCCCATTCACAGTGATGGTTGGTTCATTATATGGCTTTCCGGGCGATGGTTGGTGTACAACCTCTGTCTTTTTTGTGCTGATTGTGAGATCATAGTTATCACATGACTGTGAGACTTGATCCATGGCTCTTTGCATTTTTGCCTCTGTGCTGGCATTCTTATCCATATCATCTGCATAGAGGAGCTCATCTAGCACATCAGTCTGGACCTTAGTTTTGGCTTGCAACCTTCTGAGGTTGAATATGTTGCCATCAAAACGGTACCTGATTAGAAAATCAGTGTCACTGTCCTGAAAAGCATCCATAAGCATGGCAGAAAACATCATGCTGAACAGTGTTGGTGCCAGAACACAGCCTTGTTTGACCCCATTTGTTACTTCAAATGGTTCAGAGAACTCTCCATCATTTTGCACACGTGCCTGCATGCCATCATGAAACTGCCGCACCATTGCTATGAATCTGGATGGACAGCCAAACTTTGCCATGATTTTCCAGAGTCCATCACGACTAACAGTGTCAAAAGCTTTGGTGAGGTCAACAAACGTCATGTATAGATCTACATTCTGTTCTTGGCATTTCTCCTGAAGCTGTCTTGCTGTGAAGATCATGTCTATTGTCCATCTGTCTTTTCTGAATCCACATTGACTTTCTGGGATAAGTCCCGTCTGATCAAGATGAACATTCAGACGATTCAACAGAATTTTTGCAAGTATCTTCCCAGCAATTGATAGGAGGGAGATGCCTCTGTGATTGTCACAGACTTGAGGATTTCCTTTCCGCTTGTATAGGTGGATTATGGATGCATCCTTAAATTCTTGTGGGATAGCCTCCTTTCTCCACATACAGTGAAACAACTCTGTCAGTTTCTCTGCCATGGGTAGCCCCCCAGCCTTGTAAACTTCGGCAGGAATTGCATCTGCACCTGGGGCTTTGCCAGATGATAGTTGTTGAACTGCTTTTCTTGTTTCCGTAACGGTAGGAAATTCATCTAACAGAACATTGCACTCTATCTGTGGAAGTCTGTCGATTGCATCCTCATTGATGCTTGATTGTCGATTAAGCACACTATTGAAGTGTTCTGCCCACCTTTCCAAGATAGCTTCTTTATCTGTGAGAAGAGTGTTACCATCTGCACTGAGCAATGTGGTGGCTCCAGAACTCTTTGGACCATAAATGGTTTTCAGTGCATCATGAAATTTCTTCATGTCCTTTCTATCCGCAAAAGACTGAATTTCTTCTGTTTTCTTCCTCAGCCAGGAATCTTGCATGTCCCTAAGCTTGGTCTGGACTGTCTTACAAATGTTGCTGTAGGCTGCTTTCTTTGATACTGAGCTAGTATCATCTTGATGTGCCTTGTGCAATCGGTGCTTTTCTTCAAAAGGCCCCTGAATTTCGTCATCATTCTCATCAAACCAGTCTTGATGTTTGCGAGATGGATGGCCTAAGGTGCTTGCAGCTGAAGAAAGAACTGTTTTACGGAAAACTGTCCAGTTTTCTTCGGGGTCCTCTGAACTGAGATTCATTGCATCCAGTTGGTTGCAAATGTCTGTTAAGAAATCTTGTCTCATGCTGTCTTTATTCAGCTTTGAGACATCCAGTCTCTTAGGAGCTTTCTTGCCTTGAGGTCGCCTCGCAGGCTGTATTCTTAGGTTGAGTTTGCTGACAACCAGTCTATGATCTGTCCAGCAGTCTGCACCACACATAGTCTTTGTCACTTTAACATCCTGCCTGTCTGTTCTCCGCACTATGACATAGTCTATGAGATGCCAGTGTTTGGAACGGGGATGCATCCAGGATGTTTGTTCCTATTAGGTAGACGGAAGACTGTGTTGGTGATTAGAAGGTCATGTTCAGCACACTTCCTGAGAAGCAAGAGACCATTGCTGTTGCACTTTCCAACCCCTTCTGGACCTATAACTCCTTCCCAGGTCTGGTGGTCTGTACCCACTCTGGCATTAAAGTCGCCAAGAAGGATAAGCTTGTCTGTGCGGGGTGTTGCAGAAATAACATTGTCTAGGTCATCATAGAACTTGTCCTTGACCTCATCTGGATTGGTCATTGTGGGTGCATAAGCACTGACAATAGTTGCATGTTTATTGCCTGACAGAGGAAGTCTCAATGTCATTAGACGGTCATTAATGCCTTTTGGCAATCCTGACAGCTTACCAACAAGTTCTGTTTTGATGGCAAAGCCAACTCCTGCTTCACGCCTCTCTTCACTTTTGCGTCCACTCCAGAAGAAGGTGTATCCAGCACCAACTTCTTTGATCTCCCCAACATCTGCGAACTGAGTCTCACTCAATGCAGCTATCTGTATATCATACCTCCCAAGTTCTCTGCCCACAAGGGCCGTTCTACGCTGTGGTCTATCTGACCCAGCATTGTCCATTCAGGTACGCACATTCCATGCGCCAATCCGTAAGGGGATTACTCTAGCTTTTTTCTTTGTATTTCGACCGCTTAAGGGGATCCCCGCTGATCGCGGTTAACCAGCCAGGGGGTTTGAAGCAGGCAATTGTTTAGGGCACCTTTTCTAGCCCCTTCCCCATGCTACGGGGGTGAGCAGTGCGGTCCTAAATAGGTCTGCTCAGTCGCTCAGCCGACTGCCGAATTCTGCTTACTGCTTCTCCTCACAGAAAACGACCATTAGAACTGAGCCGCCTGTCTACAGCTCCCAGTGTGTCCTACACCTGCTGCTTCGCCACTCGCCCATCGCCACAGGACTTTGTAGGTATGTGGGTGCAAGTGTGATGAAATTGTTGTGTATGCAAGTGCTTGTGTGTTGAGAAATAAGATGACATGCGCTATGAAATTGGATTATAGTGAGGAAGAGGTGCGCAACGTCAACCTCACTCTCTAGTCCTCGCCCAGCTGCGCCCAGAGGCAAGACACAGGTCAAGACGTCTGGAGTTGTCTTGATCATGAGTCAATGTATTTACATGTATAGTATAACAACAAAATAACAGATCTTTGACGATACTACATTTCGCACCCGGGTCGACCTCGAGTCTACGTCTAAAATGATATAATGTGCCCCGAAAACTGGTCAATATATAAATATTGGCCTATCTTACAAGTGTTTTATCACTAAACGACTTTTTAATCGAATTCCTGTCGATACATGCTTTCAATCAATTACAATATTTTATGCATTTCAATGAGAATCGAATTTAGCTTCCTCGTACCGGAAATTTTATCTAAAAGGTTCATGTACATTATGGTATCAGCTGTCAATTGAATTCGGACATAGTTTAGTTTTCAGTTGAATCTATATTGGCCGCATTGTTTATTGTCGCCTCCCCTTGACCAACATTGTCCCGTTTTAGCTTTAAAGTTAACTAACACGGAACTAGCAGGACCGTTGCCACGACATGTTTACAAAATTACATTATAACTTGGTTTTTCACCATTTGCCAATTCGAACTTTAGTGG
This sequence comes from Rugalucina vietnamica, assembly GCA_964017185.1. NCBI lineage: Eukaryota > Metazoa > Mollusca > Bivalvia > Lucinida > Lucinidae > Rugalucina > Rugalucina vietnamica. Next base: position 39,916,831 of record OZ024880.1, read on the forward strand.
CGAAAAACTAAGTTCGAAACTGGACAAAAAAAAAATAAAAAAATAAATAAATAAAAATAAATAAATAAATAGACGATACTTTAAATACACAAATGAAAAACGTTGTTATCATAATTCGTGGATTTTGACCATCTTTACTTATAAAATATTATATTAGTGTCATTGGTCACAGCCGAGTATAATCAGGTTATATCAACTGACTCAGTCTTACGTTGGTAATTCGTTATCCGTCCGTTTTATTTTCAATTGACTATTTCAGCATTGGGACAAAATCAAACTCAGAAGTCAGGCAGGGTCCGACACTGCACACCAAGACGCACAATCACGAGTTGAAACCATAACGTTTTGTTCTGTTGATATCAACGGTGCACATTTTCTCCATAATTGATCTGCGTTTTGATTCGCCTTTTATTAAACAAAAACGGATTTTTCTTAAGACGTGGCTAATTAATCCCTGTGCTAATATTGCCAAAGTACATGAATGAAATTCTCAATACATTATATCGATGTATATTTGCCCTAACAAGAACCCTATATACCATGTGGGCTTAATTTTCAATGACTATTATATACATTAGATAGCTAAGTATAGGTGACTCTTAACTTGAGAGTATCTTAATAAGAAACATTAAGATTTTTCTTAATATTCCATTCAGTTTTGTATCTGTATGAGTATAATGAACAGTTTGGATTAAATACCTGCACACGGTGTGCCCATGAGCTAACAAGTAAGTTTATTTACTTATACTATCATATCACTGTACTCAAATCACTGTACTCAAAACGGTGGAGGGAGAGCGGTGGCCTAGTGGTAGAGCGTCGAACTCCGAATCGAGAGGTTCTGGGTTCGATCCCCACAATGGTCATCGTGTTGTGTCCTTGAGCAAGACACATTAACTCCCTGGAGTACTGATTTAAACCCAGGAAGCGGTGGCTCCACCCCAACATGACTGAAAAATTATTGACTGGGACGATAAACCTCAATACAAACAAACAAAGAAGGGGTTGTAGATATATAACGTATGTAAGCTTATAGTATGGTTACGAATGCTGATTATATTTTGCACAACCTGAGGTAACAGGAAAACATGTCCGTGACATGTATACCCCTTGAACCCCACTTTATATAGCAAAACTGGGGTATGCAGGGGTATACCTATTTTTCTTATTTTTGATATAAAACAGACATAGCGGGTACTCGTTAGAACCGCCTCGCCGTTGGGTACCCACAATGTATGTTTTGAGCTAAAATATTAAAGATACACAAATTTTTGTAAAGAAAATTTACAATTTTTACAACTTCAGAAAATGTTTTTATGACATAAAACTTTTATCTGTGTGCGCTTGTCATTACGCCCATAGATTTGAACGTGCTGCCATTCGAAACCACAGTTTACGTTGAGCCTTCTTCGAAAATGAGAACGACATAGATCCACTGTAGTTAATGATTCGTTTCATTATACTTATGAAAACCCACATTTGTCGGGTGGGAATATGGGCCCCCGCCCGTCGGGGCCTAGAAGAAATAGATGGGCTGCTTGTGCTTCCAGGCAAAGCTTCTAATCTACTGACCGACCGTCTGCCTGCCCAGGAAAAGTGGTTAAGTCAAACCATCCATACATATAAGCCTTTTTTGGCTGAGTTGGGTGGTTATATTTATGAAGCACATTTTGAGTTTATAATGTTGGGTAAAAGTCCCATAAAACGTCCCGACATGACCATTGCTGTCGACTGAGACGTAAAGCATTCATTCAAACAAACAAACATTTATTTTATAATATAAAGATCAAGAATATCATTTTTTTCTCGAAGTTACCGACTACAAGAAAGATTCAGAAGGTACAGGTAAATTGCGAAAACTCTTTGCCCAGTCCGTAGACAATCTTAATGCGAGTCAGAATGTAGATATTAAAAGCCCGCCATTTGTTCAGAACTGCGGGACAATCAAAAGAGAATCTGTCACTCACTTTATCCAGGCTTTAACTTTTATCTACCCTAACCACTAGGGTAGGTAGGAATGGGTGGGCATGGTTACAAATGGCTAGTGCATTAAGGTAATGTTGACAGTCTGTTAGGGGATTCGTTGCATAAATCTCTCAAGTAAAATGTAAATAAGGAAGATGCAATAAAATTTATCAGTTTATTATTTGCATCTATGATATGCATTCATTTCAGTTTACATCTAACCTTTGTTTTATGAGATCAAGGCTAATGCATAATGCAAATCGGAACACTTTTCTGCCTCTCTATCCCGCATCGTTGTAAGTAAGTCTACAACTGTGTCCTCAACCTGTTCTTGTTAAAACATATGGGCAAGTAAATAAGACTCACTTGCCTATATAACTTTTATGCGAAATAAGACAAGATGGATAGAAAAGCGGGTTTTCAAACTACGTGGCTTGCATGTGATAAAGATGAAATATTGGGTTGGAGATGCACCATAAGATCACTTCAAACTGATAGCTGGTATTTCATCAGCCCCCTGTGTGTTTAGATAAACAACTTAGCATTGTTGTCTTGTCTTGTCGTGACGCTTGTAAACTGTAACATTTATTTGACAACTTTATAGCCAAATCAAGGCTAAATATGGAATTGTATGTCTATCATAAAAAAACATTATATACACCACACCTACTTCGACATTCGCTGATGGCATTACGAAAACATGCCCGTACAATATACAGTGATTTTTAAATTTGTAAAAAACGAAAATTTTCAGTAGAATTTTTTTTTTTACATTTTTCTTATTTTTACTCACAACATAGATTGTGGGTACACGTTAGAACCGCCTCGCCGAGGCGGTTCTAACGAGTACCCACAATCTATGTTTTGGAGCAAAAATAAGAAAAATAGGTATACCCCTGCATACCCCAGTTTTGCTGTATAAAAGTGGGGTTCAAGGGGGTATACATTACACGGACATGTTTTCCTGATGTTCAGTGTGGCCTGCAAAAATAATTTCTTCCATGCAAACCCTTAAAACGTATTGTTGAACACTATCTTTGTATTTTTATCTAATTTTCTTTCTTTATAAAATCGATGAATAGCTATTAGTGTTGTTCCCAGTAAAACGGCAATAGGTGTCCCGGTAAAAGTGATTTATCTTCATGATGTATCTTCTGTTCATTGTGTCTTCCTCTCTGTTTTGCTCGTTGCCTTTGGGTTTGGTTGAGACTAGCCGGATGGCTACCTTGTTGGGAAAGGCTAGTCATTATGCTCTTCAAGTGTGTTGTCGGAGAAAATGCTTTGTTATGTTTTATGTAAACTTTTCCACCTGGTGTCTATGTTGAGACTTTAAATTCAATTGCATCGATGCTTGGTCCCTCTATTCTTACTTTGCACTTGCTTTAACTCTAAGGTTAATTGAAAGCGATGCCAGCGGAATATGCTTAAAGCCTTAGCGAAATTCGTTAGTTATTAATTATCAGAGAAAATTTAAAGATCAAATGCTGACGTGGACAGCTTTATAACAATAGTTTCTAATTTAAATTGATTAGACTTTAAATATTTCATACAAGTTGACTTCAAAATCGATGCAAGATTCTATGAAATAAAGCAAACAAATGGTGTTTTCCTCAGAATCAGTAAACAGAATCTAACATTCACAATGGTTTTGAAATTGATGTTTGTGTGGGTTTTATTTTAGCACCAAAGCCTAGCCCAGAATCATTAATCTAGTTTCATTTTTCAAGGTCACTAAATAGGTAAGTTACGCCTGTCGATTAATCATGAACCCCTTGCACCTGACAGGCATTATGAAAACTTGCCCATGCAATATTAAAAAAGAAAAAAAATCAGCTTTCTAAAATAATTTCATAAAAATATGTTTGATGTATTTCCCAAAATCTATATTTTTAAGCAAAATTAAAACATGTATACCTCTGTAATCCCCAGTTTACTATATACACGGCCCTGATGTTTCCTAGAGCACCGGCAATAAGTGCCGCACTTGCTCTACAAACCTTGTTCAATGCAGTTGTTACAGTATATTCATAGACTCCTAAGTGGCCTACACGAACTTGTCTGATAAAAAGTTGGAATTAATCCGATATAGCGGACAAAATGAACTTGTTACCTGTTACCCCAGACTTTTCTTATTCAGTTTTATGTCTAGTTGTAAATGTGTGAAATGGTACCTACTTTGGAAATTAATTTCTCACTTTATAACTCTTTCATTAGTCTACTGACTATTGAATCCTAATGACATGTTTGAAAACTGTTATAAAACCTACTTCTATCTAATATAAAAGAGAAATGTACGGTATTAACTGGTCGATGCATTAATATTCATTTTTTTAGGCTTAAGATTCTATTGAATACAGAAAATAAATAAAAAAGAATCCATTTTCCCAGTTAACTCGCGCTCAGTGGTCCAGGTTAGTAGTTGTTCAGTATAGTTGCAATACGAAATTTTAAACAGACAAGTTGAATTTGCTTGCCCCTATATCATGTGCAAATATGAATCGTGACTTAGTTTTAAGGAAAATTACAGCTAAAACAAATTCGCCATGGCAACAATAGAAGCAAACATTTTAACAAAACTGAAGCTTATAAATTTGAACGTTCTAAACGCCAAAACCCTATATTGCCAGTGGATAACATAGTGGTATAGATGTGCTTTATATGACCCGTATCTTTTCGGTGATAGTATATAAAGTTTAGATGATCTAGGGTGACCTTGTACCAAAGACGAAAAAGTGTTGTGTGAGTTGGGTATCACAACCTGAAATTGGGACCCGCTAAATCCTAATGTAAATTCCTTACTGACCATTCCAGGACTGCACTGTGATTTATCTATATATTGACTATTTGCCCTGTCTGTTTCCCATTGTAACGCCATGGTTTTTTAAAATGAAGCTAGCTGAATGACAACTTGGCATTACGAAAACTTGCCCATGCAAAATACAGAGATTATTTTTACAGACGTAAAAACTGAAAATTTTATTGGAAAAATTGGGATTTTTTTTTAATATCTTTCCTTAAAACATTGATTGTGTATACACGTTAGAGCCGCCTCTAACGAGTACCCACAATCTATGTTTTGGATCAAAAATAAGAAAAATAGGTATACCACTGTACACCCCAGATTTACTATATAAAATTGGGGTTTAAAGGGGTATTTATTGCGCGGACATGTTTTCCTGGTTTCACACGGATGGAGCTCCTCATCTTGGTCTTCATGCTTATTTTTTTATTTTATTTTATTTTTTTTTTATCTCTGTTGGTTGGAATTTTCTACATAGTTACTGTGCCAATTCCTTACGATTGCTCAGCAATGTACTTTTAAATCGACCGCCTTAATTGAAATCATATCGACCCTGGTAGCAAGCTTTGCAAACATAAAAGGTGAAATAAATCACAAAAACAATGTTATCATTTGAGGGCTACCATATTTGGTTTGGGCTAATTTTCAAATCAAAGAGTTTTAAATCATATTATGACATGTTTGCATTATTTCTCTATCGATCATTCAATTTTAAAAGCATGGTTTGCTTATAAATGGAAAACCTTTTACATGGCTTTATCCTGATAAACTGTGATCTAAACTCTAATTGAGCCGCGACGCGAGAAAACCGGGCTTCGGGATTTCCGACCAGGTCCGACACAAACCGGGCTGTACAGTCTCAGAAGCAGGCTAGAAGCTTGAAATTTCGGATATAAGCAGAAGAGGAAATATACTATCCGTGTAGCGAAAACAAAGGCGCTGATCAGCTTCGCGGTTACCGCGAAGCTGATCTGCGCCTTTGTTTTCGCATTGGCAAAAATCCGGTTTTCTCACGATGCGGCTCCTATCATCCATTAGTTTCGAAGTTCGTAAGCTCGCCCGAAACCGAGATTAGGATTATAAGAACGAGTTAGGAAGCTCCTGCTAAAAACGAACAAATTCTGGTTAAATCACATCAGACTAAGAATTAAGTTTTGGGCCTCTGTTCGAGTCCTTCAGTCATTTCTTTCCAAGCCGTTCTGTTGTGATTTATCCTGATGTTTGCTCTGACGGTATCTCTATTTTGCACGCAGTCTTTGTTTTGATTGACGCTAGCCAAGTGGTTGGTTTAAACTTTATTTCATTTGTACAATGCACATATAATATACATGTAGCAGAATTCTCATCACCGCAGTTATCGGATGCGCGTAAAATTTTATATGGAGCGTTAACGGGAATGCTTATTTAATCCTTAATATCTTTTTTGCTATTAATCCTATCATTCCTGTGCGAACGGTTCTGTAAAGCCCATTCATATCCCTTTAAGATGAAATTTAAAATAATTTTCTATCTTATGTAAAAAATAGTCTGTTTGTTGAAATAAAACAGGTACTATCAAAATGTAATAATTATATAGTAAATAAGGAAATTTCTACATCATTTCTGTCGCTTTCACGCTTATTTGCATCAAAATGCATCATACTACAATTAGTGTGCGAACAGCTTCTATTTGTACAATGCATCTTCTTTTTATTGGTATAATTTTTGATTTTGTATTTAAATATTAAATTAGTCTGTTTGGATAATTGGATTAGCAGGTAATAATTTCAGTTTCCGCTCGTGCGTTTCCGGATTTTTCCGTACCGTCACGTAGATCAGCGGAAAACTTAATCTCTTAATAGGTAAGGCATAGGTGTTTTGATTTTATGACACCTCCTGTCATCCGTTGATATAGCGGTCAACGATGTGCGATATTAGGAAGTATTTGATAGTTTACTTGATATTGTTTATGATAAGTTTCAGTGTCTAGTTTTTTTAGCTACGACAGCGAAACTTAGTTACAGATTAGAGCGGAGCAATTATAAAGTTTGCTTCGTTCACTGATATAAATTTCTGTTTTAAAGGTACAAAAAGTCAAACAAAGTAATTATTCAGTTACGCAGTTATTTTAAACCATTAACCGTTCAATTCAAGACATAACACCAGGAAAACATGTACGTGGAAAGTCTTCCCCCTTAAACCCCATTTTTATATAGAAAAAATGGGGTTTGCAGGGAATACCCAATTTTTTTCTTATTTTGCTCCAATACATAGATTGTGGGTACTCGTTAGAACCTGCCTCGGCGAGGCAGTTCTAACGTTTACCTTCAATCTATGTTTTGAGCAAAAATAAGAAAAATATTTCTACTGAAAATTTTCAATTTTCACAACTTAAAAATCTCTGTTTATTGCATGGGCATGTTTTCATAATGACCACACAATAAGAAAATAATAAATAAACGAATTAAACTCCAAATATGGATAAATTGTTAAACGAAAGTAAATTGAATGAAATGGAACAGAATTAAATGCTGAACAAGAAGGTGCGATCTACTTATTCTCAATGTATTACTCAAATATTAACTCATGTTTACAGCATAATTGACATATGAGATCTTCAGACCAATCGTCTAGTTAATTAAAGTTACCGAAACATGGCTTTGAACTTAAGACTCGTCGACAGCAAGAAAAGGAACAATGGAAGTAGTCACTCTCTCTCTTTCTCTCTCTCTCTCTGCGTATAAATATTTAAATAAATTAAATAAATAATTATTTGTAACGTGAAACCGATCATATGGTTTCCGACAAGTTGAACACAAACCAGGCTGCACAGGCACGCAGTTACTTTGCATCTTCATCATTTGTTTCGCATATGAAATAAATAAATAAGTAAATAAATAAAAATGCAAATAAATAAATAAATAAATAAATAAATAAATAAATAAATAAAATGCGTGAACATTGACAGAGTAATTGAATCATTTTCATTTAATACACTGATCGGTCCATAAGAACAGAAATAAGCTAAATGAGTGAAATTAAACAGAACTTCAATTTCGAACTTGCATGATTCGACTGCTATCTATATAAGCAAAATACATAGAATGGATCAGTCTGTGGTAGCACAGAACATCTGTGTCATTATAATATAGTCATAAACAGGGTTTCATATGTCACCGCTTTAATCCCCGACAAGTTTTAATCGCAGTGTTTTCATAAGACAGGTGTGACACGCGTCCTGTGGCAATAAATCACAACTTTTATCAAAATACACAAGCCAGACACAGACCAACTCCGGAGTGAAAGGCCGTTCGCGAAAGTGCATTTTGTATTTGTCCATTTGTTTGCGCGGTTATTTGCGCTTTAATTCAAAAATATATACCATTGCGAAACCTTGCCCATGCTATATGTAGAGATTTTTAAGAAAAAAAAAAATAAATAAAATTTCATTGGATTTTTTTTTTTTTTTTAAATATTTTCGCTCATCATATAAATTGTGGGTACACGTTAGGACCGCCTTGCTGAGGCGGTTCTAACGGGTACCCACAATGTTTTGTTTTAGATGAAAAATAAGGAAAATAGGTGTGTCCATGCATACCCCGGTTATTTCTATATAAACGTGGGGTTTAAGGGGGTATATTTTACATGGAAATGCTTTATAAAATTCAATGCTCAAATGTACAGTTGTCACAGTTACAAACACGTCTTTTGTGTCGCGGCTCAGTTGAACTTAACAAATACACGTTCTTGTCTTCATCTGAACTATCAAAAAAATCTACAGGTAAAATTTTTAATCTCCTTGCAAATAATGATTAGCCTCGGGCCCTTTATCGACCACAAGTAGTCTGACAGCCAGGTACACCTATATCGGAAAATCACGGAAATTTACGAAGATAACTTTACCTGTCTAGATGCGACTGTCACTAATCCCCTAGTTCGATAAGGCCAATATTTGATGATGAGATTTTTTGGGTATGTATAACAATAAAACAGTACAGTTGGTGTACAATACAAGCATTATACAAATGGGATCCAGAAAGAAGTCTGGAGACTTATTTTAATCTGTTTCCAAAAGTGTGCTATGAGTTTATGAACGCTGTTTTTTATGATTTTGTCATAACAATCAATTTTAGAGAAAAAAGAAATATGTTTAACAGTTTCTTGTTAAAACGTTGTCGTTCTGAGATTTTAGAAGAAATTGTTGATGAAATGTGAATCTCCACGGGGAATGGAGGAAAAAGATTCTTAAGCAAGTTTATTTAATGCTGGTTGAAGCTTTAAAGGTTGTACGTCTTACTCCTTTGAAAAGAAAATCGAAAAAAAAAAAATGTTTTTTTTTTTTTTTTTTTTTTTTTTTTTTTTTTTTTTTTTGTTTTTTTTTTTTACGCTTCGTAACAATGTTTCGTCAATCAGAAATGGGAATCAATAATTATATATAGCTCGGTCACGTGATGATTTGATATCGAGACTTCAGAAAAATTAACGGTCAGGTGTGAAAGCTGTGACCACGACGAGTTTGCCACACCTGGTTTGCCGGGCCAGTATAATAGTAACTGTTTCGTTTACACTTTTAAAGTTTGAACATCAACATAGCTTAACCTATGCATAGAAAAAAGAATATTAAAATTTCGTACGTTTCAACGAATAGTACGAAATATTTGTCTTTGCGCTACGGGAGCGCACCAAAATTGTAGTGTACTTGCCTTATGCAGGGTGTATTGGTTATGTATGCACGGGTGATTTCATGAGTGAGCGATTTTACTGTAGTTTGTAAGGTCAGTTTCTAGGCGGCTCTCGAAGTGGACAGTTTTGAACCAAAATTTGTATAGATTAGATGATCTTAAGGTGTTAGATTGCCACCTTCCCTATAGAAGGAGTATGCTGCATTGCATGTAATCTACAGCCTTTTTACCAGCTAGAAAAAAAATAAGGGCTAGCTGGATGTTTTTGCTGGGCGGCGGGTATTCTGTACGGGGTCAAGATCATCCACAGTAGACCTCTGAAAGTGACCGAGCTATTAACGTAAGCAATTCGGGCAAAATCCAGTGCCCTGTTTTCTCCAGGAGCAACTTCTGCTTTATCTACCCGTGACGTCAAACCAAACGCTTTACTGCTGTCACTTTCTCATGTTCACTGTTCACTTCAATAAAGTGCGCCAAAATGCATCAAACGTGTTGTTTTGATTTGTTGCCGAAGCAAAGAAAAGACTAATTCTTATTTGTTGATACACATAACACATTGTCAAAATGTTTCATATCACGAAATTTCTTGTCCGGTAGGCAAGGGCACGACAGGCACGGCACGGCCAAAGCTTTTCATAACCGACCAATACGGAGTCACGCGAATACAAAAATAGACACAGTGATCGCCAAATATAGAGGAAGTATAGAATAATTAATGCTACGTAGCAAAAATTGAAACGCCCTTCTTATAAATATTAAACAAATCTAACAACGACATTCACACTGAACATTACTTTTGGGAACTTCATTCTTTTATCGATTTTAGGAAATATCTGCAATAATAGTTGATTTTTCTGGAATTCAGAAAAAATCAAACCGTAAGCTGTACAACCTTTAAACCATTTTGCAGGTTTAGTAAATTCGGCCAAATTAAAATAAATTACTTTGAATAGCCACGTGGTTGACTTGCTGGGAAAGAGCTGGTCATCTTGCACTTCACGTATGTTGTTAAATTTCATTTATTTATTTACTTATTATTTCGTCTGTGTTTTCTGTTTTCTCTACCAGTGTTTGGGTTGCGATTTTATGATTAATTGTACCAATTCCTTGACGTGAATTGCAAAATGGGCAATAGTGTTTTGACGGCCATTGATCGATAAGCAAGGACGTCAAAATAATTTTGTTGGCTATTATTTTTTATACGCCAAATTTTTTTTGCTGAGTCCAGTCCATGCATTTAAAATGAGATTCTGAATCACATCTTATTAGTTGGTCTTGCTATTATGGAAATTAACCCATATTTGACGAATGGGTTTTCCTATCATTATCAATTGGGTGAGTCCACTTTCATTTTTAGGAGCATCAGAAGTGATTTGTAATTTTTATCTCATTTTTCGATGAAATTCCTCCAACCAAACAGAATAGCCTCAGATGGGACGCCGCGTTCTGCGGCGTCCCATCTGGAGCTATTCTGTTTGCCTATGTCCCATAAAAGGGACGCCAGGCTTAAATGAGTTAAGCTTAAATTCAGCGTTTGTGTGATGTGATTAGCAAAACCGCCTTCTGTAAAACTGAATGAGTGCCCTTGTATTGTATACATGGAACAATACTGTGACGATTTACATATTATACCGTCGCCGTATTCTATTTATCAAGACCATAAAACATAAAAATAAAAACATTTTAATGAAGCTGAATAAAGTTGGTCTTCTTTTAGTTCTTCTTCGTTTACTTCTATAACGTCAGTTGCAAATATACTTAAAATGGCAGCGAGCTGAGCAACTTTATACTATAAACAACCCTGTTTGCCTTCCACTCCTAGTTCAGTTTGTTGGACAATGGCTATAGTACGTTACTCCCGTTAATCTATTTCTGACCTTATGAAATATGAGACAAACTTTGAAAAATAATTACCTAAAACCATATTCGATAAACACCTATTGAACCTCGCCCCCTCCTCTTTGTGTAGGGAACCACGCTCACGTACACCCAGCGGGCACATGACGTCAGAATGACGTCATATCAACGTCGATGCGACGTCTGACGTCGCATCGACGTCGATCTGACGTCATTCTGACATCATGTGCCTGCTGGGGTACGCTGTCTGGTTTCTGTATTCAGTTGCAGAGGTATGCGGATCAAAAATGCAAAAGTTACGTTTTTCCATTACCAGTCATCTTGTTCTAATGAAACGTGTAAATTAATTCCAAACATAATAGAAAAGCTATAGAAATTGATTATAATTGATCCTAAATGACGCAGTGTGCATTATGAATTTCACTTTTGATAACTTTATGAAAATAATAGATTCCAATATGGGAATGATTTTAATCGAAAATTGCAGTTGTTTGGTAAGTGACGTTATTCTCTGTTGTTGTATGTTTATTTACTTTCATCAGCAGAATATGAATATGTCATATTCAAGTTTTATTAGAATTAAACAATAAATAAGCTGGCATAATAAAAATAAAAACGTTCATTTTACCTCAAACAGGAGATAACTAAAACAACAATATGTCTAATTGTATACGCTTTTTCCCGAAGGGTGGGGTTGACTTAGCTTCAGGTTTTGCATTTATGGATGCGTTTGGTTGATGGTACTAGTACATCTATTAGATTAACTCATTTAAGCCTGGCGTCCCTTTTATGGGATATAGGCAAACAGAATAGCCCCAGATGTGACCCCGCAGAACGCGGCGTCCCATCTGGGGCTATTCTGTTTGCTTAGAGAATTTTCATTGAAAAATTGAATAAAATCTAAAAATCACACCTGATGCCCCTAAGAACTGAAGTGGACTCACCCAAATGATAATGATGGGAAAATCCATTCGTCAAATATGGGTTAAATTTCCCATGACAAGGGTCACAAAATAAAGTGTGTTTATGTTAAAAAGTCTTGTAATTTTGCAAACACTCCAAAAACTCATTAAAAGAAATATCAAAGCATACTGAAGGGTCTTTGATTGCCAATATTTGTTAGGGAATTCACCTAACACAAATTGTTAAGGTTTGACATTTAATTCATAGAATTTTATCTGTCTGAGGCATTTTGAAAATGTGATATGATTCTGATAATGCTATGTTACACACAACTATGGTATTAAAACGTGGTTTCCATAATTGAAGCTATGTACATGCATCGTAACACAACATTTCAAAGAACAATTGTTTTTAGGTGTATTTTATTGCTTGTTCTGCAATACAATAAATTTGTTTTTCTTTTAAGCAGCGTTTTCTAATAACTTAACTTATCATACCATAAACTTTATTATATACTGGACAATTAAAGTTAGGGATCCAACATTTAACACGCAAATTCTACAAGATTTCGAACTACTGGTAACATGAAACATTTATATCATCAAGATAATTCATTTTGTATGCTTTGTACACTGGAGAATCGAAACAATAGTCGTTGCATTCAACAAAACCAGGCTTTAAGTCAGACTACCCTTAAAATGAAAGAACAGCTGTGCTTAAGTCAGATGATGCACAATTTCAAAATTGGTGGCATATGAAAGTGCGATAAAAATGCTAATCCACAATATAAATGAAAAAGTGTTTTATTATCGATTGGCTCAAAAATGCATCCTTAAATGTTTGATCCCTAACTTATTTTGACCAGTATATGTTGAACTTGACCCTGCCTTGACCTTTTGATCAAATTGAATTTCGATGGTATAATGTTACGATGCTTGTTCGGACGATTCCATAGTACAATTTACTAGTCATGCTTGTGGCGGACAGATTCTAAAGTCTAACCCAATTTGAGACCGTTCAGTGTTTGGGAGATTTAAATTCCGGTAAGCATACTTTTTTCTTCTAAATATTGATATGGATATTATTTTTATGGCTTATAAACTTAAGGAACTCAAATAATGATGAGCACATTTCCTAAATACAAGTACATGTGATATACCATACAATTTTGGCAGTTTTATTAAACCTCGACGAATACTGACCGGGTTATTTCAGGACCTTTTATTTGTTAAGAGCCCATGATTAACCTGCTGCACCCATTATTTCAACCATTAATCTTAGCTTATCAGCATTAGTGTCGTTTAAAATGGTATTTAGATTTTCACTGTGACGGCGAGATTTTCAGGTTTATTTTGTTGTCAACACCGGCAAACCTACACACCATTGGGATTACTTGTAACATTTGTGTGTTGAATGTTAATATTTGCTCTGTACATAAGTTGACTTTCTGTATTCAGTCAAGTATTTGGCGATAGAACATTTACTGTTGAAACGGAACTTTATAATTAAATTCGATCTTTGGTATCAAAGTTAGTGCTATTTTGAGCCTGTGCGTGAGAAAACCAACAATTTGGGTTCCGACCAGGCCTGACACAGACCGGTCTGTACAGTCACAGAAGCAGGCTAGAAGCTTGATATTTCGGATTTAAGAAGAAGAGGGATAATACTATCTGTGTAGCGAAAACAAAGACGCTAATCAGCTTCGCAGTTACTGCGAAGCTGATCTGCGCCTTTGTTTTTGCCTATGCAGATTGTTGTTTTTCTCATGCACGGGCTCAGTATTACTTAATTTTTCTTTGTAGGGACATGTCATAATATATAAACTGCGCCTTATCATGATCTTAATGTACTGATCAGACTCCGGTCTGTCGTGAGAATTTCGCTGTTTGGCTAAACAAATCGAGGATCTAACAGAAGACCCTTGATTTCTGAGCCGCCTGTGATACTTGCCAAAGCAGCTATTTCAAACGTGGCTAACTAAGTTTTCTGTATAAACATAGGTTTATATTTCTGTATTAACATAGGTTTATACAATATGCCCTCAAGTTGACGATTTCGTATGTTGACTGTTAGTTGACGTGACGTATACGCTCGTGTGTGATTAGAAACGTTATATTGGTGACATGTCATTAAACCCGTACATGGCTTTTGTCAAGTGCGAACACACGAATTTACGTTTCCCATGTTTAAATGAAACGCCGTCGCGAGAAACCCAATTGTCGGAGTTTCTTATCATTTACGCGAGACTCTTGTAACGACATGATGTTTAGGACAAAGGTGTTTGGCTTGTACGTTTCAACATAAAAACGGTAGAAACATAAGATTTCATCTTAGGTTATACTTTAAAGCAAAATTATAATGTGCCTGTGACAGCATACATTTTGTTTCATGCCCATTGATACTGGCACATTCTCACATGTGTTCTATAACAAGGTGGAATATTCGCCAGCAGTAATGGATATGCCAATACGATATGATTATGCTTATGAATTTATCATGAATGGTCATCCAAAATATATTTAAGGGTCATTTACAATCTTTGACCTTTTAAACTTTCATGTTTAGGCACTCAAATTGGCCTAGTGAAATATGTAGACTGATTTTTTAGTCATTTGAAACTTCTCTTCCTACCGCCTTACATCGCACCATGTCCATTTACCTTCAGTAAGAACCAATTTGAAGCAATTTCTGTTTTTGTGGAATGACTGGGTGAACCAGTGTCACCCTTTACAATGCCGTGAAATGGTTACACACACTAACACATCAACGTCAACAGCAACGTCATCTGGTCTTTGTTTTATTCATACCATTTAGCATTGTCTTGATGCAGGATCACTCATACACCACCCGTGCTTGTATTCATGTCCAACGCAAATGGGATTTGTATGGTTAATGACAGTTGTAGCGAAATGTGTTGTTGCTACTTAGCCTAAACGACAACGTACTAGTTTCAGCTGTTAGATTTAAATTTTATGACGTTAAACTTTAATGGTTGTAAGATGTTCAGATATGATGGAAATTTGATTTCAGTGAACGTTACTCTAAAAATCTGACTGCACCAGTTCCTGATCATTGCTTACATTTACATTTTCTGTAGCAGCATTCGCGATCTAAGTTGCAATTTTAAGGGAAAGCAGTTTGGATTGAAAACCAATGATTGTTTTCCTAAAGCCTCTCAGTTGCCTGTTAAACTGATTCTTCGGACATTGATTTTGCATTAAATGCAAACAAGAAAATTTGCCAAACATCAACTTTGGTGCTTTTATTCCATAAAAGCCGATTAAATTAATCCGCTTGTAGTATTAATAACACTCTGAACACATTGCCAGACGTATTGATTTGGTGTTAGACTTTAACGGACCGTCGTGCTACGATTTATATTACCAAAAGGTAAAAAAGTAGAATAATTAGAACCACAGCAGAAGTATCGCTTTGGAACGGTCGGTAATAAAACGAGAGGAGGGGGGGGGGCTTAAAATTGATTTACAGATATCTAACTTCATCCTCAGTTTCTGAGTGGCTCTTATATACACAGATATAAACACACAATAAGGAAAATCATGTTAGGAAATATAAAACATATGTACGAACGTATATCATGTATAACGGAAAGCTGGGCGAGGAGCTATTGAAGTGCATCAATTATTTTATTGCGATCTTACAAATAATCGGAACTGCTTGAAATTTGTCATTTTACGTGAACAGGTTGCTAGCGCTGATATGCGTCTTTCCTGTTCACATATATTCCGTTTCTACCGGCGTGCCTAAACTGACGTGGTTTTAAAATATCAATATGCTTCTACAGAATTTTTTTCCAGTGTGACAAAAGTTGAACATTCAACACTAAACTGTTTAATGTTCGTCTTAGCTATAACCTTAGCCAATTACCGATCCAATAGCTTTTAGTTATTTCTTTTACGTTAATGTATATTAGAGTACATTAAAAGTTGGCCATTGATAGTGTTTTTCATTATTCACAAAGACATGTGTTGCTTCGATAATTACAAATATTGAATCATTGTATAAACCTATTGAAAGGCTATGTATGATCTGTGTCAATGGAAACCCCGATTTTTCCATGTCTTTGCACGGGTAAAACAATATAGATCCGCTAGCGTGCATTATTATCCCCGCCATATCTTCCTGCTCAGATAGACGTCTCTGTGTCCGAAGTTTCGAGCGTATTGAACATGTTTCATGTCTTACCTTCCACAAAAACCAAACTTCTAGTGACAAGTTCCAAAATGGTCTCTAACCTTTTACACTTTAAATGTTCGTAAGCGCACACTATCATATCCAAAGGATTTACTGTATTTAATCCGAACTTGTCTTTAAGATAAACCAATCACTCTAGGTATCTGCTATACATGTAAGGTAATGGAGGCGAAAACCGTGCATTAGTGACCAGGAACAGCTATATGTGCCATGAGCAAGAGTGACGAAAATATAACGATCTTATTCCATATGGATTGTCTAGTATGGCCATTCGGTTTGCGCAATTCACCTTCAAGCTTTTGAAGAACATTGAAAGAGGGCTTGGGAGAGCTCAGTCGTATCTATACAGTCGACTCTCAGTAACTTATTTAGCGATTGAGTATAGGATAAGGACGATTTTCAACTTTCTGCTTTTCAAATTTAAGCTTCCGTAACACAACATGTACGTCACGTAAATTCTTGCCATGCAGTTAAATGATACGGTTCGCTGCTATGGTAAAACACGACATTTACCGATATCATAGTCGAGTGCGCTTAGTTATTCTCTGTGCATTTTTCTGGTAATGATATGGAGCGTTTCCCGATCGGTATAAAAAGTAGAAATTAATATGCAAAAACATAGATCACATTTCAGGATATATAATTGCTCATTTTAACGGAAGGTCTAATGGTATTCAATCTGATTTTAAATCGAAGTCCTGATTTAGTGTTAATGTCTTTCTAAGCCCGTATGTGGTAAACAAAGGTTTACCTACATGATGCATTCATTTGGTGATTTTTTCGATGAATTTTGATCAAGACAATAGTTAGTCACTGTTGCGGTTAGAAGGATGGTATCTTTAAGTTCATATGTATAGAACAATTCTCTTACCTCTGTATTTAAGGTCATTGTTCTTTCTAATGATTGACTGGATTAAATTTTGATATAAAGATAATACGGATATGCCAGTTCCTCGGATTAAATCAAGGAGTAACAAAAGGTATGACCACGTTTTGTGAATAGCTTTTCTTTTTTGTTTTTGTATTATATCGTTTTTGAATAAACAAAGCCACTGTATAGTCTATGAAACATCACAAAGGTTAGTTCAACAAATAATAAAACGCAACAAAATGCTTAAAATGCTCAATTCGTAAATACAGTAGTTGAAATCATTTGGTCGGAGCCATACTCATTATAATAATTGATATAAAAAGTGTTTTAGACGTTTCTCCTTTATTTTTATACAAGGCGGAATAAATCGGGACCTTTATTATTTTACTACTTGCTATATACTATAAAAGAGGAATCCTAGGATATGGTTATTGTTAAACGATTTGGAAAAATGGTGAGAAAATTTAAAGTATTCTATTGAAACTTTCTTTTTGTTTACTTCTATTAAAATGGCGATAAAGTATATAATGGGCATATGGATACAGTTTAAATGTCGTATGAACGTTGCATGTCATATACACAACCCTCGAAATTTGTTTTGTATTTTTGACAGAGGATTGTTTCTATCCCATCGTATTTACAAACGAGTAAATGTTACTTCTACGAGGTATATTTTATCACAATGTTTGTTACTTTCTTGCATCTGGCGTTGTGCACACTGCGCATTTTTGTTTGTTTCAGAGAAAAAGGTTATCCACTTTCAGTTTCAGTATCCATTGTTTTACGATACTTATCTATGTTAAGTCTTTGACTTTAAGTCTATAATGTTTTAATACACTTTCTGTTATCTTAGTTAAGTCTATGACTTTCAGTGTCCATTGCTAAATGATTGATATTGTTATCCCAGTTAAGCCTATAATTTTCAGTGTCCATTGTTTAAAGATGTTTTTTGTTATTCAAGTCAGGCCTATGGCTTTCAGTGTCAATTGTTCAAAGATGTTTATTGTTACCCAAGTTAGGTCTATGACTTTCACGGTACATTGTTTAAAAGACATGTACTTATCGTTATCAAAATTGACTATAACGTTCAGTGTCCATTGTTTAAATATGTTAAGTGTATTCAGGTTATGTTTGTGACTTTCAGAGTACGGTGACTTTTAAATTGTATTTCATGAAAGAATCCAACACTGAGCATTTTGGACCTCAAAGATTGTTCTTCTTTGTTCAACTTCTAATGCTCTTATATATTGTTTCTCTGCCACGTTTGTAACTTGTAAACGCTTGGGTTAAGGACTAGGAACACTTTTTAGACTTTTGCACTTTTCGTTGATTTGGTATTCAGATGTATTTTCTGCACTTGCTCTCTATCTGTGTATTTTTACGATTAAGCTTTATGAATGTTTAATAAATGAAAAACGTTAAGTGCCCTCAAGTTTCTTATTTAACTACCTAGCCTTGTAACTACTAGGTACACTTATTTCTATAATATGCGTTAATATAAATTTCAAAAACGTGGAAAATTCATAATTTATCTTTAACCCCGCCCAAATACCCTGTGACAGTATATCTTTTCAGATGTATTGATTTATAGATACTGCTTGAATACAGATGGATAAATGTATATATATGTTTTGAAATTATTAAGGACATAAATTATATTAACAGTTTTGAAGAGAAGCTTAATGAAAACGTCCAGACATTGAATTTAACTTTTATACCCGATTTATACACCTTACTTATTGTGCACGTACATGCGTAAAAGCCGCAGATAATCTTCCCGTTGAAGACTCATTCATGTTTATTTTCCATAGCCAAAATATGAAGCCTCTTTGGCTTGTAGTCTAGCGCACTGGCCTAGGATCATCAGAGGACATCTATGCCTTAGATGTAAGAAGTCCCTAAACATGGCGTACACATGTCTTATTGTTTTGGACCCCTAGATACCTTTCACTCTGCCTGAGATGAAAGGTATCTCGGGTACAGATAGTGCAAATTATAAGGTAATAAAATAATTAGCTCCCCCAGTGCTACTGCGGTCATTATGCACATTTTCGTATGGTTATCTCGTGATTAATTATCTGTTGATAATTGATATATCTATATAAAAATCAAAATATTTAATTGTACATTTTAGACAAAAACAAAGTAAAAATTCATAATAATCAGAATCTTTTGAATAACATAGCATTTTTAATCCGTTTTCTACATGAAATATTAACGATTTTGCACCTTGATGAAAATATTTTTGTATCTGACATGATCAGGTAATTACACATCCCCTGCAGTGAGCTGCAGCATCAGGAACACTTTATTGCCCAGTTTTATTGTTGAAACCATATGCCAGATTCATGGTTCAGTGAAGAAAAAATGCACAAAAAATTTATAAGAGATGTGTACGCTATGTCTCAGATTTGGGAGGACGATTTTTTCATGTTACGACTATAGGACTGATTTAGCATAAGAGAAGAAATATATACACTTTCGTTTACAAAAAAAGTACAAGTAGGCAAAGATCAGGAAAAGGCGCAATCAGAAAAAGACTCCCACTCCAAAAACCAAGGTGGGAAAAAACCAAACTAACAATCAGGCACTTATACCATGAAAACACTTCGTAAGCCGAATGAGCAGCTATTTTCCCAATAGGTGGCCACTCAGTTACCTTAACTTAACTAAAAATATGCAAACATACATAAGGCGCCAACAGCACAAAAATATTTTAAACACCAAGACATAAAACAAAAAGAACCACCACAGAAGTATCGACTTGGAACGATCAGTAACACAAAGTAACAAAACAGTTTGTCTGATTTAACAGAATCCAGACAACGCAACTAAGTATTTTCACAACCCACCCAATCTTTGGCAAATAAACATTAGACTTTGAATTGATTTGCATTTGTTTGTCAACAGCACTTTTCAAACAAACAAATGTGGGCTTGTTTGTCATATGAATGCTGAACAATATCCACACATTGATTGTTTATTGTTTTGTAATTTTAAGTCTATTTTGAAAGAAATGTTAGCTTAGTGCATAAGATCTTTAATTTACAATCTTATAGTTTATTTCTAGGTGTGTTCTCCCCCGGGACCCAGCATGCCCTTTCGTCAGTTTGTGTGTTTTTTACATTCACACATCATATCAAAGTGGCATCCTGGGTCTAGGGGGGGACCAGGGTCAGCAAGGCGAAAATGTATAATTTCCTGAAATTTTCCATGAACTAAAATAAGCACAAGTTGTTATGGACAATTTTAAAGACATCAACTGTAGAATTGTAAACATTCATGGTCGTATTTCTTGTCAAACCGGTGTCAGGGTGAGTATATTTAGGTTATGTAGATGTATTTATAGAGATACAGTACAGGTTCAAAAGTAAATTTGCTTTCAATCTATCGTATTGTATTAATGCTTAGAAATGTGAATTCTCAAACTAATATTAAAATTGACTTAAATTATGTCATTGACAATCAAAATATGCAAGAACACAATGATAATAAAGAACTAGGCATTTTCGTCTTTGAAAGTGACATATTTGTCAGTTAGGGAGTATCCCAATCTAAGGCATAGATGTCCTTTACTACTTTGAGGAACCAATTTTAGCAAAGAAACCGCTTAATCATAACGAAGGCCGTACATAAAATCGCCCAAGTTATTTGATGGTATGAGTTTCTGATCATCGTAAGAAATGCTTCTGTTTATGGTATAAGATGTGAATATTTGGCACGGGTTGTGGGAATTACATTGTTTATTTAATGCCAATCATCCCTTAAAGCATTTTATTTCTGTTTCCTCTTCTTTTGTGACTGGCAATACTATATCAGTGTAAACGATATATCATCTGATGTTTATTTTTGTTCCTGATACCCATATTTAAATTGTTTAAAAATGTCTTTCGTTGAATCTACAGTGTAGTTTGATTATTTAGGTCATTAGTAAAGCACGTGTACTATTGACGATACATACATTTTCTGGATGAAGTCAGTCTTTAAAAAATGACGGCTTCTCGATTCGTCTTAAAGAAAACAAGCTCTTAATATTCTGAATGTCGCATAGAGATCGGAATCCTATATAATCGCGATTATGTTGAATGTAAGTATCTCTGATACCAGTGACTTTCTTGACATATTTGAGTAACCTAGACCTATTTTTCAGGTCAGCGGTGGCCAGTGAGAAGATCATGAAGAAAGATAACACTTGGAATGTGTCCGTCAATACCGACAGACAAAACCTGGACGACGATATATCACAGTAAGTGCCGCCAAATTATTTTCATCGTAGTATTTCTTAAATAGAAAGAAGGGGTCTTCGCAAGACTGTAAAATCTGCTCAATACAGTAGGGAATATAAAGCACATACATGTACTTTAAATAAAGAAATACAGCAGGCGGAACGAGGACGCCAATACTGACAGACAAAACTTGGACAACATATTACAGTAAGTCCCGCTGAATTATTTTCGTCGTGGTCTTCCTTAAATAGAAAAAGAACTACAAAACAGTTTGTACACTAATACCCTGATATCCCAAAACCTGGAAGACTATATGTCACAATAAGACCATGGCTGTCCTCTTAAAATAGAAATAATAGATATTCTCAAAACTGTAATAAAGCGAATAATTCTTTAAATTCATGAAGAAAAGACTGTGCACTTCATTGCCCAAAACAGTACCAATACGAAATATTACAGTAAGTCACTGCTTTCTTCTTAGTAGTTTTCCTGACAATTTAACACATTACGAAAACTTGCCCATGCAATATACAAAGAATTTTTTCAATTCAAAAATTGAAAATTTTCATCAGAAAAATGTTGATATTTTTCTTATTTTTGCTCAAAACATAGATTGTGGGTACACGTTAGAACCGCCTCGTCGAGGCGGTTCTAACGAGTACCCACAATCTATGTTTTGGAGCAAAAATAAGAAAAATAGGTATACACCTGCATACCCCAGTTTTGCTATATAAAAGTGGGGTTCAAGGGGGTATACATTACACAGACATGTTTTCATGATGAGGGGTATTATCGTAATAGTTGTATTTAAGCAGCTAAGTCTTTAGAGTCAAGAGGAAACGTACCAAACGTACAAAGCACAACACCGACAGACAAAGTACCAGACAATCTTTTTCGTCACAGTAGTTTTCAAAAGGGGGTATTCTCAAAATTGTAAAGACCCTGCTTATTGGAGCTCAAGAAAAATATACGGGCTGCTTGTGCCTGTAGCCAAAGCTTATAAACTACTGACTGACCATATGATTAGTGGTTAACCGCTCAGAAAATCTCAGGTTGCCCCAAAAAATGTGGTTCAAGTATAACCATCCATACCTATAAGCCGTGTTGGCTTACTTGGGTGGACATATTTTAAGCACACTGTGGGTATCATGCCACCCTAATGTTAAGTCTCATAAAATGGAGGCAACCTCTCGACATGACCAAAGCTGTTGACTGGGACGTAAAGCATCAATTCAAACAAACGAATACAAAAATGTAAGTTAAGTTAAAAGTTTTTTTAAAAAAATCTTGACAGCTTTTACACTGTTTCCTTCAGCACCGACTGACAAACGGTAACTTTGTGTATATTTCTCCTTCGTGGTGTGCCTTAAAAACAAGAGATCTTCTCAAGAATCTAAATACAATAATCAATAATTTGTTTACACTCTTAAAATACGGCAACTGGAATGTGCCCATCAACTCCGAATAAATACCATTACCGCAGCTGGACCCAACATATTATTTTCGTTTCGGCTGTCTAAAAAAATCAAAATTATAAAGTAAATAATTTAAATAGTTCGTTAAAAATCCTGAATGCCCCTTATACATTGTGTTCCTTTAAGAGAAACGCTATACACACAGAATGGTAAATAAAATCAAATCAAGATATGCACATGAAAAAGGCAGCACAAAAAGTGTACCCATCAGTGTCGCCGACGACGACTTGAAGCAGTAATTGTATTTCTGAGAGGTATTTCTCAAAAAGAAACGAGGGACCTTCTCAAAATTGTAAGGAAACAAACATCAAAAGGCTAGAATGTGTCAATAAACACCACTAAAATAACTGGGAAGTATTACTCTTGCTTTGTTGATACAGATATATGTTGTTTGCCAGTCAGGCTGTACGCGGTAAGTACAAAAATGTACCCGATACATGAAAATATCTACAGCCAAATATTCGTTCTCATAGACAAAGGTCGTTCTGTGATGTATGTTTATATGAGGTGCAATCATAGTGGGCATGGAATGTTGGCTGAGCTAACATAACATTTAGATCCACGCCGTTGTAAAGGTTTATCCATCTGACAAATTGTTTATGAATTTCTTCAAAAGCTTCGATGGCATCTAAAATCATTGAGATAGTATGGTTTGATATTTTATAACGATAACGTTAAATTATTGTGGGTTCTTTGTGCAAGAATACAATTAACTACGTCATTTAATTCATCCTTAGTATATCAATCTTGGCATTGTTTTAAAGGGGCTTTTTAAATATGAAACAATAGCGGTTTAGTGCAGAATTCAGATTTTGTTATCTCTATCTAAAACTTTAAGATTTTAGACTTTACAACACATGCTTACGGAACTTAGAGCAACTCGTGCCAAATGATGTCGTAATGAATTGTACATGAATGCTGCGTAATCGCGATGGACTTGCGCATCATGACACTTTTGATTCGATGATACATTGTGAAGTTTCTCATTTTTATTAACAATCATCAGGAAAACATGTCCATGAAATGTATACCCCCTTAAACCCCACTTTTATAGAAAAAAATGGGGTTTGCAGGGGTATACCTATTTTTCTTATTTTTGCTGTAAAATATAGATTGTGGGTACTCGTTAGAACCGCCTCGTCGAGGCGGTTCTAACGTGTACCTACAGTCTATGTTTTGAGCAAAAATAAGAAAAATATCAAAAATTTTCAGCTGATTTTTTTTTCAATTTTTAAAGCTAAAAATATCTGTTTATTACATGGGCAAGTTTTTGTATGAAATGCAGACACGATTAAAATGAAGGAAAAACAGAAAGAAATAGTTTGTGATTGTTGTCATTGTAAAAATAGAAAGAAAGAATTAGGAAGGGATGATAAGAAACAAGAATGTTGTAAAGAGAAAAAGAAGGAATATTGTCATTGTCTTGAAGTTGTACAGCTTAATGTGCAAGGAAAACGGTATATATGTATAAAAGATCCAATGGTTTGGATTTTCAGTTTTTAAATGCGCATCGGACATGTTATAATAATTCCCAATGTCTAAATGCTTTTTTTCATGTCACGCGGACCCCCAATGTCTAAATGCATTTTTTCATAATGTCACGCGGGCCGCTCCTATTTATTAGTTCTTTTTGAGTCTGAGAACAATACATATTATCTGAATGCAGCATCGTGGCAGAGCAAGCATGCCTCACTCTGGTATCGTAACTGAGGGCACATATACAAGTGAATTATCATTTGGTGTTGAGAAAGGTATCTACCAAAATTATCACAATACATTCAGGATTTTACCAAACTTTAACGGTGTAGTAATAATTTTCGCTAAAAATGAGCTTTGCTGTATATCTTAATTTTATGTATCAAACCTAGAATATTTCTCATTTCAGTCTCAAAGTGAGTTATTCGCCTGGTAAGAAGGGCGGTAACTACGGCTTACCACTTGGCGCCAAACTCATCGTGCCAGATGGTGTTTTCAACAAGAAAGACAGTATCACGTGCCAAGTGGCGCCACCTACAGAGCGCTGGAAGTACACACCGGTGTTGCCACCTAACGAACATTTGACGAGCGAAATATTCTTGTTTTCATCAACACTTCAGCTTCTGAAAAAGCCAGTCGTA
Organism: Rugalucina vietnamica; assembly: GCA_964017185.1. NCBI lineage: Eukaryota > Metazoa > Mollusca > Bivalvia > Lucinida > Lucinidae > Rugalucina > Rugalucina vietnamica. The sequence goes on from OZ024880.1 coordinate 39,941,921, forward strand.
ATCCAGGTAAATAAGATGATGAAGCTTAAATGATTTATGTCTCAGAAAAACGAGCAAGGTTTAGTTAGTAGGTTATTCGGCGCCCAGGGATCTCCATCGTCGGGCAGCTTACTCAATCTGTGAGTCCTGTTTTTTTGATTCATCAGGATGTTTATCGTGATTTATTTGTTTGTTCTTGATGATTCATTGACTAGTTAGTGATTCAACACGAGGACCGAAGAACTACCTAAATGTTATGAACCACTGCAGAAGCTGAGGGTGAGGTTATGGCCGCCAGTAACTTTGTGTTACTGATCGTTCCAAGGCGATACTTCTGTGGTGGTTCTTTTTGTTTTATGTCTTGGTGTTTAAAATTTTTGTGCTGTTGGTGCCTTATGTATGTTTTCATAGTTTTAGTTAAGTTTAGGTAACTGAGTGGCCACCTATTGGGAAAATAGCTGCTCATTCGGCTTACGATATGTTTTCGTGGTATAGGTGCCTGATTGTTGGTTTGGTTTTTTCCCACCTCGGTTTTTGGAGTGGGAATCTTTATCTGATTGCGCTTTTTCCTGATCTTTGCCTACTTGTACCTTTCCATAAGAATTTGCATACATGTACTTCAGTAATGTTTAATGTTTGTTCATTAACCTTTGTAAATAAAATGTTATAACCAAGCCTTACACGTGTCGCAAATATAATGTGTTTACCTTTTGTTCAATAACCTTTGTAATGTAAATAAAATATTATAACCGAGCCTTACACGTGTCGCAAATATAATGTATTTATCTTTTGTTCATTATCCTTTGTAAATAAAATATTATAACCAAGCCTTACACGTGTCGCAAATATAATGCATTTACCTTTTGTTCATTAACCTTTGTAAATAAAATATTATAACTAAGCCTTACACGTGTAGCAAATATAATGTATTTACCTTTTGTTCATTAACTTTTGTGAATAAAATATTATAACAAAGCCTTACACGTGTCGAAAATATCATGTATTTACCTTTTGTTCATTAACCTTTGTAAATAAAATATTATAACCAAGCCTTACACGTGTCGAAAATATATTGTATTTACCTTTTGTTTATTAACCTTTGTAAATAAAATATTATAACTAAGCCTTACATATTTGTTAGAAGTCTGTAAAGATGCCAATGGAGGTGAATAGACCGTTAGCTAGGCCTGAGTCTAAAACACAAAACAGACAAAATATAAATATAAAGTGTGATACCTTCACTTTTACTTTCCAGATCCCCTACTATCAGATAGATTCTGAGCATTGTGAAGTTAATGTGAAAGGAAAATGGAAGGACGAAAATGAATGGGTGGATATTGGGTTTCTGAGAAAAGTAAGTGCTTCAAAAGAGACACATTTTCATTTAAGATCACATCAGACGAGTGAATAATTGACAGTTTATTTGTTTTAAAGAAGAAAACACTATAGTAGCAAGTTTTAAACACAACGTCAATGATGTTATAGATTAACTGCGACTCTTCCGGTTATTTCACGAGCAACTTAGGTCATATGATTCAAATTTAAAATCAAGTTACAAGTAAAAATTTGTCTACATGTTGTAATCACTCACTGGCGTTCGACTGTCACCACTAAGAGTGCGTGAACAGCCATAAGTCATGTCAAGTTTGAAAAGATTCACCACTCATTTCATATCATATGCCAGTAAAATATATGGTTTAATATTTCATAATTGAATTCAATAGTCCGAACTTGACGTTCCGAGTGATAAGTCTATTGTAGACTAAAATATAGCCTTGAATTTTTTACCACTTGGTGGCATTTAGACAAAATGTTGGAATTTGACCATGAATGCAAGATTTACTCTGGTCCACATTTGTAAAAGAAATCTGTATTCGCAATTATTTTATAATTCAGTGGGCCGATTAACCTTGAAATACTCAAACGATCCAAGTACATCAATTTCAGTCGCGCTGAATCTAAAAAAAGTCTTGACTGACTCTTCTAAACATAGACATACGTGATTTGATTTAACTCTTTATTGGGAGAATTCTCCTTAAAGGGAAAGGCAAAGTTGAAATACAATGCATCTTAAATGAAAGACCTCACTTTCCTTAACAATATGGTACATGTTTAATCAAAATCGGATGCAAATTAAGAAAATTATGTTGGTTTGTATATTCATCAATATTTGTTTAAGGACATTCATATTGGATATTCATGAGGCGTTATGACGTCATAAAGCCCTAATTAAATATGCATAACAATATTAATGAAACACTTTTCACATTTTTCTGTTAATGTATTGATTTACATTCACTTCTAGCCATAGTTCACCATATTAATTTTGAAATATGAATTTTATTCAGAGTTTAAGATTTTACAGTTTTCTAATTTTAAAATATTAAAAGTGGCAGCCAAAAGTCACTTCGTTCCAAAAATCCAAATGTCAATATCTCACTTATTCCTTGACCGATTTTAACAAAATGTGCGCCAAAATGTTTGCGTTGACAAGTTCTTTAGTTTAAGAGTATTGCGTTCTCCTTTGAGTTTGGACGGGTTACAGGTAGGTTCGAACAGGAACCATGTGACGCCGCTGCGGAAGAGCATACATGTACATGTTCGTTCCTATGATGTATGCCGACTATTGTTTCGCGAATTAACAAACTAGGGGATATCTCGAAACTTTTACGGATGATTCAAAATCGAACATGCCGCCAATTAACAATCCTCCCAAGACCTTAATTAAGGAGACAAAAGTTTGACTATTTTACCATTAGTAAAAATCAGTAACCGAGATTGCAAAAATATACAGGTGGTGGGTGTGTAAAATAAAATGTCATACAAACCCGAATAGTATGTTTTCAGTTTGTTTTAAATGTGTGCTTTGGAGTGCTGAAATTCACCACACTTACTAAGGTCTTCCTTAACTTTAAGGGAGCATTGTAATTCTGAACCCTGTTTGACATACTGTTTATTTGCATCGCTTTATGGCGTTGTTGGTTTTAGTTATTGACATGCATTCAGTTCTTTCGGACGACTTGTGGATTTTTAATATACCAATATTTTTCTACTCATTTAGTTCAATATACTATCCAATTTCTCTCACGGTGTAATTTATTTTTGTTCAACAATAGACATGAAATCAAATTAGTGTCTAGGGGGCCATTTCGACACAAGTTAATACGAACATTCTTAAATCGAATTTGGTTTAGATTACTTTACAATAAACTGATTCAAAATACTTCAATCAATTGTTTAATTTCAAAACAATGAATAATTGTGTACGTAATATGTGTGGGTCCAAACTGGTTTTTACATCACTTAGATTAAGTCAGGCCGACAAGTGCAGTTGACTGTGAGTCTGTCTGCGATAACACAGGGTACTAGCATACTCTGAGCGTGAATTTGAATTTGTATACATGACATATATCGCCTTCAGCATCAAAGTTCCTAATGTTCAAATAATATCAGTAAGGCAGATAAAAGATGATAGGTTAAAATAGCTGAGAAGAAGTTAAAATCAGGTTATAACAACTATTTCTGGGTCTACTGCCTGGAACGTAGCAGCTTATTGACTGCGACCTTGTCTGGTAAGCTTGCAACATCTACAGGATGGGAATTCCATTGGACAATGGCCAGTAGAAAGAAGGAGTATTTGTTGTAGTTTGAACTTTGCGAAATGTCACTGAATGGCAATGTCTAGAAATTCTGCTGGGAGGATGCATATACTGATGAAGTCGATATTACTATATGTTTATCATACCTAGTGTAAAGGCGGTCCTGTAAGTGTATCACTGAAGAGATGATTGTTACACGGTCCTCGTATATGACGATACACATTTATAATAACTGACGGCTAAAGAGAGAATCACCTCGATGTTTGGCTGATCTTCTACAACCCTACTGACGGCCGTCAAATTTCTTTTCGCGAAAACAAAAGCAACCCAAAACATGTATTTGAAAAACGACAACACAATGCAAACTTATTTTTGAGGTCATTATAAGATATTTGAGCCGCCTGATGAGAATAACAACAACAACAATCTGCACTATGCGAAACCAAAGGTGCAGATCAGCTTCGCAGTAACTGCGAAGCTTATCAGCGCCCTTGTTTTCGCTACTCGGATAGTGCAATTCCACTACTGTATAAATCCAAACTTTCTAGCCTCTAGCCATCTTCTGTGCTTGTACAGCTCGGTTTGTGTCGGACCTGTTCGGAAACCACATAGTTGGGTTTCTCACGAGGCGACTCAATATAACTAAGGCAGGATCCTGTACTTTCAGGATGAAACTAAAGCACCTTGCGTCGAGTTGGAGATTGATCGACTGGGGGTGTTTGCAGTGACTTTTATGCCAAAGCGTGAGCTCTTCGACGTTACAGTACAAGGGTGCCTGTACAACTCACGGCTTAGTAAATACATCAGCATCAGATTCGCCAAGAAGGCTACAGACAGGAATTTTCAGTGCTCTATACAGGTATAGATTACGTTGTAACAGGGTTGATTTTTAAAAGTTGTTTTCCGTTCAAGTTTAGTCTTGTAAAAGACAGCGTAGCCGTATGTTGTTTCATGAATATGATTAGCTCTAAGTATTTAGAACATATGGAAAGTAATGAACATATACATTACTGTACACATGTAAATGGATTTAGCTATCTCATGGGCGGATCCAGAGGAGGGGGGGGCGGGGGTCGGAATCCGGACCCCCCTGGAATTGCCAGATTATTAATTGTGGCCATGTTGAAATTTTCCGTCAGACCCCTTCTAGGAATTTGGACCCACCCTGAGAAAATTTTCTGGATCCGCGCATGTATCTTATAATTAATGTTCAGTGAAATACCGTGTGCTTGATCATTCGTATTCAGTATTTCTGCGGTAATTTCAAATTCATTTGTCACCATTTTGTCTGTCCTAATCAGATCTATGTCTTAGCGTCATTTCGATAAATCAAGAGAAGCTTTCGTGAAACCCTGTGGCTCAAACAAATACTTCATTTCACGAAAACACACCAATGCACTACACAGAGATTTTTTCAGCTGAAGAAATTGAAAATTTCATTAAAAATAAAATCGACAAATAAATCGAGCTTTCAATATTTTTACTCACAGCATTGATTGTGTTTACGCATTAGAAACGATCAAAATTCTCACCTTCACATCCTATTATTTTTAATACATAAATTTGGGGTTCAAAGGGGTATACTTTTCATGGACACGTTTTCCTGACGGATAAACGTATTTATCTCATATTCTTTACAGATCAACCCTATAACAGAAGACAAAATTCAGTTAGCAAAACAGAACTTTCCACACGAAACGAACGAGTTTCTCACTGCCTCGGAGTTTATCGACATACAACCCAGCATTCCCGTCAGCTTCCGTCGGCCTGTATCAGTCAAACTTCCGCTTCCTGCGGGTTTGGATGTTGAAGACGAGTCAAAAGTATGTAAAGTATGCAAGCTCGTCTCAAGATCAGCTTGAAGTCTTGTCCCAATACTTTTTAATTAGATACGGTATGAAGAAATTATTATTTGAACTACAATTAAACTATGTATGAAGTTTGAATTCATACACATAGTTTTAGGATAAACGCTGCTGACATGCGCATATTTGATCCCGTTTAGGTACGTGTCTTTGATTTAGACTTCCATTGTATAATTTTTGAAGTTGTCATATATTTGACTGTCGTCGCCGGCTTACTAAAGGGTCATTGATGAGGGTTCATTACCCGAAATTGCGCGATATGACGAATAAAATCTCCCTTTGCTTTCAAATGATGTAACTTATTTGGTAAAAACACAATGGACGCACGTTCCAACATGACCGTAGCTGTTGACTGGGACGTAAAGCACTCATTGAAACAAACAAATAAATTTTTCGTCTCACGATTATTTTCATTACCATGGCTTCCAGCAATCCAAAATGAGCCCCCGTATGGGAAAACCAACACTCTGCATGATGCGAAAACAAAGACGCAGATCAGCTTCGCAGTAACTGCGAAGCTGATCAGCGCATTTGTTTTCGCTACTCAGATAGTACAATTCCTCTACTTTCTAAATCCAAGTTTTCTAGCTTCAAGCCTTATTCTGTGACTGTACAGGCTGGTTTGTGTCGGACCTAGTCGGAACATCAAATTGTTTGTTTTCTCATGCGCAGGCTCAAATGTCCGTCATCTGATTATCTTTTGTATGGTTATATCGGACAGAAACAGTCGAGTTCGGGAATCTTGAAGAAATGTTGATCAAGACTGCACACAAAAAAGTTCTCTAATATTTTTCAGACCAATGATATTGCGGTACTACAGAAAACGAGCAAAGGCTGGGCGATGGTTGAGTCGAGTTACAAATTTACAAAGACCACCGTTACTTTCGATACCAAAGAACTGTCAAAGTAAGAATATAGTAATAGATGACATTTATAAGAATTTAATTATATATAATTTGTTTCGAAGCCCAGCTAAGTTGAGCTTAGTCAAATGTCTTTAACCAAGATTCCGTTTGAATAGCGACAATTTTGTCATCAATACCTTTACCATGAGCACCAGTTTCTGGTCTTTGCTTACATTTACATTTTCAAGCTTTTTGAAAAGCATTTACAGAAGCGAATCCAGAACTTGTAAACGATCACAGAATTTGCTTCTCATTTCAGCTTCTGTGTGGCCTTATCAAAACCCGAAAGGAAAACAGTATTATATCGAACGATGCCAATTCTAGAGGAGAGGGTCAGCAAGGAAAAGGGGGAAGTACTTGTTTTTATCAACTTACAAGAGAAATTCTGGGTTGTCATTCTTGAATGCTTTCCGTTGTCTCGAAAGGAGGAGCGAATCGCCGAGCGGAAGAACAAAGGTTTTAACTACGTCGAAAGAAGTCCGCCGTCGAAGGAAGACAATGACGTCAAAAATCCAATGTTTAATCGTCGGAGACCTCCGCCGATTCGAGGGAAACAACAGGAAACGGCGGCGTTTGAAATTAACGACGGTATGAAATGGGGAATTGAAATCGCCGACGATATTAAGTGCAGTTTCGACAGTGATTATATGGACAACAAAGAACTGCAATATTTCAAGTTTTTACCCGAAAGCTATCGCCGTTTTGTTATAGAACCGAAAAACAATGACGAAAAAGACTTGATTGGGAATGTGACATTCGTACCACTGAACATAAATGATCCTTTAGCGAAAATGGCGTCCACGTTAAGATTTAAAGTTGACATTAATGAAGAGGCGGTCAAAGCTTACTTCAGACCAGAATATGTGCCAGAAGAACCAGTCATAGAGAAACAAAAGCCTAAAATAGAATTCGACCTGTCCATCAAGGAAGAAAAGAAAGAGGAAGCACCGTTTGTTCCGAAGTTCAAACCCTTGCCATCACAGGTCATGGAGAGGCTTATGAGGACAAGCAGAAAACCTATAGTTTGTAAGTTACCGCATGGGCAACGGCGATATTATTTACTTCGGATAATTTACATAGCTGAAACAAACTTTTGTAGAACTTGGAAACTCGAGTCCCCTCGGTCAGGATGTTAGAACAATTAATCTCTTTTTGGCACTTAAACGTTTAGGGTGAGGTTTGGGTGAGGTACCTGTAAAACTAGTTTAAGCCGGCCAGTAATTTTGTATCACTGATCGTTTCAAGGCGATACTTCTGTGGTGGTTCTTATTCTTTTATGTCTTGGTGTTGAATTTTTGTGCTGTTAGCACCTTATATTAAAATTGGGTAACTGAGTGGCCACCTATTAGGAACATAGCTGCTTACTCGGCTTACGATATGTCTTCTTCGTGTGGGTACCTGCAGGGGTTGGTAACTCAAAGTTGTCTTAAGCGTAAGATCACCTTACGACCAACTTAAGTATCTCTTAAGGAGTATGGTGAATAACTTAAAAGAACTTTAAGTTACGGTGAGAACTTAATAGCATCGTAACTTTACGGTCAACTCAAGCCCACCTTAGCGTAGTCTTATCTTACGCAAAGTGGTACCGTTTATTTAAAAAGTTGCGATAACTTTGCGTAACTGGAATAGCAAGGGCGTACATTTTAAGGTGGTCATTTTAAGACAATCGTAAGTATGTCTTAAGTAGAGGAACTTACGATGCCTTCGAGTAACTAATCCTTGATTGTTAGTTTAGTTTTTCCCCACCTCGGTTTTTGGAGTGGGAATTTCTTTCTGATTGTTCCATTTCCTGATCACTGTCTATATATATGAACAATTATTCTCATATTGCTGTCTTAAAGTATTTTGATGCATGCCCAAACCTTTGGACATAAAAGAGCATACTTTTCCCTAATCCATAGTGGGCATTTCTTTCTGATTGCACCATTTCCTGATTATTGCCTACTTTTACCTTTCTCTGTATACATGAATAATTATTCTTACATTGCTGTTCTAAAATAGTTTGATGAATGCCCCAAACCTTTGGACATAAAATCACTTACTTTTCGTTAATCCATATATTACAGTAAACAAAACTTGCTCCAAATGAATCTATACTATATGCATGCTCAATATGTTTCATTTTACTTGCAGTGGAGAGAGAATCCAGAGTGTTGTCTGGGAAAAGTTTAATGACGTTATCACGGCTGGTGCCAGAGGGCCTGACGTTAGCCGTACACCTGGACCTTCCAGATAGTACTATTACCGGCTTGGGATTTGATGCAATATCTAATGGACTTGGAATGGTCGACGTGACCTATAAAATTCTGCTGTATTGGAAAAGAATTCAGAAAGACAAAAAAGACGGTGCCGTTAATGCGCTGTCTGTGGCGTTACGTGAAATGGGACGTGGTGATATTGCGTCAGTATTGACTGAAAAACACCAAGAAAACAAAGATCTTACTGCTGAATGTTTTAATCATTCTTGATTAATATAAATAATAGAGCACAAGTACATGTATAAAAACCCGAAGTAAATGTCGTGGGAAACACCATGAAAGCTATCAAATGTACTTACACTGTCTGCATTTAACCTCTGTTCGAAATCAATAATTACTTAAAAAGCGTTTTTGTTTTACCAAATACATGTATGATGAAGAAAACTGTGCGTATAGTGAAACTTAAGAAGCTTAAAATTACTGTCTTTTGGTATAAACGTTACTTTTCTTGAAGTCATTTGCTAAGACCAATTATTTGTTATGACAGAACCTGCTCACAAAATGATAGCTTTCACGGGGTAAATGAAATTTTCCGAAAGTTTGAAGGAGTATCGTTAAAGTCATACTATTCAGAGTAGATTAAGTGCGCAAGAAACATTAGCAGACATAACACTTTTGAATTATAAATAGCACTGGCTATTTTGCTCTATTTACAAGAAAGGGAGATCAAAGAGAGTGGCGTTATTGCATGCATACACATGTATTTGTTATTTAAGCAGAATTGTCTACGCCATTTTATCTAAGCAGACTGTAAGGTCATTCTATCTATGCAGTGTGAGTTGTACACGTTTAGAAGAAGGGACAAATCTTGTTATCCGTCCATTAAGTAATCTGCTAATTGTGATATTTATTCTGTGATATATAATTACTGATGTGTGTGTGTGTGTGTGACAGAGAGAGAGAGAGAGAGAGAGAGAGAGAGAGAGAATGTCGTGGGGTTCACAGCCACTCGAGATCCTTTCACCAAGTTTATTCAGAGGCTGGGTAAACCCACGAGTGAAACATCTTTAACATTATTTTATGAATCTGAGTAAAATTAATAACTGGCCTATTGTTGAAAATATCATGCACCAATTAAGGAAAATAAAAGTCAGAACCTTTTCGTTGTCTTGGTTTTCCGACCACATACATCATTGTAAGAGCCGCGACGCAAGAAAACCGGTCTTTGGGTTTCTAACCAGGTCTGACACAAACAGGCCTGTGCAGTCACAGTTATAGCACAGCTGATCTGCGCCTTTGTTTTTGCATAGGCAAAACCGGTTTTGTCATGACGCGGCTCATATCTCTATTACCTGCATAACCGATAATTTATACTGGAAAAATGGCAGTTAACGTTTTGTTATTGTATGAAGACTGTTTGCATTTGTGTTCAAAACACGAATAAGACACTAGTAAAAACACTGTTTAGAATAATAAAATCTTGATTTTTATTGTTTTTCACCAGAAAAAAATGTCACCACATCCACCGAATTCTGCCCGTTTAGTGTTTTGAGACGCACTAAGCTTTTCAATTGGAGCAATTGCTAATTAGCTAAACTGAGCCATTGTTCGCTGTGGTCCGGTGTTGTTTGTTCTATCCGTCGGCGTGATAATACCACTGTGGATGGACACCTATTGAGTTCTGATCCAGCGACACCTATTTTTATGCCCCCAACTTTGAAAAAGTTGGAAGGGCATATTGCTTTCGGCTTGTGTGTGTGTGTGTGTGTGTGTGTGTGTGTGTGTTAACTTTTGAACGGTGAATGCTAGGGTTTTGAAATTTCTTATGCACATTCCTCATGAAAAATAGTTGACCCATATTTTTTTCATGTTCGAGTTATTCCCCTTTTCTGAGTTATGTCCCTTTGAAAACAAAATTTGAAAATCTTGTGTGCAAGATATCTCAAAAAGTATTTGAGCTAGAGCCTTGATATTTGGTATGCTGGTTTGGGCTGCGGAGTAGATCACCTGATTAACTTTTGAAAACTTTACCCCAAATTTTGACAAAATTACGGAATTTTGAAATTTTGATTGATTTTTCCACTTTTCGATGAAATTTGCAACTGTTATACGGTGAATGCTAGGGTATTGAAATTTCATTTACAGATTTCTCATGTGAAAATAGTTGACCCGTAATTTGTTTCTTGTCTGAGTCATGTCCCCTTTTTGAGTTATGTCCCTTTGAAAACAAAATTTGAAAATCTTGTGCGCAAGATATCTCAAAAAGTGTTTTAGCTAGAGCCTTCACAATTGGTATACCGATTGGGGTGGAGAAATAGACCACCTGATTAACTTTTGAGGACTTTCCGTCAAATTTTGACAGAATTACCGAATTGTGAAATTTTAAATCCATTTTTAAGTGTGCATCTGTAATCACTGTTAGTCCTCAAGTTTGCTATTTGTGCCCAGGTCTACATGATTTTCATTGAAAAATAATGAAATAAATGAATCATATAAACTGTGCCAGGTTAGAGGCAAGCACACAGTTGGGGGCATAGTGTTTTACAAACACTTATTTCTAGTTTTCAACTGTTTTACTGCGTTTTTACGTAACGGCCTTTGTTGAGTGTTCGTTGTTTAACCACTGTGCATGAAGGTTATGCAATACATGGGACATATCCGTTACATTTGGAAAACATGTCCATGCAATATACAGAGAGTTTAAAGTTGTAAAAATTGAAAATAAATTCTGTAGAAACATTTTGGTATTTTTCTTATTTTTGCTCAAAACATTTATTGTGGGTACACGGTTCTAACGAGTACCCAAAATCTATGTTTTGGACCAAAAATAAGAAAACAATATATAGGTATACCCATACAAACCCCTGTTTTGTTGATATTAAAGAGGGATATAAGGGGGTATAATATAAGGGGGTATACATTTCACGGACATGTTTACATAGTTGCAATTTAGTTATTTTCTGTAACACTGAGTTTCACATCTTCCGGCATGTAAGTTTAGTTACTTTCTGGGACACAAAGAAGAGCCGATTTCACCAAGACTATCCCATTACGTTTTCTATTTACTGGAGAATATGGGCAATATTTACTGCAGCGAAATGATTCCATCCATTTATCCGCCAATTCTGAAGAAGGTGCTTCAAACAACAGCCCGGAATCAGAGTCTGAAATTTTAATCTCAAATTTGCATTATACGGCACGGATTCAACAATACACTTTCAATAGTCAAAAAATCCATACTGAAATCCCAGATTATCGCTTTTATATAGGATGGCGTAATGTTTGGGGCAATCTTTAAATACTTTAATATATACCGGGGTTCGGCGTTTCGCGTTCTTTTCCTTCACGATGAGCGTAATATTTCCACTGTAGTATTGGGCGCCTTTCGACACTGGCTTAAACGCCGTTACCTCTCCATTGAAACAGTTAACATTAACACTTCCTAAGACCATATAATACACTTGGTATTATAATTCCAGATATATCATGGCATCGTCAACCATTTTATAATTCATGTGCGAATCGTAAATGTTTTATTACCACTCTTATCGCTCGTTTGATATAACGTACGATTCTGACGTCACACTTTAAACGACAGTACCCCTGTGACGCAAGACAACATGAGTCCTCCACTTTAAAGAGAAGAGAGGCTTGCCAACTTGTATGGCCTTTCCGGGAATACCGTCATACCGTCAAACTTCAACGACAATACCCCTGTGATACACAACATGGCATTGTACTTGTATCATTTACGTTAATGTGCAGAGAGGCTTTTCAGCTTGGCATTTCCGGGAATATCGTCATAAGACAGAACACAACTACGTCAAATGCAAACAAAATTGTAATTATCGGCATCATTGCTTACGTATAAAAAATAATGCTTTCGTACAAGAAAACCTTCACATACAGACTTTTTCGTGATGAGTTTTGAAAGTCAGGAAGCAAACAATGTTTATTTGTGCAGAACGTTACAGAACACAACTACGTCAAATGCAAACAAAATTGTAATTATCGGCATCATTGCTTACGTATAAAAAATAATGCTTTCGTACAGTACCCTCCCTGAAATATTGTTACATTTTAAATCCCTTAGCCGACTTCTTACTTCAGACCAGAATATGTGCCAGAAGAGCCAGTCATAGAGAAACAAAACCTAACATAGAATTCGACCTGTCCATCAAGGAAGAAAAGAAAGAGGAAGCACCGTTTGTTCCGAAGTTCAAACCCTTGCCGTCACAAGTCATGGAGAGGCTTATGAGGACGAGCAGAAAACCTATAGTTTGTAAGTTACCACATGGGCAACGGCGATATTATTTACTTCGGATAATTTACATAGCTGAAACAAACTTTTGTAGAACTTGGAAACTCGAGTCCCCTCGGTCAGGATGTTAGAACAATTAATCTCTTTTTTGCACTAAAAACGTTTGGGGTGAGGTACCTGTAAAACTAGTTTAAGCCCGCCAGTAATTTTGTACCACTGATCGTTTCAAGGCGATACTTCTGAGGTGGTTCTTATTGTTTTATGTCTTGATGTTGAATTTTTGTGTTGTTAGCACCTTATTTTAAGTTTGGGTAACTCAGTGGCCACGCATGGGCAATGTCGATATTATTTACTTGGATAGGTAACATAGCTGAAACAAACTTGAGAGAGAGAGAGAGAGAGAGAGAGAGAGAGAGAGAGAGAGTATGTCGTGGGGTTCACAGCCACTCGAGATACTTTCACTCAGTTTATCCAGAAGGGTCACACCCTAGAGTGAAACTCCCGTATAAAATTATCTATTGCATTATTTTAGGAACCTGAGTTAATTGAATAACTGGCCTAGTTTTGAAAATATCATGCAACAAGAGAAGTAAAAGTCAGAACCTTTTCATAGCTGAAACAAACATTATCTCCCTTTGAATGTTTTTATTGCTTCCAAAGGATCAAAAAAGGTACAAGTAGGCAAAGATCAGGAAAAGGCGCAATCAGAAAGAGATTCCCACTCCAAAAACCGAGGTGGGAAAAAACCAAACTAACAATCAGGCACTTATACCATGAAACATATCGTAAGCCGAATGAGCAGCTATTTTCCCAATAGGTGCCCACTCAGTTACCTTAACTTAATTAAAAATATGAAAACATACATAAGGCGCCAACAGCACAACAAAAATTTAAACACCAAGATATAAAACAAAAAGAACCACCACAGAAGTATCGCCTTGGAACGATCAGTAACACAAAGTTACTGGCGGGCTTAGACCGGTTACAGACTTCAACGCTCGAAATAAATCTTTAACGACCAAACTTCTCCAACAGGGCTATCGGTATCATAAACTTCGAAAAACCTTTTCTAAATTTTATCGTAGACACTATGAATTGATTTCCAAATATAATGTTGGGTTAAAGACGCTTTTAAGTGAGGGTCTTTCGGAACCAGAATTTTATGGTGACTTGGTTTACAAATTTAAGAAACTTATAGGAAGTAATGATTTTTCTTTTCAGTTTAGAAAAATCATAACACGTTACAGACGTATAGGTTATAGCTTGAATGTTATGCGACAGTCTGCATGCTTAGTTTTTAACCCAATCACGGTTGATAACTATGCTGCCATCTTTAATTGCATGCCGGTGGGTCGGGCGTCAGACTCTATGATGGCCCTGACTTAAAGCTATTCATTTTAGTTGGTTGGGGCCGGAGCTTCTTGTCTGTTGCTTGGCCCACCGGGGTCCAACTGATGTTTTTCTTTAGCTCCGGAGTTAGTAAGTTATTTGGCGCCCAGGGATCTCCATCGTCGGGCAGCTTAATGAATCTGTGAGTCCTGGTTTTTGATTCATCAGGATGTTTATCATGATTTATTTGTTTGTTCTTGATGATTCATTTACTAGTTAGAGATTCACCACGAGGACCGAAGAGCTAACTAAATGTTATGAACCACTGCAGAAGCTGAGGGTGAGGTTACGGCCGTGTTAAATCGATTTAAACCCGCCAGTAACTTTGTGTTACTGATCGTTCCAAGTCGATACTTCTGTGGTGGTTCTTTTTGTTTTATGTCTTGGTGTTTAAAATGTTTTTGTACTGTTGGCGCCTTATGTATGTTTACATATTTTTTAGTTAAGTTAAGGTAACTGAGTGGCCACCTATTGGGAAAATAGCTGCTCATTCGGCTTACGAAATGTTTTCATGGTATAAGTACCTGATTGTTAGTTTGGTTTTTTCCCACCTTGGTTTTTGGAGTGGGATTCTTTTTCTGATTGCGCCTTTTCCTGATCTTTGCCTACTTGTACTTGTTTACAGGATCCTAACCTCACCCTCAGCTTCTGCAGTGGTTCATAACATTTAGTAAGTTCTTCGGTCCTCGTGGTGAATCTCTAACTAGTCAAAGAATCATCAAGAACAAACAAGTAAATCATGATAAACATCCTGATGAATCAAAAACAAGGACTCACAGATTGAGTAAGCTGCCCGACGATGGAGATCCCTGGGCGCCGAATAACCTACTAACTCCGGAGCAAAAGAAAAACACCAGTTGGACCCCGGTGGGCCAAGCAACAGACAAGAAGCTCCGGCCCCAACCAACTAAAATGAATAGCTTTAAGTCGGGGCCATCATACCTTTATATTTTATTTTCTAGAACTTGGAAACTCGTGTCCCCTTTTGTCAGGGTGTTAAAACAATTAATCTCATTTTTGGCACTGAAAACACTTAGGGTGAGGTTAGGGTGAGATAACTGTAAAACTAGTTTAAACCCGCCAATAGTTTTATATTACTAATCGTTTCAAGACGATGCTTCTGTGGTGGTTCTTATTGTTTAATGTCTTGGTGTTGATTTTTTTTGTGCCGTTAGCACCTTATGTACGTTTTCATATTTTTGTTAAGTTTGGGT
Source organism: Rugalucina vietnamica (assembly GCA_964017185.1). NCBI lineage: Eukaryota > Metazoa > Mollusca > Bivalvia > Lucinida > Lucinidae > Rugalucina > Rugalucina vietnamica. The sequence continues at coordinate 39,957,331 of OZ024880.1, forward strand.
AACTGAGTGGTCACCTTCTGAAAAAAATAGCTGCTCACTCGGCTTACAATTTGTTTTCTTGATGTGGGTACCTGCATAGGTTGGTAACTCAAAGCTGCCTTAAGCGTAAGATCACCTTACGACTAACTTAAGTATCGCATAGAGATTATGGTGAATAACTGAAAAAACCTTTAGAAACGGTGACAACTTAATAGACATTTTTCACTTTTGAACGCAAAGTTTGCTGGCGCTTGCGGTTACGACTTTGTGTGTGATGGGCGACGACTCGTGAGGGCATATTTGAGACGAAGGCGAGGGGCGATATGAAGAATTACTTAGTCAAAACTACAGACAGCCCACCGGAGGTGTATTAAATGAGACACGCAAAAAACGAATTGTTCAGGACGCCTAGCTGAATAGTTCAGTAGGTAGAGTGTAAGACATTGAATCGAAAGGTCCTGGGTTCGAGTCCAGGTAGGACAAAAATTATTTTTCCTTTTGTTTGTTTCTTCCTTTTTTCGCACCTGTGACAATAAAGCTTAGAAAATTAAAAAGAAATGAAAAAAGGAAAAAAGAAAATATTTTATCTATTGGCAAATGCAAGAATCACAAAATTCACTGCTGCATTTAATACTAAATCGTAAGTTTCTGGATTAAACTGTCTAGTGAGAAGGCATACCGCATGTATAGGTTTTTTTTATAGGTCTTGATTTTTCACCCATTGAAGCCGAGAACTCGATCGTCATTTTCGGCAGAAGAACGGATCAGCGACCGATCCTAACGTCAACATTTATTTCCTGACTGGCTGGTACAGATAATGTGGATAGGATAAGCTGACCCCTCTAATGACTAAAAAAAATTACGCAAGCGTCCCCCGTGGCCGAGCAGTTAAGAGCGCTGTTTCATAATCACTTAATCATCTCACCGTTGTGTCTGGTGTGAGTTCGAGACCCACAATGGCCACATGTGAGACAGGCCAAGTTCTGCTTGCGGGTGTGCCAGGCGGTTTTTTCTCGGGGTACTCCCGTTTTCGCCCCACCTACTGTTTGGTGCCATTCATATGAGCTGAAATAATCTTGAAAGGGACGTAAAACTGAATTTTAACAAATACACAAGACACCAAATCAAATAGTATAGTGTACATGTTCATATATATGTGTATAGATGTAAAACTACAGTTTCACGTGCTATCTCGTGAGCGAACAATGTTTATTTTTTCGATGTGTCGTTTTGAGTCCATTCGACAGTAGGAAGAGCGATGGGGGCAATACCCTACATGTAGCTACAATATGCCTAGCCACACAACTTTTTTTGTTTATTGTAGACTTTCAACAGTATTTCTGCCATATCGAGTGCGATGGTTACGATGTAGAAAATTAATTTGGCAAGACATAAGCTTTCGTTTTGATCCTCATTTATTCTGTGTGATAGTATGCGTGCTGTTTCACCTGGTTGAATTCAAATAAATAAATTAAAATCAAACTAACACAATTATATTATTTTCATGAGTTTCTAAAGTGTTTCCGTAGAGGACGCATAGTGTTTCAGTCGCCCCGTAAAGCGGGTCGCGCGTCACTTCGCCGCAGTTTACTTTTGATGTTCGTCATTTTCACATACACGTAGAAGCAATTTTGGACACTACATATTCTGTCAAAGTGCACAAATTATTAATTTGTTTCACAAATGGTGTATACTGTCTTCACATTGACACATGTGTTTTCTTAAGTTATTAGATTATTGCCTCGTGTATTGTCCTTTGTTTTTTATGCGTGTTGTTAAATTGCTTGTGATGTGTGGGACCGCCATGTCTCTCCCGCCTGTTGTCTATGTTAGGATGGGAAATTTAATTGTATAGATTCTTGGTCATTCTATTGTTACTTGATTACAGATAAGGGTCTGATTGTGCTCATTTCTGATCATAATGATGCGTTTTTTATACAAGTTTCGGCCCGTTCAATATTATTTTAGTTCATATGAGACGGTTAAATCAGTAACAGGGGGGAAAGGGGAGAACCCTGAGAAAACGAACTTGCACACCCACAAGCAGAGCTTGGTTTGTGTCACCCGTTATGTAAGACTGATCAATTGGGCAGCAAGGCTACGGCGAAGAGTTCATTGTCTTGGTGTTGGTAGTTGCCAAAGCGATATTGCTGCGCTGAAGGTTGTTTTAATCCATTTTATCACATGTTGTGTGATGTTGCATCAATCTTTGTTGTAAGGTCTTTGATTGTATCGCAAGCATATACGATGGTGCTGACACTGATAGACAATACCCGAATACACATATTCAAATACATGTACAGTATACCACGCAGACGTTTCACGTGTCCATTTACCGACCTTTTATATGTAAACAAACGAACCGCCATTCATGATTCTAATATATATATATACATGTAACAGGGGAACATTTTGTCCTAGGGCCCATCGACAAAACAAAGATCATATCAAGTCGGATCAGTTATCAAACCACATTGCTGCTTGGCAAGCCGAACGCAGTTGATGTTAAGGGCATGCGTTCTTTTGTCCTTTTTTAACATTTAAAAGTACGATTTCTATCATGATAAAGTTTATACTGAACCTATTAAGCAAGCCTCCATGGTGCAGTGGTTATTTCACGTGCCTTATAAACCAGAGATCGCAGGTTTGATCCGGGTCTGCTTGCATCTGTCTGATGAGACTATAAACTGAGGTCTCGTTTCCATATGACCTTTGCTGTTGGATTAACGCCCAAATTAACAAACCGATTCAATTTATTATTTATTTAAATTCAGATTGAGTAAGAAGCTTATGTGCTTATATGCTTGCCCGATTCCGGACGCAAAGATGGGCCCTAATGAGTAAGGTTAAGAATGATCAAATGTTGTAGATCTGTCGTCAGCATGTGTAATACATGTGCACTAAAACGGTACCCTGTATCATGAAGATATCATTACAAAACCTTAACAAGCAAAATACAGTGTGTTTTTTAAGTTGAAAAAAAAAATGAAAATTTTCAGTTCAACAGTTTTGATATTTTCTTATTTGTTCAAAACATAGATTGTGGACACATGATAGAACGAATACTCACAATCTATGTTTACAGAAGCATAGGCAACCTAAGTTGACCTTGTCCTATAATAGGTTAATGTCCTCCCTGGGTCATATATAGACTTTGTAGATGCTTCATGCCAAGTTTCAAAATCATAGGCCTACTGGTTCTGAAGAAGAACACTTTTAAAGGTTTTTCAATTCATAGCCATGGCGGCTATTTTGGTCAAGTTACCTTGACCATTAATACAAACTTTCGTTCCCCTTCCACGAAGTTTGGCTTTGATCGGTTATGCGGTTGCAGAGAAGATGTTTAAATATTATAGTCATATACATGTATATATCCCCCAGGCAGGAGCAGACAACCACCTGTTTTCATAAAAATAAATCTGTCCATTTGTATTATCATAGCAAGTTTACACCCATTTAATTACATTTAACTTATTTCCCCATTTAAATGCATGGGCGACCTACATGTAAGTTGATCTTACCGATCTTTGTAGTGCGTTTATAGTCTGATTTTTTTCAATGTGCAGGGCGGAGCCTGTCAATTTTTGATTGACAATGACAAAGTTGACCATTACATTTAAAAATAGGTAGTTCTCACTTGGACTGTTGCTTTGACCCACTTGTTCTTGTTGAACCAATCAGTGTCAAAATTTAACCTCATGCACTGAAAATGATGGGTAAACACATACTGTCACAGAAAAATATTCTGTACTACATGACTGTATTTATGTGTGACCATATTGGAAATTCCCTTAGTAAATGCCTGGTAAACATTCTTGTTGTATGACTCTCTATTTTTCCTTTCAAGTTTAAAACTTTAATTCTGATGCAAGAAAATATCAAATGATGCAAGCTTACTTTAAATTACTAATTAACTAATGAAGGCAGCAGAAAAAAGTGCAATAACTTCTTACTGGAAGTCACAGTACGGATCTGTAAAGTGTTGTTCTGTCATACTACACATTTGTTGAATTTGACTGACAGCTCAGTTAGCAGCGAATCTGTTGCAGCAGCAGCAGCAAAAAAAAAAAAGAAAGCAATAAACGGTCAAGTTAGCTGCAGCGAAACTTTTTATCACCTATTGTTTTCGTTTAAAATATATAGCTATTAGCGCAATAGCAAAAAAGATGAATTCCACAAACACACCTTTTCTATCTCTCCTATTACCTGAGTTACAGACAAAAGTTCCCTGTCATCATTAAAAGAGGAAAATTTTTGTTTTTGTATGACTGAGCGCATTAGAAAACAATGATGAATGTCCTAAACATGATTTTTCTATGCCACCTGTGACCCGAGTTCTGGGCAAAAGTTCCCTGTCACTAGCATTAAAAGTGGATTTTTTGTGGCCGATATTTCAGCTTCCTTATGACCTCACAAGGTGAGCTTATAGGATCAGGGTACTTTAGCCGGCGTCCATGCATCCGTTTTGTGTTCATCCGTTTACACTTTCAAATATGACTACATGTATCTCTAAGACCATGCCAAATGCGATCAAATTTTATCTGAAGCATCATTGAGTTGGGGGAATGATTGCAAATCAGTGTATAGTACTCCTCTTTATAAATACTGTCAATTGTGCCCATGGGGTCCATACAGACAAGGCTCCAGAGTATCATCGTCCACTGGTGACGAATCACTAAGGTGAGCTACGGGACAATTTGATCTCTTGTTTTCGTTTAAGTCTGTCTATGAGCGCTATAAGAAACGATGATGAATGTCATCACAAGCAAACGTTTTATATCCCACCTATTACCCAGTCTATGGACACTTTTACTGCTGTCCTTAAGCTATGTTATGGGTGGGATAGAAAAGTCTTGTTTGCGGCATAAGTGTTCGTTTCCTATAGCGCTCACAGCCAGACGAAACTGTAAACATTCGGCAACATTTTCCATAACGTTGGTAATATGTGGTCTAGAAAAGTTCTGTTGCAGCATTCATCATCATTTTCTACAAAGCGATCACAGCCAGACGAAAAAAAAAATAATAATAATAAACGGCGACAAACATTCCCACTTACATGGAACTTTTTTGTTGAACATTGGTCGTAGGTGACGTCGAAAAGACGTGATTGTGGCATTATTTGTCATTTTCTTATGCGCTATCATCTTGATTAAAAGATTAAAGCCAAAACAATCTGCGACAAAAATGTTCGCTGCAAGCGAAATTGCTGCTTACTTGACCGTTTTTCGCTGTAGCAAAATAGCTGCTAACTTGACGACCAATTTCGCTGCAGCGAAATTTTGCCGCTAACTTAACTGTATTTTGCTGCAGCAAATTTAATTCTAACGCTAATTGCCGTTAACTTGACTGCGTTTGCTGTAACAAAATTACTGCTACATGTAACATGACCGATTTTGCTTCAGTAAAATTGCTGCTAACTTGGCTGTTTTTGATTCAGCAAATTTGCTGCTAATTTGGCCGAGCTGACCTTGTTGGAAAAATAAGTAAAATCAGCTGGTTCTCCGAATCGCTTTATTTTTTTCGAATGGTACTTTATTGACCTACTGCGGTCATGTACCATCAGTAAAGCAAAGAGTTGTTGACAAAAATAGAGGTATTGGCTAACTTGATAGAAATATTTGAGTGTGGCTGTATGGTTATATTTTAGAAACAAAATGTCTATGTTTTTGTGTGTCTACCATACACTTCACCTTTTTTGAAATCATTCAGGTGAAACACAGGTATAGCACAAAGACAACAAGCATAGTCACCTTTACCTCAATTATACATTGTCAGCTCTGGGACCCTTTCTCAACAATGAAATCATCCAAGGCTGGGCTTAGCTAAGCCCTGCCCTGCACATTGAAAAAAATCCAAGTATAATATTGTTTGATGCTTCATGCCAAGTTACAAAATCATAGGCCTTCTGGTTCTGGAGAAGAAAAATTTTAACGATTTTTGCTATTTATAGCCAAGGCGGCCATCTTGGTCATGTCACCTGGTCCATTTATGCAAATTTCGTTTCCCCTTCCTAAGAATGCTCCGCAAACAGTTTTAACTTTGATTGGCCAAGCTGTTTCAGAGAAGAAGATCATGGAAATTGTTGACAGGGGCATGGCCATCCTATAAGCTCACCTTTTGAGCCGAAGGGCTCATGTGAGCTAAAACTAGGTATACCCCTGCATACTCAAGTTTTGCTTTATAAAAGCGTTGTTCAATGGGGTAAATATGTCCTGATGAGGATAACAGACCATGCTCGATATTACTTGAAATGTGTCAAAACGTTGTAAGGCGTAAAATGAACTGCACATAAAATTAAAGATCAACTAAATGTTTCAAATCGTAAATCTTGCCATGTTTACATGTAAAAAAAATTCTGTGTGTTCACGAAAAACACGTGAAATGTAGCATAACAGAACCAATGTACATATATACATACACCAGTATGTTTAAGTTACATGGCGATAACAAATAATTGATAGTTGTTTTCCCATCGACAGTTATTGTTGCAGACGGGATCTCGGTTTATAGTGTCACCATAAAGCCATGGGCAGCTCACCTAGTTATACACACGAGTGTCTAAAAAAATATTATTCTGCACTGGAAGCTGTTTTATTCGCGCCAAGCATTCATAAGGCCGACTCGCATTGAACGCGTAATGTATCTTTAATGGCAAACATGACGGTTGATGATGCGATTTTGTAAACATGTCGTGTCAAAGGCCACTTTTGGTTCATTGTTCCATTAAATCAGACAGTTAAACGGGAAGACAACAATAATCATTGTTACCATTGCATATGATAACATTGTTTACGATTTATATGTTTAATTGCTGTCTGGATTTCTTTATTTTTGCATTTTACCAATGCATATAGGTTTTAAGTTTTTATTTTTTTTTCTGCGAAAAAAATAATAATAAAAATAATAATTCCAATAAAAATAGGCGTTTCCTACTCGCGCTCAACCTCCTGAGCTAACGAGTCAGATGCTCTTATCAAAATCATTTTTTATTAAGGCTTTATGTCCCAGTCAACATTTTTTTCAGTCATGTCGGGACGGAGCCAACGCTTCCTAGGTTTAACCAGTTAGTAAGGAGTGAATGTGTCTTGCTCAAGGACACAACACGGTGGCGCCTATGGGGATCGAACCCAGGACCTCTCGATTCGGAGTCAGACGCCCTACCACTACGCCACCGCGCTCCCAAAAAATAATTTTGTACCAGTCTTATATCAACTACATGTACGTATTTATTCTCGACATGTGATTTTACGACTGACTGAACCACTGCGACATGAACTTGCGTGCGTGCGTGCGTGTGTGTGTGTGTGTGTGTGTGTGTGTGTGTGTGTGTGTGTGTGTGTGTGCTCGCGTAAAGAATATTGTCATCCTGTTTTAGGGTTAAGCAAGGTACGCGGCACGATATGAAAAAACAAACTGTATGTTTCTTAGTCTATAAGCATTCATTTTCTTGAAAATGATATTGTTTTAGTTTGAAGTTTAATTATATTTATTTGAATTCAACCAGATAAACATCACGCATAATTCAAGAGAATAAATGAGGATCAGAAAGAAAGCCGTTGACTTGGGAAAAAAAACATCCCAAAAATCGTAATTATCGCATTCAAAATGCTGAAATACTGTGGAAGGTCTACACTTTGTATGGCTATGCAAAATGTAGCTAATAAGGATATCGCACTTATCGTCTAATGGACTCAAAACGAAACATCAACCAAATAAATAACATCAAGGTTTCGAGTATCTGTTTGAAATACATGTATAAACATGCCAAAATAAATTATGTTCTCTCACGAGACAGCACGTGGAACTGTAGGTCTTAAACCTAATAAATACACATATATCTTTACATGTACACTATACAGTGTAATATTTGAGTTAGTGACTACGTCCGCGGAAAACATTCAGTTTAAGTCGTTCAGGGTGGCTAACTTATCCTAGTCACATTATGCCTGTACAAGCCTTCAGTATATTCATATTTTCATGTCACCCAGAAAGAAATATTGACGTGAGAATAGATCAGCTCTTATACCAAAAATACGGTCGAGCTCCCAATACATGTAGGCTGCGTCTCAAACTTCAATTCCTTTACGATTTAAGAATTTAATGTAGTAGGGCATTTCATGATTCTTGTATTTGCCAAAAATATAATAGGCTGATAATATATGTTTTATTTGCAAAGCTTTTTTGTCACAAGAGAGACAAATAAAGAAAAGAAATAAGTGATCCGTCCGGGACTCGAACCCTGGACCTTTCGCTTTCAACTCCAAGGACGCTACCTACTGAGCTACACAGCTACACGTCCTAGACAATTTCACTTTTTTGACTCTCTTATTTAATTCGTCTTCGTCGGGCTATTGGTAGTTTTGACTAAGTAATTCTTCATATCGTCCCTCGTCTTCGTCTCAAATATGCCCTCACGAGTCGTCCCCCATCACACAGAAAGTCATAACCGCAAGCGCCAGCAGCATTTACGTTCAAAAGTGAAAAATGTCTAATAGCATCGTAACTTTACGGTCCACTCAAGCCCATCTTATCTTACGTAGTGGCACTGTCGATCATTTCAAAAAGTTAAGATAGCTTTGCGTAACTGGAATAGCAAGGGCATTTAGGTGGTCATCTTAAGACCATCGTAAGTATGTCGTAAGGATGAGAACTTACGATGCATTCAAGTTACTAACCCCAGCTTGTTAGTTTATTATTCCCCACCTCGGTTTTTGGAGTGGGAATTTCATTCTGATTGCGCCATTTCCTGATCGGTGATCTCCTGGATAATATTTATATTAGATTTGGGACCAAGTTATACAGACAAATTGTTGGAATTCCGATGGGTACAAATTGCGCACCTCTCGTAGCTGATTTATTTTTATACTGCTACGAAAGAGATTTCATGGATTCTCTTAACCATGATAATCAAGCTGATGTTATCGAGGCTTTTAATTCCACTTCTAGGTACCTCGATGACCTTTTGAACATTGACAACCCTTATTTTGAAGGTATGGTCAATCAAATTTATCCATCTGAACTACAGTTGATTAAAGCCAATATCTCGGATACCGAAGCCCCCTTTTTAGATCTACATCTTTCTGTTGCAAATGGATTTGTTTCTTCTAAAATTTATGATAAGCGCGATGACTTTGATTTTGATATAGTAAATTTTCCGTTTTTGGATGGTGACGTTCCTCGTCGTGCAGCTGCTTCTTATGGTGTATACATTTCGCAACTTATTAGGTTTGCTAGAGTCTGCAATCATGTTACAGACTTCAACGCTCGAAATAAATCTTCTCCAACAGGGCTATCGGTATCATAAACTTCGAAAAACCTTTTCTAAATTTTATCGTAGACACTATGAATTGATTTCCAAACATGGTTCTTATTGTTTAATGTCTTGGTGTTGATTTTTTTGTGCCGTTAGCACCTTATGTACGTTTTCATATTTTTGTTAAGTTTGGGTAACTGAGTGGTCACCTTCTGAAAAAAATAGCTGCTCACTCGGCTTACAATTTGTTTTCTTGATGTGGGTACCTGCATAGGTTGGTAACTCAAAGCTGCCTTAAGCGTAAGATCACCTTACGACTAACTTAAGTATCGCATAGAGATTATGGTGAATATATGAAAAGAACCTTTAGAAACGGTGACAACTTAATAGCATCGTAACTTTACGGTCCACTCAAGCCCATCTTATCTTACGTAGTGGCACCGTCGATCATTTCAAAAAGTTAAGATAGCTTTGCGTAACTGGAATAGCAAGGACATTTAGGTGGTCATCTTAAGACCATCGTAAGTATGTCGTAAGGATGAGAACTTACGATGCATTCAAGTTACTAACCCCAGCTTGTTAGTTTATTATTCCCCACCTCGGTTTTTGGAGTGGGAATTTCATTCTGATTGCGCCATTTCCTGATCGGTGATCTCCTGGATAATATTTATATTAGATTTGGGACCAAGTTATACAGACAAATTGTTGGAATTCCGATGGGTACAAATTGCGCACCTCTCGTAGCTGATTTATTTTTATACTGCTACGAAAGAGATTTCATGGATTCTCTTAACCATGATAATCAAGCTGATGTTATCGAGGCTTTTAATTCCACTTCTAGGTACCTCGATGACCTTTTGAACATTGACAACCCTTATTTTGAAGGTATGGTCAATCAAATTTATCCATCTGAACTACAGTTGATTAAAGCCAATATCTCGGATACCGAAGCCCCCTTTTTAGATCTACATCTTTCTGTTGCAAATGGATGTGTTTCTTCTAAAATTTATGATAAGCGCGATGACTTTGATTTTGATATAGTAAATTTTCCGTTTTTGGATGGTGACGTTCCTCGTCGTGCAGCTGCTTCTTATGGTGTATACATTTCGCAACTTATTAGGTTTGCTAGAGTCTGCAATCATGTTACAGACTTCAACGCTCGAAATAAATCTTCTCCAACAGGGCTATCGGTATCATAAACTTCGAAAAACCTTTTCTAAATTTTATCGTAGACACTATGAATTGATTTCCAAATATAATGTTGGGTTAAAGACGCTTTTAAGTGAGGGTCTTTCGGAACCAGAATTTTATGGTGACTTGGTTTACAAATTTAAGAAACTTATAGGAAGTAATGATTTTTCTTTTCAGTTTAGAAAAATCATAACACGTTACAGACGTATAGGTTATAACTTGAATGTTATGCGACAGTCTGCATGCTTAGTTTTTAACCCAATCACGGTTGATAACTATGCTGCCTTCTTTAATTGCACGCCGGTGGGTCGGGCGTCAGACTCTATGATGGCCCCGACTTAAAGCTATTCATTTTAGTTGGTTGGGGCCGGAGCTTCTTGTCTGTTGCTTGGCCCACCGGGGTCCAACTGATGTTTTTCTTTAGCTCCGGAGTTAGTAAGTTATTTGGCGCCCAGGGATCTCCATCGTCGGGCAGCTTACTGAATCTGTGAGTCCTGGTTTTTGATTCATCAGGATGTTTATCATGATTTATTTGTTTGTTCTTGATGATTCATTTACTAGTTAGAGATTCACCACGAGGACCGAAGAACTAACTAAATGTTATGAACCACTGCAGAAGCTGAGGGTGAGGTTACGGCCGTGTAAAATCAATTTAAATCCGCCAGTAACTTTGTGTTACTGATCGTTCCAAGTCGATACTTCTGTGGTGGTTCTTTTTGTTTTATGTCTTGGTGTTTAAAATATTTTTGTGCTGTTGGCGCCTTATGTATGTTTGCAAATTTTTAGTTAAGTTAAGGTAACTGAGTGGCCACCTATTGGGAAAATAGCTGCTCATTCGGCTTACGAAATGTTTTCATGGTATAAGTACCTGATTGTTAGTTTGGTTTTTTCCCACCTTGGTTTTTGGAGTGGGAGTCTTTTTCTGATTGCCCATTTTCCTGATCTTTGCCTACTTGTACTTTTTTTCTTTTACCTTTCTCTGTATATATGAACAATTATTCTCATATTGCTGTTCTAGAATATTTTGATGCATGCCCAAAACTTTGGACATAAAAGATCATAATTATATACTTGTCCCTAATCCATCATTTACAGTGAACAGAACTTGCTCCCAATGATTATAGACGTTGAATTTATATGCATGTTCAATATGCATTACGAAAACACGCCCATGTAATAAACAGATTTTTTGTTATAAAAAAATAAGAATTTTCAGTAGAATTTTTTTTTTATTTTTCTTATCTTTGCTCAAAACATTGATTGTGGGTACATTGTAGAACCACCTGGCCGAAGCGGTTGTAACGAGTACCCACAATTAATGTTTTGGAGCAAAAATAATGAAAATAGGTATACTCCATTCTTACTTTATAAAATTGGGGTATACGGGGTTATATATTACTCGGACAAGTTTTCATGATGTCTCATTTTACTTGCAGTGGAGAGAGAATCCAGAGTGTTGTCTGGGAAAAGTTTAATGACGTTATCACGGTTGGTGCCGGAAGGCCTGGCGTTAGCCGTACACCTGGACCTTCCAGATAGCACTATTACCGGCTTGGGATTTGATGCAATAACTAATGGACTTCGAATGGTTGACGTGAGCTACAAAATTCTCCTGTATTGGAAAAGAATTCAGAAAGACAAAAAAGACGGTACCGTTAATGCGCTGTCTGTGGCGTTACGAGAAATGGGACGTGATGATATTGCATCAGTATTGACTGAAAAACACCAAGAAAACAAAGACCTTACAGCAGAATGTTTTAATCATTCTTGATTAATATGAATAATAGAGCAGAAGTACAGCTCCGTTTCAAAGATAACATACCCCTGCAATGTCGCAAAATAAATTGACCCCGTACCCTGCATTGCATGGATCATTGCTGGATGGCTATTAGTCTGGCCTGAATGAATGAAACTTCTACATTTTGCGTATGTATTCATGTGTCTTAAACTGGTATTTATCTTATATTGACCATGAGCAGTCCGATTGGACAGGAAGTTGCCTTCGTCGTGTACCAAAATTCCGGCAGATTTAATGTCAAATTTTCAAGTTTCGGCGATTGGTATTATGTAAGTACTGTGAATATTGCCACTTTCTGACCTGAATGTTATTCATTGACCTGAATGTTTTTCATTGACGTCTATTTTATATACCTTAAAACTTGCACCTCATTCGCAATACATTTATAGTATTGAAATAATGATTAAAAGCACTGGCTATTTTACTCTGAGATGAAAGAGGGTGGCGTTATTGCATGAATACACATGTATTTGTTATTTAAGCAGAATTGTCTATGCCATTATATCTAAGCAGACTGTAAGGTCATTTTGCCTATGCAGTGTGAGTTATACAACGTTCTTGTTATCCATCCATTAAGTAATCTGCTAATTGTGATATTTATTCTGTGATATATAATTACTGACGTGTGTGTGTGTGTGTGTGTGTGTGTGTGTGTGTGTGTGTGTGTGACAGAGAGAGAGAGAGAGAGAGAGAGAGAGAGAGAGAGAATGAATGACGTGGGGTTCACAGCCGTCGAGATCCTTTTACCCAGTTTATTCAGAAGCCGGGTACGCCAAAGAGTGAAACATTATCTTTAACATTATTTTATGAACCTCAGTAAATTTAATTACTGGCCTATTGTTGAAAATATCATGCAACAATTAAGGGATATAAAAGTCAGAACCTTTTCGTTGTCTTTGTTTTCCTACCACATACATCATTGTAAGTGCCGCGACGCAAGAAAACCGGTCTTTGGGTTACCGACACAAACAGGCCTGTACAGTCACAGTTATTGCACAGCTGATCTGCGCCTTTGTTTTGCATAGACAAAAAACCGGTTTTGTCATGACGCGGCTCATTATTGATCTGCAATTACTTGCATAACCGGTAAGGTTTTCGGAAGATTTCATAGGTTTCCCGCCCAAACTTTGAGTGTTTCTGGCAGCTTCTGTGTGATTTGTATGAAAATATACTGCATTCTCCGTAAAATTCAACATTTGATCAATGCAACAACATGGTGGGAACCTCTTGGGATTACATACATGCAGCATAAATCTATGTCAAAGAGGGAGGGGGTCCGAATTTTTCAAAAAAATATTTTGTCAGAAAACCTATTTTTTGCAATAGATTATCAAGGAAATGCTACAATATGCTTACTGCAACCCAAAATTTTGTAAGTGTACACTTTGTGTATACCTATTAAAATAGGACAGTCAGTCTGTTCATTCAGGTAGAACATACATATACAGTATATTTCCATAGCCTTGGCGAATTACAAATAATGGACCTGAACCCATTTATCGGTTTTGGGGCCTTTTGACAGCCTTCCCCCCTTGCCCAAACATGGCATTTAGATATAATATGTCATTTACAAAATTACAGCTGTGTTCAAAATATTTTGGTTGGGCAAGGGGGGAACATGGTCTTATAAAAGGTTTCCTATTTCCTATATGATGCTATATTAAATTCAAAGATTGTGTCCAATTTTTAAAGAAGTCACTGCTTGAGTTACACAAAACATTACATGCCTAAATACAACAGAAACTAATTTTTCGACTGCAATAATCGTCATTTCAGTGCCTGGAATGTGAGATTTTGAAAATTTCTAGGGCATTTCACAAAAGAAATCGTCCGAAAACCTTTATACTGGAAAAAAATGGCAGTTAACTGTTTGTCATTGTATGAAGACTGTTTTCATTTGTGTTCAAAACACGAATAAGACACTACAATAATATAATATAATAATATGTTATAGTAACAACACTTTTTAGAATAACAATATTTTGAATTTGAGTTTTTCACTAAAATACTGTCATCACATCCACCAAAGTCTGTCCGTTTAGTGTTTTGAGACACACTGTGCTACCATTGTAGGACATTTTTGAGCAATTCCTAATTTGCTAAATTGAGCCGATCATTCGCTGCGGCCCGGTGTTGTTTGTTCTATCCGTCGGCGTGATAATACCACTGTAGATGGACACCTAATGCCTTTCTGATCCAGCGACACCTATTTTTTCAACTGTTTTAATGTTTTTTTTTTTGTTTTTTTTTTTTTTGTTATTTTTTTTTTACGTAAAGGCCTTCTTTGAGTGTTTATTGTTTAACCACTGTGCAGGAAGGTTACGCAATACACGGGACAAATCCGATACATCAGGAAAACATGCCCATGTATACAGAGAATTTAATGTTGTAAAAATTGAAAAAAAAAAAAAAAAAAAAAAAAAAAAAAAAAAAAAAAAATGTGGAAAAATTTGAGATTATTCTCATTTTTGCTCAAAACATTGATTGTGGGTACACGGTTCTAACGAGTACCCATAGTTAATGTTTTGGACCAAAAATAAGAAAAAAATTATAGGCAAACCCTAACATATCCCAGTTGTGCTCATATGAAAGTGGGTTATAGCGTTGTATACATTTCACGGACATGTTTTCTTGATGCATTTTACGTAGTTACATTTTAGTCATTTTCTGTAACACTGAGCAAACATCTTCCGGCTTGTAAGTTTAGTTACATTCTCGGACACAAAGAAGAGCCGATTTAACCAAGACTACCCCATTACGTTTTCTATTTACTGGAGAATATGGGCAATATTTACTGCAGCGAAATGATTCCATCCATTTATCCGCCAATTCTGAAGAAGGTGCTTCAAACAACAGCCCCGAATCAGAGTCCGAAATTTTAATCTCAAACTGGCATTCATTATATGGGACGGATTCGACGATACACTTTCCATAGTCGAAAAATCCATACTGAAATTCCAGATTCTCACTTTTGTATAGGACGGCGTAATGTTTGGGACAATCTTCAAATAGTTCAATATATACCGAGGTCCGGCGTTTAGTGTTCTTTTCCTTCACGATGAGCGTAATATTTCCACTATATATTGGGCGTCTACTGGCGATTCGACACTGGCTTAATCGCCGTAACCTCTCCATAGCTGTATAAACTTTGAACACTATCAAGGATTATATAATATACTTGGTGTTATAATCCAGATATATCATGGCATCGTAAACCATTGTTTAATTCATGTGCGAATCACCGCTCTTATCGCTCGTTTGATATATATATATATAACGTGCGACTTTGACGTCACACTTTAAACGACAATACCCCTGTGACGCAAGACAACATGTTTCCTCCACGTAAAAGTGGAAAGAGGCTTGTCAACGTGAGGCTTGTCAACCGGGAATATCGTCACAAGACAGGGCACAACTTCGTCAGATGCAAACAAAATTGTACCTATCGGCATCATTGCTTCCGTATACAAATAATGCTTTTGTGCAGTACACTCTCAGAAATATTGTTACATTTTAAATCGGTTTAGAAAAACTACACATACAGAATTTTTCGTGGTGAGTTTTTGAATATGAAGCAAACCATGTTTATGAGAGCAGAACGTTAGTAAAACTCACTAATTAGTGAATCAGGCATTTAATTATCGCTTTATTGAAATAGCTGTTGTTGAAACCCCAGGAGAGGTGTTCTGAAATAACTGTTTTTGAAACCCCAGGAGAGGTGTTCTCGTTGAACTTTTGCCGATACATAGGTTGGGTCCAAGCATCTGGTCTGTGTGTTTGTATCTTGTCTGAAAAACCGCTCACGAACCTCTGCCACATTGTAAGGGTGGTTGGGTGGGAATATGGGCCCCGCCCTTTGAGTCCGATTGTTTCTGCCTCCAGGCAAAGCTTATAACGCACCAGTCATTTGTAACCATGGTCCCTCTGGGACCGGGGAATAGCGGAGCGTTTTAATTTTCAATTTTAAAGCCCTTCTAAAAGCCCGGCACTGCGGGGTCAAATTTTTGGTAAAATCCCTTCTAAAAGCCCCGGCCCCATGGAGGCTGACAATAATGTGGAACAACAGCTAGAGTTGTTCTAATGAAAAAAATATGAGAGAGTAGTTTGAATTTCTGCATGTAACTGTACATGCACATTTGTAAATTAAATAAGGCCCGTAAAAGTAATTAAATGTTAAAGTACAACTATTATATAATTTGAATTAATGTTCACGACCGAGTATTGGCGTGAAATTGAAACCCCGGCACATCCCCGACACTGCCTGGACTCATCAGAGGTTAAATCCCGGCACTTTAGCCCCGCTTTGTCTCCGCTATCTCCGGTCCGATGGGAGCCGGGGATACAAATGAAAATAAATGGAAGATCATTTTATTTTCATCAGCATATTAAATTTCCTACAATAAAGTCGAGATTTATATTCACCCAAATGTTTTTGTAATGTGAAAAGACATCACGTGCAACCGTAGGAAAACTTATCATTTGTGTTTTTTTTTACCTGGAGAAGCTATAACTTAGCACCCCTACGTTGGAAAACTATAACATGAAAACAGGAAAACAGCATTTTTAAGAAGAAACAAAGATTTGAATTATTTCGCTATTACCCAAAAAAGATAAAAATCTGGACGATTTAAAAAATTGGCGCCCGTTAACTTTATTAAATACGGATTATAAAATTGCTACTAAGGCCATAGCGAACAGAATAAAGAAATATCTTCCAAATTTAATTGACTGTTCTCAAACAGGTTTCATAAAGGGCCGCTACATTGGCGAGAACATCCGCTTAATTCAAGAAACTATTGAAAAGCTAGAAAATGAAAATTCACCAGGACTTTTATTTTTTGCAGATTTTGAAAAAGCATTTGACAGTATAAGTCATAAATATATTTTACGATGCTTAGAAGCTTTTAATTTTGGGGCAGACATAATAAAGTGGGTTGAATGTTTTTACCAGGGAGCCAATAGTTGTGTGCAAAATGCTGGATATATGTCAGATTTCTTTTCAATTAATCGAGGTGTGAGACAGGGCTGTCCTCTCTCGCCTTACCTATTTATATTGTGCATCGAAGTTTTATCAGCTACATTACTGAAAGAGGGATAAAAATAAATGGAAAAGAATTTAAGAGTACTATGTTTGCTGATGATGCGACTTTCGCAATGGACGGATCTTTAAAATCTTTTAAAAAATTAATATATATACTCGACAATTTTAAATTAATATCGGGTTTAAGGTTAAATGTTAATAAAACCATTATTTTAAAAATAGGCTCGTTGAGATATGCCAATATACATCATTTAAAACATTTGAAATTCGAGTGGACTTCAGAGTCGGCGAAAACGTTAGGAATAGTGTTCTCTAATGAAAAATCTAAATTACTTGAAAATAATCTAATGCCAATAGAGGAGACGGTGGGTAGGGAAATTTTTCGTTTCGCACAACACCCTCCACATACTAGGTTTGATACTATGGGTTGCTTGTTTGATCAATATAAAGAGCTTCTAGGCACGTTGTCGCCCTCTGATATGGTGCATTTGTCCTCCAGAAGCCGTTACGTATGTTACCCATTCAAACCAGAAATTTGCTCTAAGTTTGTAAAATACACTATGAATCTCTAATCTAAATGCCAAACCTAAATGTATCAAGATCGTCTGATGAAAGAATGTTACGGGCACATATATTGATATATTTGATCATTTTCATGCATCGATGGTGTTACGTATGTTACATTCTCAAAACAGTCTGTGTAATTGTTAATTACAGAACAGTAAGCTATTTTAATATACTTCTCTTTGCGAATTTCACTTTTAATATACTACGGGTGGCTTTGTTGATCAATATAAAGATTTTCTATGCACGTAGTCGCCCAATGGTATGGTGCATTTGCCCTCCAGAAGCCGTTACGCACGTCGTTTGATACCCATTCAAAACAGAAACAAACTCTAAGTTTGAAAAATGCACTATGAATCTCTAAAATGAATCAGTAAGAAAGGTCAGTAAGAATGGTCAGTAAGAAAGGACCTATCGTTTTTAGAATATGACGAAAGAAATGCCAAAAACAAAAACGTTTTTGAACCCAAACCCCTATTTCACGCCATAGATGTAGAAGTAACGTTTGTAACACCGTATAATGTCTAATTTCAACTTTTAAAGATCATAAAGCATGTCCGTTATACTGTTCTAGTACGTGAAATAATTAGTGTTGTTGCATGATTAATGTGGGTGGAGCATATTAGGTTTCACTATCATGATGAGAACATCTCTTATATCTGTAAACAAGAATTCTTATCTTGCTGTTATGCACCTATTATGTAAATGAATTAATTAACACATAGAGTCTTGAGCTACATTTACCTGTATTTTTCCCATTTTCTTTACCTCAACAAAGTATTAAAAATGTTATTTTTTTGGTCAAATTTAACATTTGTAAAACAAAATTCAATTAACTTTTCCCCCTCTTTAAAGCTATAGCCTTAAATTTTTTGTACCATTTAAAAACTTAAATTTTATATATTTTCCATTCTCTTGATTGTGTTATCAGATTACCTTTTAATGACTATGCAGATATCAGACTCTGACTACCCCAGCATTTTATTGCAATAATTACCACAGGATGAATCAAAGCCACCTTTTATCAGCAGGAAGCCTCAAAACCTCACTTCCTTATCTAACCCGAGTTAGCACCTAGTTTCTCGGGTAACCGCACTTAATTTTATAAGAGGATGTTCTCAGCATGTTTGTTGGTACAAATATATTTTGAATATGTAACTTATGTAACGAGCTACAGAAATATTGTGCACCACTTTACGGGGCGACAACGTGCCTAGAACTCATCTAGGATGACCAATGGACCAATTGCATACTGCAAACAAAGTATGTGGAGGGTGTTGTGCGATTTCGTTAAATACGGTAGATACAGAATCTAGCGTCTCGCCTACAAAACTTAATGATTTTATCAATTGCCTAAAAAGATGGAACCACAGAAAACAAACTGACATTAATGGGAAAAATTACTGTCGTGAAAACTTTTGCTCTACCTAAACTTATATACCCTCTCACAGTTTTAGACAACCCTTCAGAAGAAATTATCACTACTATTAAAACATCAATTTTTAAATTTATATGGAACTCACTGAAACCAGAAAAAATTAAAAGAACAGTGCTTATGCAAGACTATAAAAACGGTGGACTTAGACTAACAAATATTGATTACTTTATTGAAGCTTTGAAAGCGGGATGGCTAAGAAGAATTTTTGATGAAAATAATAAAGGCTTATGGAAAGAATATTATTTGGAAAAAATAAATAAGTTTAGAGGAAGATTGATTTTAGAGTGTAAAAATACATAGTTATGATTGTAAGCAGATTGCTCAAGAGAATACTTTCCTGCGTGATGTTTTATTAGGGTGGAGTAAGATTAATAATGTTGAAAGCACCGATGTTATTGCTAAGGAAATTATATGGAATAACTCTCAAATAAAATGTGATAATAAATTAATTTTTTATCAACAATGGTTTGAAAAAGGCATCAAATCTATAGAACATATATATGATTTTAGATCAAGAAATTTCTACACCATCGAACAACTAAAAAATCTGTACAATGTATCACTTAATGACTTTTTAAAATATCATAATATCGTTTCAAATATAAAAAGTGATTGGAAAAGAAAATTAAAACATGAAGATGTTAGAAACTTACCATTAAGACGAAACAAAACCCTTTGTATTCTCACTCAAGAAAAACAATCGATAAACAAACATTTATATAACATTAGATTAAATGCAGTGAAAAAAACCTATTTTAAAGTCAGAAGCAAAATGGACTGATGATTTTCCTCAAGAACAACTAAATTGGTCGCAGTATTATCAAATGAGTATAAACTGCACAGTCGACGTAAAATTAAGAAATTTTAACTATAAATATCTCATGAGGATTGTGCCAAATAACAAATACCTATTTAAATGTAAACTAGCCCCGTCTGTTCTTTGCGATTTCTGTGCAAGGCATGAGGAAACTAACGCACACTTATTTTGGGAATGTTGGTATGTACAAGATTTATGGTCTCAAATTCAAGAAATACTAATCTTTAATAATATTGAAATACAATTGAGTTATTTCACAATAAGTTTTGGTGTTAATTATGGTACAAACCCAAAGCATCTAGTGTTTAATTTTATTGTTCTTCTGGCGAAATACTATATTTTCTCCACAAAATATAAACAACACCTACCGGCAATTAATGGGTTCCTAAATCTATTAATTCAAAACTAGAGAATTCGAAGAATATATAGAGGATATTCAAGTTTTTGGAGTGAATATGAGTTTTATTTCATTGAGTGAAGTGAAAAAAATTTATATTTCATGAGTGCCGAAGGCACGAATGAAATATATAATTTTTCACTTCACGAGATGAAATAAAAGTCATATTCACGACAAAAACTTGAATTTTCTTTTTATTATATTGCATGTAGTCATTGTAACGTTGCGCGCGCTGAAGCATATGACGTCAAAATCTTAAATGACGTCATTACGTCACGCCATTACGTCGCTATTGTGTGTGAACGTTCATTGCGTCAACAATAGCATAGATTATAAAATTTAGTTAGGCTATGTATAAATTAGAAATGAAACGGTGGAATCGTAATTTGCGTATTCCCAAATCTTATATTTTCACATGTGAAAATATAACTTTTTTTATATTTTCACATGTGAAAATATAACTTTTTCAAATATTGGTTATATTTAATACATATTTCTCTATATTTCATCACTTGCCATATAATAAATAGCCTTCTCAAAAATAAACTTGATATACATAATAAAAAATGGCATTTGATTAGATTTCCTAATTAACTACACATTTATTGTCAGCGCATGTTTTAGCGTTTTATATTGACAGACTCTGAAAGTTCAACGAGAATAACTTATGAGAATCTCACTACAATTTCTTTATGATACTATTTTGTTGACCGGCCTCTGATGAAATAAATGACATAAAATTGTCTATATTATTTCTTATAGAACGAAGATACTCTATAAGAATGTGTCATGAGTGTGTGCATACATCTACTCTCTCTTTTTTTCTTATCCTTTTTTTCCCTTTTCTTCTTTTTCTTATACCATTTTTCAATGTTAAGTCAGTCAATCCGATACAAATAACCATGCAATAAATGATAGACCATATAGATTACATAAATCATATATACGACGTACATGCGGGAAAGCTTTAGTATTAGTTCAATATGATATATGCTGTGCACCGTTCTGCATTGGACGTTTTTTAATCTTTCTTAATCTTGTCATAGAAATATTCTTGTTCTATCAAATGTATCATAACCAACGATGTTGACGTATGCTACGTGTACTTGGTTTATATCTTCACCATAAATTTTCTTCTCATGCTAGCTACGTGTTTCGACGTATAAATTTACCATTATATATTTTTGGAAAAAGAAAGAGAAAACGATCGAATGTGTGACGGTGCTACCTTCCTACTATGTTTTTGAAATTGTATATGCATGCTGTTGTTCTATTTGATTGAAAGACTTAATAAATATATAAATGACAAAAAAGAAATTAAGAAGAAACAAAGATTTGAATTTGGTAGTTTCTGTTCCCTGGGCATATTTATATTCCGTAGAACTGAATACTGGGCCGAACTTGGAAGAGTCTGCAAAGGAGTTTCCCGTCATAAAGTAAAGACAGATTGCTGCACTACATGACATAGATATCGTTACCACATGTTATTCTCAATAATAAAAGAAAAAAATAATATTAAATTACCCGATTTTCTATTATCTTATCAAAATGTCAGTTTTGTTTACCATATCTCCATGGTTGCTTACCCACAATTCTTTAGATTACAATAACAAACAATAACTTTGTTTGAGAATATAAGAGGTTTTATGTTGTGATAAGCATGTGATTCGAGGATGCGTTTCAACTTTAAGCTGCAATTTCTATATCATTTTCATTATTTCAAGTTTAGAACTGAAGTTGAACCAATACTGTTTGTCTTTAAAAACACAAATTTGGCCATGACCGTTACAATTCATTAAAATATGCTTAAACGTTTCATGGTTTATAAGGTTTATCTCCGGTATGCAATCGTTGTTAAAGCTTGTCAAACGACTTGAGCTGCCAAGTGTAAAGATAAAAATGGAAAGAATAAGTGTCTGAGTACCTACATGGAAAGCGAAATGATTCCAAACACATGCATCTGCTCTAATTCGTTACAGAAGAAATTAAAAAACGGTTCAGAAGTAATTTTATATTACTGATCGTTCCAATGCGATACCTCTGTTGTGGTTTTAATTGTTTTATGTTTTGGCATTGATTTTTTGTGCTGTTTACATATTTTAGTTAAGTTCGGAAAACTGAGGGGCCGCCTATTGGGAAATAGCTGCTTACATGGCTGACAATATGGTTTCTTAATATAAGTATCTGATTGTCAATCTAGTTTTTTTTTTCAATCTCGGTGTTTGGAGTGGCAATTTTTTTCTGATTGCGCCGTTTCCTGATCAGCGTCTACTTTTTTTCTTTTTTTTTTTTTAGTTTTATGCGACTTTTTGTAACATTCGACCCCCAACTGCTTTATGGCAAATTTTCTGGAGCAGAATTTTGACCCCAGGTTTGATAAAATTGTACCATTACTTATGGGCAAGCAACTGATTTCTAACGTATACATGTATGTACTTTTGACATTTTTTTTTCTATCCGTGTCTCTCTGTTCAGTTCGTCATCCCCCCTCCATTTTTGTTGATATTATGTTAGGAAAAAGCTAGTCATTGTGTTCTCATCACGCGTGATGTTATTCGCTGTGCTGTTAATTAAACCAGCGTTTCTCAAATAGTCCGAGTAGAATCATATGGGGTGGATATATGGGTTGTTTGCGGCAGTGTTGGTACTTCTACCCTCTGTTAAAGTGGCCCTCGTCCCGGAAAGACTGGTGGAGCTCCAGCTTACTGGAGTCCAATGAACCCTGGTTTACGAGACGAGTGACCTAAATTACTAGTTGTGGAGGATTTGCCCTCAAAACAAGAACCAATGGCAATTTAAATATTCAAAATATTTGAAGATAAAAAATTACAGATTTTATAATAACGGCCAAGAATTATCTATGTCAAATATACCTGTTGTTTTACAGACAATGTGTGTGTTCGGGGCTCTCTAAGGCAACAACACACCCGACAACACAAAAATACCAACTACGTCAATCAACGTTGGCGGTTCTCCTGATAGAGGGGGTAATTAAATCTAACAAGTTTAAGCGTTTCCAAAACGCTTGCGATCTCTCAGCACTAATTTCACTGTATGGCCACATAATTATAAACCCACGGCGATAACCACAGACCGAAAAGACTAGATGACAGCTCGGTTCAACGTGAGCTTTCATACCCGAGTCGACATGCGCTATTTGGTGTGACCCAGTCGAAGCTGCCTCGTCCAATCAAGTACGACGGAAGTCGGAAGTCGGTGGTCGATTAAGCCCCACGTTCCGATATATATGAGGGTCTGGATGGGGGGTCCTGTTATTCACTAATCACTAAACATTTAGCCATTTATTCACTGTCATTAAAATTTTGGCTTATTCATTAAAATTGGCTCGATTATTCATTAAAATATGATAATTAATAGTCACGCTTTCTTCACCCAGCTAATATTCATAAACAAATAGGTGTTCCCCACTTAAGGCATCTCTTATCTCAAACCACAAGGACTAGTTCTATGGTAGATTGCTGAGTGCCACCTTGATATTATAACCTTGAAAGAAAGATATATACTCTGCTAGACCACAAAGCCTCATAGAAGTTTCCGAAATAGTATACCGATTTGTTTTAGAAAATCCCCTTTTAAATCTGTTGGGAGTATAATCCCCTCCACCTTAAATACTGAATACGCCGAATCTTTCTCTTCAGTTATGAATACCAAATAATATCTAAGAAAAATGGTAACTTTAGGGGTAAAAGTTATAATAATAAAAAATGCTGTTGTTTTTATTTAGAAAATTAGTTAGCATAGGAGTACTATGTGATGTATGGATTTGTGCTTGTGCCTGATTGTACAATGCATTTTATTAATGTCTTAAATATCGAGCGAGCGAAGCGAGCGAGGAAAAAAAATGCAAGGTAGATTTGCATTAACGGTCTTAGTGCTGCCTTGTTTCTGATTGCAAAAAACACTATAATTATGTTCTGTCATATAAAAAAGCAAGATGATGTCCATCTACAAATTGAAACGATTATCATTATAGGATTGGAACATACATAATAAGGACAAAGTGGGGTAATAGAATAAAAAGAAAATACATATACATAAGCAAACAAAACAGTGACATAGTATCTGGCTCAATAAACATCCATTTATTTTTCAGTTGGTCCAGGAGGTGAGCCCCTACATGCTTGGCTTCAAGACATATGTCTTTCCAAACATTCAAGGATTTCTGAAATATGAATACAACATTTGAACTAAATCGGGTCTGGGGGCGTCCTTACCCCAGAAAAAATGAAATTTTGGGATGTCAGGGAGGCCATCTAAGACAATTCCATAGCAAAATTTTCGCATATTCATTATTCTTTAAAAAGTTATAATTCACTATTCATTATATTATTCTGCTATTCATTAAAATTTTACATTTATCCATTATTCTTTAGGACCCCATTATTCACTAATCATTAACTTTTTTACTCTTAATTCACTCTCATTAAAAATTTTAGGCCATTATTCATTAATCATTATACCCCATCCAGACCCTCATATATGCGATCTCCCAACGGGAGATCGCAAAAAAGAAGAACGTACCGACATTTATCGACTCAACTACTGATAGATAGATTGGTTTGCACTTTCTTTAACTGGTACAAATGGTAAAATTGTTTCCAACGAATGCTACCATTGGAGAACCCCGAACTATCTATACCCTCGCCCCTTCCCGATCTATCTTCTGAAATTGAGTCGATTTTCTTATTGGGGTGGGCTTATAAAGTTTATCGCGTATCTTAATCAAGCGTTTGATCGATCCAAGGTAAACTGAATTTCGTTTTTGTCATTTGACAAAGGAACGAATCCCTGCATCGCGCAGCTGGTCACTGAGACCCCGTCCGTTCACCAAAACTGAACATAGCCAGGTCCCTCTTTTGAATAGAAAAGCTACTTTCATGGAAGACATCTAAAGAAGGTGTGACAAAACTTCTCAAAGGTTTGAACCCGTCGAAAGCTTTAGGCCCCGATAAGCTTCATACAGAATACTGAAGGAATTGGCATCTGAGCAAGGTCTAGTATTTGCACATCTTTTTCAACAGTCAAACCCCAAAGAATGGTTTCTAGCAAACATTTGTCCCCTGTTCAAAAAGGCTGACAAGTTTCTTGCTTGCAATTATCGCCCAGTTTCCTTGACCTGCGTACCCTGCAAACTTCTGGAACATATAGTGTGTTCTTATATTGATCATGTCTCATTTGGATGAACATAAGCTTTTGTCAGACAGGCAACATGCATTCAGGAAATCCCATAGCTGTGAAACTCAGTTAGCTACAGTGATATATGATTGGACAAAAATCTTAAACAATTATCGGGATTCGGATTCATGGATTTTGAATAAAAATTAAAACTGAGACCCTTTAAGAGCATCGAACATATAATAAGAAAGGGGATGGGACGCACTGCGGTTTCGGCTACTTAATACTGGAATGTTGAAACTTTCAACTGGGGGGTCGAAACAGAGACTAGTATTATCCAAATGTGGCTAAATATATCAAACGTTGGTTAGAAAATGAATGCCTTCGCTGATCTCAAAGGACAAAAAAAGGAAAAAGTAATATGCAATATGGATAATGTACGGGGAGATCACACGGCACAACACCAGCTGCAGTAATAGCAAATAAAAATTAAAAAGCGTTCGACAGCCCTACGCATGAACTCCTTAAAAGCACGTTGTTCAGTTATGGGATTGGAGGGAAGACTATTAAATGGATTGATGCTTTCCTGTGCTACAGACAACAAAGAGTTTTGGTTAAATAAGACTGGGCTTCTGTTGTATCTGGTTTCCCTCAGAGCGCCGTTTTTGGTCCCTTGTTGTTCCTTTTGCATATATAGAGGATATTCAAGATTTTGGAGTGAATATGAGTTTTATTTCATTGAGTGAAGTGAAATTTTTTTTATATTTCATGAGTGCCGAAGGCACGAATGAAATATATATTTTTTCACTTCACTCAATGAAATAAAACTCATATTCACGACAAAAACTTGACTTTTCTTTTTATTACTGTCAGTATATTGCTTGTAGTCATTGTAACGTTGCGCGCTAAAGCATATGACGTCAAAATCTTAAATGACGTCATTACGTCGCTATTGTATGTGACCGTTCATTGCGTCAACAATAGCATAGATTATAAAATTTAGTTATGTATAAATTAGAAATGAAACGGTGGAATCGTAATTTGCGTATTCCCAAATCTTTTATTATACCTCATTAATATTCATTGGCTGAGTGTGGATTTTGATTGGTCAAGAGCAGGTCACGCGGAGGGTGCTATTCCGTCATGTCGCATGGTCATATCACCCTCTGACGTCATATCTGCCTAAAAACGTGCCGCTGCGCTTGCAGTCACATGCGTTTGTTTACAGTGCACGTGTAAGGTGCTATTCTGTCATGTCGCATGATCATACATGTATTACCCTCTGACGTCATTTTCGCAAAAATGTAGTTGCACTTGTAGACACGTGTTTGTGCTATGGTATGTCGCCAATTTGTTTCAAAAAGAGTTCGGTATAATAAAACGATTTGTTCACCCTCGACAGGTAATATTGCCCTCGGGCTTCGCCCTCGGGCAATATCACCTGCCTCTGGTGAACAAATCGTCATGTCACCCTCACTCAAGGGCAACAATTGTATAATATTTTCACATGTGAAAATATAACTTTTTTTTTATATTTTCACATGTGAAAATATAACTTTTTCAAATATTGGTTATATTTAATACATATTTCTCTATATTTCATCACTTGCCATATAATAAAAATGATTTTTACCTTGAACATTGAATCGGAAAGACTATTTGCTGATGACAGTGTTTGTTATCATGAAATTAAGAATGTGGAAGATACAGTGAAACTTCAGAAGGATATTGATCGTTTAGGTAGTTGGGCCCGGAAATGGGTATGAGATTCCAACCCGTCAAGTGCAACATGATGCAGCTGACGAACAAACGGGTTAGTAAAATGCAGGCTTCTTACAAACTTGAGGGTACAGTGTTGGAAAATGCTGAACATACCAAATACCTCGGTGCAACAGTAACTAAGGATTTAAAATGGAAGACTCGCATCAGCAATGTGTGCACTTAAGCAAATAGGACCCTTGTTTTATTTTTTAGACGAAATCTGTTTTCTTGCCGTGAGACCTGTTCACCTATTTGCATTATCTACTGGTTCCCAGCTTACTGAAATCGATATTGGAAAATACAGGTAACCCCCCCCCTTTGATTATTGATTTTTTTCTCGGGGAGGGGGGGAGGGTTGGTTACCTGGCCTCAGGCAGCCCTGCTCATAATACTCAGAAATGAGGGTTTCGCAGTATCTATAAAGAAAGAAGAAGACCTGTGATTCCAATATTGATTATGTGTGGGCTGGGAACCAAAAGATAATGCAAAAATGGTAAATCCTTTAATATGGTAGCTCAGTTTGGGAAGCGAGATAGCCGAGTGGTTAGCGCACTGGCTTCTTGTGCTAGATGTCCCGGGTTCGATCCCCGCCGGCGGCGAGGAAAATTTTGTTGGTCCGAGCTTGCTTCCCTTCGTGTCATTTGCAGGAATGACATGATACAGTGAGCCGTCCTTCGGATCGGGACGTTAACTGGAGGCCCCCTGTGCAGGGACAGTCATCCCCTGTGCAGGTTAAAGATCCCTACACAGGTTCTATCCTCATGCATGTAGGCTCATCCTGCAAACACACCGGAGTGTACGATGTACACCTCCCAAGAATAATCAGAAATTGATTGATGGGAGTAACAGGAAAACAAAGCAAAACAAAACAAAAACAAAAAAAAAAAAAAAAAAAAAACATTATGAAGGTCTGATAGTTGATTTGGAGAAAGTGCAAAAGCGTGAACTAGGTTTGTAACTAGGAAAAAGATAGTATGACTGGCATCCTTAAAATCTAAAGTTAAAATGGGAATCCCTGCAGAAAAGAAGGAAAGATAATAGAATTATATTGCTTCACAGGGGTCTAAAACGGAGAGCAAAATATCTACGGTTTACCTTATCCCCTAAAATAGGCGTTGTAGAAATCAACACTCCTTGGCATTTCCGATACCTCCAGCAAGTACAAATGCCTATTTACATAGTTTTATTCCTCCCAGACTATTAGAGATTGGAATGACCTCCCTGATTCTCTGATATCCTCTGCTGAATCGTCCGATAATTGTGTGTCTAAATTAACTTTTCTTGTGAGAGCTCGGAACTAATCCCTCCGGTAACGCCCATCCCCCTGGTGTGGCATTGTCAATTTGACGTTTCACCTATTTTGATTCTGTCCCCCCGGGTTCTGTCCGAACACATTTAATATGGTGTAAGCCAGGCTTTCGGTTTCTCGTAGGACCGCGTCCATCACAAGCGCCATTCAGAAACAAGTACGTCCATTTTGTTGACATGGAGGAAGTGAATTATGACAAACCATTTGGACTAACAAAACTTGACTCAGATCTCCTTAGATCATTTAATTCTACGCTAAAAGAATTAAGGGGACTTGTGATCAGTAATATAGAATTCTTCCAACGCGGGCGATCGTCCCTACATGCCCGTTTTTATGCGTCTTCTTGCATTTTATTGGAGCGGACACAAATTCTTGAGCCCCTTGTACTCGAAATTGTTCCACATTTACACAAGTTTGATTTCAGTGAGGATGTGCCTGGAAATGGATACAGAAGCTTTATCAGTCTGTTGTACAGGTAATAGATAACCTCCTTGATTGTTTTCAGTGTTTGGTCATTTTTTTTTATTTATTTTCTGATTTGACATCTGTCAAATTTGACAGCTGTCAAAATTCAATAACTTAAGTCTGAATCTGAATAGTTTACTGGTGACACGCCAAATGACATTATTTCACCAGGGGGTTCGGATGGGGGAGAAATTAGTCCCTTGAACGCACGAGTGAAGCGAACTTGGACACACAATCATCTGACATTTCAGCAGTAGAAAACAGAGAGTCAGGGAGGTCATTCCAGTCCCTGATAGTCTGGGAAAGAAACTACATTTATAGGCCTCTATACTAGAAGATGGAAGCTGAAATGCCTTGGAGTGGCTATTTCTACAACACCTAGTCTTTGGGATAAGGTCATCTGTAGGTATTCTGGCTTTACCCTTCAGACCTTTGTATAGTAATATAAGTCGATTATCCGTCCTCCTTTTCTTTAGAGATTCCCATTTGAGTTGTTCAAGAATGCCAGTCATACTACCTTCCTCGAAAGTGTAATTCCTAGTTACAAATCTAGCGGCACGATTCTGTACCTTCTCCAATTCCTCCTGGAGGCATTTAGTTTGAGGATCCCACACAGAGCTTCCATATTCCAGGACTGGGCGCACATCTTGGGGGCAAGAAAATAAGTTTCTCCTCAAGAATCCAAGTGTTCTGTTGGCTTTAGTACAGATATTATTGATATGGGTATTCCACTTGAGGTCATTTGTAATTGTTACACCTAGATATTTAATGCTATCAACATTTTCCAATACCGTTCCCTCGAGGGTGTACGAGGCCTCAATTTTATTTATCCGCTTATTTGTCAGCTGCATCATGTTGCATTTGACAGGTTGAAATCTCATGCCCCATTTTCGGGCCCAGCTCCCTAAAAGGTCAATGTCTTTCTGAAGTTTCAATGTATCTTCTACTGTTCTAATTTCACGGTAACAAACACAGTCATCAGCAAAAAGCCTGATTTGAGAGTCAATGCCAACGGGTATGTCATTTGTGTACAAGGAAAACAACAATGGACCGAGTAAGGTGCCCTGAGGGACACCAGACACAACAGGGGCCCAGTCAGATATAACACCATTAACTACTACCCTTTGCTGCCTGAAGCACAAAAAAGCATTTATCCATTCCAATGTCTTTCCACCTATACCATAACTAAACAATTTGCTTTTAAGAAGTTCATGTGGAGGGGTGTCAAAAGCTTTTTCAAAGTCCAAAATAAAAGTGTCAACCTGACCCTTTTTGTCCAATATTTTTGCCCAATCATTTATTACTGTAATCAACTGGGTTTCACAACTATGCCATTTCCTGAATGCATGCTGTTTGTCTGACAAAAGATTATACTGGTCAAGATGACCCATGATATTTGAGCAGACAATATGTTCTAGAAGTTTGCAAGGAATACAAGTCAAAGAAACTGGGCGGTAATTACAAGCAAGGGACCTGTCACCTTTCTTGAAAAGTGGACAAATACAATGTATTAGCAAGTGACCATTCCTTGGGGATTTCACCCGTATTGATTGACTGCTGGAAGAGATGTGCAAATACAGGTCCTAATTCTTTTGCCAATTCTTTTAGGACTCTTGGATGGAGTTCATCAGGTCCTAAGGCTTTAGATGGGTTCAGACCTTTAAGAAGTTTTGTTACTCCTTCCTGATTAAGTCTGATTAAGCATGATTTAACATTCAGAAGGTCTTAAGGTTATATAGGCAAAGCAGGATGAAGGATGCTGTCTTCAATCCTCCTTCAGGGACATTGTTACTCCAATGTTTTGACTTCACATTCATTTTTTTTTCATGGGATATTGTCAGTATGAATGCGAATTCACAATTCAGCTAGATAACATAAACATAAATATAAAAAGAAAATGACCAATGAAAACGTAAAATAAAAATGTGAATGATGATAATTGAATTGTGAAGTCTCATTTAATGGGACTAGGACATTGTAATTGAATTGTGTGCTTGCCAGTTAGCGCCATAATTAACTATTTTATGTGAAAGCGGGAAAGCTCTGGAACCACTTAGACTTCTCCTGCGTAAGAAAATAAGTCCATGAAAAAATACCCCCTTAAATCACACTTTTGTAACTTGTGAAAAATATGCTAATCTTTTTGCCCATGCTGAGGATCGAACAAGGATCTCTTGTGTGCTAATCCAACACTATACCGCATCACTGCACATAATCCTCGCGAGAGGGTGCTGCAGTATATATAGAAAGAAAGAAAAGCCGGCTTGTAGTGCAAGGCCATACTAGTGTTTATTATACCTAGCACTACTACACTTTTTTCCAGTTTTGTAGAAAAACTGGGGTATGCATGGTATACAATGTTTGTATTATGTCAGTTGTAAACACTGCCTCCCCCCCCCCACCTCATGGGGAAGGGTGGGGGAAAGCTGGGCTAAAGTGTGGGGCAATTACTTTTTTGGAGTATGCCCGCAGTGCAGGGGAAAATCAAATGATGGAGTTTTGACATTAGAATCCTTACCCCGGGGAGATTTTCTGTTGCGAAGGGCAGGGCAAAGAGCAAAGTTTTGACCTCCAGTTTGCCCCCTGGGGGTGGGGCTTACAGCAGGGCAGTACTGAAAGCTGAAAGTCATAATCCCTGCTCTTCCCGTAGGTGGGGAAGCAGAGGAACTTGTGTGTGTAAGTCTTGCTCAAGGACACAATCATTGTGAAAACATACCCTTGCAATGTACAGAGATTTTTTAAGTTGTAAAAAAACTGAAAATTTTTGATATTTTTTCTTATTTTTGCACAAAACATAGATTGTAGGTACACGTTAGAACCGCCTCACCTAGGGGGTTCTAAGGAGTACCCACAATCTATGTTTTGGAGCAAAAAATAAGAAAAATGGGTATACCCCTGCAAACCCCAGTTTTTAGCTCGACTGCACGAAGTGCATAGAGCTATTGCAGTCACCCCGGTCGTCCACGTTCCCGTGCGCGTGCGTGTGCGCGTGCGCGTGCGCGTCACACTTGCGTTAAAGTTTTCTAGAAGTCCATATCTTGACAACCACTCATCAGAAAGCATTCATACTTGGACCATAGATACCCTGTAGGGTTAGCTTTCATTCCATGGCATCGGGCCCCTGGGTCCAGGGCAGGGGGTGGGGCTGTAGGTTAAAATCTAGAACACCTTCAAAAATGGCAATTCTTGTGTTAAAGTTTTCTAGAAGTCCATATCTTGACAACCACTCATCAGAAAGCATTGATACTTGGGCCATTGACACCCTGTAGGGTCGGCTTTTATTCCATGGCATCAGATCCCTGGGTCCATGCCAGGGGGTGGGGCTAGAGGTTAAAATCTAGAACACCATTAATAATAATGGCTTTTCTGTGATATAATATTCTAGAAGTCTATATCTTGAAAACTTTTTATCAGAGGGCTTTCATACTCGGACCATAGGTACCCTGTAGGGTTGAGTTTCATTCCATGGCATCAGGTCTCTCGGTCCATGCCTGGGGGGTGGGGCTTGAGGTTAAAAACTAGAACACTGTAAAAAAATAGATGTACTGCTGTGTAACTTTTACAAGGAGTCCATATCTTGACAACAACTTATCATAAAGCATTCATACGTCATACACTTTAGGTTCCATGACATCGGACCTCTGGGTCGGAGTCAGGGGGGCGGGGCTAGAGGTCAAAATCTAGAACTCCCCGAATTTTTTTTCTTTTTATTTCTTAATAGAAACAACTTAGGAAGATGGTTGGTCATTCATCTTTTGACTTTGTGACACTGACTTGTGTGTCATGACGGTAAGGGTCGGTTGACCTACTTTCCATGGTTCAGTGATTTTGCCTTATATCTTGACACTCATTTAGTATTTTTTCTTACTTCTTTCAGATTATGAGCGAGTACGACCAGGCCTTTGACCCCAATATACTTATAGGTCACTGTGACCTAATTTCACGGTTCAGTGATTTTGCCTTATATCTTGACACTCAATTAGTATATTTTCATACTTTTTTCAGATTATGAGTGAGTATGACCAGACCTTTGACCCCAATATACTTATAGGTCACTGTGACCTAATTTCACGGTTCAGTGATTTTGCCTTATATCTCGGTTCTCAAATGGTTTATGAACAAACTTCTTTCAAAGTATGTTTGCGTATGACAAGACCTTGGACCCTGAATTAGTCCTAGGTCACTGTGACCTAATTTCACGGTTCAATGATTTCGCCTTATATCTTGACACTCAATTAGTATATTTTCATACTTTTTTCAGATTATGAGTGAGTATGAACATACCTTTGACCCAATATACTTATAGGTCACTGTGACCTAATTTCACGGTTCAGTGATTTTGCCTTATATCTCGGTACTCAAATGGTTTATGAACAAACTTCTTTCAAAGTATGCTTGCGTATGACAAGACCTTTGACCCTGAAGTAGTCCTAGGTCACTGTGACCTAATTTCACGGTTCAGTGATTTTGCCTTACATCTTGACACTCAATTAGAATATTTTCATACTTTTTTCACATTATGAGTGAGTATGACCAGACCTTTGACCCCAATATACTTATAGGTCACTATGACCTAATTTCACGGTTCAGTGACTTTGCCTTATATCTCGGCACTCAAGTAGTTTATGAACAAACTTCTTTGACACTATGTTTGCGTATGACAAGACCTTTGACCCTAAAGTAGTCCTAGGTCAATATGACCTTATTTCACGGTTCAGTGATTTTCCTTTATATCTCGGCACTCAATTGGTATATGAACATACTTCTTTCACGATATGTATGAGTATGACAAGACCTTTGACCGTAAAGTATTCCTGGGTCACTTTGACCTAATTTCATGGTTCAGTGATTTTGCCTTATATCTCGACACTCAGTTGGTATTTTTTCATACTTCTTTCTGATTATGAATGAGTATGACTAGACCTTTAACCCAAACATACTTATAGGTCACTATGACCTAATTTCATGGTTCAGTGATTTTCCTTTATATCTCGGCACTCAATTGGTATATGATCATATTTCTTTCACATTATGAGTAAGTATCACTAGACCTTTGAGGCTTTGACCCTGAAATACTTATAGGTCAGTGTGACCTTATTTCATGGTTCAGTGATTTTGCCTTGTGTCCTGAACACACTTCTTTCACAATATGAGTGAGACCTTTAAATCTTAGGTAGTTATAGTTAACTTTCATGGTTCAGTGATTTTGCCTTATCGCATCAAGGCAAAAAAGATGTATGAGCATAATGCTTTGGGTTACCGGTCGGGTTTGGCCTTATGTTTGACAAAGGTCAGAAGCAGTCGAGCACGCTGTCCTGCGACAGCTCTTATTCTATATTAAAGTGGGGTTCAAGGGGGTATACTATACATCACACATAATGTTTTCGTTATGTGAAGCTAGTGCCAGAGGGATTCAACCACCCCCAATTGGGTCTGAAGTCCAACACACACCATGCTTCCATATGTGATTAACTGAATAGGTCTAAATTCAAAATGAAATTTAATGCGTGTCATGGAAATATATAGACTCATGATGTTTGTTAATCATGTTACTTTTTATGTGTGCTATATTCAATACATGTATAATTGTTTCAGGTGTGCCTTATACTTGGTTCAGCTATGTCGACATATCCACACCAGTAGGTCCAGCCTATTCTTTCAGTCTTCACGCTACTGTAAAGACCTGGAGAGCTATGTGGAGACCCTGGGCCAGCTCTTGGCCTGCCTCACCTACCTAAAACAGCTGATGGCCCACTGCAGCAACGGGGATCTGTTTATGACGGATGATAGCGTTGTGGGGGACAGTCTACTGCTACAGTTGGAGATGGTCAATATTGACTGCTTCTATGGAAGATGTCTGGGATTCCAGGTGCTTTAGTCATTTCAATATGTATTTATGGCTGATCATAAAAATCATTTTGTTTAGTGTTTATCCTAAATTGCTCATTATTATAACTCCTTTAATTTCTTTGCAATATTGGGCCTTGAACCTCTTTTTGGATACTTAAAAATGGCTTTCAGTGTATTATGGGTTTAACTTCTATTGTTCCTCTGTCACATTGTTTTGTTTGTTTGTTTTGAGCTTTAACATCTCCTTCAACAATTTTTCAGTCAAGTCGGGAAGGAGCCACCTCTACTTGAGCAAGTAAATGTGTCTTGCTCAAGGACACAGCACAGCACCCCAGTGTTTTTCGAACAAAGGACCTCTCAATTATGTCTTAAGAAATCAAATGAAAAACATTCAAAATACCAGTTGGATGCTAAGACCCAACAAAACTAACCAACAACTACAGTAGATAATTCAGTGGGGCATATACGTACATGTATGATTTAGGAAATTGTATATTTTTTTACAGTTTTGTGAGACCATGCAAAAAGCTCTGCAGGCAGTGATTGTTGTCATGGCAACCTTCAGTGAGTGTTATGATGAGCCATCTCAAGTTATGCAGTTAGCCAGTTCTGTACTAAATAGTGGGAAATATGTGTTTGACCAAGAACTCAGGGCACGCCAGGCAAGTTCTAGATGTTCTTTATCGTTGATGCTCCAGACAAAAATCATGGCTTAAATGCCGCCCAACTGGTAAACTGGAGCAGTAACAGAATATGTCATGTTGACCTTCAAAAGAATTTGCCTAAGGCCTAACCAAATCCCATTTTAGTATTCTTTCTATAAGATTAAAAATAAATTCTAAATGTGTGTTCCACTTTCTAGATATACATGTACGAGTACAAATGTGCCGCGTCATGAGAAAATCCGTTTTATGCCATTGCAAAAATGAAGGCGCAGATCAGCTTCGCAGTAACTGCGAAGCTGATCAGTGCCTTTGTTTTCTCTATTTAGATAGTACAATTTCTCTTCT
Organism: Rugalucina vietnamica; assembly: GCA_964017185.1. Taxonomy (NCBI): domain Eukaryota; kingdom Metazoa; phylum Mollusca; class Bivalvia; order Lucinida; family Lucinidae; genus Rugalucina; species Rugalucina vietnamica. The sequence goes on from OZ024880.1 coordinate 39,993,340, forward strand.
TCACAAATCCGAAATTTCAAGCTACTAGCCTGCTTCTGTGACTGTACAGGTCAGTTTGTGTCAGACTTGGGCGGAAACCCCGAAGACCGGTTTTCTTGCGCTGCGGCTCAAATATATGAGTGTTGGAGTATCTGGACATGGTGATGTCATTTTACTATTTTAAAAATGATGTTTTTCACTCCTACATCTATCGCCAAAAAAAAGCTCCAATGGAGCTGGCATGATTGGGCAATAAATCTCAGAAAATATCTTGTAGCTTTCAGCTTTTATTATCATTATCAGTAAACTGTGAAAATAACAAGAGCAACAGTCGCCAGATGTCTGATATCAGATTTCTACATTCTTCTCTCTTGGACCATTTTGTGTTAGAAATGTCATATTTGGAGCCTGTGGGTACGAATATATATGGGTACTCACAATTGAGGGTATTCAAAATTTGGGAGCACTTTTGCTATGTTTTGAAACATTTTATACTTTTTCTAAATTTTGGGCAGATAAAATTTGTGGCTTTCAAATTTGTTGGTACTCAAAATATGTGGGTATTCAAAAGTGTGGATGATCAAATTTTGTAGGCACTCAAAATTGGTGGCAATCGGAAGATATAGATATTTTAGTTAGATGTTATTACATAAAGATGCGGCTCTCAAAATATTTATGAGTCTTCAAATTTGAATGTATTTAAAATAGGTGGGTATTCAAAAGTGCATATAAATATTTTGGGGTATTGAAAATGTTGGAAATTATATTTTCTTGTTACAAAAAGCATGGGCAAATTATGTTGGTCTTCACTATAAGAATGTTCACAAAATTCAATCACAAAATTGTGGGTATTCAAAATAAGCTGGTTCATAAAATTATTAGTCAAGACTGAAATTGTTTGTATGAAACTGGTGTGGTCTTAGGGTACTCATGAAATCATTGTGTTCATGTTATTTGTATGTACAACATGTATTCATCAATTATAGAATTTCACTCAGTATTTGTGGGTACTCAACATGTGGGTGCCTAAAATAGTTTGGTAAAAATGCGGAAAGTATGCACATTCATATGAACTGAAAGTCTCAGTATGGAAAATTGCCACCTTAATATTTTATAGACTCAGATCAATGTATCATTTAGTTTGATCAGACACTGTATCCATAGTCTAATATATATATTGAGACAAAGAGTAAATTGGAAGTTAATGGCATATTTCATCTAATTCTTTAAACAAACAGGTGCCCAGAGTCAAGAACTCATTATCTTTATCTCACTGCTGTGAACAAATTATCTTATTATAAGAATTTATTGTGACAGCCTTAATGATTAGAAAAACCAGCAAAAAACTCTGATGTAGGAGTGTTTTTGTTATAATATGAAACATTCTGTACAGTACCCTTTTAGATAGGACACTTTGTTGGTAATCAATAATTTGCTATCTTGACATGAACCTTAGGTTTAATAGTGTCGCTTTTATGGTAGAACAATGGTAAAAATGTTCTGTTCTATTCTGTCCTGTGAATTGATAGAAAAAATATATCTTTCATCAACCAGAACTGAAATTGTTATTTTTGACGTCATTGTGACGTTTCAACATGCGCTGCATTATACTAATTGACAATTAACTTTCCACATAGTTTGACGTCATAATAGTTTGAAGTTATATTGCTATCTCTGTGGTCCATAGAAGCAGACCTCGTTATAAGTGAAACAATGTTATAATGAGGTTACTAATTATATACATATACATGTAGCAAAGTTATCAATTTGGAAGCTATGGCATGACCTGTGTTATATTGAAAAAAAGGTACAGTGAGGTTCATTGTAATGAGGTTGAAATCATCACAACATGTCTGTATAATGTATACCCCCTTATACCCCACTTTTATATTGGAAAACTGGGGTATTTAGGGGTAAACAATTTTTCTTAATTTTGATCCAAAACATAGATTGTGAGTACTGGTTACACGGCTAACAAACCTTTAAATGCGTAACCGCGGTTAAGAAAAGAAATCCGATTCATGTCCTTCCGGTTTCGCATGAGATGGACAACAAAAGGTAAACAAACTTTTGCAGCTTGTGTTTCCGAGTGAAATATTTTGATTCGAAGACAGGTATTATGATTCTCTCAATGCTATTTTATCAGATAGATATTGCTATATTTGGATCCCAAAGGATTTCCTGAAACTTTTCTTTATAATCGTGATTTTTATTCCCTCCTCCAAAATACATGTTGGGATTGCATTGTACACAAAGAAAATGTGGGTCAGTCGCAGGGATATTTTTAGATATCCGCCAATTGCATCCATATTTAACGGAAAGCAATACAGTGTGTAGATGATTTTAACATTGTGTGAGGTCTGTTGACAGTTTTGTTGCCTCTGGCCACTGCATTCTATGCATATGTGGTTAAAAGTTGTGTCAACAATTTGGTTACGAATTTAATCATTAGAATGATAGCAATATAATCAACATAAAACACATGCATTAAAGTTTTTGTTTTTGTTAATAGTTTAATGCTCAAGTTTTAATTGTCACATTCTCTCGTCCTCTCTGAAAGGTTTCTAACTCAAATTGGTGTGTTTGTGATATTTGTAGTGAAAATGTTTGATATAAAATAATGCAAACAGTCTATACAATACATGAAATACAATAATTCACACGCATGGTATTCCATGACAACGATTTTACAGCATTCTGTATACTTTAACTTGCTTTTTTCCTGGTTTTATGTCATTCAAAACGCTTTGCGGAGACAATTAAATACCATAGCTTGAACCGGTAGAGGTTTTCATACATATCTTGAAATATATCCTTCATACTTTAATGATTAAATGCGTAACCATCTTTTGCTTCCCATCAAATAGGTAATACCGGGCACTTAACACAACAAAATACTGGCACAGACATCAGTTGCAATTTAGTTAACATAAATCTGAAAATTTTTTGAAGAACAATCACTAGAATTTCATATTTATCAACACAATGTCCAATTTTTAGTTGTATTTCGGCGACTTTGGCCGTGCTGTAACACCAGGTTCGAAGGAGGGAATAAATAACTCAAAGACAATCAAATTATTATGCGAGCTACTTCAGTGCTGACTAACAATAGTAAATAAGTGACAAAATAGCATTCATAGATTATCGATATATTTGTGTACTAAAATATAATCATCAATCGATCCTAGTAGTGTATGTTTTGTTTACCTTTTCTTGGTCTTCATATGCGGAACCGGAAGGGCGTGAATCGGATTTTCTTTCTTAACCGGCGGTTACGCATTTAAAGGTTTGTAGCCGTGGGTTAGAACCACATTTCCGAAGAAGTTCTAACATGTACCCACAATCAATATTTTGAGCATTAATATTAAAAGTGTTTTTTTTTTCTAATGAAATTTTCAATTTTTACAGCTGAAAACATTCTCTATATAATACATGGTCGTGTTTTTATAACGTGTATCTTATTGCAGGTAGTCAACATCACAAGAACTGGAGATATCAAGTTTTGCAAAGCATTCTGGTCCATTCCCGAGTCACCCATATTCACTGTAAGTTTTCTCTGTGTCCTTTTTCTGCCACAATGGCTTTTCAGATTGCTAAGGCTGTTTTTGCAATTGCACAATTCATTGATTTGAGTGTTTTATATTCAAATTTAACAGGGTCTGTATGGTTTACAATTGTTACATGTTTTGGAGTCTTTCTCCTTTGCATGTTATTGTTATTCCTTTCAAAACATAAGAAATCTCATTTAACAGATTCTAAAACTAATGTATATAGATCATGGTTTTGGCTTTAGAACTGAAGAAAATCACATTTTACAGTTTCATTCTTCAAAGTTATATCATCATCTTTGATCATTTTATCTACAATGTAGAAGTAAATGATCAAGACATTGCTTTCAAAATTGAAAAAAAACAAAAACAAAAAAAAACAACAACAACAAAACAAAACAAAACAAAAAAAACAACAACAAAAAAAAAACATGTAATGCATATTTAATTTGTTATGTCTTAATTACAGCATCTGCGTTCATTTACCTTTGCTCATGTAGAAGTGAGTGATGTGATCTCTCTTGACCCGGTGAACTTTGAGCTACCATCTACCTGCAGTGAGGAGACGGTGACCATAACCCCGCCCTGTGCCCATATAGGCCCCGCCCCGGTCAAAGTTAGGCTGATATCACATGTAGTAAGAGAAGGACAGGTAATTCTATAATATATATATGAGTTGTGACGTGAGAAGACCATGCTTCTGGGTTTCCGAACAGGTCCAACACAAACTAGGCTGTAGAACCACAGGAGATGGCTAGAGGCTGGAAATTTTGGATTTAGACAGAAGAGCAATTGCACTATTCATGTAGTGAAAACAAAGGCACTGATCAGCTTCGCAGTTACTGCGAAGTCGGCTTCGCAGTTACTGCGAAGTTGATCTGCTCCTTTGGTTTCGCATATGCAGATTGTTGGTTTTCTCACGAAGTGGCTCATATATGAAGGATGGTTAGTTTGGATATTTCATACATGTATTTTGATTAAGCATGAATTCTAGCAAGCATAATTTCAAGCTGAAAATTTGAACTATATGTTGAAAGAAGAAAGAGAAATATATAAATTTGATGAAATTTAAATTTCAAAATAGATGCCACCTACCTGTAGAAAACAAATGAGCCACTTCGTGGGAAAACCAACAAATTTCAAGCTTCTAGCTCTTTTCTGTGCTTGTACAGCCCGGTTTGTGTCGGACCTGTTCAGAAACCACATTGTTGGTTTTCCCACGAGGCGGCTCAAATGTTGTTTTCCTGAAGAAGGTCAAGGGCCAAAAATTAAAAAAAAAAAAAAAAAAAAACAGTGAGAAATTATCCTAGTAGCATAAACTTTTGTTCCCGGGCTGGTATATACCTGTCATGTTGATGACTGGTATTCTTCTTTACTGAAACCGACCCAAAAGTCAAGCTTATAAACAGTAAAATTTTATTATTTGAGCCGCCTCGTGGGAAAACCAACAATGTGGTTTCCCCAACAGGTCCGACACAAACCGGCCTGTACAAGCGCAGAAAAGAACTAAAAGCTTGAAATTTCGGATTTAAGTAGAAGAGGAATTGTACTATCCGAGTAGCGAAAACAAAGGCGCTGATCAGCTTCGCACTTACCGCGAAGCTGATCTGCGTCTTTGTTTTTGCCTATGCAGATTGTTGGTTTTCCCATGAGGCGGCTCATTTTAAAGCCCATATTCATGATATGCCTTTGCATCAAGTTCTTCTTGCCGGTGTGTCCAGTGATTATTCTTGGAGTACTCCCATTTGTTTCCTCACCCACTCTTATGAGCAGAAAAATATTTTGAAGGGGACATGAACAGTCAGGGACAAAACCTAAACAGGTTATAAAAAAAATAACTGAAACAAGTTATTTTTCATTTTCCCTGCATCAGTCAAAATCTGTGAAGTTTCTCTTAATTAAATTGAAATATGCAGGGTTTTACATAATTAAAATGTTAATGGGAGATGCAGCAAGATGAGAGCTTAATACACTGAAAAAAAGTTATAAGAGGCCACTTTTCAAACTCATTTTTTGTAACTAAGCCATGTTCAAAATTGCACGATTCTAGTCTAAAGACGTGTCTTTCAAGTAAGTAAAGTTCCAAAGTGTTCAGAAATAATTTTCTTTCACTAAACGCGATTTTGGAGTAAAAATGCAAAAATCAATGTTTTTGAATAAAAAATTAGATAAAGCACAACATTAATTGAAATTATGAGCGAGTGTCATTAAAGGGGCCCTTCCGGCTTGGAAAAACATCAAACATTCGAATTTTCTCTACTGGTAGACTTTATGCGCATTTTTAAAAATCCCAAATTTTGAGATTTTTTGAAAAATTCATCAATGTGCCTCTTAAACATGTTAATCGCTATTAAATTCACTTGATGAAGCCTGGAAATGAGAGATATAACCCGAATGAGCTATTTTAGACTATTTTCGAGGACAAACAGGTCACGGCTGACGCACACTTCCGGTTTCAATTCCAATTTTTAACGAACAAAATAACGAAATTTATGGACGATTTTTTAAAATTTTCGAAGTTTATCAGAGTCTAGTATTATACCTTAATACTCGCTGAAAATTTCAATTCCATACTGCTGATAATAATGCAACCAGAGATGAACAAAGTTTGTATGCAAATTGCATACAAAAAGCTGAATTCATGTTATTCATGTTGCTGTCTTCTTGCATGTACAAAACAGAAACGAAGATTCTTATTGCAGCAACACATCTGACTTAATTTTATCTTGCATCATGGTAGTCAGTAGCACTTTCAAATAAATTAAAATGTAAAACACAACGTTATAATATGACATTTAACTTGATGATAATAAAGTGTGATTTTCGAAAAGATGGTACCTTTACTCATGCTTCGACTGCGTGAGACATACCACGCATTTTAGAATGCAGACACTCTCAGAGCCACTGTTAGACATTGGTTTATTAATTTGATCATGAATTTTAATTGATCGTAATTTACTTTCTGTACTAGAAGAAAAAATATGAGGTGGCCTCTTATAACTTTTTTTCAGTGTACTCACATGGCTGAAAGTTAGTATATACCATTAAGATTTTGAAAATTTCAGTTTTTTCTGCAATTTTTGGGCATCAGAATGGCAAAATCCCTGATTTTAAAACATCTGTTCCCACCTTACCAGAATTTTGGCACATGTCTAGACAATTTTCCCAGGATGATGTAACTTTAATGTAGCTACTACAAAAGAATTTCTTATTACGCATAGTCTAAAAAATATTACGCAGGTACTTCAAAGACAAGTGGGGTAATGATACTAATAACCTATTCAAGTTAATATTGTCATAATTACTAATTAAAGCATAACTTATATAAGTGGTTTTTTGACCTGAAAAAAAATATCCAAGAAAAGTTAACTCTAACAGCTTGGAAAGGGAGATCATTTAAAGTGTATTAATAACGTGTTTCAATTATTTTTTTTATAACCTGTTTAGCTTTTGTCCCTGACTGATGAAACTGAATTCAAAAAAAAAATAATAATAATAATAAAGAAATAAAAAATTAGGCTAGTACATTTATTGTTTCTCATATAGGATATGACACGAAGTAGATTTCGACCCAAGACAGGTAGTGCCAAGCCAGCTGTTCTCCCCAAGTCTCCAAATCTGTTGTTCCACTGTCACGGGGGAGGATTTGTTGCCCAGTCTTCACAGTCACATGAGGTTAGTTACCATAGCAACATATTACATGCATATTTACACAAATATACCATCTGAATTGTGAATTGCATTTGAATGCTTTATATTGGGAAAAAATCACAGTAATAACTTTGCACTTTTACACAACACAAGTGTCTCTGTATAAAATATCATATTAAAGCACATTAACCTAGTCAGCCATCAAAGAACTCCCCAGTGCACATGAACATCCAATATTCAAGAAATAACGATGGTCACTCTCATTACTAAGTGACGAACAAACATTTCATTAAGTTTTTTTCTGTAAAATGAGTCCATACCTATCATCAGATAATCATAGAAATGCATAAGTATTTTCGAATATGAGCCGCCTCATGGGAAAACCAACAATCTGCAAAGGCGAAAACAAAGACGCAGATCAGCTTCGCTGTAACAGTGCCTTTGTTTTCGCTACACGGATAGTACAATCCCTCTACTTCCTAAATACAAAATTTCATGCTTCTAGCTGTCTTCTGTGACTGCACAGCCTGATTTGTGTCGGACCTGTTCGGAAACCACACTGTTGGTTTTTCCAAGAGGTGGCTCATGTAGCTTTCATTTTGTTCTAGTATTTAAAAACCATGGCCCAGTTGTTCAAAACTAACGACTTCGTTAGTTAACGTTTCGTTAAAATTTCAAACATTAATATTACAAATACACTGTTATTTTTTGTTGAAAAAATGTGAGAATCCTTTGCAGTGCAAAGGATTCTCACATTTTTTCAACAAAAAATAACAGTGTATTTGTTACTTTAGCTGATATTTGCTTAACAAATTTATGTCTTAACAATATTGTTAAGCTAACGATGCTTTGAACAACTGGGTCCATGAGATTGATATTTTGGAAGGAGACTCTGTTACAGCTAAGAGTAAACTTACTTTTGTATATTGTTTAATTATTTCTACAGTCATATTATTGGTCATGTGTTTATGTGTATTGATTAGATCTCCTCTAGAGGGATGCCACGTGGTGCAGTGGTAGAGTTAAGGGAAGAGAGTGAGAGGTCCTGGACACAGAGAGCTATTTGTGCAACATTCCTTAGTTTTCAATGAAATCATGAGCCAGTAAATATTTATTGCAATTGTCTTTATGGCTTAATATCCCAGTCAACAATGTTTCAGTCATGCCTGGACAGAGCTACTACTTCCTGTACTATGTCAGTACTATGGGAAGCTTAGTGTCCACTACAAGGTGGTGGTACCTGGTATCAACCCCTTTGTGAAAACAATAATTGAATGATTGTCATTTGAATGATTGTCATTTGAATGATTGTCCTGATTGCTGATTTTGGTATAAAAATGCATTTCAATTGAGCTGAGTCATGAGAAAACAAACATTTTGCAAATGCCAAAACAAAGGTGCAGATAAGCTTCGCAGTAACTGCGAAGCTGATCAGCACCTTTGTTTGTGCTACACAGATAGTACAATTTCTTTACTTTTTAAACTCAAAAATCCAAAATTTAGAGCCTCTAACCAGCTTCTGTGCTTGTACAGCTCTGTTTGTGTTGGATCTGTTCAAAAACCACCTTGCTGATATTCTCATGAAGCGGCTCATGTTACTTTCCAGAACTATCTAAGGATGTGGGCCCGTGAGCTTGAAGTACCTATCCTGTCAGTTGATTATTCCCTGGCCCCTGATTACCCCTTTCCTAGGGCCCTGGAGGAGAGCTTCTATGCCTATGCCTGGGCACTGAAAAATCCTGACAAATTAGGTAAGAAGTTATTATCATTCACTTAACCCATATTTGACAAATGGATTTTCCCATCATTATCATTTGGGTCAGTCCACTTTCATTTTTAGGTGTGCCAGGATTGCTTTTTTCAATTTTATTAAATTTTTTGATAAAAATTCTTTAAGCAAACAGAATAGTCCCAGATGGGACGCCCCGTTCTGCGGCATCACATCTGGGGCTATTCTGTTTCTGTATGGTGTAACAATGTCACTAATTATTGTCAGTTCAAATTGGGGAAATTTCTTTTTCTTAAAACATTGATCATTAAAGAAGGGTACTGATTTGTAGATATATGCTGAATTTGATATTTGTATGATTTAATGCTTTACACTCTGACACAGCAAACAACTAAGGTCATGTCAGGACCATGGGCCCAGTTGTTCAAAACTTTGTTAGCTTAACGCTGTCGTTAAGCCCTCAATTTGTTAATTATATATCGTCTTCAAAAACAAATACACTGTTATTTTTTGTTGAAAAAATGTGAGAATCGTTTGCAATGCAAAGAATTCTCACATTTTTTTCAACAAAAAACAACAGTGTATTTGCTATTGCAAAGGATTCTCACTTTTTTCAACAAAAAAAAAAACAACAACAAATGTGTATTTGTAATATGGCCATTTGAAATTTTAACAAATTGTTAACTAATGACATCATTAATTTTGAACAACTGGCCCAAGGTTTTGAAGGCACAATGGCTAGAGCATCTGCTTTGGATGTGGGAGGTCACAGGTTCAAACCTGGGCCAAGTCATTCCAAAGATGTTAAAAATGATACCAGTTGCTTTCTTGCATGGCACTCAGCATTTTGGGACAAGCACTGGTTATATAAAAACCTGCCATGTTGATGACAAACTTTCAACCCAACATAATAAAGGCAAACTGCTGATATCAGGAAGGAGCATGTTACGCTAGCCACACCTGGGCAAACATCTCAGAAGCAGGGTGTCAGTTGTACTCAATGCACATTTCTTTCACCACTACTTTTCTAATGCTATTCTTGTATATGAGCAGCATCATGCAGGGGCGGATCCAGGATTTCTGAAGAGGGGGTTCAAATGTAGAAAAGGGGGGTTCGTTTGCCTTATTTCACACAAAATTCTTGAAATTCCCCATGAAAATGAAATAATTTGGGTCCAGAGGGGGGTTCAAGCGAACCCCTTGAACCCCCTCTAAATCCGCCACTGTCATGAGAAAACCAACAATTTGCATGCACGAAAACAAAGATGCAGATCAGCTTCACTGTAGCTGAGAAGCTGATCAGCTTCTTTGTTTTCGCTACATTATTCCACTACTCTCTAAATTCAAGCTTTCAAGCTTCTAGCCATCTTCTGTGACTTTACAGACCAATATTTGTGTCAGACCTGTTGGTAAACCACAGTGTTGGTTTTGTCATGATGTGGCTCATATATGTTAAACACCTTTTCTTTTCAGATTCTGTGAAAATATACTAATGGTATTTTCAGTATATCGTGAACACATCTCTTCCATATACAATTGTTTTGATATGTTAAAATAGCTCAACACATTTTCCTTTCACCTGTCAAAAGTTGTGCTTTTTGTTTGGATATAATCATTGAAGTACTTTTTCACATTTGTGCCCATACCTGTAGGCATTTTTCTACTCTGTTGATATTTTCAACATTTTGTTATGAACCATTTATTTTTTATTGGATTCTTTTGAGTTCTTGTCTGAAGATAGTTTTCTTATAGATTGTTTTTGTTTTGTTTTTTCATTTTGATGGTTTCATATGAATGGGAACAATTCGAAAGGAATCACTTGGTGCAAATACCATAACATTATGTTCTTACACTATATATATCATATAGCTGATAACTGATACACTTAACTTCAATACTAAATTTGTTACATTGCCTATTTGCTATCACAATCACATGGATTGTTTACAGCATAATTATTTGTGAAAAAGTAGTTTATACAAAATTATTATGCCTTCAAGTAATAAGAAAAACAGAGATTTTATTGAAATAAGACTTTTAAAAATGACACATTGAAGTGGATTATATTAACATCTATGAAAGAGGTCTGACATCCTCAAGAGGTACATGTTGTTTAGCTGTATAGTGTAGGTCCTGGGTTCAAGCTCCTTATCAGCTAGATGGAGTGCTTGAGCAAGACACATTTACTCCCTTTACATCATTGTTGTTCTAGTTAGGTTGTTACAAGTATCCAGGAAAAACAATGTCTCGACATAAGAATTATTGCCTGAGATCTGGCCCTGAGATTGTAAAATTTTTTTGGTGTTAAATGAGCTGACAAAAAATATCCTGTTGCAATTGTTGGCATTTTAACATTTATGAGCAGGATAAATTACAGGCTTTCATGATCTTAACCTGACATTTCTTCTGATTTGGGCTAATTCAGTATTTATGAGCAGTTAATTTTCAGTCTCAGCTGAGTTGAGCATGGAAAAGTTTTATAACCATGGGGCATTGTATCTGATTTTAAGACATCACTCTTCCGACAAACTTAACCAGCTTTATTTTTTGACAATCAGCATTCTTTGCCAACTGTTTGTATCTGCTAATGGATAATGAGCACTGGAATATCTTGCTACAACATTTAGTAGGATTGTTGCAATTTGTGTCATGATCCAAAATTAGTCTTTAAGCATATACTTTTCTAATGACCTACCGTATGTCTTCAGGCTGGACAGGTGAGAGGGTGTGTTTTGCTGGCGACAGTGCTGGTGCTAATCTTGTCGTATCCACAGCCCTGAGGGCAGTTTCCTTCGAGATCCGGGTCCCTGATGGCATCGTCTCCATGTATGCCCCATTCCTGATACAGTATTCTCCCTCACCGGCCAGGTTCCTGTCAATGATCGATCCCTTGTTACCTGTCGGAATACTGATGAGGTGTCTTGCTGGTAAGTTAAGTTGTCTGGACCCAGTTGTTCAAAGCATCGTTAGCTTAACGATATCGTTAAGACATAAATTTGTTAAGCAAATATCAGCTAAAGTAACAAATACACTGTTATTTTTTGTTGAAAAAATGTGAGAATCCTTTGCAGTGCAAAGGATTCTCACATTTTTTCAACAAAAAATAACAGTTTGCAAAGGATTCTCACATTTTTTCAACAAAAAATAATAGTGTATTTGTAATATTAATGTTTGAAATTTTAACGAAACATTAACTAACGACGTCGTTAGTTTTGAACAACTGGGCCCAGGGTACTATTATGTCAGAGTACTAAAATGTCTTTGTTATATTCAGCAGTTTATTGCAGCTACAAATCACACTGGTCAATAAATGGCACTGGTCGGTCAATGATAGCAGTTGCAACTGAGAACTATCAAAGCAGATGAAAATAATAATCAAAAATATGGATGTATTATTTGGCTATTTGCATCACACATTCTTATTTTGATTTCAACTGCATTGTCTGTTCTCAGGCTGTCAGATAGGTTGACATTGGATAACCTTTGTGCAAATACAGTCTTTTGATGCTATCAGTTATGGTTCAAATGATGAAGATTTAAACATACAAAGCAACTGCTGGTAATCTATGTAACAGAACTCATAAAAATTGATGTTTATCACTGTATACCCAAAGGACAAAGCAAGCAAGAAGACTACAATGAATATATAATGTGTAAGGGCATTACATATGATAGCATGCATGCAAGTCAGGAGAGTAAGTAATTATAATGAAGGTAAAGAGAGTCACAATCAAATCGAACTACATACATGTACATGTTCCATGTTTTGCCTGATTTCATTACTCAAAAAGATAGATGGTTTAGAATAAGATTCACTTTCTCCTTTATTGGCAATTTTATATTTAGTTGAATAGCTTTTAAGAAAAGCATCAGGAGTTATATAGGTATAATATTGTTTAAAACTGTTTCTTGTTCTGTTGCTGTTTTTTCAGCCTATGCTGGAATTGCTGATGAGTTTTCAAGTGCCTTAGCGAAGCCAATTTTCTGCAACCCTGGTACTGTTGAACCTTGGGAAATGGTAGATTCTAAAGAAATGCAACACATGGAGGACTATATTGGAGAAATCAAACCCCATACTGCTGATGGTGTTCAACTTTCTCTAGATACTGCTGAACAAATGAATGGTGAAATTGAAAATGCTTCTGGCTCAGATTTAAACTCAACTCTCACTGAAAACATGAATAATGTCCATAATCAAATGTCAAACACTGATGGTGCTCAAAACAGTAATGGTAGTACGCATGATCAGGGTCACAATAAATCATTATGTGAATGTACATGTAGGTGCTCTGAATGTAACTGTAGGTGCTCTGTGAAAAATGGTTGTGAAATGAAATCAAAAGCTCAAAATGTTCAAATATGTGATGATAATGGTGCTACTAATGGTTCAAGCAACACTTTGCCTCTGGATAAAGAAGATGTAGAGACAAAGTTTAATAATGAGGATACTAAAAATGCTAAGATGGAAGCCAATACTTGTAGGATGAATAACAATGCAGATAAAGAAGATGAAACAGGGTATACACTTGGTGATATTGTTTTTGTTGACAGTAAAATGATTCCCGGTGACATGGAGAATGCGAATAGTCCTCTGAACACTTTATCTTCCTCTAAAATACTTGATTTTGTAAGGAAAGACAATCCAGTTAAGTCTCTAGTTTCAGGGGTAGAGAACCCAGTTAAGTCTTTAGTGTCTGGCGTTAAGTCATTCATGTCAAGACATAAGAAAGCAAAGCTTGCAACTCCAGAGATAGAATCAGATGCTGTATCAACGATAAATAATGTTGAGGAAACAAGAGAAAAGTCTCTAGAAAGTGAACAGTTTGAGTCAGATGTAGACAATGGTAGTCCAAGCAAAGTCAAAGATAATAAAATGCAAGTTAGCTATGAAAATCATATCAATACTACTTTGGAAATGGATAAAAGTAAAGAAGTTTTAGAAGACAATGAGGAAAATGAGGCTGATCATACTCAGCATGTAAATATAACAGATTCAAACAACAAGAGTGAGACAGACCTTATTGCAAAAGACAAGAATCAGTTGAATCAAACAGAAAACCCTACTTTAGAATCAGAACTAATCAATGGACTTTTGGATGAGGAGAAACAAACAGATACTGACACACATGATGAGCCAGAAACAAATCAGACTTCAGATGTTGCAAGTACGAATTTACGACAAAGGGATGAGCCAGAAATAAAAGTCAGTGATTGCTGTGATAGAAATAAGACTGTTAATGAAACAAATCAGAAGTCAATGGAAATAAAAACCAATCTGGATGCTTATGATTTAGGGTTTGAACAAACAGACCAATATGCGAAAGCCATCGTTGACAGATTAGTCAATACAAGTCCAAAACTCAATAGAACTCAAGATGATTTAGACAATAAAGAGAATGATGATGATGGTGATGACGTTGTTGATGATGAAGATGATGGTGACCCAGAAGATATGGAAAACTTTCTAGAGAGCATATCACAACATGTAGAAGATACAGAAATGAATCCAGTTGTAAGTGAAACAGGTAGCAACTCTCTGAAAGAAGAAGAAAGCAAAGAAACAGTAGATTGTTTTACTCCTGAAACCGCAAATATAAAAAGCAAAAATTGTGATGCATTTGAAGGATCAAAATTGTGCAATAGTGAAAACTTTGACAACAAAAATGAAACAAAGTCAGATAATGCAAACACTGTGGAAGAGAGGAAGGAAACAACTAGCCCTGATACAAGTGAACTGTATGCTGTCTGCACAGTGCTTCTAGATGAAGCAAGTAGTTCTAATCACGAAATTGGAGCATGTGGCTACAATGATACTATTATCTCAAGTAGTTCATGCCATACTATTGAAGACAGAAGCAGTTATTATTACGATGGGTATGACAGAAAACTTTCTATCCATAGTGAAGGATCCTGTGATTCAATAGAGGATAGTGATGCTTGGATGACAGGACAGGATATTGATATTGAGGAAGTTGAATCAAATGATATAGTTACTGTGATAAATGACTGTGATCAAAACTATTTACATGCTGATTTATTAGAGAATAATCTAGGTGATTTGAATGAGTCTAGATTCTACATTGATACTTCTGACAGAGAATATTCAAATCCACAATTATCAGATAATAAATGGCAATTAGAAACATGCACAGGGTTGGCATCTAAAGATCCTCAGTCTTCAGCTGATGGCTTATCTGACTCTAAGTATGACAAGAACATAGAAAACACTAACACTGCTTCTGCAGGAGATGATTTTGAAGCTGCTGAACATTTACATCCTAATCATGTAGATTCCAATTGTTCCAGTGCAAATAATTCTGATGTTTCAAGCTCTAAGGATACAGAGAAATGTGATAAAGGCAGAGCAGAGTCAGACCCAACTGATCATATTTCAGGAGTAGAAAGTAACTCTGATGCAATACAAGATGTTAGAAAACAAAGTCGGAGGACAATGTCTCTTGACCTCAACAATGGTTTAAATTCTTTTACAAACAACACAGACATACTGTCTCCAATGAAAAGTATGACCATGCCTAGATCATCGACAGTACCGGAGCTCTTATCTGGAGCAGTAGCTCCAAAACTATTCTCTGTACAGAGAAACATCGTCCAGAGTCCAATTCAGCTGTTCCGGAAACTGCCTATCGTGAAGAACCCCTACATGTCTCCTATATTGGCCCCTGATGATATGATTCAAGGACTGCCAATGGTTTACCTAATTGTGAGTACTTTACCACAAATTTCATTGTTTTACATTTGATCATATCATCACTGTTTTGAGTCGGGATTTCAAGCCGCGCACTGCACATGTGGAACATGCCAAATGTTGGCCTTTAATGACAGAATACATTTCATTTCATCTAGAACAGAACATGTTTTCAGTCTTATAGCCAGAAATTTGGCATTTGAACACATTAATCAAGCAAGCAAGGAACCCAAACTGGCAGTTAACATCAGAAAAGTTTCATGAAAAGTTTAACTCAGTTTGTGCCAACTTGTATGGTATGTAGTCTTAAAAGCCTGGCTTGGTAAGATGGTATTTTATTCAATCTGAAGTCTTGAGTAATTAAATCATTTCTAATTGCATCACTTCAGCTTTCTGCTGTTAATTGCTTAATACTAAGAAAGATTTAAGATTATTTACTTTGTTTATACTCATGCATTATATTTAATAAATGTTAATAACTTATTTTGAAAATGTCAACTTTATTTTCAGGCCTGTCATTTTGACCCACTTCTGGATGACTCGGTGATGTTTGCAAGAAAGTTACGAGATCTTGGTAAAGATGTCAGTCTGCATATAGTTGACCACCTGCCCCATGGGTTTCTCAACTTCTCTGATGCCAGCCCAGAAGCAAAGCAGGCCTCTAAATACTGCCTCAGTAGGATAATGGATGTTCTTAAGATTGAACACAAAACATAATTTGAGCCTGTGCATGAGAAAACCAACAATTTGGGTTCAGACCAGGTCCGACTCAAACGGGACTGTATAGTCACAGAAGATGAATAGAGGCTGGAGATTTTGGATTTAGAAAGTAGAGGAATTGTACTATCTCCGTGTAGCGAAAACAATGGTGCTAATCAGCTTCGCAGTAACTGCGAAGGTTACTGCGAAGCTGATCTGCGCCTTTGTTTTTGCCTATGCAGATTGTTGGTTTTGCCATGCGGCGGCTCATTTAATTAAACATTTCTTTGTATTTTCCAATCAGGTATGACACAAACAACATTTATTGATTGAACATTAAACATGATTTAAGCATGTCTATGCATTTACTAATCAGATGTGATACAAACAACACTTATTGCTATACATGTATGTGAAAATGGCTGTTGGTGGAAAAGTTTCAGAACACCAGGCAACAAATAAGTCCTACTAATTTAGAACATACAGTTTGCATATGTTTTAAATAAAAGTTAAAACTGAGATCCTGTAAGAGCATGAACACATTAATGAGAAGGGGATGGACCATTCTATGGTTTCGGCTACATAAGCCCCGCAGTGGCGCGTTAGATTTAACAACATGGAGCCAAAGAGAATTACTGTAATTTTGCACCTTTCAACAGGGTAGCATGTCATGGAAAGAAGAATGGAACCGTTTCCATAATGGTCAAGTGGTTTTCATTTAACTTCTTTCTAATAAATGTTTAAGAGTAAAAAGTCAAGCTTCCAATAATCATGAAAACCATGTGAATATTAATGTGTTCATTGGCAAACTTGTGTGTTAAAGAAAAGAAAAAGAAACAATGGATTTTACATGTACTAAATCAACATTTTCTCTCCTTTTGCCATCTTTCAGAAACTGATATTTTCAAAATCATTTCTGAAATACCTGAGGATTATATGACTGTCTCACCCTACTGTATGCCACAAAAAGAGAAACTTGTGTTCACAAATAGAAAATTTATGCCAGAATAATAATTTGATTAAGGCTTTGTGAAAATATGAGCAAGGGATGTTGATATTTTCTGCAAAAAAATCAAAGTTGATCGTTTTTCGTTTAAAATGTTCAAAGCAAGACAAAAATGGGCTTAATATAAATAGCCAAGGTTCAAACACTTAAACTAAATCTCCAAAGTTGCAAAAATTTCAGTTTAGATCTTTTTGAATTCCTGACGTCTACATGTAAAAGGCCTATTTGAAATTATTTTGAGCATTAAATCTTTTGTTTGTGAGTAGATTTTCATTTGCTTGACTTTAAGAGTTTCTGAAACCAAAATCATGACACGGTCATATTTTCTCAGATGTTTCAAAAAAGAGTGATTCTGAAAAAAAGTCTGAAAGATGGTGTAGGTATGGCAGTTTTTATGATTGTCCTTTAACCTACTTTTGCCTTGCAGTCTACTTTTAGTTTGCTTTTATTTTCATTGGGACACACTCCTTGATGTTTCCACCTAATAATCAGCAATTATCCTCCCAGTATTAATCAGCAATTGATTGTTGTGAGTAAGAAGTAAGAAGTAGAAGTAGAAAATATTTTCATGGTTCTGAGTACATGGCATTAGTTGTTTAACAGGGTCTTGAAATTTATGTTATTTTGAGTTTGTGTAGATAATCTTTCTTGACTTGATTAATTTATGATTTTGTTTTTGACTATATTTGATTAAGAGCTTTTTAAGGTATGTTTTACTGTTTGCTGGTGTCACCACACACATCATTTTTATGAGCCACAGCAGGCAAAAAAAAAAAAAAAAAAAAAAATGTTTCTACATTTTTGAATTATTTGTATATGGGCTTAACAAATTCAAGTATTTTAGCACCGTCATCACGGAGCATGTCCGTAAAATGTATACCCCCCCCCTAAACCCACTTTTATATAGCAAAACTGGGGTATGCAGGGGTATACCTATTTTTCTTATTTTTGCTCCAAAACAGAGATTGTGGGTACTCGTTAGAACCGCCTCGACGAGGCAGCGTTAAAACCATCTCACCAAGGTGATCTAACGTGTACCTACAATCTATGTTTTGAGCAAAAATAAGAAAAATATAAAAAGATTCAGCTGAAAATTATTCAATTTTTAAAGCTGAAAATTCTATATTCTCTGTTTGCATGGGCAAGTTTTCGTAATGGTAGCCTAGTGATAGAGAAGAACTGGCTTCAAACTTCCTTGACACTCCAATTGTGTGCTTGGAAAAAAAAGACAACACACAAAAAAAGAAAAAAAAAAGGAAAAAAAAAAAAAAACATCATTAAGCCCTCAGCCAACCCAGCAGACATTTGACGTCGGTTGGACGTCAGATAGACGTCAGACTCCGACGTCATAATGACGTTGGATTTAGGTTGATTTTGAAAGTTTGTTTGACGTCAAAAACAGACGTCATTCTGACGTCAAAAACAGACGTCATTCTGACGTCAAAAACAGACGTCATTCTGACGTCAGAAAAACAACGTTGGTTTGATGCCTCAAATGTGACGTCATAATGACGTTGGGGTTAGGTTGATTTTGAAAGTTTGTTTGACGTCAAAAACAGACGTAAATCTGACGTGCTAAAACCGATATCGTGAATGTAATTATAATTAACATTCTGAAATCCTGAAGTGGATTCAGAAGTGCAGTGATGCACTATTGTTATTCCCTTTCACTCCTTTGATAGAGTTATTCGGGATATAAAATATTTTTTTTTTCCTGGGCGACACCAGTACTATAGAAGGTTGTTTTTTTGAGGTTGTTTTTGTGGTTTGTTGTTCCGGGAGCACCCGAAGGCTCAACCGGGAGGAGGTTTTTGGAGAAGCACGGGATCGAACCTGCGACCCCTGGTTTACAAGGCGAGTGACTTAACCACTGCACCACGGAGGCTCCTAAAATGTTTAAGATGTTAAATCACTCTAGATCTGATGTGGGTATATCTTATTTATGTCAAATTTTATTGCTATATGGTGCTAAAACAAATAAGACATTAGTGTAAATAATAAGACTATTGTGAACAATCAATAATTTAAAATGGTGAAATAAGTATTAAAATATACAAATTTCATTTTCGTCTTAATAGAAGGTTTAATAATTTAGTGAGAGACTTTATTTTGATTAACAAATAATTATTTTTTCTAAATTAAGCATGGTGGGCGAAATATGTGATTTCCGATACGAGACCTAGATATGACTTTTTTAAAAGTGGCAATGTTGAAATTATTATTTGAATTTGATTTTGTTACATAATTTGCGCAAGAAATTATGTCAGTTCAAGGGCAGCTAACTATGTCGACATATGACGTTAGACTTACGTTTGAATCCGGCGTCATTTCGACGTCATATCAATACGTCCACTGACGTCAGGACTGGACGTCAGGTGGACGTTGATTATTGGTTTTATTATATACCTACCAAAAATAACCATTGATACTACCCATTTTCCGAGACAAAAATACGGAATCTTGTATCACCACACTGTCCTGATACGATTCCGTATCACCATCCTCCATATTTTACCCAACAATATAAAATCCAGCACCTAAAGCCGGCATCTAAATCTGAATGACAACCAGAGTAATTTCTTTTTTAATTTATAAAACAACAACTGTTTCAGAAGTTAAAGAGGTTCGCTTGTCACCAAAGCAACATAATTAACAAAAAATTAACGACTTTTCTAGCTTTGACGTAAGAACTGGCACAATGTTACGTCATCAAAGATTTGACGCAACGTCGTATGGTACGTCGTCATAATGTCGCAAATTTACGATTTGAATTCTTGTGGCTGATTACTTTTGTAGGTATATAATAAACGCGGTATTACTTCAGTAACTTGATCTGATGGGTCGGATCACGTCTCGTAGCTGCGCCAGGAAAGACCGGATCACGCTCGTCTCCGACTAGCGTGATCTGGTCTTTCCTGGCGCAGCTACTCGACGTGATCCGACCCATCAGATCAAGTTACTGAAGTAATAATGAGTATGTATGACGTCGTGACCAAAATACAACCAATATCCGACGTCAAGTTGACGTCAGATGCCTGCTGGGGACGTGTTTTTCGTATATGTCGTCAGAGTTAGCTGCCCTTAAACTGACATAATTTCTTACACATATTATGTAATAATATCAAATTCAAATAATAATTTCAACCTTGCCACTTAAAAGTCATATCTGAGTCTCGTATGGGAAATCCCATATTTCGCCCTCATGCTTAATTAATGTAGAAAAAATGATTATTTATTAATCAAAATAAAGTCTTTCACTAAATTATCAAACTTTCAATTAAGATGAAAATAAAATTTGTATATTTAAATATTTATTTCACCATTTTAAATAATTATTTGTTCAGAATAATCTTATTTCTCACACTAATGTCTTATTGGTTTTAGCACCATAAAGCAATAAAATTTTGCTTAAATAAGATGTATCAACATCAGGCTGAATTAATATCTTGAACATTGTGTATGTCCCGAAAAACTCTATCAAAGGAGTGAAACGTTGAGCCTTCGGGTGCTCCCGGAACAACAAACCCACAAAAAACAACCTCCTATAGTACTGGTCTCGCCCAGGAAAAAAAAAAAAAAAAGGAGTGAAAGGGACTATCAAAAGTGCATCACTGCTCTTCTGAATCCACTGTTATTAAAAAATGCGAAAAAATATACACCTTAAACTATTTATATGACATTAATTCAAACGTCGTTTTTAGGACGTCAGATTGACGTCAGCTTTCAGACGTTAAACCGACGTTGGCTTTAGCACGTCAGATTGACGTCTAGTTTTGACAACAAACAAACTTTCAAAATCAACCTTACTCCAACGTTATTATGACGTTGGAGTCTGACGTCAAACTGACGTCCAACGGACGTCAAATGTCTGCTGGAAGTAACATAGAAAAAAAGAAAAAAAGAAAGAAAGAAAGCAAAAGAAACACACGAAACGAATGATCTGATTTTTACCCAAAGTGAAGTTTCATTAATTTGCACACCACACATGGTCAGAAGTATGAAAAACACAAGGTCTAAATCACGTCTTGATTACGACGTCTAACTGACGAACTAGTTGGACGTCAAAACAACGTCCAATCCAGACGTCCAAAAGACGTCAGGAAATGACGTCTGATAGACGTTGGAAATTGGTTATATGACGTCGCGACCAAAATATAACCAATATCTGACGTCGAACAGACGTCAGGTGCCTGCTGGGAAACTACACCGGAAGAATAAGTTTGTCATGACATGACTAAACGTTGTTTTTTTTTTGGTGTTGTTTTTTCAAGCATGTTATAAGCCACAAAACGAACAGTACTGTAAGCCAAACCATTTTAACCATTTTGAGAAAATTGCATGTACATGTAGTCCTATCATTTGTTTCTTAAAAACAGTTATGACATGAGAAACTGTGGTTCTCTAATTTTTCAGAATATTCCAATTATACGTAATTAGTAATTAATCGTATGTTATATTGACCATTATTTTTGTATCGAATTTATTTTTTTAAAAATGCATTCTGTCTTTTAACATTAAGTCTCAGACATCAACTTTTGACCTGTGCAAGTAGTTTCTATTTATTTTCATCAGGAAAACATGTCCGTGAAATGCCCCCTTAAACCCCACTTTTATATGGCAAAACTAGGGTTTGCAGGGGTATACCTATTTTTTTTATTTTTGCTCCAAAACATAGATTGTGGGTACTCGTTAGAACCGCCTCGGCGAAAAGTGTACCCACAATCTATGTTTTGAGCAAAAATAAGAAAAATATCAAAAGATTTCTACTGAAAATTTTCCTTTTTTGCAACTTAAAAAATCTGTGTATATTGCATGGGCAAGTTTTTTGTAATGTATATCATAGAAAGTATTCATGCAAATGAACCACATCATGAGAAAACCAACAATTTTGGTTTGAACAGGTCCGACAAGCAAAGAAGATTGTTAGAGCATGGAAATTTTTTATTTAGAAAGTAAAGGCATTGTACTATCCCTGTAGTGAAAACAAAGGCGCTGATCAGCTTCATGGTTACCAGGAGGCTGGGGTTTTGCATATGCAAATAGTTGGTTTTATAATGCGGCGGCTCAAATGTTATCTTGTTGAGTTACATGTAACTTAATAATCAGATGAAAAAAAAATTTTTGAATGAATAATTGCTTAATAGTATAACAGTATAACCAAAATTTCATTCAGAGAAAATGGTTATTTAACCAACGCATAATGCATATCGCAAAAACACTATGGTCAGCTTAATGATCCTAACTTTGTATGACCATTAGTTGGGCATTAAACCTTAAGGGCACCAACGACTCTATTTATATATAATGTTTTGTGTATAGCTTCAAGATTGTCCTCCTGTCAGTTTAAGTGTTAGTGATAAGATAGTTTTTGTCTTTCCGGTGCAGTTTTAATGTTACCAAGATACTTTTTTTTGTTGCTTTTGAAGACAGCATATGTGAGAATATATTTTGTATGCCCGTTATTTGATTTGCTATTATAAAGTATTCAGTATCTATTTAGTTTTGTTATATTTGAATCACATACATGTTTTGTATATGAAAACAACAACAACAACAAACAACAACAAAAACAACAGCAACAACAACCAAACAATATCAGCCGAATGATATCGGCATAACTGATCACTACTATTCTTTATATTTGCACATATTTGTACATAGGTAATAAGAGCCGTCGCAGGACAGCGTAGCTCGCCTGACTTGTGCTTTGCCACTAAATTTATCAAAATCTATGACCCATGACCTTGACCTCAAGGTCGCTCAGGTGGGTCGTGATGGTAAAGCATAAAATTTCACACCAATATCTGCAAACATACAAAGTATCAACTTGATCCATCTACATGTTCAAGTGATATAGACTTCTAAAAACTTTAACCAAAATTTTAAACAAAAAATTTCTAAGTCCTTGACCTTGACCTCAAGGTCACCCAGGGTGGGTCATGATGGTACTGCATAAAACTTCAGACCTATATCTACCAACAAGCAAAGTATGAACTTGATCCATCTACATGTTCAAGAGATATAGACTTATAAAAACTTTTACCAAAAAACTTTAACAAAAAATTTCTAAGTCTGTGACCTTGACCTCAAGGTCACCCAGGGTGGGTCATGATGGCATTGTATAAAACTTCAGACCAATATCTACCAACATGCAAAGTATCAACTTGATCCATCAACATGATTAAGAGATATAGACTTCTAAAAACTTTAATGAAAAACTTTAACATAAAATTTCTAAGTCCGTGGCCTTGACCTCAAGGTCACCCAGGGTGGGTCATGATGGTACTGCATAAAACTTAAGACCAATATCTACCAATATGCAAAGTATCAACTTGATCCATCTACATGTTCATAAGATATAGACTTCTAAAAACTTAAATGAAAAACTTTAACATTTGAGCAACGCGAACGCGAACGCCGACGCCGACGCCGGGGTGATTGCAATAGCTCTTCCTGTACTTTCGTACAGGCGAGCTAATAAAAACCATATAGAGGGATCACAATAGCGTAGTAGTAGAGCGTCGGACTCCGAATCGAGAGGTCCTGGGTTTGATCCCCACAGGCGTCACCGTGTTGTGTCCTTGAGCAAGACACATTAACTCCCTACAGTACTGGTTAAGCCCAGGAAGCGTTGGCACCGTCTCGACATGGCTGAAAAATTGTTGACTGGGACGTTAAGCCTCAATACAATACAATACAAAAACCACAGACACAGATCAGCTGCATGTCTTACATGTAGCATTTGTTTTCAGCTCTTTAACAGCCCTTTAAATTCGAAATAAAAGCTAGCTTCATGCAGTTCGATAGTGTCAGATATGGCTGGAACTTTGAAGTGTTGATTTCTTACGACATGACTCTTGAAGATATGTGGCCGAGGAACATACATGTAGAAAGAACATACTCGTACTATGTCTTTCGCCTTTCTTATTAAAATATCTTGAAACCACTTTTCCTGGGCAGGCTCAGACCTGATCGGTTTACCAGTAATCAGCTGGTCAGTCAGTAGCGTATAAGGTTTGCTAGAGGCACAAGCGGTCCTTCTATTTCTTTAGGCCTCAATGTAGGTCCCCGCCCATTGAGGCCTAAAGAAATAGATGGGCTGCTTGTGCTTCCAGCCTTATAAGCTTTTGCCTGGTTTAAGCTTTGCCTGCCAGCATCAGGAAAACATGTCCGTGTAATGTTTACCCCCGTGAACCCCACTTTTATATAGCAAAACTGGGGTTTGCATTTTTCTTATTTTTGCTCCAAAACATAGATTGTGGGTACTCGGTAGAACCGCCTCGCAGAGGCGGTTCTAACGTGTACCCACAATCTATGTTTTGAGCAAAAATAAGAAAAATATCAAAGATTTTCTACTGAAATTTTTCAATTTTTACAACTTAAAAAAATCTCAGTATATTGCATGAGCGTGTTTTCGTAATGAGGCAAAGCTTATACGCTACTGACTGATCATTGATTACTGATTAACAGCTGAGGTCTGAGCCAGCCCAGGAAAAGTGGTTTCAAGTCAAGCTATCGATACATAAAAGCCTTTTTAGCTCGCATGTACGAAAGTACAGGAAGAGGTATTGCAGTCACCCCGGCGTCGGCGTTCGCGTTCGTGTTCGCGTTGCTCAAATGTTAAAGTTTTTGATTAAAGTTTTTACAAGTCTACATCTCTTCAAATTGTTGATGGATCAAGATGATACTTTGCATGTTGGTAGATATTGGTCTGCAGTTTTATGCAGTACCATCATGACCCACCCTGGGTGACCTTGAGGTCAAGGTCACGGACTTGCAAAATTTGTGTTAAAGGTTTTGGTTAAAGTTTTTATAAGTCTATATCTCTTGAACTTGTCGATGGATCAAGTTGATAGTTTGCATGTGAGCAGATAATGGTCTGAAATTTTATGCAGTACCATCATGACTCTCCTTGGTGACCTTGAGGTCAAGGTCACGGACTTGCAAAATTTGTGTTAAAGTTTTTGGTTAAAGTTTTTATAAGTCTATGTCTCTTGAACATTTCGATGGATCAAGTTGATACTTTGACTGTGAGTATATAGTGGTCTGAAATTTTATGCAGTACCATCATGACCCACCCTAGGTGACCTTGAGGTCAAGGTCACGGACTTAGAAATTTTGTGTTTAAGTTTTTGGTAAAAGTTATTATAAGTCTACATCTCTTGGACATGTTAATGGATCAAGTTGATACTTTGCTTGTCGGTAGATATTGGTCTGAAGTTTTATGCAGTACCATCATGACCCATCCTGGGTGACCTTGAGGTCATGGTCACAGGCTTGCAAATTTTGGGTTAAAGTTTTTGTTATACTTTTTATGAGTCTACATCTCTTGAACATGTAGATTTATCAAGTTGATACTTTGCATGTTTGTAGATATCGATATTGGTCTGAAGTTTT
The DNA here is from genome assembly GCA_964017185.1 of Rugalucina vietnamica. Lineage (NCBI taxonomy): Eukaryota > Metazoa > Mollusca > Bivalvia > Lucinida > Lucinidae > Rugalucina > Rugalucina vietnamica. The sequence goes on from OZ024880.1 coordinate 40,019,055, forward strand.
ACGCTGTACCATCATGACACACCTGAGTGACCTTGAGGTCAAAGGTCATTGGCCATAGATTTTGATAGATTTAGTGGCAAAGCACAAGTAAGGCGAGCTACGCTGTCCTGCGACCGCTTTTATTGGTTTACTTGGATGGTTATTTTTCAAGTACATTTTGCGAGTCATTACATCCTAATATTGGATAAAAGTCCCAGAAAATGGAGGCACTGTCCCGACATGACCATAGCTGTTGACCGGGACGTTAAGCATCCATTCAAACAAATCAATGTTTCTGAGCCTGTCTGATAGCTATTACATGTTAAGTATACGGGAAAGTCTGGGCGCGAAAGGCTCCGTCGTGTCCGATTCATACCGAAACGAGTGTGAGATTGTGTCTTTCTTTTATGAAGAAATGACCAAGCATGTTTTTGTCCGGCCATCCTCCCTCTGGCATAGATTCAAGAAAAGCATTTGTCAGTGGTCAATGAAATGTGCGCTAAGTACTGCTGGTAACCTGCCTCCGGAAGATTTGGGTGTGATGTTCATGACTGGCCTGTTCTATAGGACTTTAGTTCCTGATCGTGGACGTCAAGTAAGAACAAGCCATCATATATACAAGAGGACTTTGTAAACGCCTCACTATACTTCGGTTATCATTTTGCTTAAAACTGGTTAAAATTAATCATAAAGATGTTTGCTAAAATGTTTGCTAATACTGTGTACATGATACGTAACGTTTTTTTTTTTTTTTTTTTTTTTTTTTTTTTTTTTTTTTTTTTTTTTTTGAGAAAACCTTAGGACGGATAAAAAAAGGCTTTTTGTGAAACAAACCATATCCGGTGATAGCGTATGTAACCTTCAGCACAAGAAAAAAGCAAAATAAAAATGGAGACTTTCGATCAATGCCGTTTAGGAGCTAGCGTTTTTGCTGATGTCATGCTTTAAGTGGTCAAAAACAGACATACGATTACAGCGCCAAAAGTTATGATAATTTTTACACAAGTCCGTGCCTATTTATTGTGTTTGAAACTTTCGAATTTGTTTCAGTTTACACGCGAAAATCAAAGTTTTCTTTTTAAACTTACATCATTGGCTTGGCGTTTGATGTTTCTTTCCAGAAATCATGTTGGACCTGATGGATATTTTTCGTCCTCATAGTTTGTTTTTATTGAATTTTTGGTAACGTTTGAAATCATGACTGTATGACGTAAATCAATGGCGTTGACGATTCGTTTTGGTATGAAATTTAAGCAGATTGTACATTTCTGTTCGAAAATATTTTTGCCGAAATATCCTGTATTCTAAAAGAAAAAAATCATCATCGCGGCCAATTTATAGTGAAGTGTTTTCAAAGTCCTGTAGTATAGCAACGCTTGCCTACTTGAGTCATTGAGCATGGTTACTGGTTCACCGCTTAGCATTACGAAAACTTGCCGATGCAATATACAAAGAATTTTTTAAGGATCAAAAAGTGAAAATTCCATTGGAAAAATTCGGTTCTAACGATTACCCACAATCTGTGTTTTGGAACAAAAATAAGAAAAATAGGTATACCCCTGTAAACCCCAGTTTTGCTATATAGAAGTGGGTATGAGGGGTATACTTTGATGGGGATGTTTTTTTCTGATGGGAGGTCTTAACCTGAATCTGAATCTGAATCTGAATAGTTTACTGGTGACACGCCAAATGACATTATTTCACCAGGGGGTTCGGATGGGGGGGAAATTAGTCCCTTGAACGCACGAGTGAAGCGAACTTGGACACACAATCATCTGACATTTCAGCAGTAGAAAACAGAGAGTAAGGGAGGTCATTCCAGTCCCTGATAGTCTGGGGAAAGAAACTACATTTATAGGCCTCTATACTAGCAGATGGAAGCTGAAATGCCTTGGAGTGGCTATTTCTACAACGCCTAGTCTTTGGGATAATGTCATCTGTAGGTATTCTGGCTTTACCCTTCAGACCTTTGTATAGTAATATAAGTCGATTATCCGTCCTCCTTTTCTTGAGAGATTCCCATTTGAGCTGTTCAAGAATGCCAGTCATACTACCTTCCTCGAAAGTATAATTCCTAGTTACAAATCTAGCGGCACGATTCTGTACCTTCTCCAATTCCTCCTGGAGGCATTTAGTATGAGGATCCCACACAGAGCTTCCATATTCCAGGACTGGGCGCACCAGTCCTTTATAAGCTGCTTCTTTAACATCTTGGGGGCAAGAAAATAAGTTTCTCCTGTTCTGTTGGCATTAGTACAGATATTATTGATATGGGTATTCCACTTGAGGTCATTTGTAATTGTTACACCTAGATATTTAATGCTATCAACATTTTCCAATACCGTTCCCTCGAGGGTGTACGAGGCCTCAATTTTATTTATCCGCTTATTTGTCAGCTGCATCATGTTGCATTTGACAGGTTGAAATCTCATGCCCCATTTTCGGGCCCAGCTCCCTAAGAGGTCAATGTCTTTCTGAAGTTTCAATGTATCTTCTACTGGTCTAATTTCACGGTAACAAACACAGTCATCAGCAAAAAGCCTGATTTGAGAGTCAATGCCAACGGGTATGTCATTTATGTACACGGAGAACAACAATGGACCTAGAACGGTGCCCTGAGGGACACCAGACACAACAGGGGCCCAGTCAGATTTAACACCATAAACTACTACCCTTTGCTGTCTGAAGCACAAAAAAGCATTTATCCATTCCAATGTCTTTCTACCTATACCATAACTAAACAATTTGCTTTTAAGAACTTCATGTGGAGGGGTGTCAAAAGCTTTTTCAAAGTCCAAAATAAAAGTGTCAACCTGACCCTTTTTGTCCAATATTTTTGCCCAATCATTTATTACTGTAATCAACTGAGTTTCACAACTATGCCATTTCCTGAATGCATGCTGTTTGTCCGACAAAAGATTATACTGGTCAAGATGACCCATGATATTTGAGCAGACAATATTTTCTAGAAGTTTGCAAGGAATAACAAAGAAACTGGGCGGTAATTACAAGCAAGGGACCTGTCACCTTTCTTGAAAAGTGGACAGATATTAGCAAGTGACCATTCCTTGGGGATTTCACCCGTGTTGATTGACTGCTGGAAGAGATGTGCAAATACAGGTCCTAATTCTTTTGCCAATTCTTTTAGGACTCTAGGATGGAGTTCATCAGGTCCTATTATGCGGCTTTCACACTAGAGCACAATCTGTTACGAATGTCACGATTGACAAATCGTAGCTAATCGGGACATTTTGCCAAAATTTGACGTTCTGATACGAGTTGTTGCGTTTTGATACGATCTGTTGCGATCTGATACAATAGGGTGGCGATCGGTCAAAATCTGGTGACACGATATTGATCCCGGATAGATACGATTAGTTGCGATCCGATAAGATTATTACGATTAAACCCCGATTCTAATGCGATCTGACACGATTATCACGCTACTTGACCGCGATTTGATACGAACTGATACGCTTAGATGCGTTCTGGTACGAGTCTCAAGAACTGATACGATATGTTGCTATAGTTTACGATTGTTTGCTTGATTTTTGGTGATTGTGGCCATAGTGTGTCACGATGAGACCGCGATTGGTATATTTAGTTCGAAAACAAACATATACCTCATTACGTTTTTAATCTCTGAAGACGAAACAACATTGTTGATTGAGGAGCAGAGAATGACGAGAATGCGACATTTGCATTATTAATGCCTTATACTTCCCCTTGCCATCCCTGTCACTTCTGCTATTTCCTGGCATCCTTCAGATTTCGAATTAATACTGAAAAGGACCATATTGATATTTACTTCTGTTGTTGATCAAAGAATAAAAATTATCTGGCCCGATGTATTTAATTTATTGATAATTCGTAACAGATCGTAAGCATCCGTGAAAAAAACGTGGCTTGTCGCGTCTCATCGCATTTACTCGTATCAGGTCGTATCCTATCGGGAGTCATTCGCATCGCCTCGTAGTTAATCGGGCCAGGCATTTTTTCTCGAATCATAACAGACCGTAACAATTCGTAGGAGATCGCAACTGATCTCAACAGATCGCAGTGTTTTGGTCGATCCCGATCACCACGATTTAGGAATAAGATGAGATACGATTTGTTGCGATTTGTTACGATTTCATACGATCTGATGCGATGGTCACGATAGTCCCGCAAATCGGGGTAATCGTGGCAAAATTTTTGGCAGCCAAAAATTTTTCCACAATTAGCCCGATTATCACGATTGATATCAAGATGTGATGCGATCTGATAAGATTGGATACGATAATCCCGATTGGTCCACGATGAAGCCCACGATACCAATCGTGGTCGAATCGTGGTAAGTGTGAAAGCAGCATAAGGCTTTAGATGGGTTCAGACCTTTAAGGAGTTTTGTTACTCCTTCCTTTGTTACGACAATTTCATCCATGAATGGGGCCGACCTATCCAGAAGTGGTACTTGGGTGTGTACCGTTTTGGTGAATACATCTGTGAACTGTCCATTAAATTCTTCTGCTTTTTCGAAATCTGATTGAGCAATACCACTTCCATTTTTCTTTTTCAACGGGGGAATGCCTTGGGTATCTTTCCTCTGACTATTGATATACCTATAAAAATCCCTGGGATTAGCCTTAACGTCCCCTACCAAGTTATTGACATAAAGGTCATGCTACATCCTTATATCAGCTTTGATTTCCCTTCTTAAGTTTTCAAATTAGATCTAATTTTTGCACTTCCAGTTTTCTTAGCTTTTGCATCAGTTATATTTTTCCTGCGAATCTTCCTCATTATCTCAGGAGTTATCCATGGGACAGAAGAGACAGAGCGACTTGTTTTTGATGGGATATGCTTATCTGCCGAGTCCTGAATGAAAGATGTAATAAGATTGAAATTTTCCTGAACCGAACGGGTATCCGAGTAGCCATTGAAATACTTTTCCTTTGCAAATTTTAATGTTTCTGCCCTCATAGATTCATAATCACCTTTCTGGTACCGATACACCTTCCTCCGAGGTTTCTTAATGGGGGGAATAACAATCTTCAGCGTTCCAGAAACAATATCATGATCACTGAGACAATCTGGGGAGTGAATATCTACAAACTGATTGGGAAGAGAAGTGATAATCAAGTCCAAAGTATTTCTTTCTCTGGTAGGGAAGTGGACTAATTGATCAAATCCATGATCATTAATAATGTCAACCAAAATTTGACCTTCAATCCTACTCAATGGTGACCCACATTTATTGTGTCTGTCCGGCCAAACAATATCTCCAAAGTTGAAATCCCCTAGAACATGAACTGAGGGGGGTTTATTTCCTTTATGTTTATCCCTAATTTTGTTAAGCTGCTCTCTGAACAAAGTATCAAATTTCTGTAGGTCTTCCAAAGGTGTCAAGTTTTCATCACTATGGGGTAACCCATATGGGAATAGTCAAACTATTCATATAAGCTTTAGTTGTTGACTATGATACCTAAATGTTTCAAGTACATTTTGGATGTCATGGTTAAGTCCTTGTAAGCAAGACACATTAACTCATCATAGTTCTGGCCTGTAGCCAGAAAGCGCTGGCACCATGACCGGGCTTGATTTTTATCATCAATTTATTGCTAAGTCAGTGACATTTTACGGGTAGTCGGTTGGGAATATTGGCCCCTGCCCACTAGGGCCTAAAGGACTAGATGGGCTGCTTGTGCCTCCACGTAAAGCACGACTGACTGACCACCTGATTACTGGTTAAACGCTCCGGTCTGAACCTGCCGAGGAAAAGTGGTTCAAATCAACCCATCCATAGAGGTATAAAAAGGTACAAGGAGACAATGATCAGGAAAAGGCGCAATCAGAAAGAAATTCCCACTCCAAAAACCGAGGTGAAAAAAAACTAAATTGACAATTATTCACTTGTACTTAGAAAACATATCGTAAGCCGAGTGAGCAGCTATTTCCCAATAGGCGGTCACTCGTTACCCGAACTTAATGAAAACTATGAAAACATACATAAGGTTCAAACAGCACAACATTCGACTCCAGTGAGCATTTTTGTGGCTTATTATATTGTTATAATTATTTGAAGCATTTCTTAGATGGCATGACATGCTTAATTTTAGGTAAAAGTCCCGTAAAATGAAGGCAGCGTCCCGACATGACCATGGTTAATGACTGGGATGTTAGGCATCAATTCAAACAAACCCCATCAACGAAATTTTACGTTATCAAGTGTTTTCAATATCAACTTACCAGACATAAAACTTCCTTTTGCCTATCATTATGTTTTACCAAACAGAAGAAACATGTTATTCATTCATTTGTTCGTTCGAATGGATGCTAAATACGTCTCAATCAACAGCCACGGTCATGACCTTCACTTTTTCATATCTTAATTATATGCATGACGCAAACACATGCTGGTTACTTGTGTGTGTGTGTGTGTGTGTGTGTGTGTGTGTGTGTGTGTGTGTGTGTTTTCTTGTGGTTCGATGATTTATTTTTCTTTTTGTAAATGAAAACCCGGAAGGGATTTAGTTTGATCTGAGATAAATCTTTATCTCAGGTTTGATAGATTGTGGGCTGAGACACATAAGTATCTTACACATTCACTCCCATTATAATGTCTCCCAAATCAAGAGTTATTCCTGTGCTTCACAACTCTTAGTGAGTGGGCGTAAACTTACTCAGCAGATGAGCGTACGCCCCAGGCCGCATGCAAGTGCAGCAAAGAAATAGCATCAGGAAAACATGTCCGTAAAAGGAATACCCCCTCATAACCCACTTTTATATAGCAAAACTGGTTATGCATGGGTATACCTATTTTTCTTATTTTTGCTCCAAAATATAGATTGTGGGTACTCGTTAGAACCGCCTCGGCGAGGCGGTTTTAACGTGTACCCACAAACTATGTTTTGAGCGTTTTACGAATGCGCGAATCGATATATCAAATGCGCAGATTTTTTTTACGAATGCGCGAAAAAAAGACTATCAAATGCGCGTTTAAATTGCGCGGAAATTAATTGCTTTTACAGGTATTTTAAGGTGTACCTTAATTGTATCTCGCTATCAAGACAGGTATTTTAAGGTATACCTTAATTGTATCTCGCTATCAAGACCGAAGTTATGATTGCGAGATTCATCCACAGTTCTTCCGTTAGCCAGCGTTGAATTCAATGTCTGTTGCCCCCTGCTCACTAAAGGGGAGGTGGAAGTCAGAGTACAACATCAATTCTATAACCATTGTGTAACAAGCTTTTCTTTCCACTATTAGTGTTTGAAATTTTAAAATCCATGAGGTACATGTAAAACAATATTCTTGGATAAAATACAAGTTAAAAACACTTAAAAAACGTCTAAAACCTATAAAAGCATGTTAAAATATGACTGACATAATGGTCGTATCTGTCCAAAGCCAGTGTGAACATAGGTTACCTGAGTAATTATCGGCTAATTACCCTAAAGGCCTTTCGCGCAATTGATACCTCGATTTCACGCGCAATTCAAACAACGTCACGGTATGATTTTCGCGCAAATGATATACGGCCATTCAAGAATGGCTATGACACAGACGGTTGGTAGAAGGATGGGTAATCGGACACTTCGGCACCACTACGAATTCGGCACCTAGACAAATCGGCCCCTAGTCAAATCGGCCCCTGTACCAAATCGGCACCACTTTAGAAAAAAAATACCATAGTCACTTAAGACCCTAGATACTTCGGCACCTATTTATTTCATTTCAAAAATCAGTTTCGTCGAACCTTGGTATCAGCAATATGTTGACCTTCATGAGAGCAGAAATGGCTAAATTGAATATACGCATTTTTCATAAATTAATGCCAGCATAAACTTCAAAAATTTGTTTGCTTGCTTGTATTAAGGCTTAACGTCCCAGACAACAATTTTTCAATCATGTCGGGACGGAGCTAACGCTTCTGGGCTTAACCATTACTGTACTGAGTTAATGTGTCTTGCTCAAGGACACAACGCGGTGCCGCCTGTGGGCATCGATCCCAGGGCAGTAGTAATGGGCGGCGGTATAGCGCACCCTGGGTCTCAATTTAAAATGAACTAGCGAAGTTGTATGTGTAGGTAAGTATCCTTGAGTTACTGAGACAGGAACACATCTGCACATCTACACTTCTGCACATCTGCAACTCTGCACATCTACCACACCCAGGGTGCGCGGTATGGCCACTTTTTCTGAAAACTTATAGCGCCTTTTATATAGCGCCGTTTCTCTCACTACGCTTATTAGAAATGACGCTATATAAAGGCGTTATATGTTTTCAGAAAGAACGCTATACCGCCGCCCATTACTACTCAGGACCTCTCGATTCGGAATCAGATGCTCTACCACTATGCTACCTTCAAGAATTTCCCAATCGAATGTTGAAAACAAAATTCTGAATTACAATAATAATAATAATAATCTAATAACAATCTATGCCTTTGGAGAAGGAATTTCTTTCTGATTGCGCCATTTCCTGATCATTGCCTCCTTTTACCTTGTTCAATGCAAAGTTCAAAGACTTTTGAATCAAGTAATTTTTGTTGAGGTTTGAATCAGTATACTTTCTTTTATAATTGCATTGCTAATCCAGTGACAATGGCACACTGCACAAAACATGCGGAACGTCAAATTAGCAAAGCTTGAGTGATTGCTGTAATCCGAAAACAAGGAATTCACCTGAGAAGGGGTATATGAACTTAAACAGTCTGTACATAGAATAAAATACGAATAAATATATTGTTATGCGCTTCATACATTACATCATACAATAGGTACATTGCATCCTGCTTCGTGGTGTTTATACGGGACAGTCATTAAATCAGGATAAGTTTTAATCCAATTATTGGCGCGTGTCGTTTTACTCCATTGGACATACTCGATTATGAATCGATTAGTTCTTTAATTGGATTATTGACGATTAAGTCAAATTACCGGCTCGTGTCACATGTACATGTACGTGTATTAAAATAAAAATTCTGTCACAACTATAATGCTATATATTGATCACTCACACATTAAAATGTTTATTTATATAAGGACAATTTTAGAAATTAAAATGATAAATGAGAAAATTGAATTTTCCCTATCATATACATTCAGTCAAAACTAATCTTAAAATAGCCGAGCCTCGGGAATTATATTTATATGTTGCAATCCTTTCATCAACCACTTAGCCCTATATACAGGCAAAATTTATCCGACAAAAAAGAAATACAATGGTGCGAAGTTCCGTTCATAAATCAATCAAATTCACTTTTTCAACCCTTAAGAGCAGAAGCAGCTGAAGACGTCAGAGTTCCTGCGAGAGGTTGTGCACATCTATGCGCCGCGCGACTAAGTGAGTGTGATATGACATTCTGAAGACAATGCAGTGCAAGGTGCAACTCAGGACTTCAAAAACCTGTATGCTGAAAAAAATGTTATTACCTATGTAGGCACTCATGAAGTGAAAATGCATTTTTCATAAAATTACAAACATACTTGCAACTGTACAACCACAAACGATAGCTAAAAGACTGATAAAAGGAAATATGAAAAAATGTTGTGCCGAATAGCCTAGGTGCCGAAACTAAAAGTGGGGCCGATATGGTAGTGGTGCCGAAGCATCTTGGGTCCGAAGTAACTGGGGCCGAAATGACTGGGTCCGATTTGACTAGGGTCCGATTTGCCTAGGTGCCGAAGTCGTTGTGGTGCCGAAGTGTCTGTAATTCGAAAGATGACCAATCGTAGGTAGCCTTACATCTTACATTTACTACGGAAGCGCAACGTTATATTTAGTTGTCTCTACCCTAGTATTACCTGTTAAGAAAAACATGATCATTGTATGTAAAGATTATTAAAAGCCATACATTTAATTTTAACACAAGTGAAAATGTGGAAAGTGGTAGGCGCCGTTTGGTGTGGACTGCATACAGGATTGATGCTTTACGGTAAAGTGGTTTACTGTGCATTATACATGCAGCACTTCCTGATTTCTAAAAATAACCGAGTTTGAAATTTGCATATCACATTTTGACTATTATTTTTTGTGAATCAATATATAATATATACAAGGATAGCTTTTAAAGAAAAGCTAGTATCGCCCGTTTGTTGACAAGACCACCAAAATGATGTCAATTTAGTCCGAGATTGCTTAAGAATTGTAATTCGGCTTAACAAATCTGTCAGGATATACATGTAGGTCAGCTGTCTAATTTTTTATACCTCGTTCACCCCATTTGTGTGGAAAGGTATCATGGGACACCAGCGGAATCAAAAAGGAGACGAAACGACATGAAAAACGACTGCGTACACACAATTGCTAAATCAAGTCCACCCACCCCCCAGCAAAGGGTGAGATGTTCCGAATATCGAACCAGTTTTAAGACCAAAGATATGATTGGTCGATATTGATCTAGCTAATCCCTTCCTGACTTTTAATAGTCAGTTCCTGTTGGCAAAACGTTGCTGGTTACCCGCTGTGTCAAACGATAGGTAGAATATTTCGAGAACCATTCACATTTTCCTATTTGGATTCCATCGGTTTTCTTCGCTGTTTCTTTAGGAAAATCCTACCGTATATGTCAACCGTTGTGACGGTGTGTGTATTATAATCAATAGGAGCCTGTGCATGAGAAAACCAACAATTTGGATTCCGACCAGGTCCGACACAAACCGGCCTGTACAATCACAGAAGAAAGCTAGAATCTTGAAACTTTGCATAAAAGTAGAAATTGTACTATCCGTGTAGCGAAAATAAAGACGCTGATCAGCAGTGTGCAGTTACTGCACAGCTGATGATGATTATTAAAGAACATTAGCATAACAATCATCTGATATAAATTTCATATCTCTAGAATTTTTGGTTGCTGAGATATCAGCAATGTTGTTGGTATACCCACGTCATTTATCTGTTATTTTTCTCCAATATCTGAAGTTCTCTTTAATATTTGAGCATTAAGTTAGCCAGCTTGTTTATATATCTTCTTACATGGTTATAGAACATTGTCATAGCAATCATTTGATACCAATTTAAGCTCTCTAGATCTTCTGATTGCTGAGATATAATCAATTGTGCTAGTATACTCCATTTTATGTGCTTTTTTCTAATATAGTATTCAAACACCAGGAAGTCAGTTTGATTTTTATATCTTATTACATGGTTATAGAACATTTGTCAAAACAATCATTTGATACCTATTTCTGCTCTCTATGTCTATCAGTAGCCAAGACACATGTGGTAATATAGGGGTACCACATTACTTCCTCTGTTTATTAGGGGTGGGGGTGAACACTCTGTTATTTTATGTGACACAAATGGACATTAAAATGATCCTCTTACCAAACTGGCACCCATGAGCATTTGTTCTAAGGGTGCAAGGTACGTCCTAAAGATAACCCATCCCAAACACTTCAAAATTAATGGTAATAGATTTTCCCTTTGTAAATCTTGATTTTCATCATTTTCATTAATATTCATGAAAATGCAAATGAGAATTTTTATTTAGGCCCATGGCATCAGCAAATTTGTCAAATAGTACTATTGATACAATAACAATTAGCCACAATGTTAGTTTAGGACTGAAATTAGTTTTTACGGAATAATTGATTTTTAATTGTTTCTGTTTATTCATTTTAATGTTTTAATGACAATTCATGAATATGCAAAAAAGGAATAAAAAGCAATAATTATTGTTATGAAAATAATGATTATATCAACATTTTATTGATAAAAATGTACTGATAAAAATATATTGATTCTCATAATTGCACATAAATTTTTACATATACATTAAGTGGGTGGGGTAATTCAATGCCTTAAGATGACACATAGTTTACTCAAATGACACATTTACAGCTTTATACATGGCTAAGACATGCTCAGCTTCAATCAGGCAAGATAAAATGACACCAGGTTAGTAAACGATGTTGAAGAAACATATAAATATGACTGTTCGTATTATATTTGTGTACTGCATTTCAGTTGTATATAACAAATACGTATAAATACCGTCTGATTAAAGCGCCAAAAAAATTTCCAGAGCAGTCCACTTAGACCTTTTTTGGAAGGTCAGAGCTATCCAAAAAGAATTCAAAACAACAATAGCAGGAGATGTCACCTCCAACCTTTTTTTTTTTGCGAGATAGAGACTTTTGGCTCCCTGGGTAATATGCAAGTTTTCATCATCTAAAGTAGAGCTTAAGCCTAGGTTACATTTTGCCTACGATTAGCTGGCGATGATCGTACGATGCCATCAGTTTTTGCATTTTCGCGCGATCTCCGCAGGGTGGCCCTACGATGTCCCTACGGTTCTACGGCTTCCAACGGCTTCCTACGATCTCCGTAGCCTCTACGATTTTGTAGTAGTCTGCACTTTTACATTTTTTTTTAAAATCGTAAGACTGTAGCCTGGGTCATGTCTCGTAGTTAGCACCGCACGGGCACCGAACGGAAACCCCACGATGGTCGTGTGGTCATCGCACGGTTTTTATGATAATTTTGGGACTAAAATCGTAAGATAATCGCAGCCCTTTAGGGTTATCGTGCGGCATCCGTACGGCTATATCGCAAGGTAATTAAAATCTTGCGGATATCGTGCAGTCATTATACGGACACCACGGCGTCCGCACGTTTATCATGCGGCCGCCACGTGATTGCTGTGCATTTTTGATGGGATATGGTTGCATTTCACCATTAGGTTTCAATAGGATCGCTTGCCTTTTCCTTTCGGGGGAGCACTGTGAGGTTGTACATGTTTGGTCGTACACGAAAAACGGACGGACACCTAACATCGCACGGCTATCGTAGGGAGACCGCAAGGGCTCAGTCAGAAATCGTAGGGACTCCTCACGGACATCGCACAGGCTCCTTACGATTTCCACTTAAAGTGTGCGGAGACCCTACGATTTCCCTACGATCTCCGTACGGTTCTGACTCGGAACATCGAAGAAAGCCAGAACAAGAAATTGTACGATGTCATCATGAACTGTAAACAGCTACGTCGTAGCCCATTATCACTTACGATGTCTAAAATATCGTACGGGAAATTGCAGACCGAAAAATCGTACAATGATCGGGGCAAACGTAAACTACTAGGCATGGCACCTTGCGGTCACCCTACGATCGCTGTACGAAACTATCATACAAAAATCGTAAGGTGAACGCACGATCATCGCATGGTCTCCGTTCTTTTACCGTATGATGACGTACGACGTGTTTACGGGCTACGGTCATACGATTTTTAAAATTTGTAATAGTGCAGACTATTACCAAATCGTAGAGGCTACGGAGATCGTAGGAAGTCGTAGAATCGTGGAGACATCGTAGGGTCACCCTGCGGAGACCGCACGAAAATGCAAAAATTGGCATCGTTCGATCTTCGCAAGCTAATCGTAGGCCAAATGTAACCAAGGCATCAGTCAGAATTCCAAGGGACTCCGTACGATATCCACTTAAAGTCTGCGGAGACCCTACGACTATCCACATAAAATCTGCGGAGACCTACGACTACCCTACGACCGCCTTGCGTTTTAGTATCAGAACGTCAACAAAAGGCAGATCAAGAAATCGTACGACGCCCGTATGAATTGTAAACACATACGTCGTAGCCCAACATCACCTACGATGTCTAAAGAATCGTAAGGAAAGTCGCAGACCGAAAAATCGTACGATGATCGGGGCATATGTAACCTAGGCTATAATCATACTGTGTATAGCGGATCCGGTTGGTGCTTTTATCACACTTATAAATCAAAGATGATAATATATATATTACTAGCTATTAAATACTGACAGCTTTAAATATCGTTTTAACTTTTTAGAATATTATGCTTGTTCATTTTGATCAACTGTGATCACTTATCATGGTACTCCCTCCATTGGTTCTCTGTGTAGCCACGGCGCACCACATCTAATGGCTAAAAGTATGTATCCCTATAAATGTAAAATGAGCCGCGGCGCGAGAAAACCGGTCTTCGGAAGTTCCAACCAGATCCGACACAAACCGGCCTGTACAGCGTGAGAAGCAGGCTAGACGCTTGAAATTTCGGATTTAAGAAGAAGTGAAATTGTACTTTCCGTGAAGCGAAAACAAAGGCGCTTATCAGTTTCGCAGTTACTGCGAAGCTGATCTGCGCCTTTGTTTTCGCCTATGCAGATTGTTGGTTTTCCCATGCGGTGGCTCATATAACATTTCATGTATGTATTTTCAGTTGAAGGAATTACACTATCAATTGACCCTACCAATAGTGTCACTCTGTACAAAACTGTATCAGTCGGGGATCAATTCAGAACCTTTACCTGTAGGGGAGGTATTCAGGCTAGCCCTGCAGACATGCAGCAAGTTCGTCTCAGCATAACACGGTTGACGAGGCATGAATTGAAAGCAGGGGAAACCACACCTACGGTCATAGCTATTGTGCTTGAAGATCAAGGAGCTCAGCGACCAGATGTGATGGATATCCAGGATAGAAACCGGGTACCTGATGATGGAATTGCAGGCACAGTCATTAAAGTTGACTATAGACAAAGTGACCTCAGTATTAAGTTCAACACTGTGGCAATGAAGTGTGACGATGCTGGGCAGTATTTCTGCAATCTAAACTATTTGGATAAAAACTTCAATACAATGCCCCCAGAAACAAGTTCTGAAAATTTTACAGTGTTAGGTAGGTTTTATTGATTGCTTTAGATATGCAAGTCTCTTATTTCATTAGATGACAAAAGCAGAGGGCTTTCTCTCTCTACACCTTGAAAGAACTCTGTACTACGAGGTATGGCAGGAAAGTTCGTAGACACAATTAGTATTTTCATCAGGAAAAGAAATCCAATCAAAATGATTATATCTGGGTCAGCAAAAATATTTCACGAGCAAATAGATGAAATTTTATGAAAATCTGACCACCACGACATTTTCTACAGCCTTTTCCGTGCACCTCCCTGACCGGGAGCGGGGCAAGGGTCAACGTCACAGTGACGTTGCTTGAAGTTTATTGCTGTCAGTGCTTTATATATTTGTAACGAGGTCAACCGATGTTTCAGATTTTTTCCACATATGGTCCTTGGATATAGGTTCAGTTTTTATTATGTGTATCCTGCTGTCAAATAAATGCAGATCGCTAAGTTATCTGACGACCGGTTGAACATTTGAAACCATTTTCATACGCTGAGCATGCATGACGAGTGCCCTTCCGCCGCCATTTATCACCTTAGATGATCTATCGAGCATCCAAAAATCAACCAAGTCATTTGTAATCAAATGACCGACAAGCTCAGCTGCTGATAGTTTTTATGTTGTTGTATGCATCATTTCCATCGTGTTTGTTGGCGATTTCCTAAACAAAACACACAATTTTATGATCATCGACTGTTCTCCGACGTCAAATTACGCCAATGTTTCAAACATTATTTTCGGACTTGCATCTGAAATTGTATTCACAGATATCAAACTATACTGCCGCCTAAGCCCAAACATTCAGAAAATGTTGTTGATTGAACGTTCTTTCAGGATCAAAATATTTTAACGTTCCAGCACACTTTAGTGCCGTTTCACAAGCAAAATCAGAATGTGAAAATGGTCACATTTTATCACGTTTTGACACCTGCTCCGCGCGGCCCTATCCTCAAGCAGAAAACTGGGCATAACAAGCGTGTTATTATATCAAATTGCACAAAATTTCTAAAATATACTCATAAGATATTGCTGCTTGAAATTATACAAAACGCCTCTTCAACAACGCGTTACTTTTTCTGATAGCTAAAGTGTCTACGAACTTTTCTGCCATACCTCGTATAAACATTGTTCAAAATAGTGTGTGTCATTTTCACAGATTGCAATGCATATTTGGTATGTAAATAACGACATCAATGCCACTTCATACAGTGAAAATCTTAAGTAAGATGTAAAATAAGATTTTATATATACTAGAGGACTTTGAAGACGCCTCACTGTACATCGGTTATATTTTGCTTAAACACTTCCTTAAAGTTGAGCGGATGTACAAAATAAACATAGTATCGTGTACCCCAACACCATAAACAATATTTATCCATAGAGATCCATTAAAATTTGTTCGCTCGCTTGTTTGCTACAGCTGTTTTCACAGACGTCATAGAGACGCAAGAAAACCATAAAACGGCTACAATAAACGGATTTTGGAAACACAAACCGTCTCTAGTGATAGCTAACGACCTTAAGCACAAGAAAAAGCAAAATCAAAATGGGGGATTTCTTTCAATGTCGTTTGAGGCGCTAACGTTGTTTGATGACGTCAAGCGTAAGTGTTCAAAATACCTATAGCCATTCGATTACAGCGTCAAATGTAATTGTAATTTTTACGTAAGTCTTTGCCTATTCATTGTGCACAAAATCTTTTTAATTCGTTTCATTTTACACGCACAAAATAAAGTTTTCTTTAAAAACGTAAAAGTGACGTAACTGCCGCTGTTTTAGTGCAAACGAAAGCAAACCAACAGCATTTGTTTGGCTTTTAGTGTTCTTTCCATAAGTCATGTTGTATCTTATGAATATTTGCCGTCCCCATACTTTGGTTTTGTTGAATTCTTGGTAACGCTTGAATTCATTGTGTATGACGTTAAACACTCGCGTTGACGCTTCGGTTTTGGTATCGAAGTTAAGCAGACTGGATGTACTTTTTAGTTCAAAAATATTTTTGCCGATATATCATGTATTCTTAGAGTAAGGAGCAACAAAACAAGTGAGGCGTTTTCAAAGTCCTTGAGTATACTACGGCAATGATATGGCATACACTGGGAAATAAACTCTTCAAATGATATCATTTTTGTTCTTTGTGGGTATGCTCCTCACACAAACATTCAAAAGTCATAAATGAATTATTTCAGCAATACCAGATCGTGTGAGCTTGGTGGGACAGCCAGACATACTTCGTGGTGGTGATGGTTCTGAAAGTTACCCATATGCAATGAACGTCGGAAATGTGATTGAGTTTGAGTGTAATGGTAGAATTGGTGGTGACCCAAACGTACAATGGGAGTGGAAGAAGACAGCGGAGTCCGGGGCCCTCATTAAGCTTGTCCCAAGTTCCTCTATGTATGTTGGCCGTGTCAATGAGACACGTGGACCAGCAATACCTGTAGAAAATGAGTGCACCAACACACGCAAGACAACATTGAGATACACCATTACCACAAATGATGAAAATGTCAAAGGAGACATTCAGTTCCAGTGCTTTGTAGATAGTCAAGGTGCCAATGTCAGCAGTAGATCTGTCTACGTCAGAGTTGGTATGTCCTTTGCTTTGTATCAAGTATACGAAAGATGTGTTTTCCTATTATCATAATTGTATATCTATGCGAAACTATAACATTATATTTCAGACATTGAAAACAGTTTCTGTGCATGGAAATTCTCGTTTAAACATGCCGCCGCTTTTATGTAAACTTACAGAGGCATTTGAAACATCTTAACATATACTGAGCCAAACTTATAATGCAACATCGGTTTATTTTTAATGTTATACACCGAAACGTTATCAAATAATTTTTGTCTTAGAATTAGATTGCCGAACGATATACGTACACACCTCAACATCTTGGTTATAACATGTGTTATGAGTCTCAAGAAATTAATCATTTTTAGAGGTTGGGTCTTGGCAAAAAATGAATCGCGACATGCAACATGTATTCGTACCCTAGAAATTAATGTCGGGTCTCAGGATAACCCCTGCACCATTTAGGCAATGAATCATTTTACTGTCAAACGATCAGTTTTATTCATTTTGAGCAGAGATGAAGACTCATTTTTACTCCCAACCATTCAAGTTTATTCACATTTTAACATTTGTTACAGACGTTTCCGACTCAACAATTGGACGCTATATTGTGTTTTCATGTTTTCATGAATGAACATGTTTTCACAAAGGTTTCATCAAAAACATTCGCCGTTAGAATGTTTTCTACTGTGTTCAATGTAATGCTCGGCACTAAACAGTCAATTTTCAATGATGCAAACTTTGATTTGAAAATTTGGGTACAAATGGATAGAAGACATTTTGCAATTACCTCATTGAACGACTTACTGGACGACACATAAAGAATCAATACTTGTTAAAACTGACTTCCAGAATCTTTTAGGAGGCGATTGCCACCCAAAACAATCATTTTGACCAGTCAGATTCAAGCTCAGTGATCCATGCTCTGAAAACCAAATAAATTCATTGGCGATTGCTGACCAGTATATGTCGAGTAGACCGTCTGACATTACATTAAAATGCAAAAAGAAAAAATGGCATAACCGTGTTACGTTATGTTTTTGGCTCAGTATACATTATCACACAAAACTATTTTGTCTCCTTAACATTTTTATGCGTAAAGATAATCGAGACTCGGCACATTCAATTTTTAAATGACCGATATTAGTTAGCCAAATAAATTAAATTTCATAGCTATCATGAAATGAAACCGGATTACTACTTTAGTCAGTGTAGATTGTGAATGTGGACAGGCCTTTTCCTCTTTCCTCCTCAACCGTCGTCACATTGCCCCACTTTTACATTCGCTCTTATCCACTCTAAAAGAGTACAAGTAGGCAAAGATCAGGAAAAGGCGCAATCAGAAAAAGATTCCCACTCCAAAAACCGAGGTGGGGAAAAACTAAATTAACAATCAGGTACTTACACCATGAAAACATATCGTAAGCCGAATGAGCAGCTATTTTCCCAATAGGTGGCCGCTCAGTTACCTAAACTTAACTAAAAATATGAAAACATACATAAGGCGCCAACAGCAAAAAAAATTTAAACACTAAGACATAAAACAAAAAGAACCACCACTGAAGTATCGCCTTGGAACGATCAGTAACACAAAGTTACTGGTGGGCTTAAACCGGTTTTACATGACCATAACCTCACCCTTAGCTTCTGCGGTGGTTCATAACATTTAGTTAGTTCTTCGGTCCTCAACACGGAAAAGCGCGGTTGCGCGGACACAGGACTCCGGAGCGAGAACTCTGTACTCTGTTGTGTAGTATCATTGGACAAGACATTTTAAGCTTCCCGTAATACTGGATATTACCCAGGAAACGGTGGCTCTGTCCAGATACGACTGAAACATTGTTGACTTGGAAGTTAATTCATTACCAAACAACTGTTAACATCCTCTTTCCTCCCTCCTTATCACTTTGCTGCTGTCCCTGACTATCATGTAGTCGCTCTACTCTTTATAGACCTTTATAACATGCCAAGGGTTGAAATCATTCACAGACTTAACTGCTTTAAGGTAGTGTTCGTTTATTTTCTGCAGAAGCCGTAGTTGGACCCATCAGTACAACCAATATGTGTATCATAACCTGTTAAGAGAACAATTCATGATAATACATGCTTTAAAGGAATTACCCTTTAAAGTAGTGTTCGTTTATTTTTTGCAGAAGCCGTAGTTGGACCCATCAGTACAACCAATATGTGTATCATAACCTGTTAAGAGAACAATTCATGATAATACATACTTTAAAGGAATTACCCTTTAAAGTAGTGTTCGTTTATTTTTTGCAGAAGCCGTAGTTGGACCCATCAGTACAACCAATATGTGTATCATAACCTGTTAAGAGAACAATTCATGATAATGCATGCTTTAAAGGAATTACCCTTTAAAGTAGTGTTCGTTTATTTTTTGCAGAAGCCGTAGTTGGACCCATCAGTACAACCAATATCATAACCTGTTAAGAGAACAATTCATGATAATACATGCTTTAAAGGAATTACCCTTTAAGGTAGTGTTCGTTTATTTTTTGCAGAAGCCGTAGTTGGACCCATCAGTACAACCAATATGTGTATCATAACCTGTTAAGAGAACAATTCATGATAATACATGCTTTAAAGGAATTACCCTTTAAAGTAGTGTTCGTTTATTTTTTGCAGAAGCCGTAGTTGGACCCATCAGTACAACCAATATCATAACCTGTTAAGAGAACAATTCATGATAATACATTATTTTAAACCATATGAGCCGCGTCATAAGAAAACAAACAGTGTCGCTTCCGAACAGGTCCGACACAAATCGGGCTGACAAACACTAAATATAGCTAGTGGCTGGAAATTTTGGATGGATTCAGAAAGTAGAGGAATTATTCTATCCGTGTAGCGGAAACAAAGATGACTGATCAGCTTCGCAATTACTGCGAAGCTGATCTGCGCCTTTGTTTTCGCATAGGCAAAAATCCGATTTTCTCATGACGCGGCTCTCTCCGACGTTAAATAAAATTTGTCTTATGTCTTATGCCTGTTTATGCGACATAGGCAGGTATGACAACACGGTGGTCCTGGTAGTATTCGTTTATGTTTTGCAGAACTGTTTTGGAACTTACATGTAATCTGGTCGCCTTTGAAACACTTAAATATTCATTACCATCCAATATGTTTTTCTAAGTTATCTAAAAGAAATTAAGGGGTTAAAATTATAGACCCAGCAGCTGTAACATCTTAAGTTTAAAAACTTGCCTCCGATAATGGGTTTTCGAAGAAGTTATTTTCCTGTCAAAATCATGATATTGGACCAATAAAAATCGCTGAGCAGATAAAGTTTAAGTGGCGAAAATGAATTTTGAATATGGACTTTGCGTTGGCAAGAGACTTAGTCTATGATTATGAAAAGGTAAGTCATTTGTGTCTGTTTAAAATGATTTTGCGCAATCATAATGAAATACAATAAATTTAAGATTTTTGCGGGAAAATATTTACTTCCCTTTTCATGACATTTTTTGTACAGAAAATCCTCATTCAAAATGTTTTGAATAAAACTGTTTTGGTTTTATAAATTTCATCAACTGATTTTCAGAAATGTTGCCCATTTTGCGACAAACTAAACGCTCAGTTGTGCCAAGAAACATTTCATCCAAATTTTAAGTTATCTGCGAAAAACATTATCAGACACTAGGAAACGCACTTTGAAATAGCAGTAACACATTAGCGTATAAGTGAAACGCGCGCCGGGCGTGTTGAAAAAAAAAATATGCAAAATTTCACATACGCCAGACGCACGTCGGAAACACTTTCAAAACGCGTTACGTGCGCGTTGGGTACGCTATAGGTGTACGTCCGGTGCGCGTCACTGTATGTCGCTAAAAATCGGGTCGCCTTTCGGGCGCGTTTGGTTTCATTTTTTTTTTAAATATGCTCATTTTTATCTGTAGAAGCTCAGCGTGTCTCAGGCATTCGTCTTATACGTTTCAAATAAGATCCACGCGCGTTACAGGCGCGCGCGTTGAATACGCTTCGTACTTGCGTTTGGTGCACGTTTTAGGCACGCCAGTGTACGCGTTCCGATTATAAGAAATATTGCTGCTTTAACGTGCCCCAGGCGTGTATGAGACTGGCGTTTAACGTTTGATGCGCGCCTGAAGCGCGTGCTTAGCGTGTCTGGGACGTAACACAAACGTACTCCAAAACTTTGAGATTGTTCATACGTCCGGCACACGCCGCAGTCATGCGCTAATCATGTGACTGCTAAAGCGAGTTAAAGGAATAAATAAATCTTTATACGTCCAAAATCTTCAGCGTGTTGTCATTTTTATACGCCCGGCGCGCATTTGAGTTATACGCTACTATACCTTCGACTGCTGCTTTTGTATTTGTTTATGTTTTGCAGAAGGTGTAGTTGGCCCGATCAGTACAGCTGGAGGTGTGTATAACACTTTGAAATAGGAAAGATGATTATCAATCAGCCTTTTTATTTGGAAAAATGTCAACTGTTGTGAAAAAAAAACTTTGAAAAAGAGTTCCCGGACCCGATAATGCACGTTAATATAGTGATTATTTAAATTTGACCCTATCACATCTTTGTAAAGATCGAGTCTTACCATGCGCAGGCATCTTGTTTTCGAGATCAGTTCAGTCATGGAAATACAGAACTTTGTATTAGTTCCAAATCTGATATTAAAACAAATCCTTGTTTAGTGCGTTGTGGATGTTCCGCATTTCTAAAACGTTCTGAATGTCGTTCATTTTATTAGACATCTTTTGAATCTATTTACAGTTCGAGCTATCAAAAGTCCTAGAGTATATTGGCACCGTTTGTTAAATAGATATTCTTACTGGCACTGAGTGGCCGTAATGAACCTCTTAACTGTAACAAGTACAATATGACATATTTCTTTTTAAGACCTATGTAGTGCATATGTCTATATTCTTATTTTGGTTTGATTTTCAGAGCCAGTTCCAGACGTATGTAGCTGCAAAAGTAATAGCTTAAGGGGTCGTCACACCTCTGCGAATTTCTCTAACGCAGACTTGCGAAAATGGAAAAACTGTTATCTTTTGCGTTTTCTTGACGAAAGTTTTGAAAATGTGTTATATAACAAATCCTGTAATTAATCCTTTAACGAACGGTAAACGCAGGGTTGCGCTTTGTTGCGAATGGTTACGAATCTTGACGCTCATAAGCGAAATCCGTTGGGCTGCGCAAGTAATATTTGTTTAATCCACCTACGATATGATGCGCTAAGGAGCGGCAAAGAGCGCAGACATGCGAGCTTCAGCGAATTGATGCGTTTTCAAAGGTTAAAAACTTTAACAAAATCATAATAATAATTATTCTTAAATTAATTTCTAGATAAAAAAAAATATTGTGTTTTTGCTTGTCCCAAAACCACTCGAAAGACACCCTATAGCAGGAGTATGTTAAATTTCAAGTACCAAGTGCCAATCTTCCTTGTGGCCCTCAAAACATAATACTCACAAGCAATACATACAAACAAAATACAGAATGACATAGTTCAATAATAAGGCAAAGAGAGAGAGAGAGAGAGAGAGAGAGAGAGAGAGAGAGAGACAGAGAGAGAGAGAGTTGACAGCGGAGGTAAAATTTCGAAATTTTGGTTATCCGACATTTCCCTTACTGCAAGCACAGTCCTGATAAAGATGCTTTTCAGCAGTGACCAGACATAATTTTACGATTTTCTAAAATCATTTCAAGATGTCCTTAATTCATTTTATGATATCCCTAATTCATATGATGATATCCCATATTTAGCAATAGATCGCAAATGGTTCATAGAAATCTATTCTTGTCCAAAAATCGGGAAAGTTAAAAAATAATTTCTGAATTTTGGATCCGACGCCATTTCTCAGTCCACTTTGATATGAACTTTGCACAGTTTGAAGTTTGATCAGCATTTTTTTTTTTTTTTTTTTTTTCTTTTTTTTTTTCTTTTTTTTTTTTTTTTCATAACGTCTAATAATTGTTGAATTTATTATTTTTTTTTTACGAAATTTCTATACACATATATATATTTACAACGCTACAATTCGCATGGATCCGTTTGTCTAAGTTTCCCTTCGTATGCGTTCGTTGACTAAACGCAACAGTTCGCTTCAATGCGTCGGATTCGATTCGCTACAATGCGCTTATATTCGGTACAGTGCGTTGAACAGCGCAAGTAATCGTCCGCGAAGCGCAACTCTTCGGTGGATATGCAAATTAGCCTGATCATGTGATGCAATCTTACAGTTAGTTGCGAAGCCTTACGCAGGATTACGCACGATAACGAATTTCAAAGCTTTGCGAAGACTTGCGATTGATGAACGCAGCGAAACGCACGGATGCGAAAATTTGTTTTCGCCACCTCTGTTTGACATTTTCTGACAGGTACGACTCATCTTGACGAATGCAGACGCAGGCTAACGCATTCATGCGAACACCAGCAACGCTCTACAACGCATTGAAACGCAGACAAACGAATTGAAACGAATGTTCCTGAACTCATGTTCGCAACTTAACGCAAGTCTGCGTTGAGGGACTTTCGCATAGGTGTGACGACCCCTTTATATACATCTCGCCAAAAGTTTAGCATATTCTAGTTTTATAGGGCTAATGTTAAATGCCCTGCGAAATATTTTCAAATGCGCAAAACAACTTAAAATTCATACATTTAAATTGGAAGCATATATTAGCACAAAACAAACTAACATTTTTTCTCGGTTCATAAGATTTAAAAACATATTGGTGGATAGGGTTATAATGCATTATATCAATGTTAAGCCGTGTTTCTTAATTTTGAATTTTGCACACCATACGCTATGTCTGTACAAAATTCACTTTAAATGTAGGAAAGGTATGTTAGAATGATCGAGTTCGTATAAGGAATGGAGACCTGGCATTAAATACTAATATTTCTGGAAAGAACAAAAATCTTCAAAGTGTATGTAGTAAAATTACACTTTTAAACATTTTGAAAACAAGCTTTGTCTGTAAAAAGGTACAAGTAGGCAAAGATCAGGAAAAAACTAAATTAACAATCAGGTACTTAAACCATGAAAACATATCGTAAGCCGAATGGGCAGCTATTTTCCCAATAGGTGGCCACTCAGTTACTTAAACTTAACTAAAAATATGAAAACATACATAAGGCGCCAACAGCACAAAAATTTTAAACACCGACAATAAAACGAGAGAACCACCGCCTTGGAACGACCAGTAATATAAAATTACCTGCGGGCTTAATTCGATTTTACATGGCCATAGCCTCACCCTCAGCTTCTGCAGTGGTTCATATAGGTCACTAGCCAGATATGGTTCCGCTCCCCCCCCCCCCAGGGGGAATTTAGCAGACCATGATTTTCATATAGTCTGATGTCGAAGAAGTTTTTTGAAAATGTTAGCCCTCTGTAAAGTGTAGCGTAATCGTGTAACATCGAGTTACCTACCGAAAATCTAAATAATACTAATGAATTAAAATATGCCATAGAAATTGAAATAAACTTTGCTCTATCGATCAAAACTGGGTTTCAAATAATAGCAGATATTCTTAGCAACAGTATGAGACCTTTGATTTCCATGTCACTCTTTTACAGTGTAACATATGTAACATTTTTCACAAAGTTCATCTTAAATGCATATGTGTAGCTAAGTTATCCGTTTGTGGTTCTGCGCCTCGTTAGACGGAATTGCGTCGACCATGATTTACATATAGCCTGATGTTTTAAAAGTTTTTTTGAAATATGTTAGCCTTCTGTAAAATGTAGCATAATCGTGTAACATCGAATTACGTACGTTACCTACCGAAAATCTATTTTTACCGTTGAATTTAAATATGCCATAAAATTAAAATAAACATTGTTTTATTGATATAAACTGGTTTTCAAATAATAGCAAATATTCTAAGCTACAATATGAAATCTTTGATTTCCATGTCAGTCAGTCACAGTGTAACGTATGTAGCATTTTGTCACAAATTACAATTTAAGGATGTTCGCTGCCAATGAAAAAGTATTCAAACTTTTTTTCTAACCACTCTTTTTTGATTCCAAAATACAACACAAGACATTTGAAAACAAAATAAATATAGGGTAGTGTGCATTTTTTCAAGCTACAGGCCTCTGAATGAGACCTCTGAGCACCATGTTTTAAATTTGGTAAAATTAATTTAATTTTTAATTCTTTGAAACATACCTGTCTTGAACAAAAATACACTTAGAATGCTTTCAAAAATCATAATATTTATGTAACGCAGACTATTTTGGACCAAAAGCATAGAAACATTTGCAACTTGAAGTGGATAACAAAATTCTACGATTCCTTTTCCAACCCTACCCCCATACTTGAAAAGTCAGAAAATATCAATATTTTGAAATGTGCCAAACCCATATTTGTTGATTCAAACTTTTTCTTATATTTTCACACAACATAGAACTTGGTAATGTTGTTCGAATAAAAGAAAGAAATATATAGGGTAGTGAGCATATAAGAGAGAGCCGACAACTTGAAAATCGCCATTTTCAGCCTTTCTTCGGCTGTTTTGTTTCTAAAAGCCCATTTCATAAAACCACCTAAAATTTTAAAACCAGCACACCAAAGACACAACGAATGACTTAGAAGACCATGTACACATACACTGCTGCTAAAATTAACGTCGAACTAGTGTAATTAATTTGAAGATGTGTAATATTCAAGTTTAATCTACCCTACCCCCTAAATTTTACTGTCAACTAAAATTTTCCGAAAAATTGCAGAAAATGGGGTGAAAAAATGAAGTTTCTTCGATTGACAATTTTCATGGCTCATTCAATGCATATCATCAATATGTATCTAAATATAAAATATTAGGAAAATATCTGCAACCGTTTACGAGATATTCAAGAAAAGAAAAACCGGAAGTTCCAAAATGTCAAATGTTAGCAGCGAACATCCTTAAATGCATATATGACGATAAGTTAGCCTTTTGTGGTTCTGTGCCCCATTATAATTTTTTAGACCATAATTTTTATATAAGCTTGATGTCTAAGAAGGTTTTTGAAACATGTTAGCCCTCTGTAAAGTGTAGCATAATTATGATACATCGAATTACATACGTTACCTAGCGAAAATCTAATTTTTAATTTTGAATTTAAATATGGAATAAAAATTAAACTGAATATTTTTCTATTGATCAAAATGGTTTTCAAATAATAGCAGACATTCTTAGCTACAATATGAGACCTTTTTTTTCATGTCAGTCTGTCATAGTGTAACATATGTAACATTTTTCACAAAATTCATTTTAAATGCATATGTGAAGCTAAGTTATCCTTTTGTGGTCTTGCTCCCCATTAGAGGGAATTTTGTAGACCATGGTTTTCATATAGTCTGATGTCTTAAAAGGTTTTTGAAACATTTTTGCCATCTGTAAAGTGTAGCATAATCATGTTACATCGAATTCCATATGTTACCTGCAGAAAATCTATTTACCATTTAAATTTAAAAATGAAAATGCAATAAAAATCAAAATAAACATTCTTCTATCAATCAAATCTGGCAGACATTTTAGCTACAATATGCCACCTTTGATTTCCATGTCAGTTTGTCTGTGTGTAACATATGTAACATTTTTCAATTTAGGAAGACAAATCATGGTATTCATACTAAAGTATATTGATTTACCTTTCATCATCCATAAAAACCTTTAGAACACTGCAACAGTATTTAGTGTTGTAGTTGTTGACTTATATACATATACATGTATGTACATGTATACCCCATACCACTCTCCAGGAGTCTTTTTTTCCATGTGTTGAATGAAGCAGTGCAACAAATAAGGCTTGTTTAGCATGGTACCATAATGCAAACGGTAACATATGTAACACCAAAATACTTTTTTGTATTACGTAATCTAATAATTGAGTGACATAAACATCAGAGTTCCATGTAAATACAAAGCAATGTGAAAAGATATAATGAAGTCTGCCCAACAAGTGCAACACACTGTACACCTTGTAACATATACAACACATAGCAAATCTAAACAAAATCAGTAACATAAGTAACATAATGGGAAAAAAACTTTCTTGGTGTAAAAAATAAAAAAAGTATTGAATTTCAGCATTTTATATGATTCTATGAATTCATGGCCAATCTTTTTCATCTGTGTCAGCCTCGAACACCTCATCTAACAAATATGTCAACACATTAATCAACAGTGATCATCAGCTGATCACCATCCTACTTGGCACTCTGGTTACAAAAAATCTCAACCAGTTACCCAGGTTCAATTTTAAAAGCTTCCCTTTGTCCATTTACATTCAATGTCCTCTCATCACAGTTTTCATCCACTGTCTTAAATGTTTCATAGTTCTTGGCATTATGCATTTAAGCTAATTGACATGAGGGAGCAAGCTCAAATCAGTGTCGTCTGAAACAGCACATTGATGGCACTATCACTTCTCATAACCAAATTTATTGATGTTGATGCATTTTGACTATGGCAGCTTGTTGAAGACATGTTCGGCCAATTCTTCAAGTGAATCTGGAATCGGTTTTAAACTTTGGAGCTTTGCAGTTCTACATGAACAGAGTCAGATGGTCTATTGTTACATGTTCTCTGCCCAATTCTAAATTATGTAGGGGTGTGGACTTGTCTGTTTTGGTTGACTTGCCAGCCGTTGTTACAAGAGACCACGGTACAAGACCTAGAGGATATGAAAGTTTCAGTTCGAGGTCAGCATCATTATCAACTGCAAGAAGCATGCGCTGGCAAAAACATTCCTTTCAGCTTTAATCTGGGTTATCTGATTTTGGGAATGTGTTACATTCTTTGTGATTTGACATTCTGTAAAGGTTTTTATTCAATTTATTGTGTTTCACTGGGTCTTGAAATCCAGTGGATTTGTCAACTTGACGAAGTGTTCCATGTTGCTTTTACCACTTTAGGATGCTTTTAGCTGATCTTGTGCCACATCCGGCTTTGTTGGAACACCTGATGTCAGATTGTCTAGTTGACTGGGAGTATCATCTAGGCAAAATAAGTGAGTGACACTGGATAATGCACAAATGACATACTTGACATATTGCTCACTACTTTATAGTTGTGCTGTTCCTTATAATGTCTTTCTAAAGTGACACTTCATCATTACTCATTTCAGTATGTGGCTTCAACATACAGCGTAGTGCAGGTAGCATTCTGATTGCCAGGCTTTTAAACTGTTTGAAACTGTGCTGGTCATCACAAAAAGGGAATGAGGTTTGGTAATAAAATGGATATCACACTGATATGCCAATGGTACATATTGTTTCTAGATTTCCATTGTCATAAAGTTGATTCAACATTCTTTTTTGCTGTTACTGCAGCTGCTGTTGTGTCATGTAGCGACCCTAAAAGTGTACCAATATATCATCCATGGTTTAGATAATGTTCATTTTGGTTCTTTGAAATCAGCAAGGATAGATAGTGAAAAAGCAAAAATTCTTTATCGGTCAAGATTCTTTTTCTATATGTTAAATTGAGCCAAAGTGAAATACTGTTATTTGTGTCAGAAATGTTTAACAGGATAGTGGATGCAAAGACTAGTATTGGCCTAGGGAGCCAAATTTTTTAAAGTTTGGTCAGAAGTTTGCCAAGTCTAGAGGGTCAATGAGGAGGCTTGAGCAACCAAAACCGCAGTATGGCCCATCCCCCTTTGTCACCAGTATGTTTGCTGCTCTTTAAAGGATCTCAGTTTATTTATATTAACAGTTCATTCATAAGATTTTCTTATCAATTTGGCCTGAGAAAAAGACTATGGGTACTCTTTTCATGGGCACAATTCCACATTTTATCTTCAAAGATTCCCATTTGTGTCAAACACTGCTCCAAGCAAGTCCATGCAAGTCTATGAATCAAGTAAAACGCTTCTAAAGTACATATATAATATATAGATATGTTAATTTTCAGTAACATATGTAACGACACATTG
Source organism: Rugalucina vietnamica (assembly GCA_964017185.1). NCBI lineage: Eukaryota > Metazoa > Mollusca > Bivalvia > Lucinida > Lucinidae > Rugalucina > Rugalucina vietnamica. The sequence goes on from OZ024880.1 coordinate 40,048,180, forward strand.
CTGTTAAATGTGTCTTTATTGTATGCACATCATTCATTTCAACATACATTTGTGTGATAATGTCACAATAATATTACTTCGTAAGAATAACTTGGTGAAATCTCTTTGGTGAGCTCAGTTGCAAAATAAATCAAGCCTATCACATTTTAAAACAGCATTGTAACACATGTTTATGAGCCCGAAAATCAGAATAAATATTATAGCAGAAGTCATTGTGCTTTTAAAATGCTTAAAATGCTGACCTTTGAAATTGAAAATAACTAAAACACATGTTCCTGCATGAAAAAGGATGAAAACATATATCTAGGTATCAATACCGTATATTGTAACGTATGTAACATGTTGTTACATATGTAACATACCTTGGATTAAAGCAAATAATTTCAAAGGCTGATTAGTGATGCTATGAGAACATTTAAGGTCAAAAGCAAACATGGAATTGGTTTTGAAGGTACTTGACCATTGACACCAACTGCTCATTTAACGAAATTTGGGTAACGTATATAATTTTGATGTAACACGGTAACATGACACTTCTCTGAAGGCTAACATGTCTCATTTTGTGGCTTAGATATTGCTCTATAAGGAAATCATAATGGCCAAAATTCCCCCTGGGGGGAGGGGATGTATAGCCATCCCAAGGACTAATTAAAGAAGGCAGCATAGTTATCAACCATGATTGGGTGCGTTTTTCTGTACTTCATTTTGACAAAAATGTTTGATGTAAAGATGGCTAATGTCCACATCTCAAAAGACAAAAAAGTCTATACCACATAATTAATATGCTTGGTTACAGTTTCGGACAAGTGTCGAAAATTATTCTTTCACAGTACTAGCCTTACTAGTCCTAATTGTTCATCTGGTACCGTAATATCGAATAGGGACGAATGCGTCAACAGTTTCAACACTGGAATTGGTTTTTACCAGATGGTTTTTACTTCGTTTTAGACAAACACTTAAAATGCTCAACCTATGGCGAAAAGTTTAACTCGTATTCGCTATGCAGTTCAGTGACACCATTTACAATTGATTTAATCTGCATTATTTTGACATTCCATAAAGTCATTTTGAATCGCATTTTGCATTTTTGCATTTCAACCATTTTTTCAGATTTGAAATACATATATATCTATAACATTTGTTAACTAACTGAAAAGTCGAAAAGTTACTGGTTCAAACATTTGTGTACACCTTATGTGTATAACATTAACGTAAACTTATCCTTTTTGATCAGGAAAACATATCCGTGTAATATATACCCCCTTAAACCCCACTTTTATATGGAAAAACTAGGGGTTGCAGGGGTATACCTACATGTAATTTTCTCAGTTTTGATCCAAAGCATATATTGTGGGTAATCGTTTGAACCGCCTCGCCATTGTGGGTACTCGGCGAGGCGGTTCTAACGTGTACCCACAATGTATTATTTATGGGAAAATATTAAAAAAATCAAAACTTTTCAAATGAAATTTTCATTTTTTTCTCCTGAAAAAAAAAAAAAAAAAAAAAAAAATAAAAAAAAAAAAAAATAAATAAAACAAAATCTCTGTATATTGCATGGGTAAGTTTTCATTGTGTTGAACAGAGTGCGATGGTGATCAGAAAGCTGCAGTGGTTGGTGGTTGTTTGCGTTTTGTCATCGTTATTCTGTGTACATCACTAGTGTTTATTCTTCTTAGACAACATGACTGCTGCAAGTTCAAAGGTTTGTTCCGTCTGCGTTTTTCTGTACTTCATTTTAAAAAAAAAAACGTTTGATGTAAACTTAACTTTCCTATTCAAATTTTCAACTGGTGGTAATTGTGCCATCGGTGATCTATTACATCGAAACTATACGCATGGGAATAAGTTAGGGAACACCTGTGATGATCTAAATACCAACGTAAAGGCCTCGTCACACATATGCGTAAATCCGTCGACACAGGCTTGCGTTTTATTGCGACAAGGGGGTTTTGTTTATTAGATTTATTGATTGACGTCGTTTTCAACACCCAACGTCCCGACACGACCATAGCTGTTAGCAGGCACGTAAGGCATTAAATCAAACAAACGAAAACGTTTTTTTTTCCTAATTAAACGCATGTCTATGTCAAGAGATTTTCGCTTATGTGTGACTGTGTACACTCAACCAAAGTTTTAAGCGGCCGCCTATTTCCCATATAGGCGTTTCTCGCAAAGTCTCCCCGTACATCATCCATAGTGCAGATTATATTTTCCTTTTGGTCCTTTTGGATCAGCGAAGATATTCTGAGAATTCAGAAATTTATCGGTTTAGATTCATTTTCTAACCAACGGTTTAATGTATTTGGTCCCATTTTGATAATACTAGTTTTTGTGTTGACTAGCCTTTTGAAAGTTGCAAATTTACAGTAATTCCTTTTGGCTCCATGTTGCCAAATCTAAAGGGTCACTGATGAGGCTTGAGTAGCAGAAACCGCGGTATGACCCACCCCTTTCTCATTAATATATTCACTGCTCTTAAAGGATCTGTTTTAATTTTTATTTGCTATTACTGCAGCTGGTGTTGTGCCGAGTGGCGGCCCTAAAAAGTCTCCCCGTACATCATCCATAGTGCAGATTATATTTTCCTTTTGGTCCGTTTAGATCAGCGAAGATATTCTGAGAATTCAGAAATGTATCGGTTTAGATTCATTTTCTAACCAACGGTTTAATGTATTTGGTCCCATTTGGATAATAGTAGTTTTTGTGTTGACTACCCTCATGAAAGTTGCAAATTTACAGTAATTCCTTTAGGCTCCATGTTATCAAATCTAAAGGGTCACTGACGAGGCTTGAGTATCCGAAACCGCGGTATGACCCACCCCTTTTTCATTAGTATATTAACTGCTCTTAAAAGATCTGTTTTAATTTTTATTCATATTTCAATGTGACCGCTTTAAACTTTTGGTTTAGTGTATATACTTCTTTGTTTTATATGAAGTAATATTTCACAATTTGTCAGAATCTTTAGTATCCAAAGTTGCTTCTATGTGAAAATGGTGAACATCAAACATAAATTCTTATATTTCAGAAAATCCAACTTATGAAACCCCACAAAGGCAAGTATACCTAAACAAAAAGTATTTTAATTCAACTGAGCCACCAGTCTGTCAAGGCGAGTAATAGAGGTTATATTTGGTAGTGGTCTGGCGTTCGGCCTTCCTGTTCCTTCAGTCACCGGTGTCCACCATTTCAAAGATCTCCTTTCAAAGCGATAAACTTTCACTTTCATATAGTGAAACAAAAGATTTCATTAAGGGTAAATGTCACATTTCCAATATTGGCGTCATATAATATTATGATGAACACCAAAATTAATTGATATTTTAAAATAAGTTCCAAGAACCCTTTGAAATGGTCCTTAGGTTATTCAGTGGCCAGGCTTATTAGTGTTAAGCTATTTTATGAGCATAAGGCAGTCGGTACAGTGCCTGATATAATACTAGACGCCAAGCATGGTGCATGGGAAGCCTCAGGCACCATTGGGCATGACGCTGCCGGCACCCGAACCAACTAAGATGTTAAGTAAGATGTTACATTGAACAATTGACTATTTTTGTGTGTGAATTGCAAGCTTAAAATAGAATTTTGTTCACTTGAGTGCAATTATGTCCTACCACGAAAATTTTTTTCATGCTCAACTCAGGGCCTAAAATATATCCAGCTCATTATTTTAACTTTTATGAGACAAATTACTGGTTATGGAGATCTATGCATGACATTTCAATAAATTTGGACAATTTCAGCCATAATGAGCAGTATAAATATTGTGTTTAGTTAAGTTGAGCATAAAAAAGTTTTATAACCTCAGGGCCTGCTATAGGACTTTCATTTTGTTAACCTCTCAAAGATTTCTCGTTCGCGTCATGCATTTCAAAGAACGTCGGGCATAGAAGTATTTTTGAAAGAGTGAATTTCATTTAGGATTGTTGTTGTTGGTTGCACATTGAAATGTGTTTTCTATGTGCAATTCGATGATGTATTTCGACTGTTTTTGCATGAATAGACGCAGTGTTTTTTTCTAAACTTGTTGATTTGATTGCAGATCGGACGACAATACGTTAAACTATGATGCCCTACAGCAACCCGGGGTTAATTATGAAGTACAAGAACAGAGAACGCCTCATATATACACCAATACAAACATTTAGAAATGGCGTTTATTACATTAGTCAATTAGTCACAGAAAACATTTGAGTGCGGTGGGTTAGTGGAAGAGCGTGGGGCTTCGTACGAATCTTGACACCATGAGACCGAACCTAACCTCGGCCTAGTTTTGGTCTTTATGAAGAGTCAATTACTGCCCATAGAACAGCCTGCCCTGGAAATCTTGCTTCCGTCTCGACATGTCTGAAAATTGTTGACTGTCACTTTTAAAGACACAGACCAGTAAACAAACCGAGCACTATAGCTATTGATTTGATATAATAAAAAATAGAAGCATACATAAGATAATTTCAAGGCAAGAACTCGATTCACCCGTTACTGTGGTACCTTTGTGAGGGCAACAACGTACGTCACAGGAAGTGATATCGGGTACGCATTTTCGTAAATTTCCAGCCGCCATATTGAATGGTAAGTCCGGTATGAGGATAGAACGTAGCTTTTTTGTGGGGATACATGCGGCAACATCTCTCGCATTGATCAAAGGCACTCTTTGACTAAATTCAACTATTTGTTGTTTCAGGCAGGAAATCTTAGTCGATGTCGACAAACACCGGCTAAATATCAAAGCGACAGTGTATATAGGTCAAATGTAGTAACTGTCGGGCGCCAAGGGTTGGTCAGGGTGTATGTCATTATTATACGAAGGTACAATTAGGCAATGATCAGGAAATGGCGAAATCAGAAAGATAATTCCACTCCATAAGCCGGGAAAAACTAAAATGACACTTAGGTACGTATACCAATAAACATATCGTAAGTCGAGTGAGCAGATATTCCCAAATAGGCGGCCACTTAGTTACCCGAACTGAACTAAAAATATGAAAACGTACATAAAAAGGTACAAGCAGGCAAAGATCAGGAAAAGGTGCAATCAGAAAAAGATTCCCACTCCAAAAACCGAGGTGGGAAAACAATCAGGTACTGATACCAAGAAAACATTTCGTAAGCCGAATGAGCAGCTATTTTCCCAATAGGTGGCCACTCAGTTTACTAAACTAAAAATATGCAAACACACATAAGGCGCCAACAGCACAAAATTTCAAACACCAAGACATAAAAAAAGAACCACCACAGAAGTATCGACTTGGAACGATCAGTAACACACAGTTACTGGCGGGCTTAAATCGATTTTACATGGCCATAACATCATCCTCAGCTTCTGCAGTGGTTCATAACATTTAGCTAGTTCTTCGGTCCTCGTGGTGAATCTCCAACTAGTCAATGAATCATCAAGAACAAACAAATAAATCAAGATAAACATCCTGATGAATCAAAAACCACGAATTACAGATTGAGTAAGCTTCCCGACGATGGAGATCCCTGTGCGCCGAATAACTTACTAACTCCGGAGCAAAAGAAAAAACATCAGTTGGACCCCGGCGGGTCAAACAGCACAAAAATTCGACTCACAAACACAAAACAATTAGAACCACAATAGAAGTATCGCATTGGAACGATCAGTAATATAAAATTACTGGGGTGCTTAAACCAGTTTTACAGGCGCTGAAGTTCACACAGGCATAAACAAAAACAAAGCCCTTAGACTTCGTATTCTTTGGTGGACAAAATATTTTATGACACTTTTAAGAAAACAATTTTAACAGGCACGCACACAGACTCAAAACAGCCGCTCGACATCACTTCTTGTGACGTCACCCTAACGTACGTTGTAAGGGGTACTTAAGAAAGCGTGTCTTGTAAAACATGTATGTAGTTTCGATATAGTCTATATAAATGCCAACGGCTCATTAGCTCACCTGAGCCGAAGGCTCACAAGGTGAGCTTATAGTACAGTAGTCGAGCCGGAGTCCGTCCGTCCGTGCGTGCGTGCGTCCGTGCGTCCACATTTTCAAACTTGAATATCTCTAAGATAACAAGGCCGATCGTGATCAATTTTTATCTAAAGCATCGCTGAGGAGGGGGAAAGGTTGCATTAGGTTTTGGGCCAGGTCTGGTCTGGTTACCATGGCAACAAATAGCTCCCATAGACTTACAATAGGAAAAACATAAAAAAATCTTCTCCGAAACCACAAGTCCCAGAGCTTTCATATTTTGTGTGTAGCAATGTATAATGGTCTTCTTTATAAATCCTGCCTACCGTGCCCCTGGGGTCCATACCGGCCCCGCCCCGGGGGTGTCAAGGGAAAAACATAAAAAAATCTTCTTCTCCAAAACCACAAGGCCCAAAGCTTTCATATTTTGTATGTAGCAATGTGTAGTGGTCCTCTTTATAAATCCTGCCAATCATGCCCCTGGGGTCAAAAATGGCCCCGCCCCGGGAGTCATTAGCTCCCATAGACTTACAATGGGGAAAAACATAAAATAATCTTCTTCTCCGAAACCACAAGGCCCAGAGCTTTCATATTTTGTCAGTAGCAATGTATAGTGGTCCTCTTTATAAATCCTGCCAACCGTGCCCCTGGAGTCCATACGGATCCCGCCCCGGGGGCGTCATGGGAAAAACATAAAAAATCTTCTTCTCCGAAACCACAAGGCCCAGAGCTTCCATATTTTGTTTGTAGCAATGTATAGTGTTCCTCTTTATAAATCCTGCCAACCGTGCCCCTGGGGTTCATACTGGCCCCGCCTCGGGGGCGTCATGGTAAAAACTTTAAAAAATCTTCGTCTCAGAAATCACAAGGCCCAGAGCTTTCATATTTTGTTTTTAGCAGTGTATAGTGTTCCTCTTTATAAATCCTGCCAACTGTGCCCCTGGGGTCCATACGGGCCCCGCCACGGGGGCGTCATGGGAAAAACATAAAAAAATCTTCTTCTCTGAAACCATATGGCCCAGAGCTTTCATATGTTGTGTGGACCAATGTATAATACTCTCCTTTGTAAATGCTGCCAACGGTGCCCCTGGGGTCCATACAGGCCACACCCCAGGCATGTCATTATCTACCATAGACTTATAATGGAAATATATAAAAAAATCTTCTCTGCAACAACATGACACAAAGCTTGTATATTTGATATACAACATCCTCATGTGGAGCTCTACATAAATCCTGCCAATCTTGCCCCTGGGGTCAAATATAGCCCCACCCCGGGGGTCATTATAGGACCCTGACCTTGTTAGATGATTTTTTCACGTGAACGAAAATGGCAGAAAAGAGGATACACAATCCAGACACGAGCTCTTCTGCTGATGTAAGTAGGGTTTCAAGGTCACATGACCAAGATGGCCACCATACCCATATATGGTAAAAACCCCAATTACTTTGTCCAGTGTACTTGTTGACTCTCTGGTGAGCGATCGTTGCCCTTGGGCTACTTGTATTGAAACTTCAAATGGTGCTAATTTCTCATTTTCGCCATTGCGCACAAACTTTCTGTCAAACTGCTTACGTAAAGCACAACTGACTGACCACCTGATTACTGGTTAAACGCTCCCGTCTGAACTTGCCGAGGAAAAGTGGTTCAAGTCGAGCCATCCATTGGTACAAAAAATGATCAGGGAAAGGCGCAATCAGAAAAATCCCCACTCCAAAAACCGAGGGGCTGGGGGAGGGGGAAACTAGATTGACAATTAGGTACTTATACATAGAAAACATATCGTAAGCCGAGTGAGCAACTATTTCCCAATAGGCGGCCACTCATTTACCGGAACTTAACTAAAACTATGAAAAAGTACATGAGGTTCAAACAGCACAAAATTTTGGGCAAAAGTCCCGTAAAATGGAGTCAGCGTCCAGACATGACCATAGTTAATGACTGGTATGTTAAGCATACTATCAATGAAATTTTACGATATCAAGTGTTTTCTTTTTCTTTTTTTCTTTTTTTTTTCTCTTTTTTTTTCTTTTTTTTTTGATTCAGTTTAACGTCCTTTTCAAGATTATTTCAGCTCATATGAGACGGGCCAATCAGTAGGTGGGGCGAAAACAGGAGAACCACGGGAAAAACCACCTGACACACCCGCAAGCAGAACTTGGCTTGTCACACACGTGGCCAGAGCGGGGCTCGAACCCACACCAGACACAGCGGTGAGATGATCGAATGGTTAAGTGCGATAATGAAATATCAGCGCTCTTAACCGCTCGGCCACGGGGGCCGCCTCAAGTGTTTTCAATATCAATTTACCAGACTTGCCTATCATTATGTTTTACCAATTGGGAAAGACATGTTATTCATTCATTTGTTTGTTTGAATTGATGCTTTACGTCTCAGTCAACAGCTATGGTCATGCCATGACCTTCACTTTTTCATATCTTTATTATATGCATTGCGCAAACATGCAACTGTTTTTTTCTGGGCGGAATAATTCATAAAATATTAATTAATTGATAAGAAATTGTCATATCAGTGAATTGATAAACAATCTTTAGGAAAATATTAATAAATATTCCATTTGGTTTCAGGAAAAAAGGCTCAATATGGGGTTCATGAAATTGCCTAAATTTAGCTCCTCTGGAAATTGTTTGGAATTTGCTTTATTAGCATGTTGTTTTGCCAGATAGTTCCATGTATGTTTTTGAGAATTTTTCTTCTTCTCGTTGATGTTATGTTTATCGGTGTTTTGATTATTTATTTGGATTTTATCAGCTTTGCATTGTTCTGTCTGTTTTCATATTCAATTTGTTTTCCCTATATGGGGCCTCTATTTGCCTCCACAGCTTAGAAGGACCTGTCGGCCATTAATTTTACTTACTTGAATCAATTGGAAATATTTTGTTTTTGTTTTATTACTTAGTGGATATCAGTTTTGTCATATATCAGAGGTTGGAGAGAAGGATTTATTTGCTTAATTTTTCTAACAATAGTTGTTATTAATGATTTTTATTTTGCAGCAGGTGTCTATTGACTGTGGCTGTACAAGCTGACCTACTTTCAGTTGAATAACTTGACCAAGGAAATTCCACTGGTAAAGTCCAGTTTTAGGACTTACATGTTTGCCAGATGTTGAATATCTTGCTATATTTAATATTTAGTTTTTCTTTGTTAAACCTACCGGTATTCGAAGTTGGTACCGTAGAGTATCAAAATCCACTGTGATCCATGTTTACGAAGAAAGAAATGACTCAAGGTTTGTATCACTCTTTCTATTTGATTGTCAATCTAGAGACTGTTGAATACTTGGAAATAGAATTGCGGGGCATTTCATGAATTTTTGGTCACTACAGTAGGTAGTATTTACCAAATGTTACTGTAATGCTTTTGGAATGCAATGTCATTTCTTGTGAAGTATACAAGTATTTAAGCTTTTCAAAAGGCAGTGTCTAGCCATCCAGTCCCGGACCTTAAATTTAGACCAGGAATCTAGCCGTCTAGGTCTGGACGCTTGCTGTCTGGTAGTCTTGGAGATTCTAACCAACAGGACCCCATTGGAAATAATCGACACGCATACTGTGTATTATATAACCATTTGTTTTATAAAAAAAATTCTGTCTGTTTTTCATCTTTCACACTCTTGGGCACTGTTCTGTTGGCGGCACCAGGCTTGATGACTTCTAGAGAAGTTGGATGCAGGTGAAAAAGCTACCTATCTTCTGAGTCGATCAATTTCTGATCTACAGGGAGTGCGGTGGTGTAGTGGTAGAGTGTCGGACTCAGAATCGAGAGGTCCTGAGTTCGATCCCCACAGGCGTCACCGTGTTGTGTCCTTGAGCAAGACACATTAACTCCCTACAGTACCGGTTAAACCCAGGAAGAGTTGGCTCCGTCCCGACTTGACTGAAAAATTGTTGACTGGGACGTTAAGCCTAAATACAAAATTTCTGATCATCACCTCAGGTGTGGGGTGGTTGGCTAAATTTAGAATTTAGTTTTGGGGTGGACCATTTAAACTATTTACACTAAAACGACTGCCTCGATATGGGCCTATGTTTTAAATAGAAACCTTAAATTCCTGAAATGGTCTTGGATGAGACCACTCGAGAAGGGATACTATTCCAAACCTGAATAGTTCTGGGGAAAAATGGATTTTTCAGGGCATCTCTATCAGGTCTGATGCAAGTCAGGATTGAGGTACTATACCTCGATTGAGGTTTGTAACCTCTATTGAGTTTTGAAATATGCATAGACATGTGCAAAATTTCGAAAAATGAAGCATTAGGCGTAAACAAAAAAATAGCTGTGTTTCCGCTAACCCGACCGACTCTGAGTTTCTGCGCCGACCCTGCAGTTTTTATTGCCAATAGAAATAAAATAAAAATATTTTCATGCAGACCGACCCTCAACATTTGAAATGGAAAACAGACAATGATTTAAAAACTGCTATAATTTCAACAATACTAGGTCAACTCGCATTCAGCTTTCTACTGGTTTTAAACTTCATCACATGTTTGTTTCGAGTACTTATGATTAATTTTAGCACGTTTCTACCTTTTTACCCATTTTCAAGAAAGAAAAAAATACACAAAAAATAAAAAGATTTTCCGACCTACCGACTCTACCCTGTCTTCGGCATGTTAGCGGAAACAAGGCTATATTTATTTTACGCCTTACATTGAAAATTGCAAAATTGTGCTTTGATAAATCTGTTAACCTTGGTCGTTTACTTATTTTTGATACAACTGTTTTGAAAATTAATCCAGTGATATCGATGTAGATAATTATTTTTCCGGTGCGTACTGTACGCGTCAAAATAAATGCACACTGCGTACCGACAATACAACTGTGTACACGTTTTCTGAGGATTCTTATTCTAATCACTCATTTAGAATCAATTAAACTTATAGATACATGTATGTGTACACGTATGGATAAGACAATTTCTTCAAGTAATGAAAACTCAAGTAAATTGGCTACCAATCCTGTAATTACATGCTATTCTAATATTTAGGCGTGTTAAACCATACTTTTGTCCCCAGCATAGATAATAAGAGAGAAAAAAAATAGCAAAACATGATAAACTGGGCTGGCTGTAGAACATGGAATACATCAAGTTTAAATTAAAAACAATGACCGGAAATCGATGCAAAATGCCTGTTCAATAAACAAAAGTGACACACTAAACTTCGTGAATAAATCTTTGGTAAACGGTTTGTCTGGCCAAGGAACTGAACGGAGAGCGCGTGAAGATACATTCTATATTGCATGATATGTTAATTTGGAACGAGCAAAAGCTACATTAATAACTACTTTTCCATTGTTGACAGAGCAGCCAGACAAACCTAGTTGAAGAATTGTCATTTTGTGACAATTTTATAGATATTTTTTTATCTGAGTACGCATAAAACCGAAAAATATTTGCGTACCGCTGATTTTTACTGCGTACATGGTACGCACAGGTCCGAATTTTCTATGCGTACAGAGCGAAAAGTCGTGCGTACATACGCAGTACGCATCGTTATCTATTTTGCTGTTAAATCTGAGAATATTTTTTACAAAACATGTTTTTACCTAATGTTACCATTGATTTCTGCTTTAAGGCCCCCCCCCCAAAAAAAAAAGAATGTTTCCGTAGAATATCACAATTAGCGTACCGTCGATTATACGATCAATACATGCGCATGTGCAGTACTGATAAAATGGCGGCCTCCAGTGGCAGTGGCCAACAAATTCTCGCACTTCGCATAAAAAAATGCTAGCACGGCAGTGAAAAAAAAACTAATGTCATCATTAGACGGTCAATCAACACTAAATTATGTGTTCAAAAAGTTTCACACTTTCAAGGAAAACCCACTTACCATCTCAAAAACAATTGCACAATTTCAGTGTAAAATTGATTTAAGCCCCTCCACCGAGTCATTCAATTGGGTGGGGAAATGTTGGTCGACGAACTTCAAAGTCATTGAGATGGCATGCAATTTAAGCAAAGAAAACCAAGTGGAAACAATCAGTAAAATATTGCCATTTGCAGAATCACTATGTACGCTTACAGGCACAATTGCAGATTCACAATGCAAAGATTGAGTGCTTTGAAACAGTAATGCATTATCACCTGTACCTTAGGTGTTTGCTGAAGTATCATGTGGACCAAGTGGAAGCTTCATCCAAATAAAAAATGTTGAATTGAAGTTTTAACTAAGAAGCTGTGCACGTGCACTGGAGAAGAAAACAGTTTAATTCTGATTAAACTGTATATCTATGTTCAGGTATTTTACATGGTAAGGCTTCCCTCAAAAATAAAAAAAAAAAAAAAAAAAAAAAAAAAAAAAAAAAAAAAAAAAAAAAAAAAAAACATTTTTTTTTACTTTTACTGTCCGGCATTGACGTCTTTCTGATTGACACAAACCTGGTTTCTGCCACTGACATCAGGTGTAAGTGGTGATCCTTTTTTTTTTTTAAAGTTTATACTTGTTTTCAGTTTTTGTTTACTAGTATTTCAGCAATGTTAAACATCAAATGATGATATTCTTAGAAAAAAAGTATACAATACACAGAAAGCAGCAGAAATACTGATACACTATTCAAATACATGCCATACATTGAAGACTTTTATTTTAAATCTCAAAAATTACCCCTTCCACCTATTATGTATGAAATTGGAGGAATTTGCAAAGAATTCTCAAACAGATTTTGCTGAAAAATGTTTCATTTGAAAGCTGCACATTTTGCAAGCAACATTGGCGGGGCCCGGAATTATGTTGCAATTTTTGCATAGCTACATGTACAGGGTGTTAAGAAAGTTCGAAGACATTGTAATATTCCTTATAACTTCATAATGAATAATAACACAATCTGAAAAATCAACACAATTAAAACCCATTTTGATATCAGTTTGCACAGTATAAAAGAACTTCTACAACTTCTGTTTTGACTGGTTTATAATGCAATTTCTAAGTCAGGGTGCCACAGCTTGCCGTATTCTCTATGAGAGTTGTGTAAAAAGGGGTGGCATATTAAACATAATTTAAACTATTCACAATATAAACCAGGGAGCATAAAATAACTTTAAGTGATAGTCACTGTCCTTAACATCACCATGAACATAACAGTTATTTTAATTAAGCTATTTCAGAACATTTTTTTTCATCAGATGAAAAAGCATGATTTTCAGAAAAGCTGTGGGTGTTTTGATAGGGGGTAGGGGTAATCAAGACTTAATGGAATCAAAGAATGAAGCAAATAACTTACATAAAATATTTCATATTATGTATTAAGTGTCGGGATAGTGAACAGAATTGTTAAAATGTTCATTTTCTAGATTATGTGGTTAAAATTTATCATACATTAAGGTTGACCCCAAAAAGTTGCAAAAATAGGGTGAAATGACGAAAAATTTAGAATTTTATTAACAATATAACTTTTTTACTGGCATGGGCACCGTAAACCACAACAATACACACCCCTGTATCAAATATTACCACGCAAATCTAAATAAACTACTGTATGTTTATGTTATATTCAAAATAATAACGTTTTAACGCAAAATTTCATGTTGACGATAGTGAGGGACAGGCTTAGGTATAACATGTTTTTCAATTAGTTTTATTCAAAAATAAGGAAGGGGCGTCATCAAAAATTAGTTTCCATTATGCCACAACATATCTTATAGCATTATATTAGAAAAAGAAATGACAATAACTACGCAGTTTCAAATGTTCATAAAATATTTACCTATACCCCCTACTATTTGTGGCCTATTTCAAGAATGGGGGTACCCTAAGACTTTGCTGAGCAATTCCATAAAGTTTACTAGACAACAGAAATTTATGACTCACATTTGCATAAAACATTCTTGACAATATTTGTAATCAATGTTTTCAATGTGAATCCACTGGTATTGGAAATTTAAACAGTTTTTTGGACAAGCACTGGTTAAACCCACATTTTGCATTTTATGACAATTCAGAAGAGGGGTCGCTTATTTTCCACATGTATTTTCTCCTATCAGTTTGCTATAAAGCAATAACAGTATATAATAATATCTAAATGCTTTATTTAACACTCAGTATCCTTTTGAATGATGTCTTCGAACTTTCTTAACACCCTGTATTTGTTTAAAAATTCTCAATATAGTAATTTCAAGTACATTTTCAAACCTCAATGAGGTTAAAAACCCTACCTCCAGGGATTTTTTTGACAATTTTGGGAAGGGGCCCTAGGGCCTTTCTGATTGGGACAATTAGCGAAGTAAATTTGGAATTGGGAAATTTTAAGTTCTAGACATTCACAATTGATATTTTCCAAAGTGACATAGCTTAATAAGGGATTTCATTTAGAATAATTAGATAATAATTCATAATCAAAAGTGTCAAAAGTTAAATAACATTTCTCGCTAACAGCAAAGTTTGAATTTCACAATGTATGGAACTGTTGAAAATTATTTTCAGCTGTAATTGGGAATTCTTTCTTCAGATAGGGGAAAAAGACACCTAATAGTAATTTGCATTGGGAATGAGGCCTAATTTCGGCCCCTGAGACACAAAAAAAATCCCTGACCTCAATCCTGACGTGTACTAGACCTGACTATAGGTAAATTGTCTTGTGTATTTCTTTAAGGTTGGGTGCTGGGGTCAGGTATTTGTTTTTATCAAGATACACTATACCAGAGTGTGTCCTAGGAGGACCGCTCCCTGCGGGACTCCAGATAATGGAAACTCAAGTTTGTCTAGCAATATAACCAACGCTACTGGTGTTCCTCCATCTCCTGCAGGTCCACCTGGCTGCAGTCCTTTGCACCCTCTCTATCTTAGCAGTCTGAGTATCATTATAGGGATGCCAAATAGGAGCTGCATACTCGAGTTGAGGTCAAACCAATGTTTTGTATGCAATTTTCTTAGTATAATGCCTAGGTGCCAGTGCCAAATTATATGTATTTTGCTACACGACCCATACCTGGATCTTTTCCTGGGTCTGGGACTGTGAGACATGATTTTTTCATTTAATTTTTTACACAATCAAACAATTAAATGCATCCGCTGTGATATTTTTATTACTGGTCATCTAAATTTGCATCTTTAACACATTATCTGTTAACAAAACACTCTTTAAACTGTATCTTCTCACAGACTTATTTTTCATAAAATGGTGTCTTTCAAAATGTTTATTTATACTAGTACATTTTTTGATACATTTATGCGCATAATATTCGGGTATATAGGGTGGTATGGCAGGATAGATACATGTACATTGACAGTACTACTTCAAACTTGGATAAAACACCAACAGACATGAAAATGATGAAAGAGTTCAAATGATATTTGTCTGTAACTGTTTCAGATTATTGTTTCGGTTGAAAGATTGACACACTGACAATGTTGTATGTTGGATATCTAATGATTCAAGCAGCGGAAAGATGTTTCAGTGTTATTTCAACGATACAGTTTTTGGTAAGATCATCTTTACTTTAGTGATATTAGTCATCACATTACATAGTAGGGAGAGCGTTGGCGTAATGGTAATGTGTTGGACTCTAAATAAAGAGGTCCTGGGTTCGATCCCTACAGGCTTCACCGTGTTGTGTTCTTGAGCAAGACACTACAGTACTGGTTAAAACCATCCTGACAAGACTGAAAAATTGTTGACTGAGATGTAAAAAGGTACAAGTAGGCAAAGATCAGGAAAAGAAGCCTCAATACAAAAAAAAAAAAAAACAACAACAACAAAAAAAAAAAACAACACAAAAAACAAAAAAACAAACAAAAAAAAAAAACAAAAAAAAACAAGTAGCCCAAGGGCAACGATCGCTCACCTGAGAGTCAACAAGTACAGTCACTGGACAAAGTAAATTTTTTTCTATTTTTTTGTTTTACCCTAAATGGGTATGACGGCCATCTTGGTAATGTTTCAGGTCTATGGCTGCAATAGTTACCATAGGATCATTGGTCCTGTAAACGCTTACCTGAGACCTAGTTGTCACTTTTCCCCATGTTTCCATGTTTGCCTATGTTTCCAAAATTGACCTTGGCCTAAATTAATCACATACATGTACCTTCATCTCCTCTATTAGTTGTTTGCATCTACCACTTTTCAGGTCTCAGGCTGCATTTAGTTTACAAAATATCCATTGTTTTCACTTTTTCCCATGTAAAAGCCTAAGTTTCCAAAATTGACCTTGCCTTAAAATAAGTCAAGGTCATCTTAGGGTCATCATTTTATCAAACTATGATGGACTGGAGTCCCAAATGCTACATACCAAGTTTCGTGAAAATCAGCCTGCCGGTTCTGGAGAAGAAGATTTTTGAGTGGTTTTTACCATATATGGGCGCAGCGGCCATCTTGGTCATGTGACCCAGATTTCCGGATCAAACTTTCGTAACCCCTACCCAGGGATGCTCCACATAAAATTTCAGTTTGATTGGTCATCTGGTTTCAGAGAAGAAGATCTTTGAAAAGTGTGTATAGAGGACAGATCAGCCAAGGTCAAGAGATGACCTTGACCTAAATTAATCACATACTTTCATTAGTTGTTTTGCATCTACCACTTTTCATGTCTCAGGCTGCAATAGTTTTCAATAAATCCATATTTTTCACATTTTCCCATGTTAAAGCCTATGTTTCCAAAATTGACCTTGAGGTTAAATAGGTCAAGGTCATCCTAGGATCATTATTTGATCAAACTACGATGGGCTGGAGTCCCAAATGCATCATACCAAGTTTCGTGAAAATCGGCCTGCCCTTTGTGGAGAAGAAGATTTTTGAGTGGTTTTTGAGCGATAATATTCTGAGAAATCAAAAATTTATTATCGGTTAAGATTCATTTTCTAACCAATGTTTAACATATTTGGTCCAATTTAGATAATACTAGTCTTTGTATAGACTACCCTGTTGAATGATGCAAAATTTCAGTGATTCTCTTTGGCTCCATGTTGCCAAATATAAAGGGTCACTGACGAGACTTTAATAGTCGAAACCGCGGTATGGCCCATCCCCTTTCTCATTAATGTGTTCGCTGCTCTTAAAGGATCTAAGTTTTAATTTTTATTTACCATATATGGGCGTGGCTGCCATCTTGGTCATGTGACCCAGATTTCGCGATCAAATTTTCGTCCCCACTATCCAGGAATGCTACATAAAATTTCACTTTCATTTGCCAAGCGGTTTCAGAGAAGAAGATCTTTGAAAAGTGTGTATGGATGACAGATCCTTCAAGGTCAAGAGATGACCTTGGCCTAAATTAATCACATACCTTCATCTACTCCATTAGTTGTTTGCATCTACCACTTTTCAGGTCTCAGGCTGCAATAGTTTTCAAAAAAATGCAATATTC
This sequence comes from Rugalucina vietnamica, assembly GCA_964017185.1. Classification (NCBI taxonomy): domain Eukaryota; kingdom Metazoa; phylum Mollusca; class Bivalvia; order Lucinida; family Lucinidae; genus Rugalucina; species Rugalucina vietnamica. Next base: position 40,065,446 of record OZ024880.1, read on the forward strand.
TGCTTTTCGTCTTATAAGTCAATGGAAACTTTAAGTTGCCATAGCAACCAAAGTAGTGGGACAAGGACAATAAAAAACACAAACTTTGTAGAGGCTAATATCATAAGCATGTATGCAAAGTTTCAGCTTCATCTGCCTTACAGCTTCTGAGAAGAAGATTTTTGAATATTTTTTTCGAAAATTTACCCTTTACGTTGCTAAAGCAACCAAACCAATAAAGCGATTTTGACAAAAGTTGCCTAAAACGGGGAGGACTACTCAATAAACATTTATGTAAAAACAAAATTTCAATATCCTCAATGAAACGGCAGAAATAGCAAATTTCCACTTTTTGTCTTATAAGTCAATGGAAACTTCAAGTTACCATAGCAACCAAAGTAGTTGGACAAAGACAATAAAAACACAAACTTTGTACACACTAATGTCATAAGCATGTATGCTAAATTTCAGCTTCATTCCCTGTACGACTTCTGAGAAGAAGATTTTTGAATATTTTTTTTCGAAAATTTACCCTTTATGTTGCTATAGCAACAAAACGAATAAAGTGATTTTTACAAAAGTTGCCTTAAACGTTGAGGACTACTCAATAAACATTTACGTAAAAACAAAATTCAAATATCCCCAACCTGACAACAGAAAATGCCAATTTCCACTTTTTCTCCATACAAGTCAATGGAAACTTCAAGTTGCCATAGCAACCAGAGTTCTTATCCGATCGAAATAAAAAACACAAATATTCGTTCCCCCCCCCCCACATGTAGATGCTATATGTGAAATATGAAAAGATTCGGCCTGGCAGCTTCAGAGGAGAAGTTGTTTGAAAATGTTGAAGAAGACGACGACGGACGATGACGCACGGATGCCGGCTCGACTACTATACTATAAGCTCACCTTGTGAGCCTTCGGCTCAGGTGAGCTAAAACAAACATTACATAGTACACAATGCTTTCATGGTGTTACAGGATGTTTCACGCACAAACCAGTTCCTCCCGGGACTGTTTGCGTAAAAAAATATTTTTCGAACGGGACATTTACTCCCGAAGAGTGCCACATGTTTTATAAAATCGATTTTAATGATTTTTTTAATTGAAATTATTTGGGGTTTTTTTATGTCATTTCAATGAACAATTTTAGACATCCAAATAGGATAAACATGTCGCTTAAGGACTTCTAAAACTATAATTGGTGAACCTACCCATGAATTTGATTTTTGAGCGATTCGTCTCACCTTTTTTATCAAACAGCCCCATTCGATTTTTTGCGCAAATAGTCCTGGAGGAAACGTCACAAGGAGGAACTGTTTTAGGAGCCCTTTCGTAGTACTCAGAAAGTGACTGCATGTATGTCCAATTTTGATATGTGAAAATGTCATTGTTTTGTTATTTTGTGTTTCTAGTGAACATAATATTACTGATGCGTGTATTCATTTATTTTCAGAGTGTTTGTTTCTTCTGCATGAAGGATCTTGCTGTCTGTGTCATTAGACCATGGTGAGAAGCTTTTAACAAACATGTGCATGTGCACGAAACATGTTTCAGTGATATATAGTAAGAATACCAAACCGATTATCCAGAACTGAGAACAGCCAACGCGGATAAAGTCAGTAAAAGACTCAAAGACTGTAGTATGCAATTACCTGCCTTAGAACAACTTTGTGAAAATTGTGATCTGTGGAAAGTTGTCTCCACACAGGTATTTATCATGGCATCGGCATTGTTTGTTTTCATTCACAATTCTCTCTGAATAACAAGATATAGATTATAATACTTGCAATATGGATTTGTTTATCAAGGTTGACTTTCTTTCATTATCCATTAATGGACAAACAGGACAATGCAGGTCACATGGAGTTTTCCTCGTCGTGCTTCTTATGGTGTATACATTTCGCAACTTATTAGGTTTGCTAGAGTCTGCAATCATGTTACAGACTTCAACGCTCGAAATAAATGTTTAACGGCAAAACTTCTCCAACAGGGCTATCGGTATCATAAACTTCGAAAAACATTTTCTAAATTTTATCGTAGACACTATGAATTGATTTCCAAATATAATGTTGGGTTAAAGACGCTTTTAAGTGAGGGCCTTTCGGAACCTGAATTTTATGGTGACTTGGTTTACAAATTAAAGAAACTTAAAGGAATTAATGATTTTTCTTTTCAGTTCAGAAAAATCATAACACGTTACAAACGTATAGGTTATAACTTGAATGTTATGCGACAGTCTGCATGCTTAGTTTTTAACCCAATCATGGTTGATAACTATGCTGCCTTCTTTAATTGCACGCCGGTGGGTCGGGCGTCAGACTCTATGATGGCCCCGACATAAAGCTATTCATTTTAGTTGGTTGGGACCGGAGCTTCTTGTCTGTTGCTTGGCCCACCGGGGTCCAACTGGTGTTTTTCTTTTGCTCCGGAGTTAGTAGGTTATTCGGCGCCCAGGGATCTCCATCGTCGGGCAGCTTACTCAGTCTGTGAGTCCTGGTTTTTGATTCATCAGGATGTTTATCATGATTTATTTGTTTGTTCTTGATGATTCATTGACTAGTTAGAGATTCACCACGAGGACCGAATAACTAACTAAATGTTATGAACCACTGCGGAAGCTGAGGGTGAGGTTATGGCCATGTAAAACCGGTTTAAGCCCGCCAGTAACTTTGTGTTACTGATCGTTCCAAGTCGATACTTCTGTGGTGGTTCTTTTTGTTTTATGTCTTGGTGTTTAAAATTTTTTTGTGCTGTTGGCGCCTTATGTATGTTTTCATATTTTTAGTTAAGTTAAGGTAACTGAGTGGCCACCTATTGGGAAAATAGCTGCCCATTCGGCTTGCGATTGTTTCATGGTATAAGTACCTGATTGTTAGTTTGGTTTTTTCCCACCTCGGTTTTTGGAGTGGGAATCTTTTTCTGATTGCGCCTTTTCCTGATCTTTGCCTACTTGTACCTTTTCATGCTTAAATTCGAAAAACAAAAAACACAAAAAAAAACATTGCATGTGTTTTGTACAAACATGTACATGTATTATATATGTATATAGTGCATTTATGTTCTTTCCTAGTGTGCATAAACAGAAATAAATACATGAAATTTCATGACATATGTGTTGGTTTTAAAATTTATGACTTCGAGATCAGTCGGGGTGCAAGAAAACCTGTCGCCAGGGATTCAGAGTATGTTCCTGAAATAGAGCTATACAGGCATGATTGCTGCAGCCAAGGTTTAGCACATTACAGTCATGTACTTAGATGTACTTAGTGAGGGCAGTGGCGTAGTGTTGAATCACAAAGTTCTGGGTTCAAACCCCACTGGGACTTGGTTGAGTCCTTGAACAAGACACATCTGAATCTGAATGGTTTACTGGTGACATGCCAAATTGACAATATTTCACCAGGGGGTGGGGGGAGGTGCACCAGCAGGGAAATTAGTCCATGGCTCTAATGATTTGCACCCTGGTTGATACCCAGAAAACCGTCGCACCATCCAGACATAACTGAAAAATTGATGACCAAGAAGGAATGTTAGACCTTAAATCGAACACCAGAATTTTTTTAGCTAAAATGGCGTAGTCAGCAGCTGCCAGATTTTTAAGAAAGACTAAGAAACAACACTTTACAAAATGTACAACCTACATTTGAACTGTGCAACCCTTTGGTTTGATTTAGGTATGGATGTAACGTCCCAGTCAACAATATTTCCGTCATGTCCCCAGCTTGGGACACTCCTTTGTGTGTATTAACCAGTACTTTCCAGAGTCAATGTGCCTTGCTCATCTTGCAGTGATATAAGCCAGCCACCAGTGGGGATCGACTCCTTACCTCCCTAACCAGAGTCTGATGCACTAACCACCAGGCCAACATGCTCCTTTGAATGCATATTTGTATACTAGTATACACGCCAGGTCCCATTTTTAGCTCACCTGAGCCGTTATGTTCACAAGGTGAGCTTATAGTATACCCATGCTCCATCGACAGTCGTCGTTGTAGTCATTGTTGTCCACAATTTTCCGTGAAACATCTTCTCCTCTGAAACCGCTGGGCCAATCAAAGCCAAACTTTATATGGAGCATCCTCAGGAAGGGGGAACAAAAGTTATTGCCGCCATGGCTATAAATAGCAAAACCTTTAAAAATCTTCTTTTCCAGAACCAGAAGGCCTATGATTTTGAAACTTGGCATGAAACATCAGGCAATGGAGCTCAACAAAGTTTGTATAAATCAATCCATGGCCCTCTGATGACTTTGACCTAATTAACTGCAAGGTCAACATAGGTCGCCCATGCATTCGAATGAGGAAATTTGTTAAAATGTGAGTTGAAGGGCAAAACTTGCAGGACATGGGCAAATGGATGGAATATTTATGTTTACAAATACATTTTAGCCCCAGGGGGTTGTCTGCCCCTGCACCGGGGCTATATACATGTATATGACTGTAATATTCAAACATCATGTCCGGATTGAATTGACATTTCGTAGTTTTTTTACTCTTTTTTGCTCACCACCAATCTTTTTTGCTCACCACCAAAAGAAATCAAGAGGGGAGGGGTTCATCACCCGACCCTCACATATTTCTTAACCATTCTTAAGTTTTGCATTCAGTCTTATTCTTCAATAATGATCTTGTTCAGAAATACTGCATTTATTGTTAAATTAAAGGATGACTGCTCTTTTGAACTTTTTAAATTTCTTTTTATGTGACTACATCGCTCGAGTTAGTATACAGATTATACATTGTATTTGCATAAACAGAGTGTGTAGTCATAGTCGGAACCGGATCATTAATGTCTGTATCTATTTGTTAATTGACCGAAACGCCCGCATCAGTGGAAAGCAGTCCGATGAATGAAGGAATTTTAACACGGAGCCGTTTCCGTAGTAAAACCTTAGCAAATCAAGCCATATTTCTTTTTAGTATTTCTACCACTTTTATCACACCGCCCAATTATTACATGTGGCTACATGTTATAGCTTTTCTTGTTTAATTTATTTTCTTTTCGTGTGATTCGATGGTTTCTTTTGGTAAACGTCAACCCGGAAGAGAATTAGTTGAATATATACTTTGATAGATAGTGGTCTGAGACACATAAGTATCTTTCACACACACTCCCATTATAATTTCTCCCAAATCAAGAGTCATCCCTGTGCTTTACTACTCTTAGTGAGTGTGCCTCAACTTACTCAGCATATGAGAGTACGTCCCAGGCCGCATGCAAGTGCAGCAAAGAAGTATCATCAGGAAACATGATCGTGAAAGGTATATACAAGCAAGTTTTCGTAATGGGGTAATAGCCAGCATCCAAGTACCGTATTTTAGCTGTTTAGGGATACCCCAAAACTATCAACAATGATAAATGAGAATTCAACAATCACTGCATTCGTAATTTTGGCCAAAGGATGGAAAAACAGCAGCTTATAAAATCACACCATTGAGCATGATATTCAAGAATGGTTATGGCACAGCCGCGTTGGTAGATACTCATTTATGACCAATACATCTTTACATCTTATACAGTCTTACATCTTAAACTTACTGCGGAAGCTCTGCCACACACTTTGGGCCAGTTGCTTGCAACGTTGTATTTAGTTGTCTCTACCCTAGTATTGCTTGTTAAGAAACACATTATTGTAAGGATAATTATTTAAAGCTTTAACACAAGTGAAAATGTGGAAAGCGGTATGCGCCATTTGGTGTGGACTGCATAACGGATTGATGCTATACGGTAAAGTGGTTTGCTGTGCATTATATATGCAACCCTTCCTAATTTCTAAAAATAACCGAGTTTTGTAATTTGCATAACCAAAGCACACCGTCACATTTGACTATTATTTTTTGTAAATCAATACATAATATATATAAGCTGTGTGTGTATATATAATTAATATGAGCCTGTGCATGAGAAAACCTACAATTTGAATATTCCGACCAGGTCCGACACAAACCGTCTGTACAGTCACAGAAGAAAGCTAGAATCTTGCAACTTTGCATAAAAGTAGAAGAGAAATTGTACTATCCTTGTAGCGAAAGCAGCAGTGTGCAGTTACTGCACAGCTGATCTGCGTCTTTGTTTTCGCATAAGCAAATTGTTGGTTTTCCCATGCAGTGGCTCATATAATACTGGTTTCAGAGTTATTACCCGATGTTCTCTTAAGGAGGGGGGGGGGGGGGCGGACAGGACCCTTTTCTGTGACGTGTGATTGGCCTTTTTTAAAGTCTGTGATTTGTGAAAAAGCAAATAAGTACAGAGTTATGGCCCATGATTTACATTAAAATTTCGTTTCCTGCCTCTGTTTTGTGCATTTATCAACCAATTTTCTTCAAACTTTGTATAAAAGTTCAAATCAGGAAGTAGTGGTTTGGGATAGAAGATGGGTAAATTTTATCAATGTATACAGAGATATGGTACTTCATTTATGACAAAATTTTGTTCTGCTCTTTATCTTGAGAATTTATTGACAAACATTTTTACTAAATCAAATTTGCGTGGCGGGGAATCATCATGCATGCCTGCAGCGCTTTTATTCAGTTTCACCGGGACGGAGCAACCATACAAAACCTCTCGATTCAGAATCTGATGCTCTACAAATAGCCCGCGCTCCCAAGGAAGGTAAAGTGGCTGGGTATAAACATGTTCCGCAGTATAATGAAAATGGACAATAGGCTCCTAAAGTTTTCAGACAACACCCAGATGTACTAAAAACTGACTGTTGAAGACAGCTTAAAAAGTAAAAAGGTACAAGTAGTCAAAGATCAGGAAAAAGGCGCAATTAGAAAAAGATTCCCACTCCAAAAACCGAGGTGGGAAAAAAAAACTAACAATCAGGTACTTATACCATGAAACATATCGTAAGCCGAATGAGCAGCTATTTTCCCAATAGGTGGCCACTCAGTTACCTTATCTTAACCAAAAATATGAAAACATACATAATGCGCCAAAAGCACAAAAAAATTAAACACCAAGACATAAAACAAAAAGAACCACCACAGAAGTATCGTCTTGGAACGATCAGTAACACAAAGTTACTGGCGGGCTTTAACCGGTTTTACATGGACATAACCTCACCCTCAGCTTCTGCAGTGGTTCATAACATTTAGTTAGTTCTTCGGTCCTCGTGGTGAATCTCTAACTAGTCAATGAATCACCAAGAACAAACAAATAAATCATGATAAACATCCTGATGAATCAAAAACCAGGACTCACAGATTGAGTAAGCTGCCCGACGATGGAGATCCCTGGGCACCGAATAACCTACTAACTCCGAAGCAAAAGAAAAACACCAGTTGTACCCCGGTAAAATACTGCCCCTATTGGGGCTATGAGAAATAAATGGTCTGCATGTGCCTCCAGACAAAGCTTAACCGCTTAGGCTGTTTTAGCCTGCCTAGGAAAAGCGGTTTAGTCAAACCATCATCACATGTAAACGTTCAATCTATTTTGGTCGTAGTAGACTCACGTTACATATTTAATACCGTTTTAAATCTGAATGACACACCTTTTTTGTTTGGTCAAATACTCGTACATTCGTAATTTTAACAGCAAATCTTTGACGTCACATTAGATTATACATATCAACTGGGTGGTTTTAGTTCATAGCACATTTCACGTTATGACACGCCAAAGTTGGTTGGGTGGGTGTCTAATAATATGAGAAAGGCAACGTTCCGACACGACCATTTACTGGGACGTAAAGCAAGAAATCAAACAAGGATAAAGATAAAGATAAAGAAGCCTTATTTAACGTCGCGTTTTTAACAGACAACATTAGCTCATGAGCTATTATGCGACATAACAAATATCCTTAACAGATCACAGGCGCTCGACGACTGGACTCATTTTTCTTTTTCTTTTTTTTTTTTTTTTTTTTTTTTTTTCTTTTGCATTTTCACCCGTTTGGAGACCCTTACGATATGTTCATGCAATTATTTTACCTTTAAAACCTTTTCTATCAATCCTCAATCAACCCTCGTCTATGGGCTACTATATAGACAAGGTCGGAAACGCGGTGTCCTAGTTTAATTGGGGTCATGGGATTCCCCGCATCTCAAACTCGTACTTCACCCTTTACCGTTATTTCAATGCTGAGTGTCTACTTATGAGCGACTATGTAAAAGGCCTCACCCTTTGCCTTCGTCAAAAATAAGCATAGTCGCCCGTAAACTTATATTTTATACCACCACCTGTCTACTTGGATGGGATCCCGAATGTTTTTGGATGGTGACCTTTCGTTTCTAGAAATCAGTGGAAGGTCACTGTAAATATCGTATGAAAGAATCAATCCTACTGGACAATTGTATTGCATTGTTGCCATGACACTAAATCACAAAGTGTTTTGACTGGATATTAAATCAAGCAACCTATGAAAACCAACGTAACACATATCACATGCTGGCGTAACACGTCGTGTGACCAGTGTATTTATAGTAATGCCACGGCTAGACTGCCGATTTCATTCGGGATGTCCTCCAATTCTGTAGAATGCTTTAATTGTTAGTTTTTACGGGCGGTGGTGCTTATTTTGAATGAAGGCAATGGGCGAGACCTTTAACAAAGACACTCATGTGTTGACAGTCAGCATTGAAATAACGGTAAAGGGTGAAGTATGAGTTTGAGATGCGGGGAATCCCATGACCCCAATTAAACTAGGACACCGCGTTTCCGACCCTGTCTATATAGTAGCCTATAGACGAGGGTTGATTGAGGATTGAAAGAAAAGGTTTTTAAGGTAAAATAATTGCATGAACATATCGTAAGGGTCTCCAAACGGGTGAAAATGCAAAAAAAAAAAAAAAAAAAAAAAAAAAAAACATGAGTCCAGTCGTCGAGCGCCTGTGAACAGATACTTACCTGCCTGCTTGTATCTTCCTGGAACTACCCTTTTATTGCGAGCGTCAGCAAGGGAGCTACCAGTACCATTTTTTACGCCTTTGGTATGGCGCGACCGAGGATCGAACCTGCGACCTCCCGATCCCGAAGCGGACGCTCTACCACTTGAGCTATCGGGGCCGGTTACGGATACGAAAAATTGGCGCCGAACAAAGAGAAAATATATCAATACAGTGGTGAAAATTGTCTACGTACGAACGGAACGTTTATGGAACTCATCGTAAATGCTATAGTACGAGTTTTGCATGTGTAAAATAATGGTTAACAAACGCTCATTCGCGTTTGGATGAATGGCTAACTGTAAAACTAAATTGCAACATTCTCCAAACAATAATTGAAATCAACGTATACGATGTGGGTCGTATTCTTGGAACATATATGGTGCCATTGAAAGGAGACATCATTTGAATCTCACTAGAGCGGCCCCCGTGGCCGAGCGGTTAAGAGCGCTTTTCCTTAATCACTCGATCATATCACCGCTGTGTCTGGTGCGGGTTCGAGCCCCGCACTGGCCACGTGTGAGTGACACTGAATGATGGAGGGTCAAGAAATGTATGTGAACGAATACAAACGCCTGACAATTTTACCATCCGTGATATTAGCGCTGCCCGATGATATGCGACTGAGGTTTCAAGAACAACCCAAGACGAGCATGTCACACCCTCGCGGGCAATCTGCATACCTAAATAGCTAGGTAAGTTTGATCGTGACTTTCAGGGTAACAGATACAATGTACGCAAGGTTATATTTATTGGATTTCAATCAATAAATTATCGGATCTAGCTTGACTTGATCTAGCCTAATTGATGAACACGAATACTGCTACATGTACGTGTCGGCAGCAAACTTGATGGAATGTTCTAGCCCAGCCTTAGCGGACCTGGTAATCACTAACAGTACACTGCACGTGCTACCAACATGGTTATATAAATGGTATTGTACTGATATATGATCTTAAAAACTACAATCGTTATCTGGTTATGCGTTGGCCGACTGTTTGTTTTAAACATTCATCATTTTGTAAAACCCTTTTGCCCATCAAAATGAAAACATTTTTAGAAATCCCATCAAAATGATAACATTTTAAGAAATGACAATGCAAGTACACAGGGAATATATTTCAATGACTGACATAATGTGGAGCATGTTACCAAAACAAAACAAGGAAAAAAAAACTACGGAGTTATAAATTAGGGCGATATAACCTTTAAATGTTCACAGCCTTGTTCAGCACTTCATTGAATTTTAAGACCATAGCCAGGGGTCAAAACAGCGTCTGAAATTCTGGAGACTTCTATTATGTGGCTCATGTTTGTAACAAACGTTTTTCATGGTTCTCCTGGTCAACATATTTTTTATGTTTTTGTTGTCATTTGAAAGTTCAAAGATAAAGCAATGAACTTGGTATTTTGATGATCTTTTACACTTTTCAACTACTGTAACAACAGAAATTTTGAAGACAAATTGCCCAAAATTGTCAAAACACTGAAACACGCATTTTTAAAACACTAGCAGCTTGAAAACGCTTGCCATAATATTTAATGAAAATACCTTGCTTATATGTTTATACAACATTTATTTAACTTTTAACATGTTCAAAAGCAGGAAAAGATGTCGACCAAGGAATTAATTCATGAATTGATTTCTTGTTAACCTGATAATATATTAAAATCTAAGGAATTTCCGACTTTGACCCTAATGATTTATTCAGCGTATATTTATACAAGCGTTTAAAACATGAAAATATACATGTAGTATAGTTTTGGCGTAGAACTGCACTAACTGAAGTAGGTCTTAACTAGTAAAACTTAAGTATCAGAATAAAAGAGAATCACACAGGTCGCACTGATTAAATAACGTAAGAATTTTGCGACGTCTAATGACAGTTTTACGTAACGTCATCAAAAATAATGGGGTTTTGCTGACTGGGTAGGTCGTGAAAATGTGTTGTAACTCTGTCAAAACACGTCAGAAAGCTGAAATATTTTCAGAGACAATTATTAACATTGTAAGCTTTCGAAATACAAGAAAAACTGAAAAAGTGATTTTGCCTCAATAAGCCCCATGTTCTCAGTCACGGTCACGTATGTGGTCAAAGAGAGAGAGAGAGAGAGAGAGAGAGAGAGAGAGAGATTCCTAGTCTTACTTGACATAGTAAAATTAATACTTCAGAAATCAATATATGAATGCGCATTAGTAACTGCGCATTAGTTACATTAGTAAATGTTCAAGTCTGTGAATTGTGATTATCATCATTCCATGTGATTGTAAAACCAATGGTCTAAAAGTGCATTAAAATCGCATCTATGGGCCTCCAGAATTAGAAAATTTTCTCAGGGGAGATCCCCCGAACCCCCCTTTCAACAATAAGCATACCGTTTCACGTTTCATACCCTTTGCACCTTGGCCCTCATGAATTTCTTTAACATTTTGTGCCCGACAGGTCTGGTGACTAACAGAAAAAAGGTATCATGCATAGAATTACCATTTTATTTGAGGTTTAAGCTGTTAATATACTGACCAACACCAGAATAAAATATTGATGTATATCATATTAAAGTTTAAACAGAGGTTTTTTAGCTCACCTGAGCCGAAGGCTCATAGGTGAGTCGATCATATCACCATATATTTTGATCATTATCATCATATATTTTGTCCGTCCGTCCGTCGTCCGTCCGTCCGTCCGTCGTCCGTCGTCCACAATTTCAAAGATCTTCTTCTCTGAAACCACTGAGCCGATTGTTCTCATATTACACATACACCATCTACAGATAGGGGGAAAGGAAAGAATAATTGTGTTTTTTGTTTTGATCGGATAAGGACTCTGGTTGCTTTGGCAACTTATGCTTCCCATAGACTTATAATGGAAAAAAGTGAAAATTGCCAGTTTTTGCTGTTGTTGGAGATATTTGAATTTTGTTTTTGCAGAAATGTTTATTGAGTAGTCCTCTACGTTTCATGTGACTTTTGTCCTAATCCTTCATTTTGATTGGTTGCAGGGGCCCCATATAGGGCAAAATTTCGAAAAAACATTCAAAAATCTTCTTCTCAGAAACTGTCAAGGGGATGAAGCCTGTACTTTGTATACATGTTCCTGACAGTGTCCTCTACATAATTTGTGTTTTTTATTCCAGGCGGATAAGAACTCTGGTTGCTATGGCAACTTAAAGTTTCCATAGACTTACAATGGGAAAAGTGGAAATCAGCTATTTTTCCGCTAAAATTGCAGACATTCGAATTTTGTTTTTGCAGAAATGTTTATTGAGTAGTGTTTGACGTTTCTTGCGACTTTTGTCCTAATCCTTTATTTTGATTGGTTGCTGGGGCCCCATAAAGGCCAAAATTTTGAAAAAAACATTCAAAAATCTTCTCCTCAGAAACTGTCGAGTGGATGAATCCTGTACTTTGTATACATGTTTCTGACAGTAGCCTCTACATAATTTGTGTTTTTTATTCCAGTCGGATAAGAACTCTGGTTGCTATGGTAACTTTAAGTTTCCATAGACTTATAATGGGAAAAATGGAAATTAGCTATTTTTTGAAAACTATTGCAGCCTGAGATCTGAAAAGTGGTAGATGCAAACAACTAATGGATTAGATGAAGGTATATGATTAATTTAGGTCAAGGTCATCTCTTGACCTTGGCCGGACTGTCGTCCATACACACTTTTCAAAGATTTTTTTCTCTGAAACCACTGGGCCAATCAAAGCTAAATTTTATATGAAGCATCTATAGGAAGTGGGAACCAATGTGTATATAAAAAATCCAGGTCACATTACCAAGATGGCCACCATGCCTATGTATGGTAAAACCCCTTAAAATATCTTCTTCTTCAGAACCGGTGTACCGATTTCAACGAAACTTTACATGAAGTATGGATGACTCAAGTACTACAATGAATATATAAATCATGACCCTGTGGTGACCTTGACCTATTTTATGGCAAGGTCAACATAGGTCGTCAATGCATTTGAATGGGGAAAACTTTTAAAATGTCATTTTAAGTGAAAGTCTTGCAGGAAATGGGCAGTAGGACAGAATTTTAATGATTCTGAAAAAAATGGACTCCAGGGGCTCATCTGCTTTTAAAATGTTATTTGAAGGGGAAAATCAGTAGGAAATTGGCAAATGGACGGAATATTGATTATTCTGAAAAAAAAAAAAGAAAATGGCCCAAGGGCTTCATCTGCCCCTGCACTGGGGTTAAATACCATAATATTCAAATATGTTATTGGTATATGAAGCAGATCTCAGGTGAGCGTTTACAGGACCATTGGCCCTCTGGTGTTATACTTTTTAGGCAGTTAGTAAGATGATTCCATTTTCCTCTGCACCACCATGAAAAGGCAAGTCTCTACCATTATGTAATATTTATAGTATAGTACAATATCTTTTCTGCATATAGCCGAAATTTCAAGCCTCTAGCCTGCTTCTGTGACTTTACAGGCCGTTTTTTGTCGCACCTGGTCGGAAACCCCGAAGACCGGTTTTCTCACGTCGAGGCTCAATTATTATGATATCTAAAGAATCGTAGGGAAAATCGCAGACCGAAAAATCGTCCGATAATCGGGGCAAATGTAACCTAGGCTATAATCATACTGTGTATAGCGGATCCGGTTGGTACTTATAAATCAAAGATGATAGTATATATATATATATATATATATATATATATATATATATATATATATATATATATATATATATATATATATATATATATATATATATATATATATATATATATATATATATATATATATATATATATGATATGATTTACTATCATATATATTACTAGCTATTAAATACTGGCAGCTTTAAATATCGTTTTTCCTTTTTAGAATATTATGCTTGTTCATTTTGATAAACTGTGATAACTTTGACTTATCATGGTACTCCCTCCATTGGTTCTCTGTGTAGCCACGGCGCACCACATCTAATGGCTAAAAGTATGTATCCATATATGAGCCGCGGCGCGAGAAAACCGGTCTTCGGGAGTTCCAACCAGATGCGACACAAACCGGCCTGTTCAGCGTGAGAAGCAGGCTAGACGCTTGAAATTTCGGATTTAAGAAGAAGTGAAATTGTACTTTCCGTGAAGCGAAAACAAATGCGCTTATCAGTTTCGCAGTTACTGCGAAGCTGATCTGCGCCTTTGTTTTCGCCCATGCAGATTGTTGGTTTTCCCATGCGATGGCTCATATAACATTTCGTGTACGTATTTTCAGTTGAAGGAATTACACTATCAATTGGACCTACCAATAGTGTCACTCTGTACAAAACTGTATCAGTCGCGGAACAATTCAGAACCTTTACCTGTAGGGGAGGTATTCAGGCTAACCCTGGGGACATGAATCAAGTTCGTCTCAGCATAACGCGATTGACGAGGCATGAATTGAAAGCAGGAGAAACCACACCGCAGCTTATAGCTGTTGTGCTTGAAGATCAAAGAGCTGTGCGACCAGATGTGATGGATATCCAAGATAGAAACCGGGTACCTGATGATGGAATAGCAGGCACAGTTAATAAAGTTGACTATAGACAGAGTGACCTCAGTATTAAGTTCAATACTGTGGCTATGAAGTGTGATGATGCTGGGCAGTATTTCTGTAATCTAAACTATTTGGATAACAACTTCAATACAATGCCTCCAGAAACAAGTTCTGAAAATTTTACAGTGTTAGGTAGGTCTGTATTGTTTGCTTTAAATATGCAAGTCACTTATTTCATTAGACGACAAAAGCAGAGGGATTTCTTTCCCTACACCCTGAAAGAACTTTGTATTATCAGGCCGTGGTACTATAAACATTGTGTGTCATTTACAGACAATGCTATACATGTTTCGTAAGTAAATAGCCATTGCTGAAAGTTCGGTATTATAGCAAGAGTAATGGCACTTTGCACAGTACAAATCTTAAGATTTTTAGATCGTAGTGATATGGCATACACTGAGAAATTAACTCTTACAATGACATCTTTTTGTACTTTGTGGGTGTGATCCACACACAAACTTGGATGCTTTATTTCAGCAATACCAGATCGTGTTGATCTGACGGGACAGCCAGACATACGTAGTGGTGGTGATGGTTCTGAAGGTTACCCGTTTGAAATGAAAGTCGCAGATGTGATCAAGTTTACATGTAATGGTAGAATTGGTGGTGACGCAAACACACAGTGGGAGTGGAGAAAGACAGAAGCCACTGGAAATCTCATCAAGTTTAACCCAACTACCCCAATGTATCAAAACAATGTCAATGAGACCCGCGGACCAGCAGTACCTGTAGAAAATGAGTGCACCAACACGCGCAAGACAACATTGAGATACACCATAACCACCAATGATCAAAATGTCAAAGGAGACATACGGTTCCAGTGCTTTGTAGATAGTCAAGGTGCCAATGTCAGCAGTAGATCTATCTACGTCAGAGTTGGTATGTCCTTTGCTTTGTATCAAGTATACGAAAGATGTGTTTTCCTATTATCATTATTGTATATCTATGCCAAACTATAACATTATATTTCAGACATTGAAAATAGTTTCTGTGCATGGAAATTCTCGTTTAAACATGCCGCCGCTTTTATGTAAACTTACAGAGGCCAACCAGGTACGCATTTGAAACACCTTAACATATACTGAGCCAAACTTATAACGCAACATCGGTATATTAGTAAACTTTGTCTCCACTGAATTAGATAGCCGAACGATCTACACATCTCACAACATTTTGTGTTATGCGTCTCAGGAAATTAATTAGTTTTCAGAGGTTGGGTCTTGGCAAAAAAAATGAACCCAGAATGCGACATGTGACTTGTATTCGTACCCTAGAAATTAATGTCAGTTTTCAGGATAACCCCTGCACCATTTTTAGGCAATGAATCATTTTACTGTTAAACGATCAGTTTTACTCATTTTGAGCAGAGTTGAAGACTCATTTTCACTCCCAACCATTCAAGTTTATTCACATTTTAACATTTGTTAAAGACGTTCCTGACTCAACAATTGGACGCTATTGTGTTTTCTAACAATGCTGAATCACGGAATCAACATGTTTTCACAAAGGTTTTCATGTTTTCAGTTTAGAAAAATCATAACACGTTACAGACGTATAGGTTATAACTTGAATGTTATGCGACAGTCTGCATGCTTAGTTTTTAACCCAATCACGGTTGATAACTATGCTGCCTTCTTTAATTGCAAGCCAGTGGGTCGGGCGTCAGACTCTATGATGGCCCCGACTTAAAGCTATTCATTTTAGTTGGTTGGGGCCGGAGCTTCTTGTCTGTTGCTTGGCCCACCGGGGTTCGGTGCCCAGGGATCTCCATCGTCGGGCAGCTTACTCAATATGTGAGTCCTGGTTTTTGATTCATCAGGATGTTTATCATGATTTATTTGTTTGTTCTTGATGATTCATTGACTAGTTAGAGATTCACCACGAGGACCGAAGAACTAACTAAATGTTATGAACCACTGCAGAAGCTGAGGGTGAGGTTATGGCCATGTAAAATCGATTTAAACCCGCCAGTAACTTTGTGTTACTGATCGTTCCAAGTCGATACTTCTGTGGTGGTTCTTTTTGTTTTATGTCTTGGTGTTTAAAATATTTTTGTGCTGTTGGCGCCTTATGTATGTTTTCATATTTTTAGTTAAGTTAAGGTTACTGAGTGGCCACCTATTGGGAAAATAGCTGCTCATTCGGCTTACGAAATGTTTTCATGGTATAAGTACCTGATTGTTAGTTTGTTTTTTTCCCACCTCGGTTTTTGGAGTGGGAATCTTTTTCTGATTGCGCCTTTTCCTGACCTTTGCCTACTTGTACCTTTTTTCATCAAAAACATTCGCCGTTAGAATTTTTCACCAATTCCATTTTCTACTGTGTTCAATGGAATGCTCAGTACTAAACGTTCAATTTTCAATGATGTAAACTTTGATTTGAAAGTTTGGGTACAAATGGATAGAAGACATTTTACAATTGCCCTAGACTAGCTACTAGTCTGTGAAACATATTAATGTCATATGATTATTGTTTTCATGTTTATTATTTTCTCTTTATTGAAATTTCTCGAGTCTCTAAGCTAGTCTATCAATGAATTTTTCTTCAATCGTCTTGGCTGAGTTTAGAAATCGAGCCCCATCTATAGACTAGACTAGCCGTAGAGATTAAAAAATGAAAATTACGAAAGGCTTTTTTCTTTATTTCTAAGCCTTGGGCAAGGCTACAATTGCCCCATCGAACCTTACTGGACGATCCATAAAGAACCAATACTTGTTAAAACTGACTTCCAGAATCTTTTAGGAGGCGAATGCCACCGCAACAATCATTTTGAACAATCAGATTCGAGCTGAGTGATCCATGCTCTGAAAAACAAATAAATTCATTGGCGATTGCTGACCAGTATATGCCGGGTAGACCGTCTGGCATTACATTAAAATGCAAAAGAAATAAAAGCGCTGCAGGCATGCATGATACCCCGCCACACAAATATAATCTAGTACAAATGCACGGCATTAATCTACAATACCAAACCACATCTTTCAGATATGAACTCCTTAACAAAGTTTGAAGCAAATTGGTCTACAGATGCTCAAGATAGCGCCTAAAAACAATATTGTAACATAAATCAGGGGCCATTACTCTGTATTTATTAGACGAAAATTACCAATCTTCAATCCCAAACCACTCCTTCCTGATATAAACTCCTATACAAAATTTGAAGAAAATTGGTCGATAAATGCTCCAGATAGAGCCCGAAAATGAAATTTTAACGTAAATCAAGGGCCATAACTCTGTACTTATTTGACGAAATTTTTCCCATCTTCAATCCCAAGCCACTCCTTCCTAATATGAACTCCTATACAAAGTTTGAAGAAAATTGGTCTATAAATGCCCAAGATATAGGCCGGTAACGAAATTTTGATATAAGTCAAGGGCCATAACTCTGTACTTATTCAACAAAATTTACCCATCTTTAATCCCAAACCATTCCTTCCTAATATTAGCTCCTATACAAAGTTTGAAGAAAATTGGTCGATAAATGCTGAAGATAGAGCCCGGAAACGAAATTTTAACATAAATCAAGGGCCATAACTCTGTACTTATTTGACGAAATTTACCCATCTACAATCCCAAACCACTCCTTCTTAATATGAACTCCTATACAAGGTTTGAAGAAAATTGGTCAATAAATGCTCAAGATAGAGCACGGAAACGTAATTTTAAAGTAAATCAAGGGCCATAACTCTGTACTTATTTGACGAAAATTCTTCAATCCCAAACCTCTTCTTCCTGATATAAACTCCTATACAAAGTTTGAAGAAAAAAAAAGTTCAATAAATGCTCAAGTTAGAGCACGGAAATGAGGCGCTGACGGACGGACGGACAGACGGACGGACGGACACTCGAACGCGAATTTTTTGCGGAGGGTATAACAAAATACCCCGCACTTTTTGAAGTAGCGGGGTATAAAAAATGCCATAACCGTGTTACATTATGTGTTTGGCTCAGTATACTTTATCACACAAAACTATTTTGTCTCCTTAACAATTCTTTATATACATTTTGTTGCGTAAAGATAATCGAGACGCGGCACAATTTTAAGTGACCGATATTAGTTATCCAAATAGTGTTTCAACTAATTGTCATAGCTATCATGAAATGAAACCGGAGTCAGTTTTTGTACGCGTTAGCTTAATACTATGTAGTTGTGTGTAGATTATGAATGTGGACAGGTCTTTTACTCGTTCCTCCTCAACCGTCGTCCTTTCCACACTAAACACGGAAAAGTGCGGTTGCAAAATGGTTCAGGGCGGGCACAGGGCTCCGGAGGGACGGTACATGTACTCCGCCGTGTAGTATCATTGGACAAGACACTTTAAACTTCCCGCAATTATACTGGATATTACCCAGAAAGCGGTGGCTCTATCCAGATACGACTGAAACATTGTTGACTTGGACGTTAACATGCTCTTTCCTCCCTCCTTATCACTGTGCTGCTGTCCCTGTTTATCATGTACTCGCTCTGTCAAGGGTTAAAATCATAGACTTAACAGCTTTAAAGTAATTTGAATAATGCCGTTGGCTTCATCCTTACGGTAAACTTGCCAAACCTTAACATGAACAGTATGATGCTCTAAAATATACTACTCAAAGTTTGATAAGCATCAAAACTTTATTTTTGATTACAGGACATACTGGTAATCTAACACCCAAAATTTTGCTATAGATATATAGCAGAACCAGCATCGTGCAAACATTCCATCTTTTTTTTCGCATTGCCTGCGAGTGCTTCTTGCAGACTTGCAGAAACGATGGAAGCCCCTGAAATTGAAGTTGTCACTGTTTCCTACCCTATCCAGTTCTGTCGTTCATCTCCTCTTTCTGGTTCATTCAACTGCAAAACTGTTCCAAGTCGATACTTCTGTGGTGGTTCTTTTTGTTTTATGTCCTGGTGTTTAAAATTTTTTTTTGTGCTGTTGGCGCCTTATGTTTGTTTTCATATTTTAGTTAAGGTAACTGAGTGGCCACCTATTGGGAAAATAGCTGCTCATTCGGCTTACGATATGTCTCATGGTATAAGTACCTGATTGTTAGTTTGGTTTTTTCCCACCTCGGTTTTTGGAGTGGGAATCTTTTTCTGGTTGCGCCTTTTCCTGATCTTTGCCTACTTGTACCTTTTGAAGGTCGAAATGTCGATACTTTTGTGTCTAAAATGCACTTTTGGAAAATTTCAGAAATCTTTTATTTTTGGTTAAAAACACGATTTTTTACCAAAAAATTTTTTTTCGCTTAAAATGTTGTCCTTTGCAAGGTGAGCATGAAACTGAAAACAGTTTTTGAATACGTACACTGGTTGGCTGAACAGCGTATTTTAAATGTGTTGTCAAATGGTTTAATCACGTAATGCAAGTTTCCATTAAGAAAATGTTCAGTCTAATGACAAATCTTTTAAAACTCTATAAAATCTAAACCAATGCCCGTAGCTCAAATCGTTTTTTTTTTTTTTTTTTTTTTTTTGGTTCCAAACTCGCAGCCTAAAGGGAAACGTTTTAAGCGAAAAAAATGTGTTGGTAAAAATCGTGTTTTTAACCAAAAATCACAGATTTCTCAAATTTTCCAAATGTGCATTTTAGACACAGAAGTATCGATATTTCGATTATCAAAACAGTTTTGCAGTTGAACGAACCAGTAAGAAGGGATGGATGACAGAATCTGATAGGGTAGGCAAAAGTATGCAAAAGTGACACCTTTAATTTCAGGGGTTTTCCATCGTTTCTGCAAGTCTACGAGAAGCGCTCGCAGGCAACGCGAAAAAAAGATGGAATGTTTGCACAGATGTGGTTCTGCTACATATCTATACCAAAATTGTGTTTGGGTGTTAGATTACAAGTATGTCCTTTTCACAAAAATAAAGATTTTGATGCTTATCAAACTTTGAGTAGTATATATATAATTTGAAGTGAGCAGTTCCCTATGATCTGAAATAATGAACCTGGACAGAATAATGTGCGAATGACATACACGTATCTTTATTTGTCAAAAAAGTGTAAAGTATTATCTTTTTGCTGACTTCTCAAAGGTATGTGAGGTCAAGATGAAGACCATTGTAAATGTATAATGTTTCAACTACACAAATATTTCGTCAGTCAAATGGGGCATTCCCTCATATCATCATGACTATAATAAACGTGACTAAACTTGAAAATCGAAACCAATGTGATCGCGGTCTAGTACAGATATTAAAATAAAAAAATCCTTTTAAAGGGAAATGTTTGTCCAATATTAAAAAGGAATAGAAGAAAATAATTTTTTAAAAACTTTAAACGACAATAGCCCAAGATAAGTGACAAATATAATTAAGTAATCTCGAATTATCTGGGCAAGGCTAATGTTTAATGGGCAAGGCTGAAATTGTATAAGATGTGTCTTGTTATATCTGTCATTATCGAACATTTGGTAGATTAACTATCGCAAGGCGTCTGGCAAAAGAAATTTTTCTAACACTGTTGATCCAAAGTGAAACTTTTTAGGGATCTAATAATAACAAAATCCGCTGTTTTCCAAGGTTTTTCAAAGTTTCAGCCATCTAGTGGCCTTTTTCAAGAACATAGTCACATATAATTTTACATTTTGAAAAGGAAAGGCCTTTACCGACATTCTGCTATTGCCAGATGTCTGTCAAAAGCACATTTACCGAATATTTGCTACTGACAGCCGTCTGTCAATAAACACTCTGATTAGATATGACGTCACAATGGTAAAAAAACGTGAGTGGGACATTTTGGGAGACAATTGCATTTCTAAACATTAAGAAAATAATACGGCCTACAATAACAAAACTTAATCGCCGTAATAAGCAAAGAAAACGTATTTTATATCGCCACTTGATTGATGTAACATGTTCATAAGTGTCTCCTAAATTACGTTTTGCTATAATACAACGTCCATTTTGGGCACTGGGATATTCTGGGGGACAATTGCTTTTTCACTTCTCTTTTTTACTTGACATCAAACCCTAAAGATAATTACATTTATCGAATCAACGAAAAAAAAAAAAAAAAAAAAAAAAAGGGTATTTTTCAGCAGCAAAACGTTTGCGATGGCTTGACTAACAAAGACACTGCTTTTACAATAAAGCGCTTCTACTTGTTTTGGCACTCAGATGGGACATCGCTTTTGTCCTTAGTCAAACACCCGTCATTTTTTAATTGTTTCGACTTCATTGTAATTATTTCACCAACATAACAGAAAATAATGTCGCTTTCCTATTATGAAACTCTTTTTCGATTTTACCGTCAGGTAAACCTTACCACCGATGCAACTACCTCGACAAATAATTAAATTAAACACGGGACACGCCGTTTTTCATGGTTTTCGACAATTATGAATAAAATATTCTTAAACGGATCAGAAATATTAAGAATATTTCTAATTCATCTTTTAGAAAATAATTCACTGAAATTCTAGTATAAGAGGGTTTAATCTACGTAAACAAATAATAACATTTTATCAGTTTTACAAGCAAGCAAAGCAAGCGTTTTCACAAAGTGTCACCAGTATCTTGCGTAACGTCAAGAGTATTCGTTTATGTTTTGCAGAAGGCGTTGCTGGGCCCATCAGTACAACCGGTATGTATCATAACCATGTTTAGAGTACAATTTATGATAATACATTAAACCATATGAGCCGCGTCATAAGAAAACCAACAATGTGACTGCTGTTTTAGTTTTTGTTTATGTTTTGCAGAAGGTGAAGTTGGCCCGACCAGTACAGCTGGAGGTGTGTATAACACTTTGAAATAGAAAAGATGATTATCAAACAACCTTTTCATTTTGGAAAAATGTCAACTGTTGTGAAGAAAAAAAAAAAAAAAAAAATAAAGCTATTATGTAACATCAGGAAAACATGTCCCCAAAACTGGGGTATGCAGGGGTATACCTATTTTTGTTATTTTTGCTCCAAAACATAGATTGTGGGTACTCGTTAGAACCGCCTGCTTAACATTGACATAGCGTACACATCTCTTATAAAATTTTTGTGCATTTTTTCTTCACTGAACCATGAATCTGGCATATGGTTTCAACTATAAAACTGGGCAATAAAGTGTTCCTGATGCTGCAGCTCACTGCAGGGGGCGTGTAATTAGCTGATCATGTCAGATACAAAAATATTTTCATCAAGGTGCAAAATCGTTAATATTTCATGTAGAAAACGGATTAAAAATGCTATGTTATTCAAACGATTCTGATTATTATGAATTTTTACTTTGTTTTTTTCTAAAATGTACAATTAAATATTTTGATTTTTATATAGATATATCAATTATCAACAGATAATTAATCACGAGATAACCATACGAAAATGTGAATAATGACCGCAGTAGCACTGGGGGAGCTAATTATTTTATTACCTTATAATTTGCACTATCTGTACCCGAGATACCTTTTATCTCAGGCAGAGTGAAAGGTATCTAGGGGTCCAAAACAATAAGACATGTGTACGCCATGATATGCCTGGGCAAGTTTTCGTAATAAAACCGACCCTACCACCACATCTTTGTAAAGAGCGAGTCTTACCATGCGCTGGTATTTTGTTTTCGAGATCAGTGCAATCATGAAAATACAGTTGTATTGGTTCCAAATCTGATAAGATTCTTTACTAAACAAATTCTTGTTTATAGCGTTGTTCCTAAAAAGTTCTAAATAACGTTTGTTTTATTGAACATCTTTTGAATATATTTACAACCCAAGCTATCAAAAGAGCTAGAGTCTATTGGCACCATTTAATGTTAATTACATGTTCTTACTGTGTTATGTCCCATTGCACCACTCATTCATTCGAGATTATCTATGATGCGTAGCTTCTATAAATAGCACAGCTATTCGATACAATGTATCACATATGTACAATCTCTGACATACTGCGTCAGGGAGTCGACTCTTTGGCTTAGTGGTTAGAGCATTGGATTTCTACCCCGGCGGTCCGGGTTCGAATCCCATCTGGGACGTGGGATTTTTTTCAAGCTATGCATCACTTCTTAGTTACAAATTTTCATATTCGTAAGATGGGGGCTCGTCGGAGATGGACCATTTGAGTCATTTAGTCATTATAATGACATTCTCGTAATCATAAATGATTACTTCCTCGAAATGGGGGTGTGTTATGTCCCATTGCACCACTCATTCATTCGAGATTATCTATGATGCGTAGCTTCTATAAATAGCACAGCTATTCGATACAATGTATCACATATGTACAATCTCTGACATACTGCGTCAGGGAGTCGACTCTTTGGCTCAGTGGTTAGAGCATTGGATTTCTACCCCGGCGGTCCGGGTTCGAATCCCATCTGGGACGTGGGATTTTTTTCAAGCTATGCATCACTTCTTAGTTACAAATTTTCATATTCGTAAGAACTGACACTGAATGGCCGTAATGAACGTTTGAACAATATTTCTTTTTAAGACCTAGGTAGTGCATATGTCTATATTCTCATTTTGGTTCACATGATTTCTTTTGATTTTCAGAGCGAGTTCCAGACGTATGTAGCTGCAAAGGTAATAGCTTATATACATGTCGCCAAAAGTTTAGCATATTCTAGTTTTATAGGGCTAATGTTAAATGCCCTGCGAAATATTTTCAAATGCGTAAAACAACTTAAAAAATCATACATTTAAATTGGAAGCATATCGTAGCACAGAACAAACTAAAGGGTTTTCTCGGTTCATAAGATTTAAAAAATAATATTGGTGGATAGGGTTATAATGCATTATATCAATGTTAAGCCGTGTTTCTTAATTCTGAATTTTGCACACCAAAATATACTTTAAGTCAAGGTCAGGTATGTTAGAATGATCGGGTTCGTATAAGGAATGGAGACATGACATTAAATACTAACATTTCTGGAAAGACCAAAAATCTTCAAAGTGTATGTAGCAAAATTACACTTTTAAACGTTTTGAAAACAAGTTTTTTTCTGTAAAGATGGCTAATGTCCACATCTCAAAAGACAAGACAGAAAAGTCACATAATTAATATACTGAACTTGGTTACAGTTTCGGACAAGTGTCGAAAATCATTTTTTCAAAGTACTAGCCTTACTAGTTCTAATTGTTTCATCTGGAACCATGGTATCGAATAGGGACGAATGCGTCAACAGTTTTTAACCCTGGAATTGTTTTTTACCTGGTGGGTTTTACTTCGTTTTAGACAAACACTTAAAATGCTTAACCTTTGACGAAAAATTTATGCAGTTCAGTGACACCATTTACAATAGATTGATTTAATCTGCATTATTTTGACATTCCATAAAGTCATTTTGAATCGCATTTTGCATTTTTGCATTTCAACCATTTTGCTGATTTCAGATTTGAAATATATCTATAACATTTGTTAACTTCAGTGAAACTTTAAACTGAAAAGACAAAAAGTTAGTGGTTCACACATTTGTGTACACTTTTTATGCTTCTTGATCAGGAAAACATATCCGTGAAATATATACCCTCCCCTCTTAAACCCCACTTTTATATGGAAAAACTAGGGGTTGCAGGGATACACATAATTTTCTCAGTTTTGATCCAAAACATACATGGTGGGTACTCGTTAGAACCGCCTCGCCATTGTGGGTACTCGGCGAGGCGGTTCTAACATGTACCCACAATGTATGTTTTAAGGGAAAATATTTAAAAACTAAAAATTTTTCAAATGAAATTTTCAATTTTTTCTTCTGAAAAAAAAAAATAAATAAAAATAGATAAAACAAAATCTCTATATATTGCATGGGTAAGTTTTCATTATGTTGAACAGAGTGCGATGGTGATCAGAAAGCTGCAGTGGTTGGTGGTTGTTTGAGTGTTGTCATCGTCATTCTGTCTACAGCACTAGTGTTTATTCTTCTTAGACAACATGACTACTGCAAGTTCAAAGGTATGTTCCGTCTGCGTTTTTCTGTACTTCGTTTTAACAAAAAAATGTTATATAAACTTATCTACAAGTACGCATTTCCTATTCAAGTTTTCAACTGGTGGCAATCGTGCCATCGGTGATCTATTACATCGAAACTCCTTGCATGGAAATAAGTTCGGGAACTCCTATGGTGATCTTAATATCAACGTAAAGGCATCGTCACACATAAGCGTAAATCCGTCGACACATGCTTGCGTTGGGTTTTGTTTATTAGATTTATTGCTAGACGTCGTTTTCAACATCCAACGTCCCGACACGAACATAGCTGTTGGCAGGCACGTAAGGCATTAAATCAAACAAACGAAAACTGTTGTGTGTTTTTTTCCTAATTAAACGCAAGTCTATGTCAAGAGATTTTCGCTTATGTGAGACAAGTCATTTTGACTGTGTACACTCAACCAAAGTTCTAAGCGGCCAGCTATTTCCCATATACATGTATAAAGATGTTTCTCGAAATTCATAATTCTATGTGACCGCTTTGAACTTTGGTTGAGTGTATATACTTCTTTGTAAAACATATGAAGTAATATTTCACAATTTCTCAGAAATTTTAGTAACCAAAGTTGCTTCTATGTGAAAATGATGAACATCAAACATAGATTCTTATATTTCAGAAAATCCAACTTATGAAACCCCACAAAGGCAAGTATACTTAAACAAAAAGCATTTTAATTCAACTCAGCCACCAGGCTGTCAAGGCGAGTTTTAGAGGTTATATTTTGGTAGTGGTCTGGCGTTCGGCCTTCCAGCTTCCTTCCGTCACCGGTGTCCACCATCTCAAAGATCTCCTTTCAAAGCGATAAACTTTCACTTTCATATAGTGAAACAAAAGATTCCATTAAGGGTAAATGTCACATTTCCAATATTGGCGTCATATAATATTATGATGAACAGTATAAATTAATTGATATTTTAAAATAAGTTCCAAGAACCCTTTGAAATGGTCCTTAGGTTATTCAGTGGCCAGGCTTATTAGTGTTAAGCTATTTTATGAGCATAAGGCAGTCGGTACAGTGCCTGATATAATACTAGACGCCAAGCATGGTGCATGGGAAGCCTCAGGCACCATTGGGCATGACGCTGCCGGCACCCGAACCAACTAAGATGTTAAGTAAGATGTTACATTGAACAATTGGCTATTTCTGTGTGTGAATTACAAGCTTAAAATAGAATTTCGTTCACTTGAGTGCATTTATTTCCTACCATGAAAACTTTTTTTAAAGCTCAACTCAGCTGGGCCTAAAATTTATCCAGTTCATTTTTTTGAACTTTTATGATCTAGACAAATTACTGGTTATGGTGATCTATACATGACATTTCAATTAATTTGGACAATTTCAGCCTTAATGAGCACTATAAATATTGTGTTTAGCTGCGTTGAGCATTAAAAGAAGTTTTATAACCCTAGGGCCTGCTCTAGGACTATCATTTTTGTTAACATCTCAATGGAGTAACTCTGATTTCTCGTCCGCGTCATGCATTTCATGGAAGTATTATTGACAGTGTGAATTTCATGTATGATAGTTTTTTCTTGATTGTACATTGAAATGCGTTTTCTATGTGCAATTCGATGATGTATTTCGACTGTATTTGCATGAATAGGCGCATCTTTTATAAGACTTGTTGATTTGATTGCAGATCAGACGACAATACGTTAAACTACGATACCCTACAGCAACCCGGGGTTAATTATGAAGTACCAGAACAGAGAACGCCTCACATATACACCAATACAAACATTTAGAAATGGCCTTTATTACATGTTGGGCGCGGTGGGTTAGTGAAAGAGCGTGGGGCTTCGGACACCATGAGACCGAACCTAACCTCGGCCTGGTTTTGGTCTCTAGGAAGATTCATTTACTACCCAAAGTACAGCCTGCCCTGGAAATCTTGCTTCCGTCTCGACATGTCTGAAAATTGTTGAATGTGACTTGAAGCCATAGACCAGAAAACAAACAGAGCACTATAGCTATTGATTTGATATAATAGAAGTATACATAAGATTACGTCAAGGCAAGAACTTGATTTACCCGCTACTGAGGTAATTTTGTGAGTGCAACAACGTACATGTACGTCACAGGAAGTGATATCGGGTACGCATTTTTGTAAATTTCCAGCCGCCATGTTGAATGGTAAGTGCAGTATAAGGATAGAACGTAGCTTGTTTTGGTGGATACATGCGGGCAACAGACATTCTCCCGCATTGATCAAAGGCACTCTGGGACTAAATTCAATTTGTTGTCTCAGACAGGAAGACTTAGTCGGTGTAGTCAAACACCGGCTAAATTTCAAAGCGACGGTGTTTATAGGTCACATGTAGTAACTGTTGGGCGTCAAGGGTTCGTCAGGGTATGTGTCATTGTTATACGAAGTTACACATTCATAAACAAAGCCCTTAGACATCGTATTCTTTGGTGGACTAAATATATTAAGATATTTTTATTCCAATCATGGACCATAACATGGTATGAATTATGCTTAATAATGCTGAACATAACGAAAATAACAAAATATCTCATTAAGTTGATTAGTGGAACAAAAAATATACATATACATTTACACAAATACAAAAATATCACAATGAACATATTCATATTTATGATGCAACAATATCTGTCATAATAACCAAACTGGTCGAAAAGTCCATATGATAATCTTATCCACGTAGAGTAAAACATGTATACACAAATTGTCCATATCTATTCAAAATGTCTTCATTTTCGCACGTCATCAGCCAGATAAATTTATCATGACTACTTAAGGAAACAAACTTTGGAACTTTACGATTTATGTAATCAAAAAATTCAAGTCTTTCGCGGTTATAAAAAGAACAATCACAAATAAAATGTACTTCGTCTTCTACTTCATTCTGAAAACATTTTTTACATAATCTATCACTAACTTGTTTTTTGCTATATCTTCCACTTTCTATTTCTAACTTGTGTGCACTAATTCTTAATTTTGTAAGAGCTTATTGATGGATACGGTCTTTTACAATATCTAAATAAATCTCTTTTTGAAACAATGACTTGAAATTATAGAAAGTCCTTAATTTCCCCTTTTTGATTATCGCTTCATCTTGCAATTTATTACACCACAATTCTTTATACATATTTTTCAATGAAAATTTCCCTTTATTACAATTTGTTTCATCTACATTTATTTCTTTGAGAATAGTATTTACACCTAAAAACCATGACTTGTCACCTGATTGATGCAGTTTCTTACTAACAAGTAAAGTTTGACCAACTAAGGAGTCTTCGCTTTTCTGACACGCATAAAAATAATATTTCAATATATTATTACAAAAATCAACATATATTGGAAATCTACCTAGTTCGCCAACACAAGCTATGTTAGAAGCTTTAGAATGTACACCCAATACATATTTACAGAATTTTGTATGCAGTTTTTCCCCATGCATATTCTGGTAAATCTTATCAAGAATATTGTCTACTGACCGTACATTCTTACTCATTGAAGCCCAAATCTCGCTCCCATAGGTTAATATTGGTTTGATGGTATGATCAAATATGTGAAAGGAAATGGAAGAATTTGGATAAGTAGAGCCGAAAACACTTTTCAGTTTGAATATACCTTTGAGTGCTTTCTTGTATAACTCTGAAGAAGCAACTGAAAATGATCCAGAAATACAAAATATAACTCCTAGATACTTATATTCTCGCACGTTTTCCAACGTCTCACCATTGTATTTAAATTCGTAATTATACAATTTACCTGCTTTGTTAAAGATCAATACTTTTGTTTTATCCAAATTAACATCCAGACACCAATCAGTACAGTAATTTTCAAGTTTGTTTAAACAGTTCTGCAGACCTGTTTCATTTTGTGACAGTAATATGACATCATCAGCATACAATAAACAATTCAAATGATATGTACCAATATCAACACCATGACAAGTATTATCAAAAATATCAGGCAAATCGTTTATAAAAATTTTGAATAAATCGGGGCTCAGTGTATCACCTTGCCTGACCCCAATGTTGGACAAGAAAGATTGTGTCAGACCGTTATGCATTTTAACACTTAGGTAATTACCAACATACATATCTTTGATAACATTGTAAAAATTTCCAGCGATTCCAATTCTTATTAACTTATATAGCATAATATCATGAATAACTGTATCAAATGCTTTGCGAAAGTCTATGAAGCATGCAAACAATTTACCACTTTTATCTTTTGTATATTTTTCAATTAGAGTTCTTAAAACAAACATGTGATCAGCAGTACGAGCTTTCTTTGTAAAACCTATCTGAACCGGATTAATTAGGGAATTATCTTGTAAAAAGTTGTCTAAGCGCTTTGTAAGTATGACATTGAATAATTTTGCAGCACAAGAAAGAATTGAAATCCCCCTATAATTATTAGGGTTATCAGAGGTCCCGCCTTTATGGATTGGAGAAAGATATGCTTTCTTCCATTGAGAAGGATATGATCCATTAGTAAGGATAGAGTTGAAAAGTTTCAACAAACAATTCTTTAAGTGCGAAAATCCGCATTTAAGCATTTCATTTGAAATACTATCAAGACCTACGGCTTTATTGTTTTTTAGGCAAACTATCGCCGCTTGGAGTTCTTGAGGCGAAATTTGAAAGTCCAGATTGGAAAATGTTTTCAGCTTTTCCTCATGAGTCAATAAATCAGAAATTTGATCAACTCTAGGTTTGAACTTCTCTTGTAAAGTATTTAAACTGGAGAAATGGTCAACCCATTCATCAGGTGATATCTGTGGTTCAGCATTAGACTTATCTTCGCTTTTTAAATCCTCTAAAAGTTTCCAGTAAGCTTTTGGGTCGTTCTCGTGAAGTCGTTCTAATTTTTCAATTACATGCCCCTTATATTCTTTACGCTTCCTTTTACAAGACTTGACATACAACTTCCTAAATTTATAGTATGATCCACGTATAAACGGATCGCTCGGATACTTGGCATATAAATGCCCCTTCTGATCAAGATATCTGCGCATTTTATAAAGCTCAGTGTCGTACCACTTTTTAGAAGATTTATTATTCTTAAAACTTTTCTTAACTTTTTTACGAAGTGAAAAATCAGCAGTTGCAATAATGATATTTTCAAGTTTATCGACCAAAATTTCTGTCGAAGAACTGGCATCTAAGTTTTCGAAATCCTTGATTTTTTGTTTAATTGCACAAGAGCACAGGGCATCTTTAAAACTTTCCGAAGAAGTCTCAGTCCATTTATATTTTGCGGGAAAAGGCAACAAATTCGATGACTTACATTGTATTGAATAATTGGCCATTATTTTACAACTTATTTTTGAATGATCAGACAATCTCGGTCTATTAAGACCGACATCGAAATACAAAACTTGAGATAATAAATTTTCAGATGCCATCATGTAATCAACTACGCTATTTCCGTTATATTTATACGATGTAAACATTCCTTGAGTGTCACCAAACGTTCTGCCATTAAGAATGCGCATTTGGCTTTCTATACAAAAATCTAATAGATCCCGCCCTCTTGCATCAATGTGTTTGTCTTGGCTATTACGACATTCTAAAAAGGTATCCTGCAAATATTTTTCGGACAGCGGAATATACGACGAATCGTCATTTTGAATAAAATCAAGCTCATTGTGGCATTCAAATCACCACAAATAAGTATTTGACCGTTTTTGCTATACTGTGACATATCAACGTTGACTTGTTCAAATAAATCACTATCGTTAGAACAATTTACATTATAGGTAGAATTCCTTGGAGAAAAATATACGCAGCAAATATAAATATCATATGCAAAGCCAAAAAAGTCTTTGTTAAGAAGAAACCATTGGTACTCTTATGACGTGTTTTGCAAAAACTTAACTCCTTGTCTTAACTCATTCTTAACTAAAATTGCTAAACCACCGTGTACATGACCTTTTCTTGTCTGCTTTCTTTGCACAATATGAGATCGATAACCTTCAAAACTTATATTGTCCATATTACACTTAATCTCAGATAAACAGACAATGTCAAAACATGAAATTTCCTTCAAAAACAGATAATCTTGTGACTTATCAAACAATTTGGATTTTAGACAGTTTATATTCCAATAGGCTAAATTAACAGAAGTTCTTCTCATCGTCTTTAGTCCACTACTTATCGCCGAGAACGATCATTGCTGAAACCCGCACGATAACCGGTTGATCTATGTCCGCCAAACTTCCTGTAGTTACCTCCCCTCGACCGTAAACCCCTCGACTCCGATTCTCCACCAGTGTTGTAAATACACGACCGAAAATTGTTGTTCAATGTGTACACGCCCCGTCTGGAAACATGAACTCCGTCATCTTCTAACATTCCATGAGCTGGTTTACCTCTGTACGAAAGGTTACTGTTATCACACAGTCTGATACCTTGTACCCCGAATAAGCGTTCTTTGATCATAGCATTTGCGATTTCAAGTTTATTGTAGATCTTCGGATCCTTACAAGGTAGACCAAGGGAGACAATCACCTGCGCACTGGGATACTTTTCCTTGATTAAATTAACGAGATTGCAATACGCCGTCGCGTGATCTGTTGCTGAGAGACTTTTGATATCGTTGCAAGACAGGTGAAGCAGAAACTTGGACACTTTTTCATTAATTTCCAAAGATCCAATATATTCCGTTGCCTCAGAGACAGTGTATTTTATCACCTTGCGTACGTAATATCGCTCGCCTGCAATGTATCTTGTACTAAGAAAACGCACATTAGACGTTCCAATTAAGAGCACGGTATCTTTTACGCTTTCAGTACGATTAACTTCATTGGTGTTAGGTTGTGTCGAATGTTTTCCTTTCTTTGACGCTGATTCTGTCGCCGAAACATTCAGATTATTCGCCGCCGCATTGTTCCCTTTCGATTTATCCGCCAGACTGAACGTCGCTGATTCCGCCCCCGAGGTACGTTGATGATCTGACGTCGACGTTGCGCTATGTTGAGTGACGTTGATTCGTGCTGAAGCCGCCGCGCTGTATGTATTACTCCCGGTCTCGCTGTCAGAGATAATTACTGGAGAGTTTTCCGTTGATCCCACCAGTAACGAATCATCGGCCCGTGAAGCATGCGATTTCCATGACAAAATGTCCACCTCGAGCTGGTCTATTTTACGCTTTAGATCGCGTTTGTCGTTTTCAAGTGCTAAAACATCATCATTTTTCATAGCTGCTATTTTTTCCAGTCTAGACAATTCATTGGTCAATATTTCGTTTCTACTTGACATTACATCCAACTTCTGGCGTAGTACCGTCGTATCAAGATCAAGTTTTGATTTTTGGATCTCATAGTCCGTGACAGAATTATGTAGGCGTTCCTGCAAATTGTCTTTTTCTTGTTTACATTTTTCAAGTTGGCGCGTCAGAGCTTGAATTTCTGTTTTCATTGTCACTGTATGCGAAGTTTCTTCTTGGGGTTCATGTTTACGTTGCTTCTGCAAATTATCTTTCTCTCTCATCAATTTATCTTTATCTTGTAGCAACTGATTGATTTGGGCTTGTTGATCCATATTTGATTGAGTTGACTGCATCCTGCTAAGTTTTTCGATGGCGCTCACGAATGATACCTCAAGAGAGTGTACGGTATTTGATTGAAAAGTTTCAAACATTTTCTGTAAGCTTTCCGTATGTTTAGAAAGTACATCTGACAGTTGTACTGGACACGCTGGAACTTCTTTAGGATTATCAACACTAGTGGTTCCCGCCAAGACTGTATTTCCCACCGACACTTCATCATCAATTTCGCTGGCAAAAGACACTGGGACAGACAAGCACTTTTCACATGAGAATTTTCTATGCCGGTTAGCGAACGCATACAGTTGATACCTCGGCAGACGTGTACAAGAATAATGGCAAACACTCTTACAGTCAGTACATATGATGGTTTTTTCAGATGAATCCTTGTTGCAAAAGCTGCATACATTAATTTCTTCTACTTTTGACTGGATAGAGGGCTCAGGAAACAATATCGGAACGGACACGATATCTAGCGCACGCTGCTGCCAAAAACAAGACGACTCACCGACTCCAACTCCCGCAAGTGTATCTGCTCTGTTGTTACCCTCCGACGTACTGTGTCCTTCAACCCACCTCCAGGTGACCTCTAGTTTCTTTTGAAGGCCGTCCAGTAACACCCAAAGGTCTTTATTTAGGATGCCCGTCTTTTTATCCGTCTTCCATCCGTTTAATTTCCACGTCTTGATCCAGTTTGAAATCCCTTCTTTTAGATAACGACTGTCAGAGACAATTGTCAGTTTCTCAATTTTCAGATCTATCGCCTGTGACAAAGCTATGACAGCGGCTGACATTTCGGCTCTATTATTGGTCTGCCTTTCACCTAATAAGGACTCGGAACAGTTTAACTCGTGATCATCTCCCCAAAACACTCCACATCCGCCCTTTGGATCGGCCTGGCCATTGTTTTTACATGCTCCGTCGACGTAAACGACAACATCAGGTTCAAGCAAACTGACGTCGCCCGGCATTTTCAAATTTGAAATTTCTTCAAATCGTTTTAAGACAAATTCACAAATCGATTCCGTTAAAATACGTACCAGTCCAATCCTCTTGTTAAACAGAATATCACAGTGTCTTTTTCATTCCACAAATTCTACTTTCACCGGTTATAATTTGGATTTTAGCAAAAATAACGTTCACAGATTTAAAAAGTCGACCATCTTGTTTTCTAACGTAACGTCAAAAAAGCAAACTGTTAATGCTGCTATGTGACTATTTAAAGAAAATTTTAATAGACACGCGCATAGGCTAAAAACATCCGCCCGACATCACTTCTTGTGACATCACTCTGAGGTACGAGGGGTGTTCTTTAATTCTTGTCATCGACTCGTTTTCACCTAAACCAGCATCTGTACCGGAAGAAAATTACTTAATAGTTATAGATAGATTATTTGCGATATTGAAACTACCAAATTATTTTGAGATAATACAACTGATCATTTCAAACTGAGTCTCTAAAGAGACGCACCTTTACACGTACTTCACCCAGTCCCAAAAGACAGTATAATGTTTGAATTAAAATGGTTAGAAGGACCATTTTATTCTTAAGGAGTCTTCGTTACCTTGTTAACACATAGGCGAAAAGTTTTTTTCCTAAAACAGAAATTACAATTTATACGAGAACTGTACATGTTTGTTATGAATTCTTAAATGAAAGAACGTCGGTTTGAAGTTTCAGAGTCTTATAATTTCATTTTCAGTTATAACTAATCCAAACTGTTAATGCTGCTATGTGTCAGATCTTTGCTAATTGGATTGATACAAGTGTTTGATTGTTTATCCTCTAAAACATTGATTTATAAGTTGTAACATTTTGAAAAATAGCACAAAATTCTTTTGAAAGAGGATTCCATACCACAATGTAAGCATGTGCTAATACCACTATAACTTCCCAAAATCTGTTTACTTGATATTTTTAAGTAACATTTTGGTAGACGTTTTCATCAGAAAATTTGACTGAGTTTCAATCATTATAAAGACGAACAGCTGTCCTAGAAACTGTTCGCCTGCTTCACCTTAAACCTGAAGTAAATGTTCAATTGCCAGTTAAGCAATTTACAGCGAATATCCATTTAGACCATTTAAGTCAAAACTGAGATAACCATAAATATTTTATATTCACCATACAATCCAATTTGAAAAATCTGAAAATATTGAAAAGCGTAGCCTGTGCATTGATTTTAAATGGCGTATATTCAAAATATTATGACGTCACAAAGCAGGGGCAATAAATCTATAACGTAAAGGTAAATACATTCTACGAAAGTGTTTTCTGATGCTCATATGCATAGCAAGTCTATGTGTAAAATGGAAGCGGGTATGTATATAGTGTTGCGAATGTTACAATATTTTCTATCCTTGTGATAGAAATTACATATTTTAAAGTTACTGGAAAACAACGCAGTGTCATTACTATACCCTGTTTTAGAATGCGATAACTATAGGGTCATGCGTCAGAGAGCAATAATTTTGATAGTAATCTGATCAGAAAAGATTAAGCTTTCACCACATATAAGCAATATTCTCATTGTTAGTCCATGGGAAAAGTAATCAAGCAAATGACAAGTATTAAAGAACACCCCTCGTACGTTGTGAGGGGTACTTAAGAAAGGATGTCTTGTAAAACATGTATGTTAAGTTCGATATATTCTATCTTAATAATAACGGCTCATGTTGAAAACTTAAATTGTTGCTAGCTTATTATTTTCGCCATTGTGCACAAACGTTTTTGACAAACTGTTCGAGGACTAATGACTACAAAACTCTTACCCTACCTCATTTTGGCGTGCTGTGTATCTACTGTGATACATGTTCGACACTGAATGTTGATAGGCTGTTGATAGCTAGATATAATAATGTGATTGAATTATTCATATCAACTTTAATATTTCTTTTAATGTATTTGAAGTTCAACTATCGATTTATTTATTATTCTCTCCGCAAGCTATCGGTACCCCGTTTTTCTTTTGTAATTTGTTTAATATGCAATTTCTCATGTAGAGATATAAACATCAAAAGCCCAACTAGATTTTTTTTCTTGCTGAAATTCACGCAAGCATTTCTGCTAAATAAAATAACTATTTCAAGATATCAATAATGCAGCGCTTCAACGAAAATTCTATTTTTACTGGCAATAAAATATTATGTCATCTTAGTGACTTAGTCCCTTCTTTAATTGCACGCCGGTGGGTCGGGCGTCAGACTCTATGATGGCCCCGGCATAAAGCTATTCATTTTAGTTGGTTGGGGCCGGAGCTTCTTGTCTGTTGCTTGGCCCACCGGGGTCCAACTGGTGTTTTTCTTTTGCTCCGGAGTTAGTACGTTATTCGGCGCCCAGGGATCTCCATCGTCGGGCAGCTTACTCAGTCTGTGAGTTCTGGTTTTTGATCCATCAGGATGTTTATCATGATTTATTTGTTTGTTCTTGATGATTCATTGACTAGTTAGAGATTCACCACGAGGACCGAATAACTAACTAAATGTTATGAACCACTGCAGAAGCTGAGGGTGAGGTTATGGCCATGTAAAACCGGTTTAAGCCCGCCAGTAACTTTGTGTTACTGATCGTTCCAAGTCGATACTTCTGTGGTGGTTCTTTTTGTTTTATGTCTTGGTGTTTAAAAATTTTTTTTTGTGCTGTTGGCGCCTTATGTATGTTTTCATATTTTTAGTTAAGTTAAGGTAACTGAGTGGCCACCTATTGGGAAAATAGCTGCTCATTCGGCTTACGATGTGTTTCATGGTGTGGGTGCCTGATTGTTAGTTTGGTTTTTTTCCCACCTCGGTTTTTGGAGTGGGAGTCTTTTTCTGATTGCGCCTTTTCCTGATCTTTGCCTACTTGTACCTTTTTAGTGTGTGTATGTGCGTGTGCCTTCATTGTGATTGATGATATATATTTTTCAAAACAGTTTTGATAAAAAAATACACCGTCATGATATGGTGATTTAATTTAGCCCTCTAAAATAACATTTTAGACTTGTTTGGCATTTTCCACTCTGTAAAGTTCCCAATTGACAATGCTGTATTTCTTTTGTAAATGAGTGTGATCATGACTGAAACTCTTCAGGTAAAGTATATATATTCTTTATTTCCTCCATGTAGGAGAGCACATAGTACATGATACATACAATATACAATGTACAATATACAGACAAACAGAACAAAACAAAGCGAGCAAATAAACAGAATAATAGAAAGACAAACGAACAACTATCTACATTATAGACAAGCAATACATAGAAAGTTTTGATTGAAAATAGTATTTGCCTACTAACCCAAATGTTTTACAAAAGAACGTAAAACATACATGTAAAGATACAAGGCAAATTAAACACATATATTGAGTTCAGATACATGTGGCTCATTGTGGACGCTCCCTTGTCGAAACGAAATACAAGAGAGTAGGAATGAGCGTGCCTGAAGTCAAACAACTATTGTCAGTCAGGTTAAATTTTAGCCAAATGCTCCGGAGGTGTGGAAAAGCCACATTCCAGGATTCAGACATATTAATATCGAGGATAAAATCAGGGCGTACTTCTCCTCAGAGAAATTTTATCCAGGCCTCTTAAATACATATAAACTTGAGGATTGAATGCATAGACTCTATCCCACATTTTAACTCTTTCATTGTGTAAACATGCACATTCACTAATGCAATGACCAACGGCATTGTTATAAAAACAATTGCATTTATGGCATAGCTGGACATCACAATCCAGGATACTTCCAATTATCTGGATAACAGACTTGCACGCATCAGTAATTTTGGGGCATGTTTTTGACAACGTCCAGATGTCATGAACACCAAAAGTCGGTACAATACGATGGAAGCGGGCAAATTCTGGTTGGGATGTCCGAGTATGCCATTGATAAAGTTCTCGACTATGTATCTCATAATGTATTTGACCATTCTTTTCCAAGTAAATTTGCTAGGAAATGCACTATCTCTCAAATAAGCGTCCAAGATAAATTATATTTTTCGAGTATCTCACCACGTCAGGTATAAACCCAGTCTGGCTAGCACCATTCACGGAAAATGTCGTCACTCTGTCAATAAATACATGTCTTAGCCAGTGATCTATTCTCAGTCTGCAAAACTGACAGAACAGTTGTTATTTCCGGGAATCGATTTCCGCTTCAAGGGAATGAGAGCCAACCAGACTTGGGGAAATATCTGTACGTGTTCTTCTGTGAAGACCTTGTATGTATTTAATACAATACCTATGTGCTCTTTCAAGACACATTATATCTGTAATTGATAAATTGTTCCAGTTTTCACACCCGTAGAGGGCCTTAGGTAAAACAATACATCTATAAATTTTCAGGCAAGATAACGTGTGCAACCCTTGCTCTTGAATGTACCGCCATGTACAAGACTAACAAAAGTACCCTTAAGTTTGTCACATGCATCCTTAATATTATCTTTTAAAGACATGAACTTGTTAAAAATTGTGCCTAGATAGGTATAACTCTCACTTTCCTGTATTGGATGATGTCCTAAAAACCATTGTCTTTTAGATTTCTGGAAACTATTCTTTGTCTCAATGTAGACAACAACATTGTGTTTAAGTGGACCATATAGAAATCTCCATTTACAGCCATTTGAGAAACAAATTCTCATTAAAGCATCAAGACCTAGTTTAGATAAGGCCATTAATAGCATGTCATCAGCAACTGTTTGCGCACATATAACTCTAGTATTCATCTTGAAACCAAACTTACTGATCGTTCCAAGGCGATACTTCTGTGGTGGTTCTTTTTGTTTTATGTCTTGGTGTTTAAAATTTTTGTGCTGTTGGCGCCTTATGTGTGTTTTCATATTTTTAGTTA
The DNA here is from genome assembly GCA_964017185.1 of Rugalucina vietnamica. Taxonomy (NCBI): domain Eukaryota; kingdom Metazoa; phylum Mollusca; class Bivalvia; order Lucinida; family Lucinidae; genus Rugalucina; species Rugalucina vietnamica. The sequence continues at coordinate 40,104,139 of OZ024880.1, forward strand.
AGTTTAGGTAACTGAGTGGCCACCTATTGGGAAAATAGCTGCTCATTCGGCTTACGATATGTTTTCATGGTATACGTACCTGATTGTTAATTTAGTTTTTTCCCACCTCGGTTTTTGGAGTGGCAATCTTTTTCTGATTGCGCCTTTTCCTGATCTTTGCCTACTTGTACTTTTTTTTTACTAGCAACAAGTTAATTGATAAGATCATTGTTGAAACATAAGAATAAAAAAGGAGATAAAACTCCTCCCTGTCGTGTTCCCTGCATTACAGAAAACCATGGAGAGTGATAACCTTTATAGCAGACAGCACTTTTCATGTCTTTGTGTAAGTCAATGATCACACGTAACAGGTTAGACCTAATACCCATGTTGTACAATTTAACAAACAAGCCATGATGCCACACACAATCAAAGGTTTTATGTACGTCTAGGAAACAGACAAATAACTTACTGTGATTTTCTTTTGAGAAGGAAATGCATTTTCTAAGCTTCAGAGAGGACATATTGCAACATAAACCGGCCCTAAACCCACCTTGTAAAGGACTAATAGGTACATTCAGTGCCGCTTCAGCGCGTTGCAACAGAATTCTCTCGAACAATTTAAGAATGCAAGATGAGAGTGTTATCGCCCGATAATTGTTAGGATCTGATTTTGATTTACGCCCTCCTTTATGTAGCGTTATAATGATACCTTTCTTGAGGTTGGCAGGAACATAACCCAGGTTATGTATATCTGTAAAGAATAACGACAACTGTTTCCACAGCTCAATTCCACCATTTATCAAGTGCTCATTAGATATAGAGTCAGGACCGCATGCTTTCTTGGTTTTCAAACTTTTAACAGCCGTGTACACTTCATTAAATGTTATACCAGTCGAGTCATCGATACAAGAGCTAGGAAATTCGTTAGTTATATCGCGAACTTGACTGTCAATGCTAGATTTAAAATCAGAATCAAAATCGGGCGATTCACTTTCTGCATACAATTTCCGAAAATAGCCGCCCCACTCAGAGGCTATCTGCTCAGGATCGCGACAACCATTGTCACCAAATCGAATTTCACTACCAGCATTTTCTCCGTGAACTGACCTTTCTCCAGAAAAAACTTCTATTCATTTCTGCAGCCTGGTCGATCTCAGCATTTACCTCGTTAAGATATTGCTCAGCACACAGCCGATGCTGTGCACGAAACATGCGCTTAGCAGATGTATAGATAATGTATGACTGAAATTGCTGACCTCTAAATCGCCCATCTGCAATCCAATGACGGCGCTTTTCACGCATAACTGCATGTAAATGCTTAAGATTTGCATCCCAGTACGGCTTAAGATAACGCCGAAAACATGTCTTAGGTAAAACTGATTCGGATACTGCTACTATGCTATCTACCAAGACTTTGTGCCGTGTTTCGATTCTCTCACGGCACTCTTTGATATTATTACAATGATCATTTGAGAAACATTCATTTAGTTGTGTCTCATACCTTTGTAAAACAGTAGTGTCACGTTTATGTCATGCAATGTATGACCGAGTTTCGCTGGTATTAAAGTCAGTGGCAGGAATGTAGATACTGCACAATATAGGTCTATGTCTTGACACATTTAAAACATGATCGTCCGGTATTTTATAATATACAATAGTATCTGTTCTTTCTACAGGTAGTAGAATGTGATCAATCAGTGACTCATATAGGCCACCGTAACATACGAAACTAGAGTCCGCTCCAGTAGTGCCTGGCAGCGTACTAACAGACACGTAGTTGAAATGATTCATCATTTGAAGCAAATATTTACCACGACACACGACAGTCAGTGTTTTAATGAATTTCCGACCTTGAAGATGAGCGTTTATGTCCCCCATTACAATGACTATGCCTTGATCAGAGTACATACAGATTATGGTTTGTAAATAGTCTATGAATTCTCTATAAACAGCAATGGAATGATTGCTGCAAGGCTCATATACTTGTAAAAAGTATATATACATTGATGAGGAAACTTTATATTGTATTCCACATATGCGGTCAGAATCAATGTCAAGAATCGAAATGTTATTGTTCAATGACATATGCCAAAGAATGGCAACACCACCTTTCCCCACTGTTCTATGTCCTGGCCGACTGAGGTCACTATCGACAACACCATAAGAGGCATATAGTCTTTGTGAATACTTTGAAGGAAGTGTAAATTCCCATTGTTTAACCAATGTTCTGCTATACCGAATATCTGAATATGGTTACTGCTAATCAGCTGGCTAGCATACGCTAGCATTCCAAGTTGCAAAAGAGAGCATGTTAGATATAAAATTGAATGTTAATGATATTAATATTCACTGTCGTAATGACTATAAGCGTCTGTGATCGCGTTGTTATCACTCCAATGGGTAGTATGCGTCTCCACATCGCCATCATCATAACCGCCAATCCTACGGTTCGAGTTTTTGTATCTATTCTGAAATTGGCCCTTTGATAGCCAAGGCCGACATGTCAACCCTTTCGGCCAGAATCCTTCTGCAAGAAGCTGACTGGCGTATGTTGCTTCAATATTAACCCGTATGACGGCTCTATTTTGACGTTCGTATCTGTGTATGTTTACCCATGTCAAAGTCACGCCTAGACGGAATATTTCCATCGGTCAAACGTTTTAGGCAATTTTATGTGTTTACTGGGAGATCTTCGGCACTGGTACAAATAGATAACAAAATAATACGATTAATAGCAAAATAACATAGCTGCAAGTCGCTTACGAAATCCGCAATCAGTTCGACATTGGTTTAAATGCAACCTATGCTAAGCTGTCAGGGAAGTGTAACGAGGTACCGAAGTAGAGCGGGAAGTGACAGTTAGCCAGCTGATCTATGTCACGCCACGACGAGCTGCAAAGATTATCAATTTCTTTTCCGTTATACTCGGAAGAAACCCGCAAACATAGAATCGCTTTGTCCGTCTCCTACAACAAAATCGTCATCATTATCGACTTCCTCTAAGCTGTTGCGATGGTTGCTTTTTGCATCCTTGGGGCGCGTTGGGGACGATTCTCTCTGTTGGAGCTCATAACAGATATGCCTTTTACCGGCCTTTTAACAACAGTTTGCTGGCCATTATCAGAGAAATGTTCATTATGAAATGCACTAGTTCCATCAGCCCCACTATCCCCAGTATTGCTTTTATGTTCACAGGCAATAGACGTACCGGATTGATCCAGGGGGCACGTTGATATTCTTCTTATTTGAAAGTTTATTCGTAGATCTAACAACGGGTTCGTTGCGATTACGTTTTAAACTGTCCGTTTGTTCAATGGGCCCCGACTTCGGGGAAACAATATAAGGTCATTGCTTTCCTGCCTACCATGGGGAACGGGAGAAACATCATCAGGCAGCCGCTTTAATCGAAGATTCGATGGGCTTCTATATAAGCCGACTTTGCCAAGTGCTGCAGTTTCCATATTATTGGGATTACATGTATTTGTATTAACATAAATGGGTTGGAACCGCAACGCTTATTGTCCACGATGGACAATAAGCGTAGCATTCGCAACGCTTATTGTCCACGGTGAACAATAAGCACCTATTCAGAGAAGAAAATTTTCACAACTCTCAACAATATGCAAATTTCTTATTATCAACTCAAATTTTCTTTTGGTGATAATATAATTGACAAGCCCAATTATTTGCCTTGCATACAACATGAAAATCAGAACGCTGCGGCATATGGTTGCCTAGCAAACGTCAAAACTTACGGTATCCCATTTTTCTTAAATCACAGAGGTACAATACATTGCATTGTTAGCAAAAATGAAATTTCAAATCAATGTTTGTTTTCAAGAGCAAAAAATGCAAACGAATATCAGTAATAAAATTCCTTTAATGTCACAATGAAGCTCTTGATACATGGCACAGATGAAAAAAAGATCACGTTCTGGCCGGCGCATAATGAACATGTAGTCCTAATTGCTGTTTAAAAATAAGCTGACGTCAATAAAGAAACACACCAAATAGAAGTGCTGACAAACTAGAAGTGCCGACAAACAAAAATTTTCAAACGTCACATTTTTGTAGTTTTCTGCTTGTTGAGACACCAGACTATCAACTGATACTGTTTGCTTTCTAATCGAAATAAACCTCCATATTTACGTGCATTGTATGTATCTGAAACACTTCATTTTGAAAAACATAACAAAAAAGCGAAAAAAAGATATCAGTTAGCTGAGCAATCGCGATTACTTGGCTTGAAAAATGGACATAATACTCGTGAATTCTGGCGGGAAATTGGCAAACTCGGTATTCAGAACGACCGAAAAACGGGAATACCCATGGAGGTTTTAGACTCTAATGGGCGTATATCAACACACACCGATGACGTCATCGATAGGTGGAATAATGATTTCGAGAACTTGTTCACAAATTCCACGAACCCCAGTTTTAATGACAATCATTTAGACGATGTAAAGCGGAAATTACAGGAAAATAGTGTTCCTAGTTTGGATACCGATATTTCCTTGTTAAATGAACCAATGTCTCGGGAAGAAGTTGAACAATCACTTTATAGAGCAAAATTGAAACGTGCTGCCGGGTTCGATGGTATTCCGGCTGAGGTATTACGAAATCCGGTGTGCATCGATTTATTGTACAAGATTATTAACTTCTGTTTTGAAAATGGATATGTCCCAAGTGAGTGGAATAAGGGTGTTATCAGACCGATCCCAAAATCGGACGCGAAGGATCCAAGGGACCCGCTATCTTATCGTGGGATATGTCTGATATCAATCCCATGTAAGATGTATGCTGGCATTTTAAACGTTCGCTTAAGCCAATGGATAGACGAGAATAACATCGTTGTCGACGAGCAGAACGGGTTTCGTCGAAACAGATCGTGTTTAGAACATATCTATGCACTGTACACTGTGATTAATAAACGAAAGCAACAAAAACAATCTTCGTATGTTTGGTTTGTTGATGCAAAAAAAGGCATTTGACACGGTTCAAAGGGATTGTTTGTGGTATAAACTCATGTCGTTAGGAATAAAGGGGAAAATTCTAAAAGCCGTTAAGTCGCTGTATACCGATGTACAGTGTGTGGTGAAAGTTAATGACTACGTAACTCCCTTGACAGATGTGCCTCAAGGGGTAAAACAGGGATGTAAGTTATCCCCAACATTATTCGCACTTTATATAAACGATCTGGCAAGTGACATGAAAGAAATGGGTCTCGGAATAGACATTGATGATCTACAACTTTCTATATTACTGTACGCTGATGATATCGCATTGATTGCTCCCGTTTTGAAATCTCTTCAGTTGATGTTAAACAAATTGAACGATTGGTGTAGTAAATGGAGGCTATCAATTAATTGTGACAAAACTAAAATTATTCATTTTAGACCAGCGTCTGTTTTACGCTGTGATGATGTATTCTCATGTGGCCATTTAACTATTGATCAAACCGAAAAGTATAAATATCTTGGACTTTGGTTTCAGGAACATTTAGACTTACAGTTTGCGACGTCAGAATTGGCAAAGTCTGCGAGTCGAGCACTGTCTGTTTTATATGCCAAATTTAAATGCGCAGGGGGTATATCTTACGATGTTTATATTAAACTATATACTTCTCTTGTGGAGCCCATATTATACTGTTGTGCGGGCACATGGGGTTTAACAGAGTTCAGCAAAATAAAAACCGTACGAAACAAAGCCTGTAGATTACTTTTAGGTGTGGGCAAAAATGCTGCAAATTTGGCTACTAGAGGAGACATGGGCTGGGCGGACTGCTTTGTCAACCAAAGGTTAGAGACATTCCGTCTATTCTGTAAATTGACCAATATTCAAAACGAAAGACTTGTGAAACGAATATTTATTTGGTCTAAATCCCATGGAAAATGTTGGGAGAAATGTTCCTAAAGTTAATTAACGACATTGAGTTATCTCATTTATTCGATCAAGACACTGTGTGGCCCATATTATAAAACTGTGTAAATCTAAACTTGTTGAAAACGATAAGTCATTGTGGAGAACAAATTTATTTAACGATAATGGACATCAAAATGGAAATAAGCTTGGAACATACAGACTCTATAAAACGGACTTAGAAACCGAATGTTATGTAAAACTTTCTCTTCAGAGAGATCACCGCCGCATTTTAGCTATGTTCAGGTGTGGCAATTTACCATTGCATATTGAAACTGGGCGTTATGCTCGACCCAAACTACCCGTGGAACAACGAACTTGTTTCCGTTGTATAGAGACTATTGAAGATGAGCTCCATTTTTTAATTGACTGTCCTTTTTATGATGAGATTAGACGTAACTTGTTTCGCAAAGCACAGTTATGCAATAGAGACTTCATTTTATACGATTCAACTGCAAAAATGATATTTTTATTGAATAATATTAATATGCAGCCAATTTTGGCTTCAACATTATTTGACATGTTCCGGAGACGTTAGCGTACCATCTTATACATTTTATATGACATATTTTATGAAATAACATGTCCAAAACATAGATTTTGAACATAGGTTTCCCTTTGAATGTTTTTACTGCTTCCAAAGGATCAAACCATTATATTTTATTTATATGAAAAATGTATCTTAAGCTATTTCATTCTGTGCGATGTGATGCATTTTAAAATGAACTGCTAGTGTATATATGTACGCATCTTAACTTACTTTGCTTATTTTAGTGCGTGTCTCGTAAGCTGGTACCCCTAGCTGTGTGTCTTATATATGTTATTTTACTGAGAATGTATAAATTTTGTACAGACATGTGACACGTTAATAAAATACTTACTTACTTTTACTTAATCATGGCCCTGGGATGACCTTGACCTATCTTATTGCAAGGTCAGCATAGGTCTCCCATGCATTTGAATGGGGAAAATTGTCAAAATGTCATTTGCAGGGAAAATTTTATGGAAATTGGCAAATGACTAAATATTTATGATTCTGAAAATAAATGTACCCCAGGGACAGGTCTGCCCCCATCCCAGGGCAATATACATGTACATTACCATAATACTCAAAGATCTTCTTCTGTGATACCGCTTGGCGAATCAAAGCCAAGCTTCGTGTGGAGCATTCTTAGGAAGGGAGAATGAAAGTTTATATGAACTGAGAAAATTTTCTGGATCTGAGCCTGTAAATCATGACCCCGGGATGATCTTGACCTATGTTTTGCCAAGGGCAGCTTAGGTCGCATATCCCAGATCTCAGATGAGCGTTTATAGGACCATTGGTCCTCTGGTTAGCTCATCTGAGCCGAAGGATCACATGTGCGCTGATAGGATAGGCATGCTCTGGCGTCCGTCGTCCTTGTCAACAATTTTCAAACACTTGGTCAATCAAATAAAAGTAAAACCTTTAAAAGCAGTGAGCATATTAATGAGAAAAGAGATGGGCCATACCGCGATTTCGGCCTCTTCATTGGCCCTTTAGATTTGGCAAAATGGAGCCAAAGAGCAATACTGTAATTTTGCAACTTTCAGCAGGATAGTCATTATATATAAGTCGATACATAGACTAGTATTATCTAAACCGAGCCAAATATATAAAACGTTGGTTAGAGAACTTCCTGTGGAGCATCCCTAGGAAGGGGGAATTAAAGTTTATACACTGAAAAAAAGTTATAAGAGGCCACCTCATATTTTTTCTTCTAGTTCAGAAAGTAAAATACGATCAATTAAAATTCATGATCATATGAATAAACCAATGTCTAACAGTGGCTCTGTGAGTTTCTGCATTCCAAAATGCGTGATACTTCTCACACAGACGAAGCATGTGTAAAGGTACCCTATTTCAAAAAGTCACACTTTATTAACATCAAATTAAATGTCATATTATGACGTTGTGTTTTTACATTTTAATTTATTTGAAAGTGCTACTGACTGCCATGATGTAAGATAAAATTAAGTCAAAAGTGTTGCTGCAATAAGAATCTTCGTTTCTGTTTTGTACATGCAAGAAGACAACAACCTTAATAACAGGAATTCAGCTTTTGTATGCAATTTGCATACCAACTTTGTTCTTCTCCAGATGCGTTATTATCAGCAGCACGGCATTGAAATTTTCAGCGATTATTTAGGTCAAACACTAGACTCTGATAAACTTTGAAAATTAAAAAAATCGTCCACAAATTTTGTTATTTTGTTCGTTAAAAATTGGCATTGAAACCGGAAGTGTGCGGCAGCCTTGACCTGTTGGTCCTCGAAAATGGTCTAAAACAGTTCAGTCGAGTTATATCTCTCATTTCCAGGCCTCATCAAGTGAATTTAACAGGGGTCAACATGTTTAAGAGGCACATTTATGAATTTTCCAAAACATCTCAAAATTGGCGATCTTTAAAAATGCATAAAAATTCTACCAGTAGAGAAAATTCGAATGTTTGATGTTTTTCCGAGCCGTAACGACCCCTTTGATGACACCCGTTCCTAATTTCAATAAATGGTGTGCTGTATCCAATTTCCAATTTTTTATTTAAAAAACATTGATTTTTGCATTTTTACTCTAAAAACGTCTTTAGTTAAAGAAAATTGTTTCTTAACACTTTGGAATTTTACTTACATGAAAGACACGTCTTTTGGCAAAAAATCGTGCAATTTCGAACATGGCTTAGAAACAAAAAATGAGCTTGAAAGTGGCCTCTTATAACTTTTTTTCAGTGTATAAATCGTCCAGGTAGCATGACGAAGATGGCCGCCATACCCATATTATAATGTGAGACGAACTAGCCACAGCTCAACCCCGTTGGTGGAAAAGCATGCTTATCCACCGAGGGTGGTTTTAATTACTGTTTTATATGCGACACTTACTAACTTCACCATATACCGAGTTGGAAATTTGCATATCTATTTATAGCACACTGTTACATTACTCCCCCTCCTAGAAGACTCGTCTCGAGTCTTGGCCTGGCAACTACATGGGTAAGTCAACTCCGGACTGGCAGTTGTCATTATCCCACCACTACCACCAAATGTAACGTGACCCGAACCAATCCACAGCTAAGCCCCGTCGGTGGAAAAGCATGCTCATCCACCAAAGGCTGTTTAAGGTAAATCAAAAGTACATATACACATATGCCATTTTTGGACGGTGTTGACACATTTCTGGCCATCAGGCTGGAGAGACAATAAGCATGATTTTATCCAAAATATTAGAGGCTGGCAATCATTCTTTATTTATAAAGCCTAAATTTTAAGTCATACAAAACGCCAATAAGAAGATACGTGGTCCGAAAATAATGATTAATTTTAGTGTTTTGGACGCTCTTACCTCCATGAGTTCAAGCGAAATCCGTGATACAGCCGAATATAAACACATAAAAGTCCGAAATATGAACATATTAAATAAATAAGATATTCCACTATTTAACACCACTTTTAATGAAACGATGCTACTTGTTGTTGTCTCGGCATTGGTGTGCAAAAAATACATGTCAATTTTGTTCTCCATTTTATCTTGTAAATGTTTCTGTTATATGTGAGATGGCCCGAGACAGGGGGTATCAGTGGTCAAAATGATTTATTATTTCAAAACAGATTCTATTTGTTATTTGACTAACTGTAGGTATATGCTAGTGTGCGATAGGGAAATTTCAAACTGCTATTGGTGGTCAAGCTGCGCATGCTGACATACAAATTATGTTCTTGTGACCTATCACGACGTATGTACATGGCGTATGTGTGACATACTGATGATTACCTACTGGTATGTAACGACTGCGTAAGCTCTAGGGGCCCAATAATTAATGTCTGTGGCGCTTTTGTCATCTTGACCGACTGTGTTCTCTTTGTTGATGTCATTCATAAATGAGCCTGTGCGTGAGGAAACCAACAATTTGGGTTCCGACCAGGTCTGACACTAACCTGCCTGTACAGTCACATAAGCAGGCTAGAATCTTGAAATTTTGATTAAAGTAGAAGAGATATTGTACTATATGTGTATCGAAAACAAAGGCGCTGATCAGCTCCGCAGTTACTGCAAAGCTGATCCGCGCCTTTCCCAGTGAACCATACGTTTTGGTGACGGCGACGTCTTTTACAAGTACTGGTTTTGAAGACATCTTAATAACGTTTTACAGACGTTTTTAATCAATGCAGACGTCTACCGCACAGCATTAAAACGTGTTTGTACCAATACCATATAAACACTTAGCGGAGACGTTGACTCAAAAATGCTGTTGCTTGTTTAAATATCATTTCTTGGTAATTAATAATGTGAAAAAATACATTTGCGTTGTTAGTTTGTCACATATATTCAAAATATGTGATACTATCGTCTAGAACGTTTCGTAAACGTACTGAAAACGTAGCTGTCAGGTTGTCAGTTCCGAAGCGGATAAAGACTATAAAGGAAAGAAAATGCAAAGGTTTATTTCACTCAAACTAGGTACGTCTATTAAAAACTGAATATATGAATGGACTTGATTTTTGTGAGCAAACTGTGACACGTCAGTCGTTGCTAAATATAATAAAGGCGTGTGTCTATCATCTGGAAAACGTCTCCAACGCGCTAACATCGCCAACGTAATGTTTTCATCCGGGTACAGTATCGCCATATTGGACGCAGGGTGAAGAACAGAGTAAAGTTTGAGTATTTCGTTACAGTGGTAAGTGCGTTAATAAGTGCACAGGGTACATTTTTAGCTGCTGATATGTTGATATGATTTATGTCCCTAAACTAATTTTCCCTAACAAAGATGCATGTTTTCCCCGCCTAACGATATATAGCCGAAACGTATTCGAACGTGGCCAAGACGTTTCGTTTCGTCCTTATATTTTATCTCCTAATCATGTAGCAATGAGACTGTAACATTGTCAACGCTTACGAACTAGAGAAGTAACTACTGTGTGTAACAGTGATCTTTGTAAAGCAGAATGCCTGTACACTGCGGTGTAGAACCGCTTATTGTCCATCGACGCTTATTGTCCACCGACGACAATAAGCGTAGCGACTGCAACGCTTATTGTCCACCAAGCCGGAAGGACAGTAAGCGTTGATCATGTCGATATTAAAAAGAACATCGACGCTTACTGTACATTAATGCAGAACACCATTAATAATGGCTTTTCTGTGATATAGTATTCTAGAAGTCTATATCTTGAAAACTTTTTATCACAAGGCTTTCATAATCGGACCATAGGTACCCTGTAGAGTTGAGTTTCATTTCATGGCATCGGATCCCTGGGGGTGGGGCTAGAGGTTAAAACCTAGAACACTGTAAAAATTGATGTACTGCTGTGTAACTTTTTACAAAAAGTCCATATCTTGACAACAACTTATCACAAAGCATTCATACTTCATACACTTTAGGTTCCATGACATCGAACCTCTGGCTCGGAGTCAGAGGGATGGGGCTAGAGGTCAAAATCTAGAACTCGCTGAAATATTTTTTTCTTTTTATTTCTAAATAAAACAACTTAGGAAGATAATTGGTCATTTATCTTTCAACTTCGTGACACTGACTTATGTGTCATGACGGTAAGATTGGTTTGACCTACTTTCCATGGTCCAGTGATTTTGCCTTATATCTTGACTCTCAATTAGTATATTTTCGTACTTCTTTCAGGTTTTAAGTGAGTACTACCAGACCTTTGACCTTATAGGTCACTGTGACATAATTTCACGCTTCAGTGATTTTGCCTTATATCTTGACACTCAATTGGTATATTTTCATATTTCTTTCAGATTATGAGTGAATATGACAAGACCTTTGACCCTAATATACTTATAGGTCACTGTGACCTAATTTCATGGTTCAGTGATTTTGCCTAATATCTTGGCACTCAATTGGTTTATGAACAGACCTCTTTCACACAATGTTTGCGTATAAAAAGACCTTTGACCCTAAAGTAGTCCTAGGTCATTGTGACATTATTTTACGGTTCAGTGATTTTGCCATATATCTCGGCACTCAAATGGTATATGAACATATTTCTTTCACAGAATGTTTATGTATGACAGGACATTTGACCCTAAAGTAGTCCTAGGTCGCTGTGACCTAATTTCATGATTTGAAGTGATTTTGCCTTGTATCTTGACACTCAGTTGGTATATTTTCATACTTCTTTCAATTTATGAATGAGATGACCAGACCTTTGACCCTAAAATACTTATAAGTCGTTGTGACCTAATTTCACGCTTCAGTGATTTTGCCTTATATCTTGACACTCAATTGGTATATTTTCATATTTCTTTCAGATTATGAGTGAGTATGACAAGACCTTTGACCCCCAATATACTTATAGGTCACTGTGACCTAATTTCATGGTTCAGTGATTTTGCCTAATATCTTGGCACTCAATTGGTTTATGAACAGACCTCTGTCACACAATGTTTGCGTATAAAAACACCTTTGACCCTAAAGTAGTCCTAGGTCATTGTGACATTATTTTATGGTTCAGTGATTTTGCCTTATATCTCGGCACTCAATTGGTATATGAACATATTTCTTTCACAGAATGTTTATGTATGACAGGACATTTGACCCTAAAGTAGTCCTAGGTCGCTGTGACCTAATTTCATGATTTGAAGTGATTTTGCCTTGTATCTTGACACTCAGTTGGTATATTTTCATACTTCTTTCAATTTATGAATGAGAATGACCAGACCTTTGACCCTAAAATACTTATAAGTCGTTGTGACCTAATTTCACAGTTCAGTGATTTTTGTCTTATATCTTGGCACTCAATTGGTATGTGAACATGCTTCTTTTACTATATGCTTGCGTATGACAAGTCATTTGACCCTAAAGTATTACTAGGTCACTGTAACCTAATTTCATGGTTCAATGATTTATGCACTACACTCAGATGGTATTTTTTCATACTTCTTTCAGATTATGAATGTGTATGACTAGACCTTTAACCCAAACATACTTATAGGTCACTATGACCTAATTTCATGGTTCAGTGGTTTTGCTTTATTACTCAACACTCAGTGGGTATATGATCATATTTCTTTCATATTATGAGTAAGTATGACTAGACCTTTGACCCTAAAGTACTTACAGGTCAGTGTGTCCTTATTTCACGGTTCAGAGATTTTGCCTTGTATCTCGGCACTCAGTTGGTATAGGAACATACTTCTTTCACAATATGAGTGAGACCTTTTAACCATAGGTAGTTATAGTTAACTGTCATGGTTCAGTGATTTTGCATTATAGAATCAAGGCAAAAAGATGTATGAGCATAATCCTTTGGGTTAACGATAGAGTTTGGCCTTATGTTTGACAAAGGTCAGAAGCAGTCGAGCTAATTGTCCATGGTGGACAATAAGCGTAGGAACCGCAACGCTTTTTGTCCACGATGGACAATAAGCGTAGCATTCGCAACGCTTATTGTCCACGGTGAACAATACGCGTAGCAACTGTAACACCTATTCAGAGAAGAAAAGTTTCACAACTCTCAACAATATGCAAATTTCTTATTATCAACTCAAATTTTCTTTTGGTGATAATATAATTGACAAGCCCAGTTATTTGCCTTGCATACAACATGAAAATCAGAACACTGCGGCATATGGTTGCCTAGCAAACGTCAAAACTTACGGTATCCCATTTTTTTTAAATCACAGAGGTACAATACATTACATTGTTAGCAAAAATGATATTTCAAATCAATGTTTGTTTTCAAGAGCAAAAAAATGCAAACGAATATCAGTAATAAAATTCCTTTAATGTTACAATGTAGCTCTTGATACATGGCACAGATGAAAAAAAGATCACGTTCTGGCCGGCGCATAATGAACATGTAGTCCTAATTGCTGTTTAAAAATAAGCTGACGTCAATAAAGAAACACACCAACTAGAAGTGCTGACAAACTAGAAGTGCCGACAAACAAAAATTTTCAAACGTCACGTTTTTGTAGTTTTCTGCTTGTTGAGACACCAGACTATCAACTGATACTGTTTGCTTTCGAATCGAAATAAACCTCCATATTTTAGATGAAAACTGTTTAAAAACATTACCTTCAGAACGAAAACATGCGATCAAATCCCGTTACTCATGTTGGAGGGACATAAATATATTTAAAAAAAAAAAACATTCTTGCATTGACAATCTAAAGCATTAAAATTGGATGTAAATTGATGCGAATCTTTTGCGTTTAAGCATAGATGACTTTGACAATATGTGTTGCAGTTGCTTCTGCTAATTGTCGACAGTGAACAATAAGCGTAGCAACCGCAACGCTTATTGTCCACGGTGGACAATAAGCGTTGCAACCGCAACTTATTGTCCACGGTGAACAATAAGCATAGCAATCGCAACGCTTATTGTCCACGGTGAACAATAAGCGTAGCAACCGCAACGTTTATTGCCCTATATGTACAAACAATTTTCGATGCTATCAATACAGGGTAAGATATTTATCAGGATAACATGCACGTGTAATGTATACTCCATCATACCCCACATTTATATAGAAAAACTGGGGTTTATAAGGGTATACATAGTTTTCTTATTTTTGCTCCAAAACATAGATTGTGGGTTCTAACATGTACTCTTTTGAGCTAAAATATTAAAAATAACGAATTTTTTCCGATGAATTTTTCATTTTTTTACAGCCGAAAAAAAAATCTCTGCTTATTGCATGGGCAAGTTTTCGTAATGTATGGTCCAAGCTAGAATGTTGTCTGGCAAGTGGTTGTCAAGATGTACATGTACTAAGAAAGCTGTAGCATGGTGTGTCATTTTAGGCCTATATATATATATATATATATATATATATATATATATATATATATATATATATATATATATATATATATATATATATATATATATATATATATATATATATATATATATATATATTTATTTATCAAAATAATTACCACTGCTATTCTGGTTTATATTTTTTCTTCGTGAACAATAAGCGTTGGTATTGCTGACCATATCAACAACATCGACGCTTAGTGTTCATCGACGACAATAAGCGTAGCGACTGAAACGCTTATTGTCGTCGATGAACAATAAGCGTTGCAGACGCTACGCTTATTGTCGTTGGTGGACAATAAGCGTCGATGGACAATAAACGGTTCTACAGCGGGTGAAAGGGGTGTTTTTTCTCTCCTAAAATCGCGAAAAGAACCGAGTCGGTGTGTTCTATTGACGCAGTTCTAAGAAGTGCCGAAACTAAAATCTCTGTCTCTCGTCTCGTCTCTCTCTCTCTCTCTCTCTCTCTCTCTCTCTCTCTCTCTCTCTCTCTCTCTCTCTCTCTCTCGTTAAATGACGTGTCATAAACGTTGGCAAGACGTTTTGACTTCTTTTCTAAAAAATGTGTCGCCAACGTTGGTAAGATATTTTGACTTCGCCAGACAGAATATACAGAAAACACGAGTATAAACCACAACGGGGCCGTCTGAATCTGATAACGGTTAGGAAAGAAACTGGATGATTCTGCGATGTCTAACATTACGAAAAATTGCAAACACAATATTAAAATGGAAATTTCATAGAAAAAAATTATCATGTTTGCTCAAAACATTGATTGTGGGTACACGTTAGAACAAGTTTTGAAGCAAAATAAGATTAAGTGTATACCCCTGTACACCTCAGTTTTGGAATATAAAAGTGGGGTATATGGGGTATATACAGGTCCGTTTCATAAGTTTAATACATACCCATTTGTTTCTTAAGTAATGGCATAGCTGTACAGTACTTGAATCTTGGCAAACTTTTATAGGGTGTTTGCAGATTTGAACGAATTTCTGCTACAATTTCACATCTAGTTTGTTAGATCGAATACCAATTGGTATTTCTTTGCTGGTAATTTAAATAGCTATCTTTATACATGTTTGTGTAATGTCACCTTAGCCAGAAATTTCTACGCAACTGCAATGTTCATACAGCCCCACACGTGTCAACTGTTGCTTAGCAACGCCAAAACCTATGCGATTTCGGTTTTATACATTTTCCATAGATTTCGGTTGCTAGGCAACGAAAAATGTTATCTGAGATTCGCATTTTATAGCAAGTAGTTTACAAAGTGTCAATGGTCGATACAAATAGGCGTATAAATATTCGATCTAACAAACTAGATGTGAAATTGTAGCAGAAATTGTATCTCTACCCCCATTTTTCACCCTTCGATCGAGAAATTTTAGTCATTTTTTCAACTTTGATTGGGTGTCATTTAAAATGTATCAGTCAGATTACATTATCTTTAACATCAAATGCAACTATTTTATGTTCGGTGTAAGAAAATAAAGTGAATATGTTTATGTTGGGTTTCCTGTCACCATGGCAACGGTTTTAAGAGTCGTGGCCAAGTGCCTTTACACAGTGTTCTATTGTTGCTAGGCAACAGCAAGTCGAGCATGTGACTAGGTGTTGAACTGTCTCGCAGAAGGAGAATTGAATTTATGTTTCAAGAAAGCTAACTCATACTTAAATAACGTGCTCAAACAAAAAAACTATGGTCAATATTGCATTACTTATTGAATGACCCTCGTACATGTTATCCGGATGATGCTCACACATAGTCTACTGTGATTAAACAGCAGCTACTCTGAAACCTAGGATTCTGAGAGCAGTTATTCCCCAAAAGATGGTCGTTCAGCTATCTTATTCGAAAGTATAATTACACTATAGAAAGGTAAAAGTAAGCAATGGTCAGGGTATGGCGCAATCAGAAAGAATTTCCCACTCCCAAAACCAATGACAGTCAGGTACTTATACTAAGAGAACATATCGTAAGCCGAGTGAGTAGCTTTTCCCTCAAGGTACAAGTAGGCAAAGATCAGGAAAAGGCGCAATCAGAAAAAGATTCCCACTCCAAAAACCGATGTGGGAAAAAACCAAACTAACAATCAAGTACTTTTACCATGAAAACATATCGTAAGCCGAATGAGCAGCTATTTTCCCAATAGGTGGCCACTCAGTTACCTTAACTTAATATGAAAACATACATAAGGCGCCAACAGCACAAAAATTTAAAACACCAAGACATTAAACAAAAAGAACCACCACAGAAGTATCTACATTTCAAAAAAGAACCTACATTTCAAAATGACATCTCGAAAACTGAAATGAAAAATCAGTGACAACAGGAATACCGTATCGGATTCAACCTCGCCTTTAGACTCTGGAGATTTTCAGTTGTATCGAAACCGTTTGCGAGCGGCTTAATTTTTGACCGTGACTTTTGAAATTAGGACATAGATATCAGAATTTTATATCAGCCGCTAAGTGGGTAAATTTGCGAGCCAGAATAAACGATAGAACGAGAAATTTTCAAAGTAAACTGTGCAACGGCATGATCATCAGGTCAGAACATGTACACAGTCTGATCAGATTCGAACGAATAAAGTTAACAGCCTGACAATGAAACATTTTTTCGTGAGACTTGGTTTAGAAGAGTAATCTTAATGACCAATACCTATCACTTTACATCATCATCAATAAAATCCATTGATCTTTATATAAACATACTATATATGGTCCTCATAAGAGTAATCTTAACTCTAAAAGTGATAAAATGACAAAAGTTTTAACAATTATCAATTAACTGAAGTGCCTTTATTAGATGCAATAAACGCATATTGTGGTGTACATTGATTACGTGTGTGAATCATGCAGCGCACAAAGTTCCACTCCCAAGCCAGTTAAAGGTAAAAATAAAAAGTCCAGTCAATGGTGTCATGAAATCATAAGGCCGAAAAAAAAAATAACTGTGTTTCCGCTAACCCGACCGACCCTGATTCTTTGTGCTGACCCTGCAGTTTTTATTGCCATTTTGAAAGAAAATAAAAAGATTTTCAACCCTACCGACCCTTGAAATATGGACATATGACTTAGAGTATGTCAAGACTGAAACAATAATATTTAAAATCACTTTATTTAACCTTATTTATGTTTTAAACTTCAAGGTCTGTCATTATCTAGTATTTGAGGTGAATTAAGTTGCTTAGTATCAGTTTTTACGTGTTTTCAACAAATGAAAAATAGAGAAAAAATAAAGATATGCCTGATTATTTTCGGCAGGTTAGCGGACACACTGCTAATTTTTTACGCCTAAATCCCAACCCAGACAACAGGCAGTTCAATGATGATGACGATAAAAAATGCAGTATATCGAATGTACTTGAAAGAGGTCTATGGCCGATTTTAACCCAGTAGGCGAGCGTGTATAATGACATTGAGTATACGCTGTCCTTTCTTTAGTTTTCAGTCATGTAAGTCGTAAGCACCAACGTTAAGGGCATTTGGGAAGGGATGGGACGTTTTCGGATTCGAAATGTTTAGATTGGGTCGACGGTATTTGCAGTTTCATAGATTTAAGCGACCGTTTACGTCTGAAGTTAGCATTCTACAAATAAATTATCTTACTGACCCATTCTCTTGCAAGGCATATAAAACCATACCCTGGTTATTGGAGCTTAATCTTTAGGCATATGTATAGAAGTCCTCCTCAATTTTTCACCGGTCACCAAGACTTATAATATTAGGGCAAGAGGGATTGAACGCTGTGCTAATATATCCCTAACAGACAAAGCCTTTACACTGTCGTCGAAGCTATAATAGTTTTATATTTAGCTCATCTTAAAAGGAAATTTCACAGTGTTGGCAGGATAATTACTGGCACTTGACACACCTTTACCTTCCCAATTCTTCCATTGTTCGAGCGCAGTCAAAATTTCAGCTCAGTCGAATCGAGCAAACTATTTTATAACAATTGGACCTATAGCGTAAATAATGGAGAAGTTGGAGTTTGCTAGAACGATTTTATTTCTTGGAATATTGTGTTGTATACAGTTTAATGCGGCAGGTAGGTGGTAGTTTGATTGAATGCATTTTCGTACGCTAACACCCATTCGATATTTACCGTAGATCTTCCTATCAACCTTCTACTAACGGCAAAAAGAAGAAACGTTACGTGCATTACATGTATACATTATATACGTTATTTGTTTTATTTCAATCTAAAATATTTAATGAGCATAAAATATCTCTTAAACATAAACCAGCAACTTATATACACAGGCAGGAACTAGAAACTAGTTGTATACGCTCGTATGGAAAACAAATCCTCATCAAACTTGAAATTGCTACTGTAGAGTGTTCACAACATCCTATAATAATAGAGACCACAGGATCTAGCCAATGTTTGAAATAATCACGGACTTTGTGGTTGTCATTGTTACCTGCAACATTGAATAAGATGCAATACAAGTTGTAGCCTTCGAAACATTCTTTCCAGTGTTGTAAAAGCTTATGGTTATTTATTCAACACATTCATTTGTATTACGATCTGGCTGAATTTCGAACACATCCTAGGTCCTAGTTTTAAAATCTGCGCTTGTTGCCTGCAAGAATGGTGACATTTTCATGGACAATGAAGCCACTACTGAGATAAAATTTCTCTGTGTTACAACCTGCTTTCAAAGAAACCACAGTTCTGAAATTGATCTGTTTGAAAAACTCATGTAAGCAATGCCCACTTAGGATGGGTACTACTATTTTGGTGGAGTGTTGGTATGTGCTGCGACTACACATCCCACCATTTTTGACTTTGTCAATTAAAAAAACTCTTCTGCTCTTTTCTGATATTATTGCTTAGAATTCACCATGGTATTCAGTTTGATCAGATCTAAAAACACTCTATTTGTCACTTCGATCTGCACTGAAAGCCCCCCCCCCTTTATTATTTACACACTGCGGCACATAAATATCAGTTTTATACGGGAGTAGCCCGGGCCCCCACCCTATTTACGCTTCAGATAAAATTTGATTGAATTGGTCCGCTTGTCTCTGAGATATTCATGTGTGTATAGACGGACGGCGCATAGAAAGACGCAGTATGTGTACCATCGTATAAGCTATGTGAGCCTTCGACTAGGGTGGGCTAAAGAAAGGGCTGCTGGTAACTTGTAAGTCACATTCTTTCCACTTCATGTTGCCATTGATATGAAACTCAGCTTAACTTCAAATATATGTTGTGATTGTTTTATTTTCTGCTAAACGTACCAATCAACGGCTGTGGTCATGTCATGATGTTGCCTCCATTTTATGTGACTTCTATCCAAAACTGGGATGCCACGAGAAGATAATCAACCAAGTAAACAGATGTACATGAATGATTTGACTCTATGTAACCAGCCCCCTTAGCAGGCTCAGACTGTCTTCTAAACGCTGCATATAAGTGATCACTGGCCAATAAGTCAGTGATAAGCGTTACCTGGTGATAAAAGCAGCCCATCCATTTCTAACAGGCCCCATGGGCCGGGTGACCGGGGTCAATTTGATACAAAATAATTTATGTTACTATTAAAAGGGAAATTCTCTTACCGGGTATCTATTTCACAGAAGCAACAGCCAGTCTGCACTTCCAGGAATATATAGAAGCGGCTCTGAAAGAAACCTTGACCTTCAATATCTCCTGGGTCACTGAGGAAAATGTGACATTGACCATAGCTCAGGTGATTGGAACGCTTGACACAGGGGTACTCTCTGTCAACGGGACGTATGTAGAACTCTTGAATAACTGGTTTTTAAAAGGAACAGCCGAGATATTCAATGAAACAGACAATACCTACACAATGACCTTGACCTTGGCCAATGTCGCTCTGGAAGATGAAGGCTATTATGAGATCCACTTAGATGCACCAAGTTATCCAATGACAACCTTCTTCTTCATAATACAGACGTATGGTAAGGCTTCTGATGTTAAATATGAAAGAAAGAAAGAAAGAAAGAAAGAAAGAAAGAAAGAAAGAAAGAAAGAAAGAAAGAAAGAAAGAAAGAAAAAAGAAAAGAAAGAAAATAAGAAATGTTTATATGATTTTACAACAGAACAATTCAGACACCAGGCGGGAAAGAAAGGACAACCCATAAAATAAAACAACACGCATGAAGAGCAAAATGTCTAGCTCTTTTCCAGCAAAGTAAGCATCAGAGCCCAGTTGTTCAAAATAGACGATGTCGTTTGTTAACGATTCGTCAAAATTTCAAACACGAATATATTATAAATATACTGTTATTTTTTTGCTGATAAAATGTGAGGATCGTTTGCATTGCAAGGGTTTCTCACATTTTATCAACAAAAACAAGTGTATTTGCTTATGTTGTCGGCATTTATGAGTTGAGATCTTACCGATGACGTGAAGCTAACGAAGTTTTGAACAAGCATTAGAGATGACGAGCATAACATAGAAACAGAAAGAATAAACATACATCGTAAAGATTTAGCATAGCGGAAGAAATTACTTGATGGTTTTGATTTATAATACGACCAAAGTTCGTCCTTCGTCTGCTGTGAGTTACAAAGATTTAGTTCGGTTTTAGTATAAGCTCGTACAGTAAATGTAGCATCACAAAAACAAAGAATATCAACTTCTCGTACGGTCTTTAACAATCCAAAACAGTAGTCTCTAGATTTCACTCATATTCCCGCCGTTATTTTCTTTGCAGCTGCGCCGATCAATTTACGAATGACAAGTGATGCTACGAATTATACAGAACTGACAAATGCGGTATTCACGTGCAGTGGTAATGTCGGCCGCCCTCTTGGAAACCTGCGTCTCTTGCGCTCAAGCAACCATTCCAATTCTGAATACGTTTCTGTTGAGAAATTTATCAGCTCGTCAGAATTGGAAAAAGCCCTCCCACCAGAGTCTTTTCTGGCTAATGGCACACACCAAGTGACCTATACCTTCTACCGGAATGTTACCAGACAAGATAATGGAATGTTCTTTATGTGTGATGTTGAACAAAATATACCGACCAAGTCAAGCACGAGGAGCAATCAGGTTGCGGTGTTCGTGGAATGTAAGTATTATATACATGCACTATGATAAGCATAATAGTTCTAACCTTTGACACGACATCTTTACATAATGGGAATGTATATTTTCCAATTCCTACTAATTACATATACATCC
This sequence comes from Rugalucina vietnamica, assembly GCA_964017185.1. NCBI lineage: Eukaryota > Metazoa > Mollusca > Bivalvia > Lucinida > Lucinidae > Rugalucina > Rugalucina vietnamica. The sequence continues at coordinate 40,126,008 of OZ024880.1, forward strand.
TACTAATTACATATACATAATTTTAACTGATGAGGACCGTCACGTAAAGCAGTTCTGATAATACTCTCAAATCTATTGATGTTCTAAATAAAACATAAACCGAGATCGTTGAAAAGCATAGAACGAGTTTGGGTCAGGCCGCGGTTTGGGTTATCAAAACCTCACCAAGTTACAAAATAAAGTGAGTCGAAGACGAGCTGTTTTTACTTATTTTATTTTCTACGAGGTCTTTAACTGACATGTAGTTTGACAGAGCAGAAATTGACAGACCCGTACTGTTACTTCCAATATCAGGAAGTTAAAGTATGGTATTCAGTCAGCCTCCTTGTTTAGTATTGATATGTAGGCCCGCCCGCCTCATTTGACATGCGCGGATCCAGAGGGGGGGGGGACCGGGGGTCCGGACCCCCCCCTCTGGAATTTGAAAATTTTACCTAAAAAAGGTAATTTCGGGATTTTTTGGGGGTTGGACCCCCCCCCCCCTCGTCTGTGACTAAAAATTACCATTTTCGTTGGACCCCCTCTCATGAAAATTTCTGGATCCGCGCATGTTTGATATTCACTTGTATTGGATTTAATGCTATGAAAACTTAATAACAGAAATACATGCTACAGTAACCGTTTAAAATGGCACCATAAACCAGAACTTTTAAAAACTGTAATTTGATTTGGTAGTATGGTGATGGCAATGAATATTTCTGTAAAATTCAACTTTGCTACATATAAAAGTGGATACCTGTGGGTTCCATATCACAAATGGGTGTTAGCATAATGTTGTGATGTTTTATAAAATAATAGAGATGATAGCCGCGTCATGAGAAAGCCAACATTCCGTATATGTGAACACAAAGGCGCAGATCAGCTACGCAGTAACTGCGATGCTTAATTTCCAGCCTCTAGCCATCTTCTGTGCTTGTACAGCTCGGTTTTTGTCGAATCTGTTCGGAAACCACAGTGCTGGTTTTCTCATGACGCGTCTCATTCTCAAGCTGCAGATTCCATATAAGACATATAAAGTCTAATTTTTAAAGTATGTATTCTTCCTAAGAATAAAGCCAGCCTACCAAACAATCAAATACTTCTCTGCATATAGTGAAAACAATTCTATCGATACACGGTGACGTACTTGACGACGTGATGACGTAAAAAGGTGAACACACTTTGATTTGTGCAAAATAATCTTTATTGTTGATCGGCAAATACTATCTGAATCTGAATCTGAATAGTTTACTGGTGACACGCCAAATGACATTATTTCACCAGGGGGTTCGGATGGGGGAGAAATTAGTCCCTTGAACGCACGAGTGTAGCGAACTTGGACACACAGTCATCAGACATTTCAGCAGAGGAGATAAGTGAATCAGGGAGGTCATTCCAGTCCCTGATAGTCTGTGGAAAGAAACTACTTTTGTACGCTTCTTTGCTAGCTGAAGGTATCTGAAAAGCCAAAGAGTGTTGATTTCTACAACGCCTATTCTTTGGGATAAGGTCATCTGTGGGTATTCTGGCTTTACCCTTTAGACCTTTGTATAGCAATATAAGTCTACTATCCTTCCTCCTTTTCTTAAGAGATTCCCATTTCAGTTGACCTAAAATGCCAGTCATGCTCCCAGTTTCAAAAACATAATTTCCCGTCACAAACCTTGCCGCACGATTTTGTACCTTTTCCAGTTCTTCCTGGAGGCCATGAGTGTGAGGGTCCCAAACTGAGCTTCCATATTCCAAGACCGGCCGCACCAGTCCTTTATAAGCTGCTTCTTTCACATCTGGGGGACAAGAATACAAATTTCTCCTTAAGAATCCGAGAGTTCTGTTAGCCTTTGTACAGACATTGGAAATATGAGTATTCCATTTCAAATCATTTGTGATAGTTACACCCAGGTATTTTATGCTTTCAACGTTTTCCAGTAAAGTGCCCTCGAGGTGTAGTTAGCCTGTATCTTACTAGACCGTTTATTTGTCAGCTGCATCATGTTGCATTTGACGGGTTGAAATCTCATTCCCCATTTCCTAGCCCAACTGCCTAAACGATCAATGTCTCTCTGAAGTTTCAATGTATCCTCTTCATTCTTGATTTCACGATAGCAAACACAATCATCAGCAAAGAGTCTTATTTCAGATTCAATGTCTGCTGAGATGTCATTTATATACAAGGAAAACAGCAAGGGGCCGAGAACGGTGCCCTGAGGGACACCCGACACAACTGGAGCCCAATCCGATTTAATACCATTAACCACTACCCTTTGTTGTCGGAAACAAAGGAAAGCATTTATCCAATTCAGTGTTGTTCCACCTATTCCATAGCTAAACAATTTGCTTTTAAGGAGTTCATGGGGAGGAGTATCAAAAGCCTTTTCAAAATCGAGTATAAAAGTGTCGACCTGGCCTTTTTTGTCTAAGATTTTGGCCCAGTCATTTATCACTGTAGTCAACTGAGTTTCACAGCTATGCCATTTCCTAAATGCGTGTTGCCTGTCCGACAAGAGTTCATGTTCATCAAGATGGGCCATAATATTTGAGCATACAATATGTTCAAGAAGCTTACAAGGAATGCATGTCAAAGAAACAGGGCGGTAATTGCGGGCAAGTGACCTGTCGCCCTTCTTAAACAGGGGGCAAATATTAGCAAGAGACCATTCTTTAGGAATTTCACCTGTATCAATTGACTGCTGGAAGAGATGGGCAAATACCGGCCCTAATTCCACAGCCAGTTCCTTTAGGATTCTGGGATGAAGCTCATCAGGCCCTAAGGCTTTAGACGGGTTTAGACCTTTGAGAAGTTTGGTCACCCCTTCCTTTGTGACCACAATATCATGCATGAATGGGGCAGATCTATCCATAAGAGGGACCTGTTTGTATTCACTTTTAGTGAAAACATCCGAGAACTGACCATTAAATTCTTCCGCCTTCTCAAATTCGGATTGTGCAATTCCACTTCCATTTCTCTTTTTCAACGGGGGAATACCTTGGTTATCTTTTTTCTGACTGTTTATGTACCTGTAAAAATCTCTAGGATTAGCCTTAACATCTCCTACCAAGTTGTTCACGTAAAGATCATGCTGCTTCCTGATATCAGCTTTGATTTCTTTCCGTAAAGATTCAAATTTAGATCTAAATTTTGCACTACCACTCTTTTTTAGCTTTTGCATGAGTTGCATTTTTTCTGCGAATCTTCCTCCTTATTTCAGGTGTTATCCAAGGGACAGAGGAAACTGAGCGACTAGTTTTTGAGGGGATATGTTTATCTGCCGATTCCTGAATAAACGATGTAATGAGATTGAAATTTTCCTGGACCGACCGAGTATCTGAGTAACCGTTGAAGTATCTTTCCTTTGCAAATTTAAGTGTTTCTGCTCTCATAGATTCATAATCACCTTTCTGATAACGAAACACTTTTCTCCTAGGTTTCTTTATTGGGGGAATAGCAATTTTCAAAGTGCCAGAAACAATGTCATGATCACTGAGCTTATCCGGGGAATGAATGTCTGCAAACTGACCAGGAAGAGAGGTCAAAATTAAGTCCAAAGTATTTCTTTCTCTGGTGGGGAAATTGACTAATTGTTCCAAACCGTGGTCATTCATGATATCTATCAAAATCTGACCCTCCGTCGGACTCAATGATGACCCAGATTTGCTGAGTCTGTCCGGCCATACAATATCTCTAAAGTTGAAATCACCTAAAACGTGAATTAAGGGGGGTTTGTTGCCTTTATTAATATTTTTGATTTTGTCAAGCTGTTCTCTAAATAAATTAACAAACTTTTCCAGGGAATTCAATAAGTCATTTCCATTGTCCGATACTGGTAAATGACCATCGACAGGTGGTCGATACCAGCTAGCCACAAAGTGAGTTTTCTTATTTACAAAAAGTTTGACCCAAACTGACTCTGAGTCATTGTCCAATTCTGTGAGGGGCATGTGTGGGATGTCCTTGTGCACAAGAAGCATAACACCACCACCATTTAAGGTTCTATCCTTTCTGTACACGCTGTATGGAAAAGATTCCGGAAATAATTCAGACGTTAATATGGAATTGTCAATTTTTGTCTCCTGAATCGCCAAAATCTGAGGTTGATGAAAATCAATGAAGGCCAACAACTCAAGTTTTTTGCCTCTTATACTGTTTATGTTGATACTGGAAAATTTCAGACCACTAATAAAACTGTTTTTGCTAGTCAAGGTTTCAGTGGACTTGGTTTCATGACCTTTTGCAAGTAGGTCAAACCTATTTTCACTTTCCAAGTTAAACTGTTCATTGAAAAAAGAGTCTGAGAAATTGAAAAAGTCACATTTTGGGCAAATCCATGTACAGTTTGAGTTTTGCATTGTTTCATACTCTGAGTCTGACATAAAAGAACAGTTATTGTGCACCCACATTTCACATTTGTCACACTGGACAGCCTTATGGGAATTCAAAACAGCACCACTGCATAGGCTGCACTCAGCTTTGCAGTTTGAACAATACCAAGAATCATTATCCGACTCAATCTTTTGTAACTCAACGGGACCAAGATTTACGCAAGACGCATGGAAGCGTTTCTCGCAATCTTCACATTTAACTGCTTTCTCGGCCGCCTTGCAATACTTCTTGCACGTGCGGCACTGGAACCTGCGGCACTGGAACCTGGGGCCTGGGTTCATTTCGATATCTCCAGCCAAAATAATAAGAATCAACAAGTTTGTTCCCTGTGAAGGATTGAAACTGCGTAATCCTTCGGAGCCTCTTCGGTTACCAATTTTCCTTGTAAAGGCCAAACTCTGAGCAATTCTACCAACTGAATTACCAAATCCTATACTACAGTCCTGGTTTTCATCCAAAATATCTCCTGATGTTGTCCACTTCCAAACACAGAGCCCGAAAACCAACAACAAAGCCAACCTGAGGAGCAGCGGACAAGACTTCGGTGTATGGAAACAACATACCAGCTCTTTTCCAACCCGACAAGTCAACCGCCCCACAGTTGGACCGACAAAACCTGAAGCCATGAGTTCCAATTCAAATGATTAAACAAAAAGACCTTCAAACACTATATGAAAAAAAGTGGGTGGGGGAAGGTCAAACCAGAAAAACTATTCAGATTCTTTAACTTTTATGACAGATCGTTGCAGCCCTGCTAGAGCCGTTCAATGTCACTGTCAATGAAGCTTGAACAAATTCTGGTCCAAAAGCTTGTCAGCTCTCAGGCCAAAAAGTTTCAAGAAAAGAAATTTTCAAGTAAAGTACGAATCGTTTTGGCGCGAATCGCACAACTAAGAAAATCGATGCTTAGACTCTTAATTTGGGGGAAAACAGCGACCAACAATGAGAAATTGCAGGTCCCAAACTTCTTGACCTAAAGTCGGGAAGTTTTACGAACAAAAACAATGGTTAATTCGAAAAATAATAGAAAAAAACTTCTCTTTCAAATTCTGTGTCCGTGTCGCCGAACCGAACCGAACCGAACAGACGAAAGCATTCGGCAAAAGGCCACCCATCCGATTCAGCAGTTATGGCGACTTGGGCATTGAAATAGTAATATTGATTTCTATAAATCATTTTTCGATATCCCAATGTAATAAAGATATTAATAATTACATGAACTATGATGGTTCCCGTTAATTAATACAGTTCCTCACCATTTCTTAATTTAAACATGAAAATTATATCCTACTTCACATGTATTATATAGATCTATTTTGTTTTTGGCAGTGGCTATATTGCCGGACCCGGCTAAATAGCTCCTAGCGGCAAAATAGCCCCTAGGAGCTATTTTGCCGGACCCGGCAAAATAGTCCCTAGGAGCTGTTTTCCCGGACCCGGTAAAATAGCTATATTGGACTTATAGGCTATTTTGCCGGACCAAAGACTCATTAAAAATTTTATTTCATATTTTGTAGGGTATTCTAATCTACATTTTTGTTTTATTTATCTATTTATTTATTTGAGATATTTCTCAATCAATAGATTGCTTTTTTGAGCCATTTATGACCCAACCTTGGTAAAGTTGGAAGGGCATTTTGCCTTTGGCTTGTCTGTGTGTGTGTGTGTGTGTGTGTGTGTGTGTGTGTGTTGGGCTGGGTGTTTTCTGGTTGGAGTGTATGCCAGTGGAGTTGTGTGCAGAGATGTGGCTGGCTGGGTCTGTTGGTAACTTTTTGGAAACTCTGAATGGTGAATGCTAGAGTTTTGAAATTTTAAATAGACTTATAGCTGATCATGGCTAGTTCCAAGAAACTTGAGCACCAACCCTGCTACCCTGGATTCCCAGATGTTCTATTTTTTTACCTCTAGCCCAACCCCCACACATAGACTCAAGAGTCTGACACTTACAGGGTACCTACTGTCTAATTATGAATGCTTTCTGACAAGACTTTATGAATGTCAAGATGTAGACTAACAGAAAATTTTTTATGGCATCTATCATATTCTAAAGATTCTACTTTTGACCTCTAGCTGCACCTTTGGGGACGGCACCCAGGATTTGGTGCCATGCATTAAAAGCAAACCCTATAACATGGTATATATGATCTAAATAGGAATTTACATTCCTATGACCGTTTATAAGATATGAACTTAGACAGTTTCCTGACACGCACATTCAGTTTAATTGTCGTTTTCATATGATTCACTCATCTTAATACCTTTAATGAATTATATAAAATTTTAACTCAATAATGCTCTCTGTTTTATAAATATTTTCATCATGTTTTCATTTTGGATTAATGTATTAATTCAAGAAGCTTTTCCCATTTTAAAGCATAACTTTTAAAGCACATTTAATTCACAACAAATATTTTAACTTTTAAGCCGAATGTCTTAAGCACATATGCATTAATCTATCAATGTCAGAGATGTACTCATATCCTGTTTCCTAGACTTATTTTAAAACGTATGTATATATTGTACAAATTGTAAATATATTTTGTTCTATTGTTCTGTTTTTAGTTGCAGAGGACCATATGTTAGATAAGTAATTTTATTTGCTTAATATGTCATCCTCTTAAAATAAAGAATTTATTATTATTATTATTATTATTATTATTATTATTATTATTATAGAAGAAATATTAACATTGTAAATAGCACATTTTAAAGGTGACCTAGATTGTGACCTCCAACCCCACCCCCGGCATGGACCCTCGGATCCGAACTCATGGATACAAAGCAAACCCTATAGGGTACCTATGGTCCAAATCTGAATTGCTTCCGATGGTTGGTTCATAAGATATACATCACTAGAGAAATTTTAACCAAACCTTTGACATAAATTCTACGAATGTTCCGGAATTACAAATAAACTACAAACCAACTTACAAACGGAAAAGCAAAAACTATATACCCGTCGGCATAAATGCCGGAGATATAATGACATTTGAGACAACTGAAAATTACCATATCTGCAATACCAATGAGTGTTGATTTCTACAAAGCATATATTCTTGGGGATTATCTGTGTGTATTCTGACTTGAATTTTCAGACCTTTTCATTACAATTTTTCTCCTTTTCTTAAGGTATTCCCATTCAAAGTGTCCCAGAATGCCAGCCATGCTCCCATTTGTATCCGAATAAAGTCTTTTATCAACATTTTCAGTATATGTATTCTTATTTTAAAACATAATTATCTCAAATAAATAGGTTAATAAAAAAATAAATAAAAATATAAAAATTTTGCTAAGTTTTTGGTCCGGCAAAATAGCCTGTATGTATATTATAGCTATTTTGCCGGGTCCGGCAAAATAGCCTACAGACTATTACGCCTTATTTTGCCGGGTCCAGCAAAATAGCCCCTAGGAGCCTTTCTTTATACCCTTTATTATTTGTGACTTTTTTCCTGTGACTTTTTTCCTGTGACTTTTTGTCCGTGACTTTTTTCCTGTGACTCTTTTCCGTCCACCTTAAACATCAGGAAAACATGTCCATGCAATGAATACCCCCTCAAACCTCACTTTTATATAGTAAAACTGGGGTACACAGGGGTATACCTATTTTTCTTATTTTTGCTCCAAAACATAGATTGTGGGTATGTTGCAACCAGAAATGTAACAATGTAACAATTGTTACATTTTGGGCAGTTTGTTACAAAAATTTTGTTACATTTTGGGTCAATGAGTGGCATATTTTTGAGAAAAAAAAATGAATATTTAAACATTCAAACACTTTAGCATCTATTATCCTTCAAAGACGATGAAGAGAAACACGTATATCTTTCAATTTCTTCACTCAATCGGATTATCCACATTTTCAACAAACTATAATATTAAGACTTAATATTTTGAATTAAAACTTAGAAAATGACTTCCCAACGAGTACTAACCCCTACCATCGCATGTCGAAAACAATGTAACAAAATCTAAACTTTCTCTTCCAAACTACTAGCGTTTCCTAACCCTCTCCTTTGTAAAGTTTTGAAAAGAAAAGTAGCTACTTTGCTGGCTGCGGGGTACATCTTGGAAACTTGGAAAAGGATTACGAGCTTTCTTCTGTGACATCGAGTCTGGCCTGGAGGTCTTAAAGGACGACGGAAGCCATATCGACACCGGAGCATGCTGAACTGGTGAGCCGGCCAATAAGACAACTACAACAAACTTTCCCCTACTCGAAATGAACATCATTTTTGCCTATTTATGCATGTTAATGTACGTCTATAGTCAATCATATACGACTAAAACTGTTTATTTATTACAAAATGGGTTGTAGACAGCTAGAATATCCCATTTTGTAAAAAATATTTTTGTTACATTTTGGACCGACAGCGTCGACAGCGACAAACTGCCCAAAATGTAACTGTTGTTACATTGTTACATTTTGGGTCGATAGATACTCTATCGACCTAAAATGTAAACAAAAAAATTGTTACATGATTGTTATATTTCTGGTCGTTGTCGGCCCAAAATGTAACAAACTGTCCAAAATGTAACAACTGTTACATTGTTACATTTCTGGTTGCAACATGGGTACTCGTTAGAACCGCCTCGGCGAGGCGGTTCTAACGAGTACCCACAATCTTTGTTTTGAGCAAAAATAAGAAAAAATATCAACAATTTTCAGCTGAAAATATTTATTTTTTAAAGCTCAGAAAATCTTTGTATATTGCATGCGCAAGTTTTCGTAATGATTCAGCATGATATCCCAGACCTATTATAAATTATTTGGAAACCACTTCGATAAAAACTGACCCGGAACTGGGAAAATTACTGTAATAACATTGTCACTGTGCATCGATTGGCGTTCCATAGGATTTTCGGTCCCATTTGAAAAATATGTGTCATCCCCTGTAAAATTTGAAAATTGTTTACCTGTGCTGTAATTGAACTATTTTTGGAATTTCGTGTTGTCCAGGTAAAAGTAGTTCCAGTAACAATTCTTTTAACAATTATCGCGTTTGAAAAAAGAAGCAAACATTCATATAATGTTTGTTAAAAAGCTGCACGCTGTTTTAAATAAAAATAAAAAGATTTTGGCTCTTAAGATCAACCAGAATGTAATTTGTATTTGGAACTATATTTTCCCCACCTGGCGTATGAATTCGCGTCTCGTCGTTCATAGGTCAAGGTCACTGTCCTCAATTACAGTCAGCGCCATACTTGTTTGAAATTGTTTTATGCGGAAACGAAGAAAATGTGGAAGAATTTGTGTGTTTGGTGCAGTCTGCACCTTTTATTGTTGAGCAGAGGTAAAGCCTTAGGTTTACTCTGTAGTCTTGTTATAGATTTGTGAGAGATACAGGGCTTTATTTGTTGAAATTTTGTAGAATATCACTTGTAAACAATTCGTGTGACTAAGTTCCGCGTTTTGTCTTTTCCATCCAGGTGTGTCGTTCTGTGTTGAACATGTCATTTCCACCTTAGAGATGTATATAAATAGATGTCCTTATTCTCATTTTAACTTTCTATTTTGTTCCGATGTCTGATTCTCATGTTTGATGCTTTTATCATAAATTTATATAAAACTTGTTGATGGGGAAAGAACAATTACAAAACCAGTCCTAATACAAGTTTAAGCTTTCCGAAACCATGCATGTTTTCTCTTGGCGATATGCCATTCCCACAGAGATTTTATTAAAATAGATTGGTGTAATTTCTTGTCTCACTTGTCAGCTGACAACCAAATTGGTTTCGCTTATTGACCCAATTGACAAGCTACTCTTTCGTGAGAAACAGTCAATATTGGTCCCGCCTTTTTGCTCATTCTGTGTAAGGGTATATCTCGGTCATTATCGCTGTGGTGTAATCATTATTAGATGCTTATAAAATCATAATTTACCAAGATATTACGGAGTTCATACCTTGAGTTGAAAAAATGATAACGATCTAAAGATATTTTCAAAGCTTTTAAGAAAAAATAATTTTGTTTTTGTATCTTCTGCTTTGAATTCAGTAAGGCCATAGCGATAAACACCGAGTCATTCACCTCGTACAAATGACCGATAACCTCATTCCGACTGGAGCAATGATTTGTCCCATTTCGCCTACACAAGAAATTTTCACTTTTCCTGTTTCGCCTACTCTGCGTCTGTACAGTGCAGAGCCTTTCATCGTAATGCACCAGGAGAGAGATTTAGTCACACTTGCTTAGGAGTGTTTTGAAACCCTCATCTGTCTCTGCATGCAAGATATGCCACTCCCACAGAGATTTTATTATTAGCTCACCTGAGCGGAAGGCTCACAGGTGAGCTTATAGTATACTCATGCTCCGGCGTTCGTCCGTCCGTCGTTCACAATTTCAAAGATCTTCTCCTCTGAAACCGCTTGGCCAATCAAAGCCAAACTTCATGTGGAGCATCCTTAGGAAGGGGGAACGAAAGTTTATATAAATCGTCCAGGTCACATGACCAAGATGGCCGCCATGCCCATATATGGTAAAAACCATAAAAAAATCTTCTTCTCTGGAACCAGTGGACCGATTTCAAAGAAACTTGATATGTAGCATTGGGACTCTGGCCCATCATAGTTTATATAAATCATGACCTTGGGTTGACCTTGACCTATTTTATGGCAAGGTCAGTTTTGGTTACATAGGCTTTTCAATGGAACAAAAGTGAAAAGGTTGAATTTTTCAGGAAGTTTTGAAGCCTAGTAGATACAGACAACATGTTGAGTCAATGAAGTGTTGTGAGTATTGAAGGTCAAGGTTATTTCTTGACCTTGGCCAAAGGTCAGTTACAAATTAAGTGTTTAATTTAATTTTCTCAGTAATCGCTGGACCAATCAAAACCATATGAACCTCAACGTGACAAAATGTACCTTCGGACATTCTGACGTTACTAGTAGAAAATTGCAAAAATGCGGGAAAATCATGTAATTGATGTTTTAGAAATAACCATGTATTTGTAATCTATGAACACAGGACTACAAAATAAATGAGTTTTAAAACATATGGGCCACAACGGGAGAAAATGTACCTTCGGACAATATTTTGTCTATAGGAAAATCAATTTTACTTTGAAAGTATATTATTTCTTGCGTCCAATAGTCTTTATTTGACCGGATTATTTTAATTACTTTTTGAGTTATGACATTTTTACTGCATGTACCCTACAAACGTCATTGTTCTGAAAAATAACGTCAAAGTAGCGCAATGCTATTCTTCATGTTAGGGGTGCCTACAAAACTAAAGTATTCACTGAAAATTGTTTATATATTGGCCAAGAACTATTGTTAAGATGGAAAAATATTATCATTACAAGGAATCTGTCGAAATTATTTTGTCTATTATTGTGACCATGTGGTTGCTATGGTTACCATTTGACGACACATATAGGAAAATATGGTTAATTATGGGCTAAAACAAGGGCAGATAACTCCAAATATTGGGAATAAATATGTTTTAAAACTCATTTATTTTGCAGTCCAGTGTTCAAAGATTACAAATACAGTGTTATTTCTAAAACATAAATTACATGATTTTCTCGCATTTTTGCAATTTTTTAAAAGTAACGTCAGAATGTCCGAAGGTACATTTTGTCACGTTGAGGTTCATATTTATTCTCAATATTTGGAGTTATCTGCCCTTGTTTTAGCTTATAATTTACGTAATTTTCCTATATGTGTCGTCAAACGGTAACCATAGCATCCACATGGTCACAATAATACAATTTCGACAGATTCCTTGTAATGATAATATTTTTCCATCGAAACAATAGTTCCTAGCCAATATATAAACACTTTTCAGCGAATACTTTAATAGTTTTGTAGGCACCCCTAACATACAGAATTGCATTACGCAACTTTAGACGTCATTTTTCTTAACAATGACGTTTCTAGGGTTCATGCAGTAAACAAGTCATAACTCAAAACAGGGTTCGAAAAACCCGGGTATTAACAGTAGGGCACAACCGTTAAATCGATATATAATATTTCCTTTTTCATATAGTATTTAAAACTAGATATCATATCTAAATCTAGATATAAAAACAAAATATTTGAATTTACATATAGTATCTCCTTCTAGATATATAACTCTACATCCGGTTTATCTATACTTCGTTTTACATATTATATCTAAACTGACATATATTGTCAAAATATCTCCTTTTTAGCTCGACTGCACGAAGTGCATAGAGCTATTGCAGTCACCCCGGTCGTCCACGTTCCCGTTCTCGTGCGCGTGCGCGTCACACTTGCGTTAAAGTTTTCTAGAAGTCCATATCTTGAGAACCACTCATCAGAAAGCATTCATACTTGGACCATAGATACCCTGTAGGGTTAGCTTTCATTCCATGGCATCGGGCCCCTGGGTCCAGGCCAGGGGATGGGGCTGGAGGTTAAAATCTAGAACACCTTCAAAAATGGCAATTCTTGTGTTAAAGTTTTCTAGAAGTCCATATCTTGACAACCACTCATCAGAAAGCATTGATACTTGGGCCATTGACACCCTGTAGGGTCGGCTTTCATTCCATGGCATCAGATCCCTGGGTCCATGCCAGGGGGTGGGGCTAGAGGTTAAAATCTAGAACACCATTAATAATAATGGCTTTTCTGTGATATAGTATTCTAGAAGTCTATATCTTGAAAACTTTTTATCAGAGGCAGGGTTCGAAAAACCTGGGTATTAAACCATAAAACCCAACCCAGTGGGTTTCTGCGGGTAAACCCGTATACCCACTGGGTAGCGGGTAGTGACCAGTATTAGAAATTTTATGTTCTTTATATCTAATGATGATACTCGAGTATTGAGCAAGGTATTAAGGCATTTTTGAAATGAATGTACAAGTAACAAGACATTTGAATTTATCTCATTTGAATAACCTATTTAGTTTGTGTGAAGCAATCCCAAAAGAACAATCAGCTATCTAACCAAGCTGGCAAGATTGCATTAGGGGTGTTTGATGATTAGACAGAATTGAAAAGATACAGAGGTTTTAACTTCTCGTTGAGTTTTTTTGTTGTTGTTACTAAATGGGCGATCGACATGCACAGAAGAAAGACTTGGTCTGTGACAGACTTATGATAAGAGAATGGTGAAAGATATTTCTACTGCCATAAAAATAATCAGATAAATCTAGCTAAGTCACATTTTACCTTCTAATTCATCATTTAACTACATGTACCATGCCAGATGTCATTACAGCTAGACATACAAGGCAGTCAACTAAGTGACATAAATTTAGAACAAACATACCAACACCTCATTTTAGCAGTGCCTAAATAGGTGTCATATGGGGTATTGATATAAAAGTGTTATCAACACTTCCTAGAGCAATAATTAGGTGAAAACACAAACAAAGGATTAAAGCAATTGTCTATTAAATGTGAGAGACATGATTGATGACATACTTTCATTGCTAGCTTTCATTGAAGTACAGTTCTAAAACCATCATTAGCTCCTACTAATATTCAAAATTGATGGTGTCATGGAATTTTAGTGGATGTAATATAAAGACAACATACACTTATGTAAAATTTACTGCCAATGTGTACTTTATTATAAAGTACACATTAGTAGTAAATTTTACTTAAGTGTATGTTTTTTAAAGAAAAAAAATGTTTTTTTGTCTGTCAAATTACTGTAAAATACACAAATGTGAACATCAAAAATAGTGAGGACCCACTAAGTACCCACTTTTTCAAAAAAAGGCTTAAAGCCCAACCCGGGTTTACCCGGGTAAAACCCATGGGTAAACCCGGGGAGATATGGGCACTTCGAACCCTGATCAGAGGGCTTTCATACTCGGACCATAGGTACCCTGTAGGGTTGAGTTTCATTGCATGGCATCGGATCTCTGGGTCCATGCCTGGGGGGTGGGGCTGGAGGTTAAAAACTAGAACACTGTAAAAAATAGATGTACTGCTGTGTAACTTTAACAAGGAGTCCATATCTTGACAACAACTTATCATAAAGCATTCATACTTCATACACTTTAGGTTCCATGACGTCGGACCTCTGGGTCGGAGTCAGGGGGGTGGGGCTAGAGGTCAAAATCTAGAACTCCCCGAATTTTTTTTTCTTTTTATTTCTTAATAGAAACAACTTAGGAAGATGGTTGGTCATTCATCTTTTGACTTTGTGACACTGACTTGTGTGTCATGACGGTAAGGGTCGGTTGACCTACTTTCCATGGTTCAGTGATTTTGCCTTATATCTTGACACTCAATTAGTATATTTTCTTACTTCTTTCAGATTATGAGTGAGTACGACCAGGCCTTTGACCCCAATATACTTATAGGTCACTGTGACCTAATTTCACGGTTCAGTGATTTTGCCTTGTATCTTGACACTCAATTAGTATATTTTCATACTTTTTTCAGATTATGAGTGAGTATGACCAGACCTTTGACCCCAATATACTTATAGGTCACTGTGACCTAATTTCACGGTTCAGTGATTTTGCCTTATATCTCAGTACCCAAATGGTTTATGAACAAACTTCTTTCAAAGTATGTTTGCATATGACAAGACCTTTGACCCTGAAGTAGTCCTAGGTCACTGTGACCTAATTTCACGGTTCATTGATTTTGCCTTATATCTTGACACTCAATTAGTATATTTTCATACTTTTTTAGATTATGAGTGAGTATGACCAGACCTTTGACCCCAATATACTTATAGGTCACTGTGACCTAATTTCACGGTTCAGTGACTTTGCCTTGTATCTCGGCACTCAAGTGGTTTATGAACAAACTTCTTTCACACTATATTTGCGTATGACAAGACCTTTGACCCTAAAGTAGTCCTAGGTCAATATGACCTAATTTCACGGTTCAGTGATTTTGCCTTATATCTCGACACTCAGTTGGTATTTTTTCATACTTCTTTCTGATTATGAATGAGTATGACCAGACCTTTAACCCAAGCATACTTATAGGTCACTGTGACCTAATTTCATGGTTCAGTGATTTTGCTTTATATCTCAACACTGAATGGGTATATGATCATATTTCTTTCACATTATGAGTAAGTATCACTAGACCTTTGACCCTGAAATACTTATAGGTCAGTGTGACCTTATTTCACGGTTCAGTGATTTTGCCTTGTGTCTTGGCACTCAGTTGGTATATGAACACACTATAACTATAACTATAAATCTTAGGTAGTTATAGTTAACTTTGATGGTTCAGTGATTTTGTCTTATTGCATCAAGGCAAAAAGATGTATGAGCATAATGCTTTGGGTTACTGGTCGGGTTTGGCCTTATGTTTGACAAAGATCAGAAGCAGTCGAGCAGGCTGTCCTGCGACAGCTCTTATTAATATAGTATCTAAAACTAGATATCATATCTAAATCTAGATATAAACACAAACTATTCGAATTTAAATATAATATCTACTTCGAGATATACAGCTCTACATCCGGTTAAAATATATATTTCGTTTGACATATTATGTCTCAATTGACAAAAATTTTCAAAATTTTTTGCCCCATAGCAACATGTATACGTAATTTGTAGTCAGGATGTTCCCATCGGTGTTCCTTGATAACTCTCCACACCACGCGGAAGTAGAGCTAGGTGACAAAGTGAAACGGATTGCGGCTTATCTAGCTGATCTACGTAATTTGTTGATTTAGATATACTATGGATTGGAATATGCCCGCAACTTAGTCTGCAACTAACATGGCCTAGTTCAACCTGGCGACGGACAAACATCTTAAATATCATCTTGTTGGTGTTTGAACGATTCCGTGTGTTCAGATTTTATCTGACAGTCAGGTCTGAAGACTAGGAAGTCTGTAGCCTCGTCACAATATGTCCTTGTCATCTGTTTATCATGGAAGATTGTCGTGGGACCTCGGCTTAAAGTCTCACCCGGAGGAGTGGAGAAGGATGGGATCGAACTCATGACTCCTTTTTTACAGTGCATTTAGCTTATCCGCTGTGTGCCTTAGAGGACTGTATTACCCCGCCACGCGAACACGATCATCGAGTTGCTTATTTTTGAAAACTCCAGTGTGCTAGAACTCGCCAAGATACATGAACCATCTCATCGTATGAAGCTTTGCCATCGTTTAACAAGTCCCCACTCCGTTAATAATGCTGGTCCATGACCTACTTGTTTTTTAGCAATCGTTCTTATATATTTCCTTCTCTCGTTTCAATATGTCAGAGATGTTCCGGGATATCAAAAAGTTGAGGCATCCAGACGCAGGAAGCATAAATTTAAATTGGTTCACCGGTACCAGAACCATTCCAGTAACGTGTTGATGCTCTCGACATGGATGATAGCCTTGCTGAACCGTTTTTTTTTTATTTCACATTTGTGTAAAAATAGGTACCAACAAGGCACATTTTGGAAGTGTGACATTTGTGTATCTCAAATTTCGATGGCGTGGTGGAGGCGGTGAAATTAATACTAAAACTTCAAATGTCTTCAATATCGTTCCAAGGCGATACTTCTGTTGTGGTTCTAGTTGTTTCGTGTTTTGGAGTCGAATTTTTGTGCTGTTTGAGCCTTATGTGCGTTTTCATATTTTTAGTTCAGTTCGGGTAACTGAGTGGCCGCCTATTGGGGAATAGCTGCTCACTCGCCTTACGACATATTTTCATGGTATAAGTACCTAAGTGTCATTTTAGTTTTTCCCACCCCTCGGTTTATGGAGTGGGAATTTCTTTCTGATTGCCCCATTTCCTGATCATTGCCTTTTCGTATTTTTTTCTGTTTCTGACGGTATGAATTTATATAACGTCTGTGAAGAACTAGTATGATTTTTTCCAGATGTGTAGAATTGACACAAATCGGTACTAAATCTTCTAACACGAAAACATGTTCTTGAACCACAATTTTCACATTTCGCAAAGTTCTTATGCGAATTAATAGTACCCAATCCTCCCAGCCGGCGAAGAATTGGTAACAAATTGGTATGTAACGAATTTCATTCCATTTCACACACATGTGAGATAGGCGCATGTAATCAAATTTCATGTACGTATTCTTCGCACTCACGAAAACCAACCATGTGAAGTGGTTTTGCCTTTAA
Source organism: Rugalucina vietnamica (assembly GCA_964017185.1). NCBI lineage: Eukaryota > Metazoa > Mollusca > Bivalvia > Lucinida > Lucinidae > Rugalucina > Rugalucina vietnamica. The sequence goes on from OZ024880.1 coordinate 40,143,398, forward strand.
TTCCACTGATTCTTCAATATTTATAGCATTATATGTGAACATTAAGTACCAAGCTTTCACATCTGAGTAAAATTGATACCAGTTCTTCAAAGATGTTATGAATCCAAACCAATTCTTCACACGTCAAAACACTGACTCGTCCCGCATGTGAAAATTTGGTACAAATTTTTCACATTTGAAAATAATACCAGATATTCACAGATTTTATGATTAAGTGCCGCCGATTTCACACGTGTGGAATCTGCGATTCAACAACGCTTTGAAAACGTAGATAAAAGGAGCAAAACATAAAACAAGTAGGACTACAACAGAAGTACCGCATCGGAGCGGTCAGTAATATAAATTTACTGGGTGGTACAAACAGTTTTATATATTTTCCACTATCTTTGTTGAACTAGAGCCACAAGATAAGCTTTTCTTCTCGGTCTGATACAAATGCATGATTTTGCAAGCAGCGGGCGGTCTCGGGAGATACAACGTTATAATTTATAAATCCGTGGTTTCCTGCAGATAGAACATAAGCGTATAACCCAAACGCGCCCCGGGTGTATGAAAATTCTCAACACGCTGAAGATTTTGGACGTATAAAAATAATTTGTTTCTTAAACTCGTTTTAGCAGTCACACATTAGCGCGTGACTAAAGCGTCTGCCAGACGTATGAAAAAGAAAATCTCAAAACGCAAAAAAAAAAAAATAATAAATAAATAAATAAAATAAAATAAAATAAAGTACGTTTTGTGTTACGTCGCAGACACACTAAGCAGGAAGACCCACCCATTGGGACTTAAAGAAATAGATGGGCTGCTTGGGCCTCCAGGCAAAGCTTGTTCCACCTGATTACTGGTTAACCGCTCAGGTCTTAGCTTTCCCAGGAAAAGTGGTTACAAGTCAAACCGTCCACACATATAAGCATGTGTGGCTTTGTTGGATGGTTATATTTTAAGCACTTGTTGAATGTCTTGACATCCTCATTTTAGTTAAAAGTCCCATAAAGTGGAGGCAACGTCCCGGCATGACCTTAGCTGTTGACTGGGACGTAAAGCATCAATTCAAACAAACAAACAAACACTAAGCAGGTGCTATAGGCGCGCAGCAAACGTTAAACGCGCGTCTCATACACGCTTGGGGCACGTTACTGAACAAATATTTGTTTAAAATATGCGCCAAACGCGTTCAAAGCATATTCAACGCGCCTGTAACGCGCGTGGAACTTATTCGAAACGTATTTAACTGGCTAATCTGTTGTAGATGGTACTAACCGAGTGACGGTGATTTCCAGCTTAGACACACGACCGATTCACGCCGAGATTCGAGAAAATTTTTAAGCATGCTTTAAAAGCCTATTGAGCCCTTCCCGCGTGGAGTGCGCACCGACCTACAGCGACGTCCCAGCAGGCACATGACGTCAAGTTGACGTCACATTAGGGTTACATTATGGTGGTCACGTCGTACGACGTTATAACTACGTCAGTGTGACAAAAATATGATGACCTAAAGTGACGTCAGGCGTATAACCTTCATGCAACGTCAATATGACAAAAATATAATGACCTAATGTGATGTCATAATTATACCCTACATGTAACATATTTTCATGATTGCATTTATGTCATGAGCAATCACCTGGCGTGTGAAATGCATATACTATATCAACATACACCGAGGCGTACACCAAGCGTACAAAGCGCGCATGTAACGCGTTTCTAACGTGCCTCCGATGTGCTCCTGACGTATGTTGAATTTTACATTATTATCAACACAACCGGCGCGCGTTTGGCTTATATGCTAATGTGTGTCAGCTATTTTCCTCGTTTCATGTGTGTTAAGACCTCGTTTACTGTCCTTCCATTGGGACCTAAAAGAAATAGATGGGCTGCCTGTGCCTCCAAGCAAAGCTTCTTCGCTACTGACTGACCATCTGATTACTGGTTAACCGCTTAGGTCTGAGCCTGCCCAGAAAAGTGGTTCGTTTGGTGGTTATATTCGAAGCCCTTATTGGATGTCATGACGTCCTAATTTTTGGTAAAAGTCTCACACAACTCGAGGCAGCGTCCCGACATGACCATTAGCTTTTGACTGGGACGTTAAACACCAATTCAAACAAACAAACAAACAAACAAACATAAAATAAATAGGGAGCGTGGTGACGTAGTGGTAATAAAGCATGGGAATCCGAATCGAGAGGTCATGGGATCGATCACCGTGGCACAGGCAGCACCGTGTTGTCTTTGAGCAAGGCATATTAACTCCCATGCAAATAATGTACCCATCGCCATTTAGCGTAACTGCAACCGAGTTTGACTGTCCCTTGTCGAGTTGCATCATGGTACAGCTCTGGCCAGTGTTGATTCGAGCCCCGCGCCGAGCATTTGTGAGACGAGTGTGAATATGTTGTTTGATCCCGGGATTCGATAATATAGGTTTATTGTTTGAATGTGTTGCTTTACGTTCGAGTCAACATCTATGGTCTTATTGGGATGTTGCTGCCTTTCAATGGGACTTCTACCCAACATTGTGATGTCGTGATGCTTAAAAATACGTGCTGAAGACATATAACCACACAACAACTAAAGCTTATAACTTTTCCTAGGCAGTTTCAGACCTAAGTGGTTAACCAGTTATCATGTGGTCGATCACTCAGTTATAAGCTCTGTCTGGCAGCCCATCTATTTCTCACGGCCCCAACGGGCGGGGATGGGCAAAGTCGCATCGGTTTGCCGCCCTTATCCGTTTAGTTTAGTTAACATTGAGAGATCGCTGGTTTCATTTGCAGTCACGCTCTCATTGAACAGTCTGTTCATCGAGATAAATGCTTGTTGCCTGGCATTGTGGTAGAGTCACTCTTTGAAAGAAGAAGAAAAAGAAGAAGTAGAAGAAGAAGAAGAAAAAGAAGAAGAAAAAGAAGAAGAAATAGAAGAATGATTTATTTACGTACAGAGAGGTCCCCGGCGAGATCGTACGTTATCTTGTCGTGAAGAGCCATTGGGCAAAATTTTAAGCTCCCTTGACTTCTGGTTTACATACAGAAAGCGTTGGCTCCTTCCCAATATGACTGATATGGACGTTAAGTCATATAATCTAACCAGTCCAAACATTTTAGATATAATTAACACTTCTTGGAGCTTCCCTAGTGCTTTATTTCGTTATGTTGAGCAAGTAAAATAGTGTTGACTCATGTAAATCGGACGACGAGTATATTCAAATCCAAACTGTACATAACTTCCCTGGTGAACTTTTTGATGACGCTGGATTTTTTGTTGGAAATTTGTTTCTGCACAAAATTCAAACCTTCGCGCTATGCGAAACTCAATGAGAGACTGCGCATTACGCAAAATGATCACGTGTTCAGATGAAGGAAAAAATATATCTCGATCGAAATATATAATGATATTTAGATTGACATATTATATGTCAATTTAGATATATTATAATAGGGTATATTTTAGGGATGTCAACGAATATTCGAATGTTCGAATATTCGCATATCATACGAATATTCGAATGCGATTTCTGGATTCGAATATTCGCATAATTTTCTAACCTGCAATATTGTCATGTATCAGTTTAAAGGACTCAAATAAGGCCAAAGGTCGAAAAATAATATGACCAGTTATCCTGCTTTTCTGTTGAGTAATTCAAGATGATCAACATTTTGACACGCAAATTGAGATTGCTCAATTAAGAGTTTGACACTTTGTTGATTCAAGTGACACTTTGTTGATTTAAGTGACACTTTGTTGATTCAAGTTGAGAAGAAAGCATTGCTTGCTTTCAATAAATGGTTTTTAGCTCGCCTGCACGAAGTGCATAGAGCTATTGTAGTCACCTCGGTCGTCCGCGTTTACGTTTACGTTTACGTCCGCGTCACACTTTCGGTTAAAGTTTTTTAGAAGTCTATATCTCTTGACCATGTTGATGGATCAAGTTGATACTTTGCATGTGGATAGATATTGGTCTGAAGTTTTACGCAGTGCCATCATGACCCACCCTGGGTGACCTTGAGGTCAAGGTCATGGACTTAGAAATTTTGTGTTTTTTAAAAGTTTTTGGTTAAAGTTTTTGTAAGTCAATATCTCTTGACCATATTGACGGATTGAGTTGATACTTTGCATGTTGCTAGATATTGGTCTGAAGTTTTACTCAGTACCATCATGACCCAACCTGGGTGACCTTGAGGTCAAGGTCACGGACTTAGAAATTTTGTGTTTAAGTTTTTGGTTAAAGTTTTTGTAAGTCTATATCTCTTGACCATATTGATGGATTGAGTTGATACTTTGCATGTTGCTAGATATTGGTCTGAAGTTTTATGCAGTACCATCATGACCCAACCTGGGTGACCTTGAGGTCAAGGTCACGGACTTAGAAATTTTGTGTTTAAGTTTTTGGTTAAAGTTTTTGTAAGTCTATATCTCTTGACCATATTGATGGATTGAGTTGATACTTTGCATGTTGCTAGATATTTGTCTGAAGTTTTATGCAGTACCATCATGACCCACTCTCGATGACCTTGAGGTCAAGGTCACAGACTTCGAAATTTTGTGTTTAAGTTTTTGATTTAAGTTTTTGTAAGTCTATATCTCTTGACCATGTTGATTGATCGAGTTGATACTTTGCATGTTGGTAGATATTGGTCTGAAGTTTTATGCAGTACCATCATGACCTACCCAGGGTGTCCTTGAGGTCAAGGTCACAGACTTAGAAATTTTGTGTTAAATTTTTTGGTTAAAGTCTAAATCTCTTGAACATGTTAATGGATAAAGTTGATACTTGCATGTTGATAGATATTGGTCTCAGGTTTTATGCTGTACATCACAACTCACCTAGATGACCTCGAGGTCAGGGTCATGGACTTGGAAGTTTTGTGTTTAAGTTTTGGTTAATGTTTTTATAAGTCTTTATCTCTTGAACATGTAGATTGATCAAGTTGATACTTTGCATTGGTCTGAAGTTTTATGTTGTACCATGATGACCCACCTGAGTGACCTTGAGGTCAAGGTCATGGGTCATAGATTTAGTGGCAAAGCACAAGTCAGGCGAGCTACGCTGTCCTGCGACAGCTCTTATAAGGTGTGAAAGTCCTCCACTTTGAGCTGTGTCATGTGAAAACTTAAGACGGCTGGATAGATTGACAACTCAATCCTTTAGGATCAAGACATTCACAACAGACCTTTTCACAAAGTACTATAGGCCACACGATTACAATAGACCCTAAGCATTCTTGGTGGCGGATATCAACGGCATGCATGCAGAACTTAATCTTGGCTTGAAAATAATGATGTGTCGTTGCTTTCTCAGACAGAACCCCAGGGATTTGTCATTATTAAACGGTATCCGGACAAAATCCCCCCCGGACAGAACCCCCCCCCCCCCCCCACTCTTTATTGTTGACGAGGACAGAATCCCCCCCAGTATATCTTGCAGATAGGACAGAATCCCCCCCAACTTCCCAGACAGAATCTACTTCAATAATTGAGCAATTTTTAATTTAATTGACTATAATAAGTGGCGATCAGAGAAAATTAAATATAAGAATTTGGTTATTTTCAATACTTCTTATTATAACTTAGTAAATTACTCAATTATAGAAGTTTGTCTCACCTCATTATTGCTATTAGCAGTAATTATGGCATATTAAGATGCAGCTTTCTTAATTAAATAAAAAACAAACAAAATAATTATCCGGTCATTAGCATATAATGAATAAAGACACCCTCATTTGATGCAAAACTTGTTGACATTTGGTTCTAAATGTTACAATTTGATTATGAAGATTCTGTCTGGGAGGGGGTGGGGGGATTCTGTCCTATTTGCAAGATATACTGGAGGGATTCTGTCCTAGTCAACAAAAAAGAGTAGGGGGGATTCTGTCCAGGGGGGATTTTGTCCTACACTCTTATTAAACACCTCCAGATTGTCTTGTTTTCTGTGCAAAATTTGTTGATTTTCTTACATGGCGCCATTGGTATAACCCAGATACGATACAATGCATATACATGTACCTCATATTTTCAATACATGTACCACCAAGTTAGTCATCGTAATGGGTCTATTGGGCATAGATGTGTATATCATTCGAATATTCGAATATATTCGAATATCCTATGCGAATATTCAAATACCAATTTCGGCATTCGTTGACATCCCTAGTATATTTCGTTCGAAATATATGGTAATTAGGCATATCTCCTTCTAGATATAATATATCGATTTAACGGTTGTGCCCTACTGATTAAACCATAAAACCCAACCCAGTGGGTTTCTGCGGGTAAACCCGTATACCCACTGGGTAGCGGGTAGTGACCAGTATTAGAAATTTTATGATCTTTATATCTAATGATGATACTCGAGTATTGAGCAAGGTATTAAGGCATTTTAGAAATGAATTTACAAGTAACAAGACATTTGAATTTATCTCATTTGAATAACCTATTTAGTTTGTGTGAAGCAATCCCAAAAGAACAATCAGCTATCTAACCAAGCTGGCAAGATTGCATTAGGGGTGTTTGACGATTAGACAGAATTGAAAAGATACAGAGGTTTTAACTTCTCATTGAGTTTTTTTTTTGTTGTTGCTAAATGGCTGATCGACATGCACAGAAGAAAGATTTGGTCTGTGACAGACTTATGATAAGAGAATGGTGAAAGATATTTCTACTGCCATAAAAATAATCAGATAAATCTAGCTAAGTCACATTTTACCTATAATTCATCATTTAACTTCCATGCCAGATGTCATTACAGCTAGACATACAAGGTAGTCAACTAAGTGACATAAATTTAGAACAAACATACCTAACAATTAGTTAACACCTCATTTTAGCAGTGTCTAAATAGGTGTCATATGGGGTATTGTTATAAAAGTGTTATCAACACTTCCTAGAGCAATAATTAGGTGAAAACACAAACAAAGGATTAAAGCAATCGTCTATTAAATGTGAGAGACGTGATTGATGACATACTTTCATCGCTAGCTTTCATTGAAGTACAGTTCTAAAACTATCATTAGCTCCTACTAATATTCAAAATTGATGGTGTCATGGAATTTTAGTGGATGTAATATAAAGTACACATTTAAATTTAGTAGTAAATTTTACTTAAGTGTATGTTTTTAAAGAATTTTTTTTTTTTTTTGTCTGTCAAACTGTTAAATACACAAATGTGAACATCAAAAATAGTGAGGACCCACTAAGTACCCACTTTTTCAAAATAAGGCTTAAAGCCCAACCCGGTTTTACCCGGGTAAAACCCATGGGTAAACCCGGGGAGAAATGGGCACTTCGAACCCTGACTCAAAAAGTAATTAAATTAATCCGGTCAAATAAAGAATATTGGACGCAAGAAACAATATACTTTCAAAGTAAAATTGATTCTCAAATAGACAAAATATTGTCTGAAGATGCATTTTCTCGCGTTGTGGCCCATATTTTATATGTAGTATCCTTGGGATGGGTGAACGAAAATTTATATAAATGGTCAAGGTCACTTGACCAAGATGGCCACCATGGCTTAGGCTATAAATAGCAAAAACCTTTAAAAATCTTCTTATAAATCTTCTTGATTTATATAAATCACAACCTTGGGATGACCTTGATTTATTTTACGGCAAGGTCAACATAGGTTGCCTATGCATTTGAATGGGGAAATTTAGTAAAATTAAAAAAAAATTGTCCTCAAGCTATAAATAGCAAAAACCTTTAAAAATCTTCTTATAAATCCCTTCTTGATTTATAAAAATCACAACCTTGGGATGACCTTTTACGGCAAGGTCAACAAAAAAAAAAGTTACATAGGTTGCCTATGCATTTGAATGGGGAAATTTAGTAAAATTTAAAAAAAAATGTCCTGTTGTCTGCCCCTGTCCCGGGGCTATATGAATACATGTATATGACCATAATATTCAAACATCTTTTTCTCTGAAACGGCTTGGCCAATCAAAGCCAAACATTAAGTGGAGCATCGTTAGGAAAAGGGTGAAAGTTAATATAAATGGTCAAGGTCACGTAACCAAAATGGTCGCCGTGGCCATAAATAGTAAAAACCATTATAAATCTTCTTCAGAACTGGAAGACCTATGATTTTACAAAGTTTGTATAAATCATGACCCTGGGATGGCCTGGACCTTTTTTACGGCAAGGTCAGCTTAGGTTGCATATCCCAGTTCTCAGGTGAGCGTTTACAGGACCATTGGTGCTCTTGTTTATATTGGTGTAATTTCTATAGTCTGACCATATATTTAAGAAACTTGAAAAATTGACTTTTAAGATACTTATAGTGCTAAGATCTTGCTGCAATTTTTAGTAGGTATACACTGAAACAAAGTTATAAGAGGCCACCTCATATTTTTTCTACTAGTTCAGAAAGTAAAATACGATCAATTAAAATTCATGATCATATGAATAAACCAATGTCTAACAGTGGCTCTTTGAGTTTCTGCATTTCAAAATGCGTGATTCTTCTCACACAGACGAAGCATGTGTAAAGGTACCCTCATTTTAAAAAGTCACACTTTATTAACATCAAATTTAATATCATATTATGACGTTGTGTTTTTACATTTTAATTTATTTGAAAGTGCTACTGACTGCCATGATGCAAGATAAAATTAAGTCAAAAGTGTTGCTGCAATAAGAACCTTCGTTTCTGTTTTGTACATGCAAGAAGACAGCAACCTGAATAACAGGAATTCAGGTTTTGCATGCAATTTGCATACCAACTTTGTTCTTCTCCAGTTGCGTTATTATCAGCAGCACGGCATTGAAATTTTCAGCGATTATTTAGGTCAAATACGAGACGCTGATAAACTTTGAAAATTCAAAAAATCGTCCACAAATTTTGTTATTTTGTTCGTTAAAAATTGGCATTGAAACCGGAAGTGTGCGGCAGCCTTGACCTGTTGGTCCTCGAAAATGGTCTAAAACAGTTCAGTCGAGTTATATCTTTTATTTCCAGGCCTCACCAAGTGAATTTAACAGGGGTCAACATGTTTAAGAGGCACATTTATGAATTTTCCAAAAAATCTCAAAATTGGCGATTCTTAAAAATGCATAAAAATTCTACCAGTAGAGAAAGTTCGAATGTTTGATGTTTTTCCGAGCCGTAACGACCCCTTTGATGACACCCGTTCCTAATTTCAATAAATGGTGTGCTGTATCCATATTTTTTATTTAAAAACATTGATTTTTGCATTTTTACTCCAAAAACACTGTAGTGAAAGAAAATTATTTCTTAACACTTTGGAACTTTACTTACTTGAAAGACATGTCTTTCGGCAAAAAATCGTGCAATTTTGAACATGGCTTAGAAACAAAAAATGACTCTGAAAAGTGGCCTCTTATAACTTTTTTCAGTGTAGTTCAGTAGTCATCTTAATTTTTTTTAATATTTCAGGCATAATAACAGAAGCTGTGTTAAAGGAATAGGTTTACAAACATTATCCTTCATTTCAAAAGAAAGAGATAAGCGAAACAAACATTTTGACACCACATTTATTAAAATCGGTTAAGTGGTTTTGAAGATGTGAAAGTTTTAAGATTCAACAATGGCTGCCTATGGTGGCCGCCATTTTGTTTAACTAGTCACGTGACCAAAAAGGAAAAATGCTTATTTACAGTAGTAGACTTACTTTTTACATTCGAAAACAGATCAGTTTGACTCTATTAAGTGAATGAAAAGTATTTCAACAACTTTCATACTTTAATATGCATGGATATGGCAGATATTTATAATTCCATCATTGTGAGGGAGTGACGTCATACACTCACAGCCTCGTTCTGGATTTGGGCCATCAAAATTTTCAAAACCCTATATTAAGTTTCTTATACCGTGCTTGATTTTCATGAAATTTGTTGCAAACTGTTCAGCTACATGAAGGCTTTCATAAAACGCACACTTAATACTTTGTGGGCCTATTCCTTTAAATTAGATAGAAATTAGGGCATTTTGAACAGTTTATTTACAGGGAGTGCATTTGTGGATGGAATAGCGATAAACAGACACAACTGAGTAATAATAAAATCAAAACCTTATCAGTTCAGTAACTTGGATAAATGTACAGGCTTTTGCGAAATTATTTGATAATTATGAAATGACATTTATTTGATAAACCTGAAACGACACTCGGATGTCATTGGTGCATGTAATTATGAGAAGCGTAATATATCTCATACAAGTGCTTCCCGGGGAATCCCGGCAAAGCTTGGGGACTGACCACCTGATTACTGGTTAATCGCTTAGAAGGTCTGAAAAGGTATGAGTAGGCAATGATTAGGAAAAAGCGCAATCAGAGAGAAATTCCCACTCCAAAAACCGAGTGCCGAGTGAGCAGCTATTTCCTAATAGGCAGCCACTCAGTTACCGGCACTTAAAATTAAATTAAAACTATGAAAACGTACATAAGGTTCAAACAGCACAAACATTTGACTCCAAAACATAAAACAAACAGAACCCTTGGAGCGATCAGTATTATAAAATCTTATAAAGTGGTAGATTATAGTGAAAATCGTTGGGAGGAATTGAAACTGGTAGTTTAACATAGGTGGTCGCTCAATTCAAGTGATCATCAGCAGAATTTTTACTGTAGTTGTTGTCATCCACAAATTGTTCAAACCTCTTCTCATCTGAAACCGCATGGCTAATCAAAGGCAAACTTCATGTGGAGCATCCTTAGAAAGGGGGAACAAAAGGTTGTATAAATGGTCCATGTCACATGACCAAGATGGTCAGGCCAAAAAAAAAAAAAGTTCTTGTTTCCGGTAACCCGACCGACCCTCCCGAAACTGACCCGACTGTAACTTTTTTTTCGCCCTGTCCGCTATCACAAAAATACGGTAACATACAATTTCCGGTACCCACCACCGATTTCGGTGAATACCGGCTTTTAGCGCGAATTATCACCCTTTCCATTAGTATTGTAACTAAGCGAGTGAAATCGAAAATTGAAAAAAGTTGTCTTGATCGGCGACAATCGATTATGCTGTCCGCTAACAGTTGGGGCCTTCATTTCGGCAAAAAGTAACAATGTGCTCCTCCATAATTGCCAGCCAAAACAGTGTTAGAAATAATTGCAATTGCGACTGGGTTGAAACGATGTCGGCCAAGCTAAGTTTTATGGTAGGATGCCCACCGGGTAACCTGAAATTTATTGCTGGCGAGCGTGAATGACACCCATTGTTTTCTTAAGATAGGCCAGTGAAAAAAGCCAATTCCGCATTGGATTATCAGCCGACGGTAAACGAGATCATTTAACAAAGTTGTCAAACCTTTACGCCCGCATTTTCTTAATCATCCTTTTATTCCTATTTCCCAAAGAATACACGGATTGGATATCGGTCTGTTTAATTCAATTAAATTACAATAGACACACGCTGATGAAAACAGACGCATACGAGGGGGGTTCAGAAAGTTCTGTCATAGGTGTTATAACTTTGTTAATAGACATAATAGGTTGCTGTATTATGCCTTGATTGAAAGGGCTACATTTCTCCTATATAATGATGCCAAAACAATGCACAAAAAGAAATAAATACTTCGAAACAGACGCCTTGAAAGACACCAGGAGTAAACCACTTGCACGTTTTCTTAAATTTGTGAATATTATTTAAAGAAAATCGACTTCGAAAAAATATAATCCATGTAATATATTTTTGAAAGATAGATGAATATATCCTGCAAAAATCAAAATCATTCAGCAGAATTTTATTGAGTTATAGTAAAATGAAATATTGAAATTGGCTTGTTGTACATACATTAAAAATACAGTTTAAATTCAAATGGCATTTATTGACATCTACACGTAGTCCAGGGAGCTTACAGTAAAATGCATTTAACCATTTTATTGTTTCATCCTAGTGTGCTCTATAGTAAACTTATAAAAAAGCAAACACATATAATGGTGCAGCGGTGCCAGAAACGCTATAGGGGTACGTATTTTAATGACGTCATATACATTGCTTTATTATAAAGTCAGCATAGCATCGATAACGGCATTTTTTGTCACATTGCTTTTCGAAATATATTATTACTTATAACTGTAAAGTTGGAGAAAATTTGATCGGAAGTTATAAAGATATAACGCATGAAACGCACACAATAATATTCACAAATTCAAGAAAACGTGCCAGTGGTTTTACCCCAGGTGTCTTTCAAGGCATATATTTCGAAGTATTTATTTTGTTCGTGCATTCTTGTGGCATCATTATAAAGGAGAAATGTAGCCCTTTCAATCAAGGTATAATACAGCAACCTATCATGTATATTAACAAAGTTATAACACCTATGACAGAACTTTCTGAACCACCCTCGTAATTAATCTGTCAATTAAATGTGCAGAGAGCCGATAGTAGGCACGGCCTGCATTCAACATAAGCGCTCATTGGACCATCTATTTTTTCAAGGTCGATCCATGACTTCACGCACGCATGAGTTTCCAAGCCGTAAGATCAGACACACAAATTCTCCTAACCATTAGTGTGCGCACCTGATTTTTGAAGAAGTTGATGGTCGCATGCATTCTACATTTTCGGCGTATGGCTGTCACTTGTCAATGCAAAAACGCACGTTACGTGACGTTACATGTTACTTTATGTTTTAGTGTCGCCGATTATTACAGTCCAAAATATTGTGATACCATTATAACATATCAAGCTGCTCAAATAAAGCGGACCCAAATAAAGTATTTACTGAAATTGGCAATTTTTATAGTAAAGTCGGTACCGTTTTTGTCCAATATATTTCACTGGTTGAAATGAGCGATGTACACTGTTTCTACAGTAACACTTAACATCGCTGTTGTGACGTTTGATCGTGCCGCGTTGAAAACTAAATACGTGCGTTCAGTCTTGTAGGAAAATCGATTGGCCAATGAGCGCTCGTGTTGAATGCAGGCCGCAGATTTGATTGACAGGTGAACTTCTTTGTTCATCAACACGTGGTCAAGTGATAATTGATTTCTTTACTAATAATTGGATTAAACAGGAGTCGCGTACACACGTCCGTATTGTCTGGCGTGCATGAATAATGAGTGGTGATTATCTGATTAGGAGGAATTTAATGACATTTACGTAAAGGTTAGACAACGTTGTTACGACCTCCTAAATGTGGTCTGACGATTATCTCTTGAGGGAGTGCTATATATTCCGGACGATCGTAGTAGACTTACGCCACATGTTTACCGTTATACCTATGAATTTATTTGAACAGGCTGTCATTCATATTTATAACGGTAAATCTGTGAAGAACGTCTACTACGATCCGCCGTTCGGGATGGATATCGCTTCGCTTGTTTTTTACAACTTTTTTTTTGCCTATCGTAAGAAAACAATGGGTGTCATTCACACTCGCTGACGATGAATTGTGTCGCCTTGTTATTACTCAAAATGACAATTATTACTTGTTCTATATTATGATACTGAGTTCGGTCCCCACAAGACATGTTGAATAGTATCATGTTTGAGGCTATTGTGCCCTCTGCATCAAGAGAAATCGTTTTACCAGCTATAGCAAAGCCAGATCAGCTTTACAACCGCAACCGATTGCCGTTGGCCTCAGAATTCAGTCATTGTTGTGCATGCCATGTCATCTGCATGTGCGTATTCGTGGCTAGTAAGAAAGGGCCATGTGGTTCTTGTAAACAAAGGCAAATGGGGGAATATCCTGCAGCCACTTGGTGACGATTCACCAATCAAAATTTAAAAAAAAAAAAATGAATAAAATAAAAAAGTTTTCCGACCTACCGACCCAAAAAAATTTGGAGACGTTACCGGAAACAAGCATATTTTTTTTTTGGGCCTCACCATGGCTATAAATAGCAAAAACTTTAAAAAATCTTCTCCAGAACCAGAAGGCCTATTATTTTGAAATTCGGCATGAAGCATCAGGCAATGAAGCTCTACAAAATTTGTATAAATCATGACCCTAGAATGAACTTGACCTATTTCACGGCAAGGCCAACTTAGGTCACATAGTCAGAAAACTGTTAAAAAGTCATTGAAAGGAAAAAATGTTTAAGGAATGTTTATGATTCTGGAAAAAAAGTGACCCCAGGTGCTGTATACATCATGTAACTTGTTTGACTATTTTGTTCATGTACATGTAACATGTATCACAGATGTCAGGGGAGTGTTTACAGGACTATTGGTCTTCTGGTTTAACTTTGAATTCCATGCAGAAAGATTATAACTACATGTAGATTTTTTTTTTCATTTCAGTTGAAGGAATTACAATATCAATTGACCCTACCAATAGTGTCACTCTGTATAAAACTGTATCAGTCGCAGAACAATTCAGAACCTTTACCTGTAGGGGAGGTATTCAGGGTAACCCTGCCGACATGCAGCAAGTTCGTCTCAGCATAACACGATTGACGAGGCATGAATTGAAAGCAGGAGAAACCACACCTCAGGTCATAGCTATTGTGCTTGAAGATCAAGGAGCTCAGCGACCAGATGTGATGGATATCCAGGATAGAAACCGGGTACCTGATGATGGAATAGCAGGCTCGGTCAATAAAGTTGACTATAGACAGAGTGACCTGAGTATCAAGTTCAACACTGTGGCTATGAAGTGTGATGATGCTGGGCAGTATTTCTGTAATCTAAACTATTTGGATAAAAACTTCAATACAATGCCTCCAGAAACAAGTTCTGAAAATTTAACAGTGTCAGGTATGTAGGTTTTTGTTTCCTTCAGGATTGCCGTATGTTAGGGAAAAGTCAGGGGAATTGAAATGTTTTCAAGGTCAGGGAATCATCATGGAATTTCGCAAAGTGTCAGGGAAGTTTGAAATTGTTTAATAAAGTGAGGGTACAGGGCCGTCGTCGGCTTTAGAAAAGTGGTCCGGCCATGAAATACCAAAGACATTTGACGAGTGCCGAAGGCACGAGTTGGGGGAGAGCACGAGAGGGGGTACTCCCCCTCTCGTAAGGGGGGTTCGGGGGATCTCCCCCCGAGAAAATTTCATATTTCCGGACGTCCATAGAGACGATTTTAATGCACTTTGGGACAACTTTAGCCCTTGAAGCGCTGCTTATTTTATAGATTTCATCATGATGAAGCCATGTCCTGGTCGAAAACCATGAAGCTGAAAGCTCCCATTCACAGGATTTGCCTTGACGAAGCTAGGAACGTTGAGGGAAATTGAAAGACGTTGGTTGATCAGGAACCGGCGGCATATCCATGATAGAAGAATAACATGCACGTTTTAACAAATTTTGGAATATGAATCAAAATAATGTTTACAAAACTTTATACGTAAACGAATTTTCGGCACGTTGTTTGATTTAATAATGCAGTAATTTTAAACAAAGATTGGGTTATTGTGAAATTATAGTATTTTCAGCAGTGAAATACAGCTTTACATTTGTTTTAATTGTTTTTTTGATTACAGAAAATCGGTTTTATTCATTATGAATTAAAGACTTACTTCTGAAGAAGCTAAAAGTGGTACCACTGTTTATTCGGTTTATGACCCCTAATGGTGCAATATGGTCCTTAGATCAAAGGACTGTCATAATGAGGTGATTATCACATCTCTGCAGGGGGGTCATAAAGAGGCCCCTACAGGATAACACCTGTAGTTCCACTGTTTATTGATTTCATGGTCCCTGATAACATGTGCAATAAAACTGCCCCCCTCTGAAAGCAATAATATTGATTTTTCCTGTTTCGGCCCCTGCCTGAATTCTGAGTCATTGTCAGGGAACTAGGTTTTCTAATGCACTGTCCCTTATCTAATGACTCTCGATAGACATGGAAATAGGTCTTTAAAGAACACTTTGGCGCAACTTCACTTCAAACGATAATCCGTCACAATCCAACAATGGCAATACCTGTCTTTAATACAGGTGTCATTTCCGTGATTGTTTTTATAAGGGCCGTCTTTCACACCCTTTGGCAGATTGACCGAGTACGCTTAATATCAATTGATAACTTAAGATTGGGCCACCACACCTCAAAAAAGTCGCAAAGGCTAACACATTTTCGGCCGAATAATCGAAAGTTGTGTTCCGGCCCAAACCATGTTCGGCCAAAAAAGTGGTCCGGCCATGGCCGGACCGCCGACGACGGCCTTGGGGTATTGTCTGGGAATTTAGAAAATACAAGGGTCATGTCAATTTACTAAGTCAATTAAGCATCACCCATCAACATGGTTCTCCATACTGATCCTATAAGTCACAAGTGTATTATCTAAACTAGGGATGTCAACGAATGCCGAAATTGGTATTCGAATATTCGCATAGGTATTCGAATATATTTGAATATTCGAATGATATACACATCTATGCCCAATAGACCCATTACGATGACTTACTTGGTGGTACATGTATTGAAAATATGAGGTACTTGTATATGCATGGTATCGTATGATTGAGGTCTATACCAATGGCGCCATGTAAGAAAATCAACAAATTTTGCACAGAAAACTAGACAATCTGGAGGTGTTTAATAATGACAAATCTCTGGGGTTCTGTCTGAGAAAGCAACGACACAACATTATTGTCAAGCCAAGATTAAGTTCTGCATGCATGTCGTTGATATCCGCCACCAAGAATGCTTAGGGTCTATTGTAATCGTGTGGCCTACATGTACTTTGTGAAAGGTCTGTTGTGATTGTGTTGTTCCTAAAGGATTGAGTTGTCAATCTATCCAGCCATCTTAAGTTTTCACACGACACAGCTCAAATTGTAGGACACAGCTCAAATTCACACCTTAAAAACATTTAATGAAAGCAAGCAATGCTTTCTTCTCAACTAGAATCAACAAAGTGTCACTTGAATCAACAAAGTGTCACTTGAATCAACAAAGTGTCAAACTGTTAATTGAGCAATCTCAATTTGCAAGTGTGTCAAAATGTTGACCATCTTGAATTACTTAACAGACAAGCAGGATTACTGGTCATATTATTTTTCGACCTTTGGCCTTAGATTTGAGTCCTCATGATACATGACAATATTGCAGGTTAGAAAATTATGCGAATATTCGAATTCAGAAATCGCATTAGAATATTTGTATGAAATGCGAATATTCGTTGACATCCCTAATCTAAACTAATAAACTTTTTGAAACATTTTCATGAAATTTAAGTTCTTATTGGATTGTCGGAGATTTTCAAAGTTCTCTGAAATAACTGACAAGGACATCAAATGCTAAGATGTATGTGTCAATGAAACTTTGAAATTCTCTCAGGGAACTCACAGTGTCTGGTCGAGTGTGGCAACCCTGTCCTTACATTAGACCAAAACAGCAGTTTTTACCCTCCTTTAATATAAAAAAAAACAAAAATGTTTATATTGATTTATCATCCTTGTTTTAAAAAAAAACTCTGCATGTGGGATAAATTGACCTTGTCAGTGTCATAATCGGTGCCACAAAATTTTGAAGAAGACACCAAAGTCCAATAGACATACATGTATTTTACTCTGTAAATCTCCTTATTTGCAAGTCTTTGTCATTCTACCGGTAA
The DNA here is from genome assembly GCA_964017185.1 of Rugalucina vietnamica. Lineage (NCBI taxonomy): Eukaryota > Metazoa > Mollusca > Bivalvia > Lucinida > Lucinidae > Rugalucina > Rugalucina vietnamica. The sequence continues at coordinate 40,160,857 of OZ024880.1, forward strand.
GCATTAAGGGATACCACTTTTTTATTTAAGTAAGAAAATATCCTCCATTAGGTGTCATTGAGCAAGACTTGTAAGCTCCCCAGAGTATTTGTTTATTGGTTTACACACATATGAAAAGTAGTGGACCATCCTGGACTGACTTGGATATTAAGCCCATAATCAAGTCAAATCAATTCCTCATTTTCAGAAAATTTGTTGCAAACCATTAACAATTTAACATACTGTCAAACGTGAAGACTCTTAAAAATATTGAACTTTGCTAGAATTTTAAAAGTACTCATGTTTTAACTTTTAATACAGTACCTTGAATATTCCTGCCAAACACATGATCAAGATCATTAACTGCTTAACTTCTACCTTGCATATTTTTTTAAAAACATGGGTCAGCTGTCTGATACATACATGTATATGAATATACTCTTTAGGAAACTTTGGGAGAAGTTTAGATTTCAGTTTTACTTAATGGACCTTCATGTATAATACTATACATTTTCACATCTTCTTCAACTGAAACTGGGGAGAAGTTTTTCTCACCAGTGGCCCTGCAGCTTTTCCTCTGCAATAGTTATACATGTTTATTGAAGGCATTTGCAAAAAAGTTAATGTGTATACACTATACAATGTATGAAAATATTTATTTGATTTCAGCAATACCAGATCGTGTTGATCTGACGGGACAGCCAGACATACGTCGTAGTGGTGACGGTTCTATAAATTTCCCATATGAAATGAAAGTTGGAGATGTGATTGAGTTTGACTGTAATGGTAGAATTGGTGGTGACCCAAACGTACAATGGGAGTGGAAGAAGACAGCCGAATCTGGGGCCCTCATTAAGCTTGTCCCAAGTTCCTCTATGTATATTGGCCGTGTCAATGAGACACGAGGACCAGCAATACCTGTAGAAAATGAGTGCACCAACACACGCAAGACAACATTGAGATACACCATTACCACAAATGATCAAAATGTCAAAGGAGACATACAGTTTCAGTGCTTTGTAGATAGTCAAGGTGCCAATGTCAGCAGTAGATTTGTCTATGTCAGAGTTGGTATGATTCTTTTGATCAATTCATGTTAGTTTTTAAACTATTCAAAATGGGTTAAGTCCAGCAAGGCCACAGATGAAATAGATATTTGTCATTGTTTTCTAAATAGTGATTTCTGACTCTGTAGACCCACATAAATTTTATAATTTGATAAGATGTAACTTTAAGAAATGTATCCGTATTAAATGCTGCACATTTTGATTTCTCGCACTATATTTGTGAAATTGTAACAAATGCAGACAAAACTTGTCATTCTGATAGCCAGTGATTGAATCGTGAGAAAAACCATTTAATGTACATGTATTTGTAGACAAAGGTGCTGATCGGCTGTGATAATTAAGTAAACTGTGACATTGCGTTAATGACTTCATGTCAGATAGTACAGTCCCTCTAAATCTCTTGATATCTTCTGTGGCTGGTTAGACTCATTTGAATCAGACCTGGTCGAAAACTCCTGATACAGGTTTGTTTCGATCACTGCTTATACATGTTTATAATGTATACTTGAATGTGTATATGTAGCATATGTGTATATGTTTGTGTATGTTTGTTTCAGAAGGAGGAGCTCCCATCAATGAAGGGGGAACTGGTGGAAGTTCAGACCCTGAAAGTAAGTCTAGAGGTCATTCTTTGTTGCAGTGAATGGCTTTGTTTTTGGTGAAAGAATTTGACCAGCCACATTTAACTTGATCAGTAGCCTGTCGGATCCATACTGAAGCAGATTTGCAATCCATCTTCACATCCAAAACATCTAACTTTTATGAAGACTTTGTAATGAAAATATTTCTGTGACCATTCTTTCTCTTCCGCTGATTCAAGAAGAGCGTTTATCAGTAAGTGGTGAAAGAAATGTGTACTAAGTACTGGTAACCTGCCTGTGACGGGCTTGCACAGGAACAGTATGACTAGGAGCCGAGGTTATAAAACTTTTCATGCTCTGCTCAGCCGAGACTAAAATTTATCCTGCTCATAAATGTTAAAATGCCAGCAATTGTTGGCATTTTAACATTTATTAGCAGGATAAATTACAGGCTTTGGAGTTCTATTCAATTTCAATATATTTGGGATATTTCAGTATTTATGAGGATTTGAAATTTTAAGCTCAGCTGAGCTGAGCATGAAAAAAGTTTGATAACCACAGGGCTAGGTCTAAGGATAACTGTCTATCCTGACATGACCTGTTATTGACCATTGACACAAAGAACCAACTCGAACAAAACAAAACAAAACAAAACAAAAAAAAAAAAAACCCCAAAGAAGTATTTGAAAGTTGTATACAGTAACATACTTCACAGTCTTTCAAAGGTGATATGGAGGGGAGTGATTGGCATAGCAGTAGAGCATTGGACTCTTGATCTAGAGTCCTGCATGTTTGAAGTGAGCTGGGAAAGTCTGGGAATGAATACTAGTACAATTAAATTTAAAATCTCAACCCAGGCACCATGTGGGAAAGAAAAGAACAATACTAGCCATTGCATGAAACAAAATAATATGATGACTCACTTTTTCTAAACTTTACAAATGAGCCGCCCCATGGGAAAACCAACAATCTGCATAGGCGAAAACAAAGGCGCAGATCAGCTTCGAGGTTACCGCGAAGCTGATCAGCGCTTTTGTTTTCGCTACTCGGATAGTACAATTCCTCTTCTACTTAACTCCAAAATTTCAAGCTTCTAGCCTGCTTCTGTAGCTGTACAGGCTGGTTTGTGACAGACCTGTTCGGAAACCACATTGCTGGTTTTTCCACAAGGCGGCTCAAATGTGGATTTAACTGGTTAATACCAAGGAATTGGTGGCTCCATGCTAAAAAAAAACAACAACAAATTCATCATGCTGTATTGCTTTGTATTGTTTTCAGCATCCAATGCTGGTCTGATTGCTGGTGTGGTCGTTGCTGCAGTTGTATTCATAGTGATTGTTGTACTGCTGATTTACTTCCTGTGGTACAGACGTAGAGGTGGTGGCGATACCTGTAAGTTTCTTTCAGTATAAAAATAGATTATGCCTAAATGAAATGGTTCTTTTTTTGCTTGTGTATTTTATAATAAGAATAAGTTAATTCTTTCGACAGTTTGGAAGCAATGAAAACATTCTAAATAAAAGAGGGCCAGCTATATTACAGTTTCACCAGAAGCTTAATATTTTGTAACATATATATCGAAAAATCATTTTTTATAAGAAATGAGTTCAAAATGAGGCTGTACAGCACAAAGGGAAAAAATCTGTTTATTCTAATATTAGTGAGTGGAGTATACTCATTTCATCGCAGTGAACAGTTTCTGCTTTTCATGCAACCTCTTTCTGCTTTATGTCTTGACCAATATCTCAATGTATAAATGTGTTTCTTTTTATTTTCAGACAAAACAAGGGAAGAAACTGAGTAAGTTGATTTATTGTACAGTGTTTGTTACGAAAAGTGCTGTTCCATTTTACACCTGTTTTAACTTAGTATCTGTTAAAGTAGAAAAAAACAACAAAAAAACTGTTGGGTACATAATGATAAACACTTTTGGTATTTTGCACTTCTATTGACTATTGTATATGTTAATATCAGATGTTTACATTTTAGCAGAATACCCCTATAAACTGTGTGAATATTATAAATATTTATGCATGGTCGGATCAACACTGATATTGATTAACAGCCATGATGATGTCATTTATAATATCAAAGTGTGGTGGGGGAGTGGGATGGTGTCGTGGTTGAACATTGGACTCCGAATCACGAGGTCCTGGGTTTTATTCCCACTGGTACCCGTTCGGTTCAGGAAAATTTCAATCTTATTACATCTTTGATTCAGGACTCGGCAGATAAGCATATCCCATCAAAAACAAGTCGCTCTGTCTCTTCTGTCCCATGGATAACTCCTGAGATAAGGAAGAAGATTCGCAGGAAAAATATAACTCATGCAAAAGCTAAGAAAACTGGAAGTGCAAAAATTAGATCTAAATTTGAAAACTTAAGAAGGGAAATCAAAGCTGATATAAGGAAGCAGCATGACCTTTATGTCAATAACTTGGTAGGGGACGTTAAGGCTAATCCCAGGGATTTTTATAGGTATATCAATAGTCAGAGGAAAGATACCCAAGGCATTCCCCCTTTGAAAAAGAAAAATGGAAGTGGTATTGCTCAATCAGATTTCGAAAAAGCAGAAGAATTTAATGGACAGTTCACAGATGTATTCACCAAAACGGTACACAACCAAGTCCCACTTCTGGATAGGTCGGCCCCATTCATGGATGAAATTGTTGTAACAAAGGAAGGAGTAACAAAACTCCTTAAAGGTCTGAACCCATCTAAAGCCTTAGGACCTGATGAACTCCATCCTAGAGTCCTTAAAGAATTGGCAAAAGAATTAGGACCTGTATTTGCACATCTCTTCCAGCAGTCAATCAATACGGGTGAAATCCCCAAGGAATGGTCACTTGCTAATATTTGTCCACTTTTCAAGAAAGGTGACAGGTCCCTTGCTTGTAATTACTGCCCAGTTTCTTTGACTTGTATTCCTTGCAAACTTCTAGAACATATTGTCTGCTCAAATATCATGGGTCATCTTGACCAGTATAATCTTTTGTCGGACAAACAGCATGCATTCAGGAAATGGCATAGTTGTGAAACTCAGTTAATTACAGTGATAAATGATTGGTCAAAAATATTGGACAAAAAGGGTCAGGTTGACACTTTTATTTTGGACTTTGAAAAAGCTTTTGACACCCCTCCACATGAACTTCTTAAAAGCAAATTGTTTAGTTATGGTATAGGTGGAAAGACATTGGAATGGATAAATGCTTTTTTGTGCTTCAGGCAGCAAAGGGTAGTAGTTAATGGTGTTAAAATCTGAATGGGCCCCTGTTGTGTCTGGTGTCCCTCAGGGCACCGTTCTCGGTCCATTGTTGTTCTCCTTGTACATAAATGACATACCCGTTGGCATTGACTCTCAAATCAGGCTTTTTGCTGATGACTGTGTTTGTTACCGTGAAATTAAAACAGTAGAAGATACATTGAAACTTCAGAAAGACATTGACCTTTTAGGGAGCTGGGCCCGAAAATGGGGCATGAGATTTCAACCTGTCAAATGCAACATGATGCAGCTGACAAATAAGCGGATAAATAAAATTGAGGCCTCGTACACCCTCGAGGGAACGATTTTGGAAAATGTTGATAGCATTAAATATCTAGGTGTAACAATTACAAATGACCTCAAGTGGAATACCCATATCAATAATATCTGTACTAAAGCCAACAGAACACTTGGATTCTTGAGGAGAAACTTATTTTCTTGCCCCCAAGATGTTAAAGAAGCAGCTTATAAAGGACTGGTGCGCCCAGTCCTGGAATATGGAAGTTCTGTTTGGGATCCTCATACTAAATGCCTCCAGGAGGAATTGGAGAAGGTTCAGAATCGTGCCGCTAGATTTGTAACTAGGAATTATACTTTCGAGGAAGGTAGTATGACTGGCATTCTTGAACAACTCAGATGGGAATCTCTCAAGAAAAGGAGGACGGATAATCGACTTATATTACTATACAAAGGTCTGAAGGGTAAAGCCAGAATACCTACAGATGACCTTATCCCAAAGACTAGGCGTTGTAGAAATAGCCACTCCAAGGCATTTCAGCTTCCATCTGCTAGTATAGAGGCCTATAAATGTAGTTTCTTTCCCCAGACTATTAGGGACTGGAATGACCTCCCTGACTCTCTGTTTTCTACTGCTGAAATGTCAGATGATTGTGTGTCCAAGTTCGCTTCACTCGTGCGTTCAAGGGACTAATTTTCCCCCCCATCCGAACCCCCTGGTGAAATAATGTCATTTGGCGTGTCACCAGTAAACTATTCTGATTCTGATTCTGGTGTCATTGTGTTGTGTCATTGAACAAGACAAATTTACTCCTTGGAGTACTGGTTAAAATACTGGAAGCGTTGGCTGCAAATTAACTCCTTGGAGGACTGGTTAAAACACTGGAAGCATTGGCTGCAAATTAACTCCTTGGAGTACTGGTTAAAACACTGGAAGCATTGGCTGCAAATTAACTCCTTGGAGGACTGGTTAAAACACTGGAAGCATTGGCTGCAAATTAACTCCTTGGAGTACTGGTTAAAACACTGGAAGCATTGGCTGCAAATTAACTCCTTGGAGTACTGGTTAAAACACTGGAAGCGTTGGCTGCAAATTAACTCCTTGGAGTACTGGTTAAAACACTGGAAGCATTGGCTGCAAATTAACTCCTTGGAGTACTGGTTAAAACACTGGAAGCATTGGCTGCAAATTAACTCCTTGGAGTACTGGTTAAAACACTGGAAGCATTGGCTGCAAATTGACTCCTTGGAGTACTGGTTAAAACACTGGAAGCGTTGGCTGCAAATTTACTCCTTGGAGTACTGGTTAAAACACTGGAAGCATTGGCTGCAAATTAACTCCTTGGAGTACTGGTTAAAACACTGGAAGCGTTGGCTGCAAATTTACTCCTTGGAGTACTGGTTAAAACACTGGAAGCATTGGCTGCAAATTTACTCCTTGGAGTACTGGTTAAAACACTGGAAGCATTGGCTGCAAATTAACTTCTTGGAGTACTGGTTAAAACACTGGAAGCATTGGCTGCAAATTTACTCCTTGGAGTACTGGTTAAAACACTGGAAGCATTGGCTGCAAATTTACTCCTTGGAGTACTGGTTAAAACACTGGAAGCATTGGCTGCAAATTAACTTCTTGGAGTACTGGTTAAAACACTGGAAGCATTGGCTGCAAATTAACTCCTTGGAGTACTGGTTAAAACACTGGAAGCGTTGGCTGCAAATTAACTCCTTGGAGTACTGGTTAAAACACTGGAAGCGTTGGCTGCAAATTAACTCCTTGGAGTACTGGTTAAAACACTGGAAGCATTGGCTGCAAATTAACTCCTTGGAGTACTGGTTAAAATACTGGAAGTGTTGGCTGCAAATTAACTCCTTGGAGTACTGGTTAAAACACTGGAAGCATTGGCTGCAAATTAACTCCTTGGAGTACTGGTTAAAACACTGGAAGCATTGGCTGCAAATTAACTCCTTGGAGTACTGGTTAAAACACTGGAAGCATTGGCTGCAAATTAACTTCTTGGAGTACTGGTTAAAACACTGGAAGCATTGGCTGCAAATTAACTCCTTGGAGTACTGGTTAAAACACTGGAAGCGATGGCTGCAAATTTACTCCTTGGAGTACTGGTTAAAACACTGGAAGCATTGGCTGCAAATTAACTCCTTGGAGTACTGGTTAAAACACTGGAAGCGTTGGCTGCAAATTTACTCCTTGGAGGACTGGTTAAAACACTGGAAGCGTTGGTTGCAAATTAACTCCTTGGAGTACTGGTTAAAACACTGGAAGCATTGGCTGCAAATTAACTTCTTGGAGTACTGGTTAAAACACTGGAAGCATTGGCTGCAAATTAACTCCTTGGAGTACTGGTTAAAACACTGGAAGCGTTGGCTGCAAATTTACTCCTTGGAGTACTGGTTAAAACACTGGAAGCATTGGCTGCAAATTAACTCCTTGGAGTACTGGTTAAAACACTGGAAGCGTTGGCTGCAAATTTACTCCTTGGAGTACTGGTTAAAACACTGGAAGCGTTGGCTGCAAATTTACTCCTTGGAGTACTGGTTAAAACACTGGAAGCGTTGGCTGCATCCCAACATAACAACAATTGTTGACAGAGATTGACAAAAGTAAAAGTGTGGTGGCTTCTGATTATAGCATAGGGCTCTGGAGTGAGAGGTTGGGGTTAGAAACCTAGTACTGCCTTGTGTTATTCAGTACTGGTAAAATACATGTTCACACAGTGCTTTTTTTTTTTTATGATTCAGTTTTACGTCCCTTTCAAGATTATTTCAGCTCATATGAGATGGGCCAATCGGCAGGTGGGGCGAAAACAGGAGAACGCCAAGAAAAACCAACTGGCACACCTGCAAGCAGAACTTAGCTTGTCTCACATATGGCCAGTGCGGGGCTCGAACCCACACCAGACACAGGGATGAGAAGATCGAGTGTTGTGCTGAAATGATTTAAAAATTGACCAGCAATTTGAAATACCTCACCTCAAGCAAATAATATTGTTGTCATACATATTTTCTGTTGTTTTTCAGTGGTTCAAATCCCAATTTGGCCCCCAGCGCAGCTGATCTGTACGCACAACCAAATAAGGACAGAAATGTAAGTCTGCATTATACTTGCACTAACAGAGCTTCTGTCAGGGGTGGGTAACTACTGAATAAATATTCTCTAATGAACTTCGGACTGAAGTATTTATGTGTACACAGTTCCTTCCTTAATCATTAAATTGCACATCTAAAAGCATTCAGATATAAAGAAGAAAAAGAAATATAAGTTCTTTTAAAGTTGGGAAAATTCCCATACTATAGTTACCCACCTTGACTGTTTTTTGTTGTGTTTTTTCTTTCTTTAGAAGCACTGTAGGAATGTCTTATATCCATACACATATACAGGATAATCCTTGTGTAATATGTTTGTGTTTGCACATTAGCATTTTATGTTTGTTACATTATTTGTATTCTTGGGCAATTGAAACCACAAGCCCTGTCATGCGAAAACAAATTGTCATGGTTTTCAGCTGTTTGTCACAAAACCTGGTTGTTCAGTCCAACTAAAAAAATAGAGACACGGGAGTTTGGAATAAGAGGCATAGCTGGACTGTCCCATCTGAGCCGCTGTTTCAGAAAATCACCAATCTGCATATGCAAAACCAAAGGCGCAGATCAGCTTTGCAGTCACTGCACATCTGATCAGCACCCATGTTTTCACCACTCAGATAGTATGATTCCTCTACTTCTAAAATCTGAAGTTTCAAGCTTCTATCTGGCTTCTGCGACAGCACAGACCCGTTTGTTTCAGGCCTGGTCCGAAACCCAAATCGTCAGTTATCTCATTGGAAGGATCATTTACATATGTGCACGTATGTAGAGGCAGGAAAGGCTCTGATCTGATGGAAGCTGTACTTCCCTCTTTTCACATACATACAAAAATAAAGATCACATGACAGGGCATGTATGCATGTAAGGAAAAGAATGAAATAGAGAAAAACTTAATTTTGGAGTTTTACTTGCATTACAGTAAATCTGTGTAACCAGAAATTTTTCAAGTTATACGCACAAGGAGCAAAAAAAGTCAAATCTGTTTCTTGAAATGACAAAAAGCCATATTATTACAAGTAGCTGCTTTTAACTTCGTGAGTATATGTCGGTCCACCTATAAGTGTTCTTTGATTGTTATAAGAAATGTCCCAGTTTCTCTGGTCTACTAAATATCAATGTTCATGTATAGCAGGTTTTCCAGTACCATACATACAGTTATTATGTTCTAAAGGTTATAATAGCTCCTCTATATTAAATCTTCAGTTGTTCTGTTGTTAACAGTAAATAAAGAGCCGAGGTCTGTAACAATGAAATATTTTTGTCTGGAATCTATTTTCTATGAACTTGACACCATTTTTTGTTTATTTTCAAATCTAAGCCTGCCTTCGTCGAACTTAAATTGAATGCAACAATTCTAGTTTGGATTTTTTCTCAGCTTTAGCTTACCTACTGAATGATATACTTGGCTTTTGAAAGTTGTTACATTTTATGTCATAGAGAATCAGCAACTGATCAAGGTTTTTGGATCTATTTTCTATGAACTTGACACCATTTTTTGTTTATTTTCAAATCTAAGCCTGCCTTCGTCGAACTTAAATTGAATGCAACAATTCTAGTTTGGATTTTTTTTCAGCTTTAGCTTACCTACTGAATGATATACTTGGCTTTTGAAAGTTGTTACATTTTATGTCATAGAGAATCAGCAACTGATCAAGGTTTTTGGATCATATGTATTTGAACAACAGATTTATAGTGATAGTAAAATATGACACAGTTATTTGTTGTGCCCAACTTCATCTCTGAAACAAGTCCCTATTTAAGGTGTGTCACTGTGTGGTATGAAAAGCATGTGATCCAACTGGGTGAATGCATATTAATTTCAGAGTTATTACAAACCTAAATTAATTAATGGAACAATTCTGTTTTAATTTTCAAAATGAACAGAACAGTCAGGATGGCAGAGGTAGACATTGACCTATTTTGCTGTAATCGGTGTCTACACTATTTTTCTTAATCAGATCTTGATAAGACCACTATATACTACTATCTAAACAATCAGAGGGGGCGTGGTGGCCAAGGGGTAGAGACCAGACTCTGAACTGATAGGTCCTGGGATCAAGAGGCATTAACTCCCCTCAGTTCTTGTTAATACCCAGGAAGTGTTGTTTTTTACCTGGCATGACTGAAAAATGGTTGACTGTGACATCTAACATCAATAGAGCCGCGACGCGAGAAAACCGGTCTTCGGGATTTCCGACCAGGTCCGACACAAACCGGCCTGTACAAGCTCAGAAAAGAGCTAGAAGCTTGAAATTTCGGATTTAAGTAGAAGAGGAATTGTACTATCCGTGTAGCGAAAACAAAGGCGCTGATCAGCTTTGCGGTTACCGCGAAGCTGATCTGCGCCTTTGTTTTCGCCTAGGCAAAAATCCGGTTTTCTCACGATGCGGCTCAATACAAGCAAACAAACAACAGCAGTTTTCAGGTGATGGCAGTCATTGTTTCACAGTCCAAAAGTGCCACGATGCGAGAAAACCGGTCTAAGGTGTTTCAGACTAGATCTGACACAAACCAACCTGTACAGCTACAAAAGCAAGCTAGAAGATTGAAATTTCGGATTTAAGAAGAAGAGAAATTGTACTATCCGTGTAGGGAAAACAAAGGCGCTAATCAGCTTCCCAGTTACTGCGAAGCTGATCTGCGCCTTTGTTTTCGCATAGGCAAAAATCCGGTTTTCTCACGAGTAAAAAGTATTGTTGAGCAATCACTGCAAATGGAAAACATCCACAATCTGACATTTGAATCTTTTCTGTTACATGTCTTATAAATTATGCTGGTAAAGAAAAAAAAACACATTTCATTTTTTTTCCCATGATTAATGCTCATAATGTTTCCCTGAATCGGGACATCAGTGGTTTTTACCATTGATATTATTTTTCTCCCAGAAATTTTCATTTTGTCACAAAACATTTTCTCCATGAAAAATGAACTCTGAGGATTTCTTTACCAGCACTGAAGACATAATTGTTTGTGCTTTATGTGTTATTGACAGCTACATGTATTAAATTACATGTATGTCATGATGCTATCATTTCTTAGCATTCTTCTTGAATTTCTATGTTTGAAATTGCATTGTTGAATAATACATTGTATATCTATAATATATTAATACTGTGCCTGTCCTTTTGCATGATAGAGCTAGGTAAATGCAAAGTAATGTCTGCAAGTTGTAGAAATTCTCTTATTTATTTTTGCATGCAGCAGAATATCCACAAAAAGCTGTTCCTGTATTTATTTTGTATAAATATACCAATCTTTGCATTTCTTTTATCAATTTCGATAAATTGATCAATGCTTATACCAGTTCAAAATGCAGTATTTATTTTGTGGTTTTGGTGAAACAAAGTACTATTTGGAACGTTTTTGTTTTTAATTCTAGCAGTTTAAAGCTTTCAGTAATTTTTAAATCAATGATCAACTTAACATTTTTTTTACTTAAAAGAAAATAAGTTGTAATAGTTATCTGTGGTATTAAAATGAAATCATTTATTTAACTTGAATTTGTATATTTCAATGCAGTGTCTTAAATTTCAATTTTCTTTTTGTAAGGTGTGTGTAGGTCTATATAAATTTATAAATGAGAAAAAAAATATACTAATGTTGCAAATGGAGTCAAGAGAATGAAAAATCATGAACTCTTGTATTGTTGGGACTTATTTAACAAAATTGCCTTTATTTAAGGGAAACACATATTTTTATGAAATTGCAATATAAAGGACAGGACAGTAATATTGTTGTAGTTTTTCTTGGTATGGGGACTTTGCTGTTAACTGATTTTTTTTTTTATTGTGTCAAATTGAAATAATATGGTAGTTTTACATGTGATACCTTCTCTATATATGTTAATTGAAGTATTATGTTAAGTGCTGGTAAAAAACATGATATATTGATAGTTAAATCATGGCAGACATTACTTTGTATTGCTAGCATGTGTTTGGGCTTTATATCCAGTTCTTGATTTTTTTCCTAGAATGTGCATGATGCTCCCTGGTTTGAATAGAAGTTTATGAAATTCAACATGTTCAAAGTGATGTGTTTATTTATATGACTCAATATTTGTAGCAGTCAGACTGTGTTTGAAGAAAACCTCCATGTTTAAGTATTTCTTTTCATTAGAAGTTTTATTACATATATTTTTATAAAATTGAAAACAATAATTCTTATACCAAAATATAATTGAAAACAATAATACTTATACCAAGTCAAATGACGTAAAAGGAAATTATAATAAAAACACTGCAAAAAGTGTGACTGAAATCTTGAAAATCAGAAAAACTGGATATATTGACAAAAGACCATTTTATTTTAAAAATGAAAATTTTTAACTGCCATGATTTACTATCAATATTTCATTGTTTTTTTTCACCAGCCTGAGCCCCCGAAACCTAAACCACGGCCCAAGAAAGGAAAAGAACTGCATTATGCCGAGTTAGATATCGCTACTAATGTACCGAGGGCTAACCCCAGGAAATCCCATGACAGAGTGGAATATGCGGAAGTGAAGTTCAACAACAACCATGATTATGAACATCCTGTGTAGTTTTTTCGTCATACATCTTACATATGAGCCTCGACGCGAGAAAACCGGTCTTCGGGGTTTCCGACCAGGTCCGACACAAACCGGCCTGTACAAGCTCAGAAAAGAGCTAAAAGCTTGAAATTTCGGATTTAAGTAGAAGAGGAATTGTACTATCCGAGTAGCGAAAACAAAGGCGCTGATCATCTTCGCGGTTACCGCGAAGCTGATCTGCGCCTTTGTTTTCGCCTAGGCAAAAATCCGGTTTTCTCACGACGCGGCTCATTTCATAGCTGTATACGCAACTGTGACATTCCTGAATTTTTGGCAAAATATTCCTAAGTTTTCCAAAAGAGAGATCAGGATAAATTGTGCAGACCTGGATCATAACATTAGTTAAGCATTTTTCGTGCAACTGTAACATTCCTAAGTTTTCAGAAAATCACTCCTTACTTTCTGAAAGATATCTAGACAAATTGTGCTGGACAGATTATAACATTAGTAAACTATTTTACATGCATGCACAACTTTCCAAAGTTTTTGGAAAGATGTAGGTTGATAAGTGCTCAGTTCACAAGGAAGGTGCTTTTGATACATTTCAGTATCAAGCATTAGTCAAATCTTTTGATGAAATGCAAACATTCTGGACAACACTCTTGGTATATTTTCAACCATATCATATGGATGATCTGTTCTTTTCCTGCAATGCATTTAGTGGTGCACTTTTAAATAAGTAGAGTTAGTAAGTATTTATTAATAGGTTTGTGTTTGCCATTTATATGACAAGAACATGTATTAGAGAGCATGTAGACCTAGTGGTAGAGCATCAGATTCTGAATAGAGAAGTCTTTGGTCTTTGGTCAATGTGCAAGGCTATGTACTTGAGCAACGTAAGCAATACATTAATGTCCCAAAGTACTGGGTTAACACTTGGGAAGCAGTGGATCTGTTGGCACATGACTTAGAATTGATCTGGGACATCAAACCACAACACTAACAAACCACAACACTATCAAAAATATAGATGAAGGTGAAAGAACAGATTATCTTTGTGATAGATGTGTTTAAATGTTGTAATACTAGCTAAACCAAAGAGAATTTAGAACATCTTTGATAAGACTTGCAGGACACTTATCTATCCAAAATACTATTTATAGCTAATGGATCAGTAATAACTTACTTTGCACACCAGAAGAACAACTCATGTGTAGTCTTCCATATCTTGGTTTTTATCGCACCTGCTTATAGCAGGGTGCGATATAGGAGTCCAAATTTCTGTCCGTCCGTTCGTCCGTCTGTCCGTCAACATTTACGTCGAAGTTTGGTTTTCTCGACATCAGAGATAGCTGCGAGTCTGAAACCTTGCATAGTAATTGTCCCTGACATACCCTTCAAGCACGCACCTTAACCCGGTGGCTTTGACCTATATTTCACGGTCCACTGACTTTGAAAATTTTTACGTCGAAGTTTTGTCAACATTTACGCCGAAGTTTGGTTTTCTTGACATCAGAAATAGCTGCGAGTCTGAAACCTTGCATAGTAATTGTCCTTGACATACCCTTCAAGCACGCACCTTAACCCGGTGCCCTTGACCTATATTTCACAGTCCACTGACTTCGATAATTTTTATGTCAAAGTTCGGTTTTCTCAACATCAGAGATAGCTGCAAGTCTGAAACCTTGCATAGTAATTGTCCTTGACATACCCTTCAAGCACGCACCTTAACCCGGTGCCCTTGACCTATATTTCACGGTCCACTGACTTTGATAATTTTTACGTCGAAGTTTGGTTTTCTCGACATCAGAAATAGCTGCGAGTCTGAAACCTTGCATAGTAATTGTCCTTGACATACCCTTCAAGCACGCACCTTAACCCGGTGCCCTTGACTTATATTTCACGGTCCACTGACTTTGATAATTTTTACGTCGAAGTTTGGTTTTCTCGACATCAGAGATAGCTGCAAGTCTGAAACCTTGCATAGTAATTGTCCTTGACATACCCTTCAAGCATGCACCTTATCCCGGTGCCCTTGACCTATATTTCACGGGCCACTGACTTTGAAAAATTTTACGTTTAAGTTTGGTTTTCTTGACATCAGAGATAGCTGCGAATCTGAAACCTTGCATAGTAATTGTCTTTGACATGCCCTTCAAGCACGCACCTTGACCCGGTGCCCTTGAACTATATTTCACGGTCTGTTGACTTTGCCCGATGCAGGTGCGATATCGACCTCCGCAGAGTTCTTGTCATAGACAACATATGTAAACACTATCCCACCATAGGAGAGAAAGAAAGAGGGTAACAGAGATTTTGGGTAGAGAGAGTGAGAGTGAGTGAGAGCAGTAATGGAATGAGAGAGAGACGTGTGAGAAAGAGGATGAAAGTAAGATTGTGACACATGCCAGGAGTGGCCATATCCTGAAGGAAGTTTATGAAGAACATTGAATGATGTTGATTGTTTACTATCATCACAGCATTTAGATGAGTAACTGAAGTGATGACCAGGCAGAGTGAATGTATTTGTCATGTGTTTATGCAGTAATACAGAGAAACAGGAACTAGGCTGACAGGAACAAACCCTATCATGAACCCATCTATAATGAATGGACTGGCCCATCATTATCATATGGGTGAGTTCATTTTCAATTGTAGGGGCTTCAGGAGTGATCTAATGTTTATACCATTTTTCGCTGAATTTCCTCTGAGCAAACAGAATTGCCAAAGATGGGACGCCGCGTTCTGCGACTTCACGAACTTGGGCTATACTGTTTGCCTACGTCCCATAAAAAGGATGTCAGGCTTATACTGTTATATGTCTGTTTTGTAACTTACATTGTACTATTTGTTCCATGCTTTTTTCTAGTTCTGAAAAATTGTACATGTTTTGGTTATATGTGAATACATGTTGTTTGTAACATGTACATATACTTGCATTTTCTGTCATTCTTCAGTTTTGATTTATACATGTACATTGACATCAAATCAAATTTGTGTGAAAGTGGGCGTGAAAGGAATAAATTTGTGCACTTTTTGCTAGCAGTATACATTTTACAGATTTTATATTTTTATGAACACATTCCTTTTCTGTATTATGAGTGATTTGTTCCATTAATTTTATAACAAGAAAAACTGTAAATATAAATTTGTAAATATTGTTGTTACTATTAGTTTGATAAGTGTTTGTTTTAGTGTAGTGGTTTTGTACATATTTTGTGAGAACTTGTTTAGTAGGCAGAAATTCAGTAACTCATGCAGAATATACTAGATACATGTATCATTATCATTAAGTTGTCTGGACAATTCAATTGCTAACTTTGGCTTTAGATAAAAGAAAGATATCGTCTTAGAATTAGGACTCAGGGAGATATTCAAACTTGGTTGACCTTTTTGAAGTCTGTTTGGTTTTATTGCTTTACATCCATGATCAGCAGCTAAGGTCATATGGAGATGTTCAGTTATCATAACTACAGTGTTCCCGAGAGGCAGATTAGCAGAGCTGGGAAAGAAGAAGAGCTGTGGGCATTATTCATGACCAGTCTTCTTGAAAAAATGTGCCTGATATCAGGTTCATTTGCATATTTTGGGCATACACAAGAAGCCTAATATGTGATCTGACCAAAACCAAACACAGCTGATAATAAGAAAAATAACCTATTAGTTGGAATAGTTAATATGATGGAGATATTTGTCATTTAAAACTGGGTTCTAAAGTATTGTCATAATATTGACAGACTCGACCTGGCCTTGAAGTTATAAAACGTTTTCATGCTCAGCTCAGCTGAGCAGAGCTGAGCATGAAATTAAAATTGTCCATAATTACTGAAATAACCAACATTGGTTGAAATTTCAGGGTCAGACTGCCAAAGCCTGTAATTTATCTTGCTAATAAATGTTAAAATGCCAACAATTGTTGGCATTTTAACATTGATGAGCAGGATAAATTTTTAGTCTCAGCTGATCTGAGCATGAAAGAAGTTTTATGACCTCAGGGCCTGATAAAGGCAGGCACATTGGTTCTGACTCACCCTATTTGCCTTTATAATACGTTAGGATGAACATTTGTCACCAACATGACAAGCATATAGCAGCAGGGTATGGGACCGCAACCTCCCGACTGCTAAGCAAATACACAATCCATTAGACTACCATGGCCAGCTCTTATTGTCATATTTGTATGCCTTTCAGTATAATGAGTTTGGGTCAGATGATTCCATAGGTGGAACAATGGTAAGCTAAAAATTGCTATAAACATGTAAATGTGTAACTGATGGTCATTGTTCTATTAAAGGAGAAGATTTAGAAAGTCACAACTTTTGCAAACTGATCGAGACATGCAGTCTTTGACGAGCAGTATAGAAAAAAGCATTGCGATAACATGCCCATGTAATATACTGAATATTCTTAAGTTCTAAAAATGAGAAAATTTTCGATATTTTTCTTATTTTTGCTACACAATCTATGGTTTGAAGCAAAAATAAGAAAAATAGGTATACCCCTGCAAACCCCAGTTTTTCTATATAAAAGGGGGGTTCAAGGAGGTATACTTTTCATGGACTTGTTTTCCTGATGTTAAACTGTTGGAATTTAATGGAACAATTACCTTACTATAACTAACAGCAAATTTTTGAAGTATGCCGATCAGGACTGGTATTGTATCATGACTGAGCCCTTTCAGTGACAATTTGGTAAAATTGAACTATGCAGTACAACTGGTTTTGTAATTTCAACCAGCTGACCAAAAGTTGTGGATCTCTCTGTAGACAATGCTTTCTAAGGAAGCCAACATATTAAAGGTTGGCTTTCCTATGCGATTTGTTTCAACTTTGAGATGCAATAAATATTTTGTTTTTAATGATGTTTACTCTGTGCAGTAACCACAAAATATTTACAAGTTGTAAATAATATTCAAGTTCTTTGAAGGGCTTTATTAAGGTTACTTTTGGCCTAGATTTGCAGTCATGCATATACAGTGTGTTTTTGAAAGATGTGCATTGGTTTTGATATTTGAATAATCCATAAGTTAATGACCCAAAATACAGCTGCTTTTGAATATTCAATTGCCATTATAAGAACATCTCTATACGAAAATTGCATAAATCCCACACTGTTACTTAAATTGTCATTACATTGTACATGTTCTGAAAATATGACAACAACTACATTTGAGCCACCTCATGGGAAAACCAACAATCTGCATAGGCGAAAACAAAGGCGCAGATCAGCTTCGCGGTAACCGCGAAGCTGATCAGCGCCTTTGTTTTCGCTACTCGGATAGTACAATTCCTCCTCTACTTAAATCCAAAATTTCAAACTTCTAGCTCTTTTCTGTGCTTGTACAGGCTGGTTTGTGTGGGACCTGTTCGGAAACCACGTTGGTTTTCCCACGAGGCGGCTCATTTCCTAACCTATCACATGTCGTTGAATTGTGTGATTTGCTTTATAGCTTTGGTTCTAATGTTTGCTAATGTATTAAGAAAAGCAAAAATTTGCAGTGGAAAAAATCTGTTTGAGTTTTAGTATGGAGGTGTTCATGCAATTGCTTTAAATGTAGTAGTCAAATATAGCTTCATCATTAGGCAAATTATCAACAGATCTCAACACTGAGTTTTAGAGTGTGGTGGCCTGATGGTAGTATGAGACCGAGAAGGCCTGAGGTTTTGACCCCGCTAATGCCAGTTTGTATAATTGAGCAGGGCACCAGTTTGTATATTTGAGCAGGGCATTAATGTCCCCATAATATTTGAGCCGCCTCATGGGAAAACCAACAATCTGCATAGGCGAAAACAAAGGTGCAGATCAGCTTCGCAGTAACTGCGAAGCTGATCAGCGCCTTTGTTTATAGCTACTCGGATAGAACAATTCCTCTTGTACTTAAATCCGAAATTTCAAGCTTATAGCTCTTTTCTGTACTTGTACAGGTCAGTTTGTGTCGGACCTGTTCGGAAACCACATTGTTGGTTTTCCCACGAGGCGGCTCATTTGTTAATACCTAGAAGCTCAGAAGCTGTGGCTCCATCCTGAAATACTGCTAATTTATTCAGGATGGGTAAGTTAAACCACATAACATTCCAACAATTTTTCACTACAAATGCAATGCAAATAATAATATATAAATTCTTACTTATCAGGACTGGTATTGTATATGTGAAGAGTGTGGTGGCCTAGTGGTTAAAGCTTGGGACATTTTAATTGGGAGATCAGGCCTGAGGTTATAAAACTTCTTTTCATGCTCAGCTCAGCTGAGACTAAAATTTATCCTGCTCATAACTGTTAAAAATGTCAATGTTGGCATTTTAAGCAGGATAAATTACAGGCTTTGGAGTTCTAAACCTTCATTTTCAATATATTTGCACTATTTTGGTATTTATGAGCATTTTAAATTTTAAGCTCATCTGAGCATGAAAAAAAGTTTTATAACCTCAGGACCAGGATTTCAAGCCCACTAGTGCTGGGTTGTGTCCTTGAGCAAGGTACAATAATTCCTATAGTTTTGGTTAATGCCCAGGAATCGACATGACTGAAAAGTTGTTGTCACACTAGGACTTAAAGCTACAAGCAAAAAAACATGCAGGATAATGCCTGCATGTTTTTCAGTAGCTATGTTCAGTAAATTATAAAACAGCAAGGGTTTTTGGGACTATGTTCCTAGCAAATTTGTTTTGTTGTTATATACAGATCTAAATTTTAAAAACTGGTAAGCTCTGTGTCCTATTTAAACTAATCTAAGCATATCATGCAAATTTCAAACCTGGCCTACTGATCATGTATTCTGCTTCAGTTTTATAACCATTTTTGCCCCAGCAGGAAGTTTTTCAACTCGGAAAATTAAATTCATTGAATATTTATATTTTTTCTGTTAATAGTTTGGTGCAAGTTATTGTTGCAGTGGCAAACAGCTTTGACCCAAATAAGGCTCAAGGTTTTTCAGGATACAAATTTTTTGTCATTTTTTTGATCTTCTAGAAAGAATTTTTGAAAAGACAAAAATGACCAGACAAAGTTCTCAAAAATCATGCAAAAATTACCCAGTAGCAAAGATGTAAGTAAATATACAAGTGTGCATTCAGTTACACAGTTTGAAATATTTGACACATTCCATTGGTCTTGTTTGCAGTAAAAAATTGGGACATCTCACAAATCAAGTATTTAATAAAACTTTATTGTGATAAGTGAATAATGCCATGAAATTTTGTTCTCTCGATTTTTCGATGCAAATACATTTGTACCTAAAATAACCATATGCGCTTTGTTCAAATTTGATTGTCGTTAATGTTATTAAGTAAAAATTTGTGATTTTTGGTTGCAATACTGTAGGATTATGTGTTAAGGATGACTAAGGTTGCATGTCATAATGTATTTTTGTAATTTGTGGGACTTTTCAAACAAATCTTGTCAGGGGAAAACTTGTCAGGTTAAGCACAAACTATCTTCAGTCACTGATCTAGCTATTTTATTCAAATATCTCTAATTACTGAAACAGACAAATAGATATAATGGGCTTGAAATCTCTACTGTATAGCATACTCCAATGCAGTATAATTGTGCTGGTTGCTCTATGCTTTCGTTCGTATATGTTCATTGACTTCATATAATTTTCTCACTAGATTGATCATATTTTTCTCATCGTAAACAAAAAGGTATTGATATTTCTACATTCCAACATTAACACCTCATTTACTTTTTTCATAAACTATCTTTGTATCATTTTTGGTCACAATAGCTTAGAAAACCAGAGTTGTATTGCCTTAAATATTTTCAGACAAAGCTATTTATATGAACTTATTAGAAATAAACAAGATTTTGCAGCTTTTGTATATTATTTCATACCCAGAGTTTTAAACGGCCTATAAGATATTACTTAATATTTTAAAAATCCTGTGAGTCTTTTTATTTAGTCTTACGAATGTAAATTTGGCTTCACAATGGTGATAGGTGAAAAGCTTTATTTCTGACCTTAACTTTTCAACATACCTCATCCAACTGACTAGAAGACTAGCAGTGATTACTTCAGAATCCATGTGTATCTTGTGACAAGGTCAAACTCAAACCTGGAGGTTGCATTAAGAAACTGTAGAGAATAATGATACATTGAAAGCAAAGAAAAAGCCAAAACTAATCTGTTTGGATTTGCGTAGTAGGTTATCTTATGACATGGGTTTAGTATCTTGTTAACAATGTATTGGTCATCATGAAAACGGTATGTTTCTATACATGCTGGCTCTCCCATTGGATGTCAAATTCCAAAAGGTAGAATTGAGCAAAATAATGAATTATTGTTGAAATAGGTAGATTCTCTAAAATTCATATAATATCAAGATGGACCTTTATGAACATATGAACAATCTATCCATGTTTAATATGAAATTACATGTATGGTAAACCATGTGGAAAAAAAATGTAATTGGTAATGATGCATATTTGAGGACAATTTGGAGTATGATCCGTATTTTATGATGAATAAAAGTCAAAACTGCTTTTAAAAATATACATGACAAAACAATCCTTAGCGAATATCAGATATACCAAGACATCAATTAAGAAGAATGATTCAATAGATTATAAGTTTTACCCTAAAGTTTTCCCCATAAAATGTTTGTTCAATGTTTTACCCTCCTATTTTGCAGAAGTATGGACATGAGAACAGAGGGCTGGATGACCGTGACTATGAGAACCACCACAAGAAAGGGCGCCACCGAGATGACGACTACGACCACCGTGACCACCGAGACCGTGACAGAGGGCGCCACAACTATGCAATGGACGACGACTTTGAATCCAGGGACGGTGGTTCGGGGTCACATCCTAATGATGCTCCAATCGGAACAGGCGTTTAAGTCTGTTATGCAATCGGTCCCCAGAAGTTTTTTATTTAGTTTCATATTAATGTTTTCTGTTAGTGAATCTTTTTGTGTTGTTTTAATAGCAAAATCCATGGTGATGTTTTTATATTCTGTGTGCTCTTACTTTTCACATAGTGAATTTTTCATATTAATTTTTTTTCATAGCACTTCATTACTGTGACAATTTATAAATGGTAAATATGGTATTTGGACTGATTTGCCATCAATACTAGCTATAATATTTAGTTCCAAATTACTCTACCATCTAATATTTTATTGACATACACACAAATTGTCTTAATGTCAGTCCTGGTAAAAAGCGAGCTGAAAAGATTTTATACAATATTGAAATATTCTGTTTTGGGAAAAACAGATCCAACATAATTTTAACGCCAAATATTTTTAGCATAATTTTAAGGTATTTCATGAGACTAAATTAAGGTCAGCTAGTTCTTTGCACAGCATTTCCCAATTAAATTTTAAATTGCCTGAAAAAAAGGACTCCAATTTGAGTCCAGAAAGCATGTTCTAGAGACTACCATAAATATTTGTGTAGAAAATTTTACTGAGCAGAGTATGGCATAATGCTGTCATCTTTTACCCCATGTTACTTTACTTATGATCTAGACACAAATTGCAAAGCTTCTATACAGCCATTGGTTGTATTTTGCGCAAACTGTAAGCTGCTATTAGATGTAACTTCATATATAGCTGCAAGATAATTTTGGTTGTACCTATATACATGTATGTAGAACTATCTGAAGCATGTTTTGGTCTTTTCTATAGCTTAAAAAACCCTTGCCTATGCCAATAAAATTGTACCAGATATTCCAAATTGATTTTGAGCTTAAATAGCAAGAAGAAAAGGAGTGCAACAATTTTAAAGTTCTGTCACTTTGTACATAACTATACACCAAATTACAGTAATGAAGCTATGTAATAGCAAAGAGTCTTTTATATAATGTTTATTTTATTCCTTAAAAATGTAGATGTTTTCTACAACTGCCATATTTTATGAGCTGTCACATCAGAAAACCAACAATCTGCATATGCGAAAACAAAGGTGCAGATCAGCTGTGCAGTAACTGCACAGCTGATTTGCACCTTTATTTTTGCTGCATGGATAGTGCAACTACTTGTCTACTTATATACAAAATTTCAAGCTTCTAGCCTGCTTCTGTGACTTTATAGGCTGGTTTGTGATGCACCTGGTCGAAACCTCAAATTGTTGGTTTTCTCATGCAAATGCTCTTTATATGTTGACTCTCATTGTGCTTCATAGATTTTATATTCTGTACATAATAATCCTCTCTTTTGTATATAGATCAGATCATTTTCAGATCATTTTCAGATCATTTTCTGTCATTGTCATATATCTCCATATGCCTGGACAAAGTAAGGAAAGTATTTCAGTATGATAATTGATAAATAGCTACATGTGTGGTTTGGACCGTATACCTGGGCCCCTTAATTCTTGAGGGGATCGTATGGGCCCAATCATACTTGGCCCTTTTCATGTTTTTCTGAAACACCCTTTACTGTTGAGTGGTATGAAAAAATAATTTTGTTAAGAACTGAGAAACTTATTCCATCCCTATGAAATAAATACCTTCCTTATTTGTCTGCAGGTGTATTGTAAATGCTTAAACATCACTGTATATAAGATCAACTATTTTCTCACATAATGTATTAGGTCAACTATTTTCCCACAATCATGTTTTACATTGTAAATAGACCTGTTTTAGTCCAATTATGACCTTAGACTGGGTCAGAGATGAGAAAAATCCACTTTGTAGCAAGTGTAAGGTAAATAAAGATTGATAGATAAACTATTTCATAATAACTTAACCTGCTGCTAATATGGGTTCCATTTTCTATCTTTGGAGTTCAACAACAGTCTAGAAGCCTTTATGAGGTAGTGGTAAAGCTGATTTCCCGGTAACCCATGGGCTGTGATTCGGTTGAGAATTGAAACTGAGGTTCCATCTCCATATGACATTAGCTGTTGAGTGTGATGTAGAACACTAAAACAACTCACCAAATATTCTGTTTGCTTTCACTGTCTACAAGATGGAGTCCGACTCATTCTGTGATCATTGCAAGGTGAAAATTGGACTTGTTACATTTCTTAAGCTCAAAATTCTGACTTGACATTCCAAACAGATATGAATGCATTGCAGTTTGCTTCAATATGCATCTTAATGTAGTATTTAGAACACAGCATTTTAGAATCATCACCAGTTATGTAAAACACTATATATTGAAATGGCTAAGTTTCAATTCCTGGATAACAGCATATTTTCTTGAGTTTTATGCACCAGAATACCTGGAAACCCTGATGGAAGAATAATTCATTAAAATATGAGCCTCGACACCGGAAAATCGGACTTCGGGGTTTCAGACCAGGTCTGACACAATCCGAGCTGTACAAGCACAGAAGATGGCTAGAAGCTTGAAATTTTGGATTTAGGAAGAAGAGAAATTGTACTATCCGAATAGCGAAAACAAAGGCGCTGATCAGCTTCGCAGTTACTGCGAAGCTGATCTGCACTTTTGTTTTCGCAAAGGCAAAAATCCAGTTTTCTCATGACGCGGCTCATATATGAATATACATGTACTAAGAAGAAAGAGTAACATTTAATGTTTAATCTTTTTTTCCGTAGTTCACACATTGTGCAATATTCAGAGCCTTGAATATGTATATATGATTGCTAGTGCATTTGACATACACATTCCATAAATCATATTGAGATTGCTAGCAATTTGCTTAGATCTAACTTCACATTTCCTAAGTTGTGCTACACCAACAGCAAAATGTGTTTGAGAGACACTTCCGGGAAGATAAATACATTATCTGCAAAATTAAGACATTATGGAGTATTGCCTTTTTGAGACTGCCACATGTCTTTAAATCTTTCTGAATGATCTAGTGGTGTATGGGCAGCAAAGTACAAAAATACTTATTTGACCATGTGATGTGTTTATGGTGATTTGTGTCTCTCTGGTATACGACCTACAAATGTTCTCCTAGTTGGAAATGGTCTACACTACCTCTAAATACACATATCACATACTGTTTTTAAAAAAGATTTAGTTTTCATCATTGTTTATAACCATGGCATATCAACACAATGTGATATAAAGAAGTTAAATGACGGTGAATTAAAATACGAGTAGATAAGCTAATTTTACACTGTAAATATTATGTACATACAGTAAAATGAGCCGCCCCATGGGAAAACCAACAATCTGCATAGGTGAAAACAAAGACGCAGATCAGCTTCGCGGTAACCGCGAAGCTGATCAGCGCCTTTGTTTTCACTACTCGGATAGAACAATTCCTCCTCTACTTAACTCCAAAATTTTAAGCTTATAGCCTGCTTCTGTAGCAGTGCAGGCCGGTTTGTGTCGGACCTGGTCGGAAACCACATTGCTGGTTTTCCCACGAGGTGGCTCAAATAACAATGATTATGTTAGAATAGAAGTAAATTGTATGTAATAATTTAGCTGTGTATAATCAAAAGTAGCTGTGCATAACTAACAGTTTGATAAAAGAGCAGTGACTTTTGTGTTTGGCTATGAGTCTAGTATAGACATAGTATGTAAGCCATTTTAAATAATGAAAATCATATTCGTAAATTTGGTAAATGGTTACGAGATAGATTTACGACTATTATGGAACAGGTTTTGGATATAAGCAAGACTTTTAAAGAGTCGCTGCTCACCTAATGTGTACAGTTTAAGATGTTAGATTAGTGAAACATTTAATGTTTCCAGTAAGATTATTTTTATACTTAATGCTTTGTGAGAATGTTAACCATTCTATGATAGTGACCATATTTGTATTACATGTGCTTGGTAACAGATTTTTCAGGAAATTTCATATACAAGCATTATGTTAAACACCGTCCGTATGCCAGTACTACACATTAACTTTATTATGATGTGTTTTGTGCTATCAGCAAGATTTTTCTTTTATTTCTCTATTAATGCAAAATAATTTTTGATAATCATTAGAACCATACAAGGGGGTTCCAATGTCCAATCTCGCAATGAGTACATGTATTTATGGAGAATCAAAGGAAAGAACCTTTCACCAAGTTCATGCATATACACATCCTTTTAAGGCTCCATTTCACAGCTTGCCATTTTAGAAGCCTCCTAGCTTAGGGATTAAGCCACTCCCCTTGTAAACCATGGGTCATGTTTTAGATCCCAGGCTTCTCCAACTTTTCGGCGAGTATTAAACTAAGCCACATCTCCATATGTTGAGTGGGATCGTAAAACACAAAATAAATCTACCAACAGCATGCCATGGCAAGTCCAATGGCATCATGAGACCTAATGACTAAAGCTATAGATTATTGTTTTAAAATCATTTTTGTAGCATTTCTTCATAGTTCAGATTATGGCATTATGCAGCTTAAAGATGAGAGGTCTCATTTTAGAAGCATTTTCTTAACATTACTTCATCTTGATTTTTTAAAACACTCATCTATGAAATCCCTTTTGTGTTACCTTCAATTGTGTTCTTAGAGTTCAGTGTTGCATCTCAACAGTACGAAAACACGCCCATGTAATATATAGATTTTTCTTAATCTGTAAAAGTTGAAATTTTTCAACAGAATATTTTTGATATTTTTCTTATTTTTGCTCAAAACATAGATTGTGGGTACACGTTAGAACCGCCTCGGCAAGGCGGTTCTAACGAGTACCCACAATCTATGTTTTGGAGCAAAAATAAGAAAATTAGGTATACCCCTGCATACCCCAGTTTTACTATACTTAGAAAAAGAATTGAAGGATATTCGACTTTCATCGGATTTCGTACATTTAATGAAAATTGATTTAAAGTGAAAATAGGTGCAGTCGACAGTTCCATCTTAGTACTGTCGAACGGCGTGTTTAATTTTAGTCACACTTCAATGGTCCAGGTACAGTATAGTCCCAAATGGCATATCCCTCCATACCAAAATTTCGCAAACATTTGGAGAAGATAAACCACATTTTAGAGAGTGTTTACCAAACATTTTTGTGTGCAAAATCACTATTGCAGCTCGTAGTCAATTTTGACACCAAATTGCCTAGCCAGTGTCAATGTATTGCTGCCATGTTTCGTAATATTGACGGAAGGGTGCCATCTGAGTGTATATTTGCTAGCATTGTATCGCATTTGTTTTTAGCTCACCTGAGCCGTCAGGCTCACAAGGTGAGCTTATAGTATACCCATGCTCCGTCGTCCGTCCGTCGTCCGTCCGTCGTCCACCATTTTCAAAGATCTTCTTCTCTGAAACAGCTTGGCCAATCAAAGCCAAATTTTACATGAAGCATCTATGGGAAGGGGGAACCAATGTGTATATAAATAATCCAGGTCACATGACCAAGATGGCCGCCATGCCCATATATGGTAAAAACCCTTCAAAAATCTTCTTCTCCGGAACCACTGGACCGATTTCAACCAAACTTGGCATAAAGCATCGATGACTCAAGTACTACAATGTGTATATAAATTATGACCCTGCGGTGACCTTGACCTATTTTACGGCAAGGTCAACATAGGTCGCCTTTGCATTTGAATGGGAAAAATTGTTAAATTGTCATTTAAAGGAAAAATCTTGCAGAAAATGAGCAGTAGGACTGAATATTAATGATTCTGAAAAAAATTGGGCACCAGGGGCTCATCCGCCCCCACCCCGGGGCAATATACATGTATATTATCATAATATTCAAACATCTTCTTCTCTGAAACCGCTTGGCCAATCAAAGCCAAATTTTACATGAAGCATCTATGGGAAGGGGGAACCAATGTGTATATAAATAATCCAGGTCACATGACCAAGATGGCTGCCATGCCCATATATGGTAAAAACCCTTCAAAAATCTTCTTCTCCAGAACCTTTAACGAAACTTGGCACGAAGCATCGATGGCTCAAGCACTACAATGTGTATATAAATCATGACTCTCTGATGACCTTGACCTATTTTATGGGAAGGTCAACATAGGTCGCCAATGCATTTGAATGGGGAAAACTTTTAAAATGTCATTTAAAGTGAAAGTCTTGCAGGAAATGAGCAGTAGGACTGGATATTAATGATTCTGAAAAAAATTGGACCCCAGGGGCTCATGTGCCCCCACCCCGGGGCAATATACATATATATTTCCATAATATTCAAACGTCTTCTCCTCTGAAACTGCTTGGCCAAACAAAGCCAAATTTTATGTGAAGCATCTATAGAATGGGGGGAATCAATGTGTATATAAATAATCTAGGTCACATGACCAAGATGGCCGCCATGCCCATATATGGTAAAAACCCATCAAAAATCATCTTCTCTGAAACCAATGGACTGATTTCAAGGAAACTTGGCGTGAGGCATCGATGGCTAAAGTACTCCAATGTATATATAAATCATGACCCTGTGATGACCTTGACCAAGTTTATGGCAAGGTCAACATGGGTTGCCTATGCATCTGAATTGGGAAAACTTAAAATGTCATTTGAAGGAAAAAGCCAACAGGAAATTGGCAAATGGACAGAATATTGAAGATTCTGAAAAAAGAAAATGGCCCAAGGGCTTCATCTGCCCCTGCACTGGAGTTAAATACC
This sequence comes from Rugalucina vietnamica, assembly GCA_964017185.1. Taxonomy (NCBI): domain Eukaryota; kingdom Metazoa; phylum Mollusca; class Bivalvia; order Lucinida; family Lucinidae; genus Rugalucina; species Rugalucina vietnamica. The sequence continues at coordinate 40,189,049 of OZ024880.1, forward strand.
ATAATATTCAAACATGTTTATTGGTATATGCAGCTGATCTCAGGTGAGCGTTTACAGGACCATTGGTCCTCTGGTAATTAATGAGCGATGCATGGTCATGAAAACTCTTCCATGGCCGGTTTAAAAAGGTAAACAGTAGACTGAAACGGTTGCAGCAAACTTAATCCAGTAGAAAAAATGGGCATGTGACTTTGGGGTATAGAGGGTTGCTACATTTGGCGCATTACTGTATTGGAACCAGTGATCCGTGAAATTTCATTTGCATTCTGATCGATTCCAAATTGACTGGTATTTTAGTTTTATTTATTATTTTGGTAGAGAGAATTACATCCATTGCAATAAATTGGAAATAAGTTCAATATCCCTCAATTGTTTTTCTAAGTATATATAAAAGTGGGGTTTAAGGGGGTAAACATTTCACGGACATGTTTTCCTGATGAATTTAGCCATCTTAAATGTGTTGGTGTTTTATTTTCGTTTTATCAGAAGAAAGAAATAACAAGAAAGGTAATTTTGCATAGAGCGTTTTGTATTTGGGTTTTATAATCTTATGTTTTAGTGGAAAGGTCTTTTAAAATTTGTTTTATGTAGTTTATAAATAACTATTTTATGTTGTTGTTTTTTGTTTCAAAAGAGTTCTTAAATTTCTGTTCTTTTAATTTACCTTGCAAATTATCAAGATAATTGAGTATCATTCTGTGCAAAACTTTTGTGTTTGATGAAGACATATAGTTGAATGACTGTTTCAAGTAATGCTCAACAGCATCACAGTGCTGCAAGCCTTTACCAATTCATTATCATATAGCTATAAACATTGCATGATTTAAAATTCAGGGATAAAATGTGTACTAATCGCATATTGATGTAAGGTAGCATCAATTCATGATGAGGCCAAACTGTTACAACGTCCCCAGAAAATGCAAAATCTAAATGCAAAATTGAAAATGTTGTTTAAAGTCATTTTAGCTTTAAAATGTTTTGAAGCAAGAATGTTTAAAAAAATCATTGACATAAGGCTCAAAAATGTGACTGGAGAAAGGTGGCATTACCCTTATTGTGGTGTTGAATTGAGCCGCCTCATGGGAAAACCAACAATCTGCATAGGCGAAAACAAAGACGCAGATCAGCTTCGCAGTTACCGCGAAGCTGATCAGCGCCTTTGTTTTCGCTACTCGGATAGTACAATTCCTCTTCTACTTAAATCTGAAATTTCAAGCTTCTAGCTCTTTTCTGTGCTTGTACAGGCCGGTTTGTGTCGGACCTGTTCAGAAACCACAGTGTTGGTTTTCCCATGAGGCGGCTCAATTAATGTTTGTTTTTGAAAGTGAAATCATCATACATAACCATTAAAGCTTTGTAGATCATGATCAGGTGTGCTATAGAAATGGTAGTTATACTAAACAGGGATGTAATATAGTGGTATATATATATTAGTTTGATCAAATCAAATTAACTAAAACATTATACATATCATAGTAAAATTTGTATATTCCAATTTTTTGTATACATACACTTATCAAATACAAATTATTAGATGAAATATTATTTGAGTTATTTTGCTCCCAGCTTTTCAACATAATGTGTGAGCGTTCCAGAATATTTGAGACATGACATGAGAAAACCAGTCTTCGGGAGTTCCGACCAGGTCTGACACAAACTGGCTTGTACAGCCACAGAAGACGGCTAGAAGCTTGAAATTTTGGATTTAGAAAGTAGAGGAATTGTACTATCCCTGTAGCGAAAACAAAGGCGCTGATCAGCTTCGCAGTTGTTTTCGCATAGGCAAAAATTCGGTTTTCTCATGAAGCGGCTCATTTAAAAGAAATTGTGGAACATATTGGTTTCGGCTGTGTATCTATTGTCCATGTTTCAGTATTTGAGCCGCGTCATGAGAAAACAAGCATTTTGCATATGAGAAAACAGATGCAGATCAGCTTCGCAGTAACTACATGGATAGTACAATTCCTATACTTTCTAAATCCAAAATTTCCAGCCTATTATAAGCCATCTTCATTGCTCGGTTTGTGTTGGACCTGTTTGGAAAACACATTGTTGATTTTCTCATAACACGGCTCAATTTTCTATTTGTTGAAGCTATGCTTTACAAATTATCTCCCCCTTGAATAATTTTCAACTTTTGAGACAAATTTGACAATTTTTGAAATTGTGATATCTCAGAAAACATCACAACTAAAGAGTTGGACTTGGGTCTGCTAATAGAGGCTATTGGGTAGATTTAATCTTCGTAATTTAGAGAAAAAAATCATGTTAAGTTTTGCATTATTTCTCATGTATGCACTGGTACATTGTAATTTTGTACTCATTACCAAAACCCATGCAATATACAGAGATTTTTGAATTGAAAATTTTATCAAGAAAAATTGTGATATTTTTCTTATTTGTGCTCAAAACATAGATTGTGGGTGCATGTTAAAACCGCCTCGACATGGCGGATCTAACGAGTACCCACACTCCTATGTTTTGGAGCAAAAATAAGAAAAATAGGTATACCCCAGCTTTACTATATAAAAGTGGGGTGTAAGGGGGTATTCATTGCACGGACGTGTTTTCTTATCGTTTCTACACACTTACGCATCATGTCAACAGATATGAATGACTCTTCAATGGCAGTTAGGAGCATAAATGTCTTGCGAGTCTTGTCTTATCCTAGAAGCACTTTTCCTTATTACTAACTCACAACTGAACTCGTAACTGTAGCAGACATTTTACACCATCTTTATTCCAAGGACTTCGTCATCTCAGTAGTGTGCATGGTTGAAAAGTTTATCTCCAGTGTGTTGAATACTAAATAAGGTAGTAACTTAAGAGGGGGTGTCATAAGCTCTTGACATTACATACTTTACTTCAATCACACAAGATAACGGAAATTGAGGTTGTATGGTCAAACCTGGTGGAGGAATCCGGATAACTCGGGGGGGGGGGGGGTGTCGTGGGGGGGGGGGGAACAACAGACCTTTGATGGGCAACCACTACCCTGCCACATGCCTTTAGCCGGATTCAAAACCGGAATGAAGAGGTGACAAGCGAGTGTAGTAACCACAACGTCTCTAACTAAATAGTAAATATACGTATACTGCAATGCCAAATCGAATTTGCGAATTCGAAGCGATTCTGAGAATCATTTTATCGGCTGATACACCTCGTTTTGCGCAAAGCCGACTAGAAAAAGAATTTTAATTGTTTACTGTCGACGCACGTTTCCAGTGATTTTCGAGTGACTCTGGCACATTGTTATTTACTGATGTGCTTTTATGTTAAGCCAGCCCTGAAAATGTGGGGTAAGGGTGTCTCTCCTATATGAGCTGCGACGCGAGAAAACGGTCTTAGGGGTTTCCGACAAGGTCAGATACAAACCGGTCTGTACTGTCTCAGAAAAAGGCTAGAAGCTTGAAAATTCGGATTTAGAAGAGGAGTTGCGAAAACAAAGGCGCTGATCAGCTGTGCAGTTACTGCATAGCTCATCTGCGCCTTTGTTTTCGCATAAAGATAAAGATAAAGATAAAGAAGCCTTATTTAACGTCGCGTTTTTAACAGACAACATTAGCTCATGAGCTATTATGCGACATAACAAATATCCTTAACAGATACTTACCTGCCTTCTTGTATCTTCCTGGAACTACCCTTTTATTGCGAGCGTCAGCAAGGGAGCTACCAGTACCATTTTTTACGCCTTTGGTATGGCGCGGCCGAGGATCGAACCTGCGACCTCCCGATCCCGAAGCGGACGCTCTACCACTTGAGCTATCGGGGCTTATCGCATAAGCAATAATCCCGTTTTCTCACGATGCGGCTCAAATGAATCACGTCAACTACTCACTGCCATTTTGAACCATTTTCTCCTTCATGAATTAATATTAAATCTGTTCATGCTGGCGAGAAGATTGATGCTTAGGTGGGTGTTTATACGTCCAACAATTTTTCAGTAATCACAGCTTCGTGGGTAGTGGGTAGTTGTCGTGTCTTGTTTATGCACAACCAATGGCGGTATGTTGCTGTACGAACCCTTGTCTCGCTCCGAAAACTGACCCTTTAACACTACGCTTAGCTTCGAATCAGGAGGGGTCCAACATTGCAACTATACACATGGAAATAAGTTAGGGAACACTTTTAGCTTTTGGGGAAAGTTTGAAAAATCCGTTTTCCTTTTTTCTGGCGATACTGAAATTTTTATCACATGTATTTCATACCTTGGCCTAACTACAGACCAATTTATGAAAATTCACAACATTTTGTCTTTGTACTATGGAGGATAAAATATGCCATATGTGAAAAACTTCACTTTAACGGAATACAAGTTTTCCTTTTTGCTTCTGCACTCCGCAAAACTCAATTTTTAACAGGAAAACAGGAATAAAATGTTGAATCTGATCGTTCTGAATGAATAAACGACTTCGGACCTAAAACTCTATGCGTCATCTCTAAACCAGCTAATCATACAAAATCTACTGTTTGCATTGATTTCTATGGAAAGCAAAATTCTTGGATATTTTGCAAATAAAGCCGTAAAAGAATAATTCCGCTATGACACTATAACCAGAACGTGCATGTTTAGATTCCTAAAGGATCATATCGAATATCTGACCCAACATTTATAACCTGCAAAATGTATACCCAAAGAACAAAACGTGATCAACAAACCAACCCCCGGGAAAGTATGGACCTACCGCCGACAGTCGGTCAGAAAATAAAGAATTTATGATCAGAGTTCAACAAGCAATGTCTCAGCTTTGTGCTTGCGAAAAAATTACGACAATGCGAGTTCAAATAATGAAGTTATCGCAACGACTAGCAGTGCGTTTCTTAAATTTAGCAAAAAAAATTCTGAATCAAAGATGGCCGCTGTCCGCCACAGATAATGTTTGATGCTAATTATTTTCACAGAGAAGCAACTTTGGATATTACAGATTCTGACAAGTTGTCAAAACATTCTTCGTATTTTTTACAAAGAAGGATACATACAGTCCAAAGGTGGTAGTCACATTATTACAGGTGTTCCCTAACTTATTTCCATGTGTATAATTATAATAATCCCACGCTTGAGGAAATCGGGAGGTGGCCAGCACGTCTCACTCCTTTACCCTTCAGGGTACGCGCATGATGAAGACTCGTATATTTTAACATGTTCGAACAAAATGGATTTATTTTGATCTTCAACCAAGAGAATGGGACTACTTTAAGCGTTGGTCTTTCCTGCAATTTTTGAAGAAAACAACAAAACATTGTTCATCACTGTTTTAAAATGGGATTCCATGTCACCTAAGAAACCTTTGCCCGTTTCTTTGTCTCAGATATGAGCCTGGGTTTCATATACACGCCAACATTATAAGTAATGTTATATTTTTGAGATAATTTGTCTTCTTCGACCTTTTATCCTTAAAATTGGCGATAATCACTCGCGATCAGCGATAATTATGACAATTATCTGCAGCTAAAAGGGAACACAAGCTGCAATAACATCTGCCTTTCCTTGTTGCATATGTTATATTTGCAGTCTCGCGTCGCCGTATTACGCCCGCCAGACAAAATTTTGAGCCGCCTCGTGGGAAAACCAACAATGTGGTTTCCGAACAGGTCCCACACAAACCGGCCTGTACAAGCACAGAAAAGAGCTAGAAGCTTGAAATTTCGGATTTAAGTAGAAGAGGAATTATACTATCCGAGTGGCGAAAACAAAGTCCGCGGTTACCGCGAAGCTCATGTGCGTCTTTGATTTCGCCTATGCAGATTGTTGGTTTTCCCATGAGGCGGCTCAAATTACAAGATCAATGAAAAATTATAAATTAATGCAACTGATAAAAATCCATGAAATCAACGTTACTGACGCTTCTCATCCAGTGTATGTGTTTCCAGATCAGCACAAGGTAGAATTTCTGACCCTACCTTGTGTGCAAAGCCATAGTATATGCGAAATGCTTATGATATAGACCTACGTGTGTTAGGAAAAAATAAAACACGCATGTACAAAAATCCACTATGTTCCCATTTAGATGTCGGCCACTCGTAAGCCGTACATGTGACTTCTCGAAAACATATGATAGAAGAATGAAGAACTGAGTCAATTTGATTTGCTAGTTTGATATGTTGATTTACGTCCCAGTCAACAGCTGTGGACATCACGGTCGAGAAGGTGCGGTTGCCTCCGTTGTTTCAGACTTCAACTCAAAATTAGCATAACACTGCATGGCACCCAAATAGTTCTACAAAATGCATCCAGCCAAGTTGAGTAAACACCGGAGCTTTTTTAAATGTGTGCTCGCAATCTGTGTTTTGGGCAAAAATGGGGGAAAATATCAAAGTTTTTCAGCTGGATATTTTCAATTTTTAAAGCTAGAAAAATCTCTATATTGCATGGGCAGGTTTTCGTAATGCTGTGTTAATTCTAAAATGCTGTCTGCTTTAGCATCAGGAAATGATAAAATGAGTTTTACAATTAGCCATGTATATATTGTAAATATGTTGGTTTGTTTTATGTTTTATGTTTTGCAGAGGGCCATATGGTAGAATAGCCATGCGGCTAAATGTTTTACCCTTTTAAAATAAATAAATAAATAAATAAATAAATAAATAAATAAATAAATATGAATGCACCACTTTTCCTGGAATAGTACAAACCTTCTTCGCGACCAACGAGTAATCAGATGGTCAGCTTGTAGGCACAAGCAGCCCAGTTATTTCTCACAGCCCCAGTGGGCGTGTCCTTTTATGAGTTGGTCCATAATGGTAAGAAGCGAGTCAGTTTCATATCCGCAGAAAGTTTTGCATTGTTGGTTGAGAATGATATGGACATTACTAGAGCCGCGACGCCAGAAAGCTGGTCTTAGGGGTTTCCGACCAGGTTTCACTCAAACCGGCCTGTCCCGGTAGTCACTGAAAATAAGTAGAAATGTGAAATTTTGGATTGAAGTAGGAGAGGAATTGTACTATCCGTGTAGCAAAAACGAAGGCGCTGATCAGCTGTGCAGTTCGGTTTTTCTCATGATGCGACTCACTTCATGCACTGTGTAGCCCGGAAAACTTTCCCAGAAACTCGTATAGTGGACCGCTCAGAAAAGAACACAACTGTTTACCATTTATGCACCAGTCATTTGTAACCACCGCCCTCACCCCCACTTACGGTGTTGGCGGGGATAAAGATTTTTTAATATTCAGTGCCCCCTGCAGAAACAAGCTTGAGGTCAAAACCCTACACTTTGCCCCGCCCCTCATAATAGAAAATCCTACTGGGTAAAAATTCTAATGCTAAAGCCCAGCCAGTTCTCCTGCACTACAGGGGCAATCAAAAAGTAATTACCCCGCACTTCAGTCCGGCTATCACCCACCCTTCCCCGTAGGTGTGTGTGTGTGGGGTGGGTGGGTTACAAATGACCTGTGCATTACTGGAGAGAGCGACAATCGGAAGGGGAACAACTCAAACATAGACAATTATACTGTATTTACCAGGCTTAGCATACCCAAGTATTATATTGGTGTAATGGCCATGGTTTTCCAATAGCATGTTTGTAGCTTGAAGGGTAGAGAGTTCATTTGTTATGTGAATGGGATTGAATGCTGTGACTGAGTGAGACTAAATTCTGATAATGTTATTCACCATGGAACTTCTAAAATTTATTTGGATTTATTTTTTCATTGCGCTTGTAAAGGGTAAGTTTTGATAGAACATTCACTTTAAACCTGTTTACTTGCAGCATTAGCAGTTTTAATTTTCTTATTAACAAGCAGGGATTGTTCTATCGCAGAAAGAAACAAACATATAGAATCATGCTAATTTGATCAAGTAACTGTTAAAAAAAAAATATGCGATAAGTTTTGAACCTTTTAGGTAGAAAATATTCAATTAAACTGTTCTTTGTTTGAACATGTATTTGATTACTGAAGAATGTATTATAGATACTTAAAACACAAGATCAAAATACAATACATAGTAAACACCAAAGTGTGTATTTTAAAACAATTCGAGTGAAACATTTTAGATCCATTTACAACCCTGAATAAGTGTATATATTAATTTCGAAACAAGAGATTGATTTTCATACTAAAATTTAAACCAATGTTTATTTTATAACTTTGAATAAGCGTTTAAGTATAAAATCGTGAATGAAATGGAACATTTAATTCTAAATTGTATTAAGTCAAGGGTACTAAATACAACAAATGTGGCGTTTAACGAAATTAAAGTCACATTTATAGTTATAAAAGTATCATTACCATTATTTAGGTGTTAGTTTATTAGAGAAAGTTCAATACACTACATGATATATACCAAATGTACGAGATAGTACATACATTGAGAACTAAGGGTTGTCGGGTGGGAATATGGGGCCGCCCATTGGGACCTAAAGAAATAGATGGGAGGCAAAGCTTATATACTACTGACTGACCATCTGATAATGGTTAACCGCTTTGGTTTGAGCATGTCCTGGAAAAGTGGTTCAAGTCAAACTATGCATACATATGAGCTTTAATGGCTTACTTGGGTGGTTATATTTGAAGCACATTTCGGATGACATCCTTATTTTGGGTGAAAGTCCCATACATGGAGACAGCTTCCCGACATGATCATAGCTGTCAATTACTCGCAGTTTAAAGAAAAAAAAAAAAACAAACAAAAAAAAAAAAAAAAAAAAAAACACTACAACCCCCTTCCCTTCTTTCATTCTTGCTTCTTTCAGTCTTCTTCTTCTTCTTCTTCTTCTTCTTCTTCTTCTGTATAAATATTTACATTACATGATTTTTATCTTTCGATACATGTAGACGAATTGGTGTTTCAAAAAGTGCAATCATTCAAACCTCCTAGATGTATGAAATGAAATCAATCAGTACAATATGTGACCGCCCCTTATGAAAGTAATAATACATTTTTTCCGCATCGGAAAAGGTAACTTGAAAATCAAAAGTCATAATGTAGGGATTTCTCTTTTGAATCCACTATTGTCTACCATTGTTAGAGCACTAAAAGGATTCATAATCGAAATTCTAATTACTTTTTCGCTGTCATTTTTCTAGTGACAATGGTTCAATGGTTTACCTAGGCGAAAAAGGGCATGCAATACTTGAATAAAAAAGATTTCGTGTCCGGGAATTCCGGTGGGCATATTGTTCAAAGTTCGAAGTTTTGATGGGATTATATGACCTTTGTCGCGAGAAAGCATATTTTCGGTATTGCCTACACAAGTCAAATTACACAATTGCACAGGTCTGTCAAGGGCCACAAATAGAGTAGTTTGGAGGCTTGAGATACCTATGAAACAAAATCACAACGTGGATGATCAGACTACATGGATAACAAATGCTTTATTTTGAGCTCTTGGACAACGCACCAGGGACGCTTGTAATATGGGTAGCGCGACAGTGGCCTCAAATGGCCTCAAAATGATAACACACAGTTTGATTGTCAAATCAAAACTATTTCAAAGTTACGCTTAAAGGATTTGTCAAAATTTGAAGGTTTCTTTTGTTTCGCAGGAGGACTAACAGTCTAAGGGTCGTTGCACGGGGCATAATCTATCAGAAATGAGCCGCCCCATGGGAAAACCAACAATCTGCATAAGCGAAAACAAAGGCGCATATCAGCTTCGCGGTAACCGCGAAGCTGATCAGCGTCTTTGTTTTCGCTACTCGGATAGTACAATTCCTCCTATACTTAACTCCAAAATTTCAAGCTTCTAGCCTGCTTCTCTAGCTGTACAGGCCGGTTTGTGTCAGACCCGTTCGGAAACCACATTGTTGGTTTTTCCACGAGGTGGCTCAAATGTATCCACATTTTTGAGCGTGCGCTGACAAGATGGAAACCATCATCCAATGTCTGATTGCAGACTTATTAAGACTATTAAGGCAGTTAGTATCAATTGAAATTTTCAAATACATGTATTGACTAAAATGCATTTAAATTTGACTGATTTGTTTGTTCACTTCGCTGTTTACTGGCCTATAAACTATTTAGCGTTGATTAGCGTGACGCTATGGTTCTTTCATACTAAAGTAACTAAATTAGTACAATTAGCCTTTATTTTTGGCGGGTTTAAGATTTTTATCACCTAAAGTTTTAAAGTCAAGATCGATGTTTGTCGATATGTCAACTATTTGTTATACATTGACTCAGTACAAACACTTGAAATTGTAGCTGTTTACATTGACTCAATCTAGCCTAATCGAATCATTTGATATTTCCTACTTATAAAACATTTTCCGGTTGTATATTGTGGATTTTTTGCTTCCACGACTTTTTAATACTTAAACTATAATTTCGAAACTGATGTTTTATTGCTTTCCAATGCTGATGGATTCTTCGACTTTCACGTTCTCTGTGTCGCAAACAAGAATGAAGAAATAATTTTAGATCTTAATCATACCCATGACTGTCAGAAGATTTTCATTTATTTAAAACCTCAGAGATTAAAGCTAATTATATTAGCTTTGTGAAATTTAGCCATCCCTTGCATACTAGATCTAATTACTGTACAGAACAAAATGCTCCAACAGTACAGTTGGAAGATCCCCATCCAAATTGCACAAATTCTGACTGCTTTACATCCTTAGTGTGCACTTGGTTTGCCCTTGCTCTCACTCAGAAAGGCGTGTATACTTAAAAAGAATAGAATATAAGCAATCAAATGCAAAGAAGCTAACCAAACCTATAGCATATGTAAATGATAAGCAACATCTTACTTTTATCTTTCAATTCTATGATTTCTAATGACAACATACACCATTCTTTTGAGCTCAGAAAACACGTGAATGTTGTCAAAATGTATCACCTTTGCTCGTAAACACTGGTAAACATTCCATGCATCTAGAATATTTTCTGAAGATGATAAATGGTTAATTAATTCCATGTTACGGGGCGTGTTGGAATACCCTCTTGCACAAAACCAGCTTTGTCATGCAAAGAGGAACAGTGGGTTCTGTCGAATCATTAATGAGCCATATATGAGCTGATGTGAATGAAAACTAAACAGTTTACGACCCTGGACAGTGCTTATACTATCAATGTATTTTAGTCGTTTTGACTAACGACGCTATAACGAGTTTAATATAGGTACAGCGAGACCAGCATGTGCCTTTTATCTAATGGTCCCAATGCCTAAAATCAAGATTTTCTCCAGATTTTCTCTAGACTCGTTTTAATATAGACATTAATGTAATAGTCTTGTGTTTGCTTTCAATAAAGTAATTAGACACGGATGGTGAACAAAATCATATTAGCTGAACAAATTATCTATTGTATGTTTCTTGAAAAGCACTTGTCTGGAACTGTTTTTTTTCCTAGGAATCGCTGTAGAGCCAGGACAAGGCAACGTCTGTGTCAATGCCATGCCTTTTCTTCAAAATATTCTATCAATAAAACGAATACGGACTTATGAGCCGCCCCATGAGAAAACCAACAATCTGCATAAGCGAAAACAAAGGCGCAGATCAGCTTCGCAGTAACTGCGGAGCTGATCAGCGCCTTTGTTTTCGCTACACGGATAGTACAATTCCTCTTCTACTTAAATCCGAAATTTCAAGCTTCTAGCTCTTTTCTGTGACTGTACAGGCCGGTTTGTGTCGGACCCGTTTGGAAACCACATTGTTGGTTTCCCCACGAGGCGGCTCATATGTCTGAGAAAGTTTTGCATCCGGTACAATATATTACCCACCTGGTCGGTTATTATGACATACAACAAATACTTTACTTAAGCCCCTATCTCACTGGGATGCGACAACCGGAGACTAGTTCGCGAATAGTTCGCGACTATTACGCGACAAAGATTAACGATATAACCAAAACTTTCATGTTGCAGTCTCATTGAATAGACATTTATGCGACAAATTCGCGAATTTCGGTCTAATTTTGAAAATATATCTCACGACTGTCGCGCGATAGTCGCGCGACTGTCGCACGACAGTCGCGCGACATTCGTGAGAGTGTCTCACGACTTTCCCGCGAATGTATCTTATTTTCATTTTAATTCGTACGACAGTCGCGCGACATTCGTGCGAGTGTCGCACGACATTCGTACGAATGTCGCTAAGTTTTATTTTCTCGCCAGATAGTCGCGAGTTTTTCGCATGTTGTCTCAAGACTGTCGCGCGACTGTCGTGCGACACTCGCACGACATTCGTACGAGTGTCGCGAAAATTTCGCATAGTAAATTCGCCAAAATTTCGCGGCGACAGGTTCGCGACATTCGCACGAACGTCGCACGACCGTCGCACGACAGTCGCGCGACAGTCTTGCGAAATATTTAGGGGAAAAAATTCGCATCCAATTTTTAAACATGTTTAAAACCTTCGCGACCAGTTCGCGACTAATTCGCGACACGTGAAAATTCTCACGACACTCGCACGAATGTCGTGCGAAAGTGCCGCGACTTAATTCGCGTAACAGTCGCGAGGAATTCGCATGCCAGTGAGATACTAGCTATACATCTGAGCCGCCTCGTGGGAAAACCAACAATGTGGTTTCCGAACAGGCCCGACACAAACCGACCTGTACAAGCACAGAAAAGAGCTAGAAGCTTGAAATTTCGGATTTAAGTAGAAGAGGAATTGTACGATCCGAGTAGCGAAAACAAAGGCGCTGATCAGCTTCGCAGTTACTGCGAAGCTGATCTGCGCCTTTGTTTTCGCATATGCAGATTGTTGGTTTTCCCATTGGGTGGCTCATCTAGTGTTCATCAATAGAGACACTAATTAGATTTTAGACTTTGTAATTGCAGATATACTTAGGTTTCAAAATAATCCTGATTCCAAAGTAGTTTGCAATGCAGGTTAGTGGTAGCGTATTTAACTCGGATCAAAGGCCTGTCACTGTTACTATGAGTTCTGTTGCCCACAAATCTGTTACTGTAGCAAACAAAGAATAATTGTCAGTCCTTGCGTAGCTGAATTCTGGTTTCTCTGATCATGTGGGTCAGCTGGGAAAAGTACATGCAGATCCTTTGAGAGAGTGAAATGACCCAAGGATATATAAATGATCATGTTTCTCTGATCATGTGGGTCAGCTGGGAAAAAATACATGCAGATCAGTGAAATGACCCAAGGATATATAAATGATCATGTTTCTCTGATCATGTGGGTCAGCTGGAATATATGCAGATCCTTTGAGAGAGTGAAATGACCCAAGGATATATAAATGATCATGTTTCTCTCATCATGTGGGTCAGCTGGGAAAAATACATGCAGATCCTTTGAGAGATTGAAATGACCCAAGGATATATAAATGATCATGTTTCTCTGATCATGTGGGTACATGCAGATCCTTTGAGAGATTGAAATGACCCAAGGATATATAAATGATCATGTTTCTCTGATCATGTGGGTCAGTTGGGAAAAATACATGCAGATCCTTTGAGAGATTGAAATGACCCAAGGATATATAAATGATCATGTTTCTCTGATCATGTGGGTCAGTTGGGAAAAGTACATGCAGATCCTTTAAGAGAGAGAAATGACCCAAGGATATATAAATGATCATGTTTCTCTGATCATGTGGGTCAGCTGGGAAAAATACATGCAGATCCTTTGAGAGAGTGAAATGACCCAAGGATATATAAATGATCATGTTTCTCTGATCATGTGGGGCAGCTGGGAAAAATACATGCAGATCCTTTGAGAGAGTGAAATGACCCAAGGATATAACAGAAAAGTTGCGACCGCCTTGGCTTTTGCATGGAATAGTAACGTTTACATATCGAGCCATTGCCATTGTTTAGATATCTGAGCCGCCTCATGGGAAAACCAACAATCTGAAAAGGCGAAAACAAAGACGCAGATCAGCTTCGCGGTAACCGCGAAGCTGATCAGCGCCTTTGTTTTCGCTACTTGGATAGTACAATTCCTCTTCTACTTAAATCCAAAATTTCAAGCTTCTAGCTCTTTTCTGTGCTTGTACAGGCCGGTTTGTGTCGGACTTGTTCGGAAACCACATTGTTGGTTTTCCCACGAGGCGGCTCATCTGTCAGTATTTGTGTTTCAGTATGTAACCCTCTGTAATCCACTTAATAGGCAACATTATAAGTCACTTGTGAGCTAATCATATCATTATTTGTATATTATGCTAAAACGATTATAATTTCTTAATATGAGATATTATTTAAACAATTCAGGTGTTCGAATTCAAGTCTTATAGGTTATTGGTGTTTTCATCGTCAATTGTAATGAATTTACGAGTACAAAATACTGCCTATAAATGCCACGACAAAAACGATCTTTTTCGATTACTGACCAGTATGCCTCACGAACAGACGTCTTCCCACGATTTCTCATATCGAGATTCCAACAGTATATGAAACGAAACAGAAACAGAAACCTAATTCAGAACTCCAAAAGGCTATAAAGCCCATGAGGATACAACATGTTACATAATAGATGGCAAGGGTGATAGTGTTATATGAAATACATGAATATCAAATTAATATGCTTGCAGGATCACTGTTCACATTAGCATTCGATTACCTATCTTCGTTTTGTCCCATGAAGAAAGTTTTAAGAGAGATCTATATGTGTATTTGAATTCTAAATAAAGCTCTATCTCGTATTCTGTTGCACTTATAGAAACACTGATACAATTTACACAGTAACATAATTTCAACCCGCGGGACCACTTACAGAATCCATTACCATTATGTTTGTTTGTGTTACGGTTCTGTTTAGAATCATCTACTGCCTATTGTGAATTCGAGGAACTTCTTTGCGCAAGATTCCATGGGATCAATCATTTGAAGCCTCTGACACAAATACTTAGTGTAAATATTTGAAATAAAAGCCCTTTCAAGCTGCGCGAAGTCTGATTTCAGTGTTAAATCAGAAGCTACTAAGATTGTTTCTGATTATGCAAAAATCGCAAAATATGATGCTTTGCATTTAAACTGACATTACATCTACATTTTATGATGCGTTATAATCATATGCTATTTATTGTCAGGTGCAGTAAATAGCATGACTCAAAGCATGTCAAAGGAAGTGTTTGATTTGATCTATCAGTTTTAGTGCCGTCAGGAACACTCATGATCTCAGGCTATGAGTTATATGTCACTTTGCGTGTACACAGCATGATGGTGTCCAAAATAAAAGGTACACCATCGAGTGCCGTATATATATCGTTATGTTTTAGCTATTTCAAGCTGTCGCTATAATTTTGCTGTGTGTGTGTGTTTTTTTTTTTTTTTTTTTTTTGGGGGGGGGGGGGTCGGGGGGCGAGGGGGCGGGAAGGTGTGTATTTGACACGAACCGAAACGCCTTAGAAATTAGGTCGTAGTTTATAGTCAAGTAGATTTTTAACCTCTACTGTATAACATGATTGCGAAAGAAAAGAAATACAAATATGAATATCAGCAACTATCATTCTAACATGAAAAAATTGTCACCGGAAGTCTTGTTTCCTTAACATCGTTTTGATATCCCCGAATGGCGTGAGACAGACCGACTATATAAGACTGAACCTCAAAGGGACGGAAACCAAATATTATATAAGGTGATACACAAATGGTGGTAAAGCTTGTTGACACTTCACATGACCAGTTGTGTCGAAAAGGATATAATTTAACCAATTTACAAACATACAGGTAGTTTATTTGGAGAGAACAAGAGAATATGATATCCAGTCTGACAGATAGAGTCCGCTTTTCACCTTAGACGAATCAAAAAGTAGTAAGTCCGTGGTGTTTGGGCAGTTTTAAACCGTCTATTTGATTATGTTATACTAAATATACATATAAATTCAATCTTTTGACCAGGTGATGTCACGACCAGGTAATCAAAAATTCTTAAGTTTCGAAATATATAGAGACGGCTTCCTTAAAAAATTGGCATAGGACGTGAGCTTTGCACTCGTGTACCGTGTATCTGCTCAGGTAAGGAACTGTTAGCGTTTTGTCGTTCTTCTTGGCTCTCCTTATTTCGTCCATACATGGAGAATACATCAATTTTGCGAGGTCTCGAGAGCCATAATCATAAAACGGGAGAATAATCTTCAATAATCCTTGTCCACGTGTCTCCCAAGAGGGATCCGGTTTGGACAATATGAGAAGACAGTTTTATTAGATGACAGAGAAATATTAATGATTATTTCTCAGGGCTTTGTCATGTGAAACTTCGTTCTGTCGCCTGTTTGATTGCTAGATCATTTGGAAGTCAAAGTGTGAATACACTGAATCAAGAGCTCATGACATAAGCTTCTTGACTGAATCTCAGCTCATCACGAAAACATGTCCGTGCAATGTATACCCCCTTAAACCCCACTTTTATATAGTAAAACTGAGGTATGCAGGGGTATACCTATTTTTCTTATTTTGGTCCAAAACATAGATTGTGGATACTCGTCGAGGCGGTTCTAACGTGTATCCACGATATATGTTTTGAGCAATAATATTAAAAACATCAAAAACATTCTGATCAAATATTCAATTTTTACAGCTGAAAAAATCTCTGTATATTGCATGGGCAAGTTTTCGTAATCTATAGTATAGTGCATTGTGAAACGATGTGGTAATCGCCGGTGCAGACTCAATATCAAGCATTTCAGACAACGTTAAGGAAGTGTACGAGTTCGGTACTGTGCTCTACTTTGATAAGGCAACATCCATGCAAAATCTATAGTATCTGACAAAAATAGAGGTCAATGAAAAAGTTTAACCCCTTCAAGTAACTTCCCTGCTAAAATTTATCAGTATTGGAAACATATGATAATTTAAAGGAGAACGCAATATTCAAAAACAATACATTTTAAACTAAACTGGCCAAAGCAAACATTTTGGCACAAAATTTGTTCAAATCGGTCAAGGAGTAAGTGAGGTATTGACTTTTGAAATTTTGGAACGAAGTGACTTTTGGCGGCCATTTTGAATATTTAATTAGAAAACGGTAAAATCTTAAACCTTGAATGGAATTCATATTTCAAAACTTACATGGTGAAATATGGCTAGAAGTGATAGTAAATCATTAGTAGAAAACATTCAAACAAACATTAACAGAAAAATATAAATAGTGTCTCATTTATATTGATTATGCATATTCAGTTAGGGCTTTATGACGTCATAAAGCCTCATGAATATCCAAGATGGCCGCCTCCATAAACAAATATTGATGAATACTCAAACCAACATAACTTTCTTATATTGCATCCGATTTTAATAAAACGTGCACCATATTGTTAAGCAAAGCGTGACTTTTTACCATTTGTCTGTAATTATAGTCTGGTCTAGTCTTATCCTGACAGATTGCGTCTGCTTAGGCGTATGTCTATAAAGAATTTTATCATTCGAAGTGAAAGCTTTGGCAGTTAGCAAAACACAAAGTATGAATTTTGTTTGATCTTTACGATAGCAATTGAATTTGGTGGAAATCATTTCGGTATTAAATAGTAACCCCTGTAAAGCCCTGGATTTGTTTATTACCTCCAAATTAAAAACGAATGACTGTTGCATCATAGAAATATCGTAATAAGGTAGTTTGGCCGAGATACGCATCCTACATGCTTATATTTTATGTACAGTTGCAATAAAATAGCATTGAAATCAAAGCTGTATAATGTAAGAATAGAGGGACCAGGAATCGATGCAATTAAATTTAAAGTCCCAACAAAGACAGCAGGTGGGAAAGAAAATACATAAAACACAACAAAACATTTTTCCGACAATACACTCTAAGAGCAGAATGACTAGCTCTTTCCCAACAAGGTAGCCATCCGGCTAAGTTTCAACTGGAACGAAAGGCAACAAGCACGACATAGAGGCAGGCACAATAAACAGTAGTATAATGAAGACAAACCACTTTTCCTGGGACACCAATTATCGTTTTAATTGGGGACAAGCACGACGAAGACAAACCACCCTACCTGGGACACAACCTACCGCTTTTACCGGGTACAACGCCGAAAACCATTTTTCCTGGGGACATCCGCGAATTCATAAAGAAAGAAAATTAAATAAAAACAAAAATAGTGTTCAACTGGCGAACACATGTAACAAAACTTTTGATAAAATTAAGTTAGGGCACAAAAATAGTGTTCAACTGGCGAACACATGTAACAAAACTTTTGATAAAATTAAGTTAAAATCCCAACCAAATACACCAGAATACAGCGATTATCATTAATAAAACCATTTTTACTAGGACAGCGAAATAACCATTTCTATCAGTACAGCGAAAATGTATTAGCGATTATTAAAAACGGATTAGAACGAAAAATAAACCAAGATCTCAACTGGCTAACACATGTATGCAAATAAAGCCAAAACCTCGACCCGAAGATACTAGGCGGGAAGGAGAGCATTTCCAATCGTTCATGAAGATGAATGAAACTAAACAAGAGCTCAACAAGAAAAGCAGCAACTCGACCATAATAAGTAAAAACACCCATAATAAGTCAAAATAACTGCAAATTGTTCTCATCACAATTATAACCTATTTGAGTTAAACCTAGTATTCATATTTTCGATATATACGCGAACAACGAAGACCTAGATCAGTCCATACTGCACATCAACGAAAATCATAATGTCGTTCAATGTTTTGTTTTTTTACATGTAATCACGATTGGAAACATTGCTAACCTAGCGTTGTGCGCAGTATTTGGGGTCAGGGTACACCATCCACTGAAAAAGATGCGCTTCGGTTTGTCATATGAGTTAAATGATCAAATGACCTCTTTACAATGGTTTGGTCAACTCAAGGCTAGGGTCAAACAAATAATCGTTGATCATATGGTCTTGTCATTTGATATCAAAAGTTGGAATCAAGATGTGACCTGAACTGTTAAAGGCAACAGATGCTCACATATAGAGCTAGCATTGTCACCTTATCCGGTGTCAGTCAATATTCATTAGCTTTAATTAGACACGTGAACCAAATTAATTGTATTGCTTGCTCTTTAACGGTCGTGCGTCGTATTGGGTTATGATGTCCACTGGACGACCACATACGGGTTGAGGGGGCAGGTATGACATAGGTTGACTGTAACTTGATCAACTTGTCATGTTATGTCGAA
Source organism: Rugalucina vietnamica (assembly GCA_964017185.1). Classification (NCBI taxonomy): domain Eukaryota; kingdom Metazoa; phylum Mollusca; class Bivalvia; order Lucinida; family Lucinidae; genus Rugalucina; species Rugalucina vietnamica. The sequence continues at coordinate 40,208,037 of OZ024880.1, forward strand.
ATTGATGGATATTGTTATTCATTGCTGAAGCCTTCCTCCGCATTGGATAGGCTGTTTTGTGGTGTCGTTACCAGCGCCTTCCAAATGTATTAACTTTATTTTTTTGAATAGGAGATTCATGCCTTTGCGATACACCCTCAAGATAGTCTGGTCAGATACATGATGGATTATATGTAAATTTTGTGCAACCGAGTAATAATATGCGTATGGAACTTTCTCCGTAAATCCGTTGAAAGTGTGTTCTCAATTGTCGTCATCACCAGTGATATATCACAAAACCATGAGCACGTAAGATATCCAGTATCATATTGATTATTGAAATATGTTCTATATACCTTAAGATACATTGTCATGATTGTAAAGCTTGGTCTCTTGAGATGTATATTTTTCCTTTTCACGAGAAATTACTCCGTATTTCCGACCGAATGAAGTTAAACCGGTATCGAGGCTACTGAGGCTGTCGAGCGCCATGCCCAATTTATTTATAAAATGCATACATGTATATATCACCAGATCATGGTTATTATGCTAGAGCAGCAGATAAGTGTATTACAAGTTTTGGGAATTGTGGATCTTATGTTTGTAAGACACAACGCAGGTTTTCATTGAAAGATGCTAAGATATTCTCGCTACTTTGGTACCAAATGTATAGAGATTTTTCCGTACAATAAAAGTAGATGGACCGCTTAATGAAAGTCTGCCTTTTTCATGTGTATTAATGACTGGCTTCTTTCATCTCTTAATAGAAACGGTCAATTGATCCCTTCATGTACCCAGCGGATTTCATGTTTATTAGAGCCTAGTTAATTATACTTAATTCCTAGTGGTCATGGTACAAGTTATGGGAAACTTGCGATTTGTGCATGTATTTGAATCCTAAAAAACGGTATTCAAAGTCTCTGAATGCATTCACTAGATTGTTACATTAGTAATATAATCACCACGGACAAAAACAACAATTAGAAGTCTAGTCTGTTAGAGACTGCACCGGGCTCATATCATCATTATATGAACATCCTGGTGTAATTCTAAGTATGCTATGATTCATGCTCTATCTGTCTCTACATTAAACATGTTAAACGTCTCTCAACGTTTTCTCGATTTAGTTGTTAAACGCCATGATTATCCATTACTTTTATCTTTCTGGGGAAAATACAAAGTGATAGTTGAGTTGTTGAGCTACATGCAGTTCAAATGACTCTATGCAATAACACAGTGACTCTAAGCAATAAAACAATGACTATGCAATAAACTGGAAGTTCTTCCCATAATAACCCATTCACACATTGTCATCAGAGGTGTTTGATGCACTTTATATTACACTATAACCAATCTTCTGGGACCTTGAAATGTGACGGAGACAATATACACGTTATAGCCAAGGTGTCATTGGATCGTGGTCTCGCCATAGTGGCCTGGGTGTCATTTCCATCTAATGGCACTTGTACTTGTCTCGGGACTGCAGTGCTAAAGAGGAAGTAGATACGGCGTCAGTTAGACTAGCTACTAGTCTCCATATTGTTTTTTTTTAATTATGTTGTTTTTTTTTCGTATAATCTTTAAATTAATTCATTTTTTGTCTTGCCTCTAAGATAGAAAATATTTGTGACTGGCTGAAATATGGATTTCTAAGGCAAGAGATAGGAAAGGCTTTGTATGATATCTATCACTTATTAAATGAAAAAAAAAAACAACAACAAAAAACATCAAGGTCTAGGAGCTAGACTAGGCGTCAGTTTAAACTTGTGCAAGAGAACGCGTTTTACGTATACACAGTGGTCGAGTCCGCCATGCCGGGCAGAGTCTTATTGGCTTGCGATGATCCATTTGTTTATTTTTTCGATGCACAGGTTGTTTATCCAAGATGATGGAACTCATATAACTCTTTGACATGTGTATTCTTTATTTTCTTAGAATGTGGTTATGTCGGCACTACATCAAATATGGAATCTTTTTTGTTTACATGTACGTCTGCTACAAAATTAATTGAGGTACAAGTAGGCAAATATCAGGAAAAGGCGCAATCAGAAAAAGATTCTCACTCCAAAAACCGAGGTGGGAAAAAACAATCAGGTACTTATACCATGGAAACATATCGTAAGCCGAATGAGCAGCTATTTTCCCAATAGGTGGCCGCTCAGTTACCTAAACTTAACTAAAAATATGAAAACATACATGTGGCGCCAACAGCTCAAAATTTTTTAAACACCAAGACATAAAACAAACAGAACCACCACAGAAGTATCGCCTTGGAACGGTCAGTAACACAAAATTACTGGCGGGCTTAAACTTTTGGCCGGTTTTGTAGGGGCATTACCTCACCCTCAGCTTGTGCAGTGGTTCATAACATTTAGTTAGTTCTTCGGTCCTCGTGGTGAATCTCTAACTAGTCAATGAATCAATAAATCATGATATACATCCTGATGAATCAAACACCAGGACTCACAGACTGAGTAAGCTGCCCTACGATGGAGATCCCTTGGCGCCGAATTACGTACTAACTCCAGAGCAAAAGAAAAGCACCAGTTGGACCCCGGTGGGCCATGCAACAGACAAGAAGCTCCGGTCCCAACCAACTAAAATGAATAGCTTTATGTCGGGGCCATCATAGAGTCTGACGCCCGACCCACCGGCGTGCAATTAAAGAAGTAGCATAGTTATCAACCATGATTGGGTTAAAAACTAAGCATACAGACTGTCGCATGACATTCAAGTTATAGCCTGTAACGTGTAATGATTTTTTCTGAACTGAAAAGAAAAATCCTTCCTTCCTATTAGTTTCTTAAATTTGTAAACCAAGTCACCATAAAATTCTGGTTCCGAAAGGCCTTCGCATGAGCCTTCGCATGAAAAAAAAAAATTGCATATGCGAAAACAAAGACGCAGATCAGCTATGCAGTAGCTGATAAGCGCCTTTGTTTTCGCCACATGAATAGTACAATTCCTCTTCTACTTATAATCAAAGTTTCGAGCGTCTAGCTTTATTCTGTGACTGTACAGACCGGTTTGTTTCGGACCTGGTCGGAACCCAATTTGTTGGTTTTCTCACGCACAGGCTCAGTTACGATTCTGAAAAAATTACAAGTAACTTTCAGCGTAGCCGGATGATATACACAAATATCTGTGAACATTGATCTGATAAGTTTCATATTTGCATGCAATAAAGCGTCTTTTTTGTTGCTGAACGTCCCTGTCAATATTTTCAGTAATATTGGGACGTAGCCAACGATTCCTGGATATCAGCCGGTAGTCATTACGAAAACAGGCCTATGCAATATACAGAGATTTTTTTTGAGCTGTTAAAATCGAAAAATTTCATCAGAAAAATTTTGATTTGATATTTTTCATATTTTTGTTCAAAACATAGATTATGGGTACACGTTAGAACCGCCTCGCCGAGGCCCACGAGTACCCACACTCTATGTTTTAGAGCAAAAATAAGAAAAATAAGTATGCCCCTGTAAACCCCATTATCACTAGTATATACAGGTGGCGTATAAGGGGTTATTCATTGCATGGACATGTATTCATGATGGTACAGCAGGGAGTTAAAATGTCTTACTTACTGACACTTTCTAGTTTTTCATTACTTTTATCTTTTTTCCTGTCCTCTTTCAAAAAGCGCAATATTCAAACCTTCTGGATGTATGAATGAAATCAATCAGTACAATATGTGACCACCACTTATGAATGTAACTCATAAAACATTTTTTTCCTCATCGGAAAAGGCAACTTGAAAATCAAAAGTCATATAATGCAGTAGGATTTCTCCTTTGAGTCATGTTATTGTCTACCATTGTTAGAGCACTAAAAGGATTCATAATCGAATTTCTTCTCTTTTTTTTCTAGTGACAATGGTTTGGTTTACTTAAGCGAAAGAAGAGATTTAGTATAAAACTTTCCCTGTCCGGGGAATTCCGGCAGGCACGATGTTCAAATTTCAAAGTTTTGATAGAATTATATGAGCTCAGTCGCGATAAAGCATGTCTTTGATATTATATTGCCTAAAAAGTAAAATTAGACAACTGCACAGGTCTGTTATGGACCGCTATAGAGTAGTTAGAGGTTTGCACTACCTATGAAACAAAATCACATTAGGAATGACCAGGCTGCATGGAAAACAAATGCGGAAATCCCAGCCTTTATTTTGAGCTGGCCCAAGGTTGACAGGCCCTCTAAGACAACGCGCTAGGGACGCTAATTGTAATACGGGTACCGCGACAGTCGTCTAAAAGGCTTTAAAACGATAACGAACAGTTTTAAACAAAATACACTGGTTGTCAAATCAAACATCAGTTACGCTTAATGAGCTAGCTAAAAAGGTTTGTCAAAGTTTGAAGGTTTCTTTTGTTTTACACGATACCTTATTGTTTAAGGGTCGACGCACGGGGCATTATCTATTCGAAGATGTTGCACATTTTCTGAGCATGCACAGATCTGATGCTAACCATCATCCAATGTATGACTGCTGACTTATTAAGGCACCTAATGTCGATTGAAATTTTCAAATAATAACTAAAATGCATTTATATTTGATTTTGTTTGTTCACTTCGCTGTTTACTGGCCTATGTTCACTGCTCTTAAAGGATTTCAGTTTCAGTTTTATTTGCTATTACTGCAGCTGGTGTTGTGGCGGCCCTAAAAAGTCTCCCCGTACATCATCCATAGTGCAGATTATATTTTCTTTTGGTTCTTTGAGATCAGCGAGGGTGCAAATTATAATCGGTTTAGATTCATTTTCTAACCAACCTTTAATATATTTGACCCCATTTGGATTATACAAGTCTTTGTATTGACTACCCTGTTGAAAGTTGCAAAAATTACTGTTATTCTCTTTGGCTCCATGTTGCCAAATCTATAGGGTCACTGAAGAGGCTTAAGAAGCCGAAGCCGCGGTATGGCCGATCCCTTTTCTCATTTATATGTTCACTGCTCTTAAAGGATCTCAGTTTCATTTTAATTTGCTATTACTGCAGCTGGTGTGGCGGCCCTAAAAAGTCTCCCCGTACATCATCCATAGTGCAGATTATATTTTCTTTTGGTCCTTTGAGATCAGCGAGGGTATTCTGAGAAATCAGCAAATTATAATCGGTTTAGATTCATTCTCTAACCAACGTTTAATATATTTGGCCCCATTCGGATTATCCTAGTCTTTGTATTGACTACCCTGTTGAAAGTTGCAAAATTACTGTAATTCTCTTTGGCTCCATGTTGCCAAATCTAAAGGGTCACTGAAGAGGCTTAAGTAACCGAAACCGCGGTATGGCCCATCCCCTTTCTCATTAATATGTTTATTAGCGTTGGTCAGCGTGCCGCTATGGTTCTTTCGTACTAAACCAGCTAAATTAGTACAATTAGCCTTTATTTTTGGTGGGTTTAAGACTTTTATCACCTAAAGTTTTAAAGTCAAGATCGATGTTTGTCGATATGTCAGCTATTTGTTACACATTGACTCAGTACAAACACTTGAAATTGTAGCTGTTTACATTGTCTCAATCTAGCTCAATCGAATCATTTGATATTTCCCACATCCTTTACCATTTTCTGGTTGTGGATCGTTTGCTTCTACAACTTTTTAACACTTCGAGTATTATTTCGAAACTGATCTATTACTTTCGATATGGACATGCCAATTGATTCTTCGACTTTCATTTAATCTACATTGATCTGATAAGTCGCTAACAAGAATGAAGAAATAATTTATTTAGATCTTTATCCAACCCATCACTGTCGGAAGATTTTCATTTATTTAAAACCTCAGAGATTAAAGATAATTATGAATGACTTTCAGAGGCTCGAGTGCCATATGTTTCAGCTTCAGTGGAGGCTGGGAATATATATCACGTAAATGCGATTGTAAAATTTAGCCACCCCTTGTATATTAATTACTGTATATTAGTAATTTTTAAGAACCAGGAGCTTGTAACTCTCCTATCAAAACAAAATACTCTAATAGTTTGTTGGCAGATTCCCCACCCAAAATGCCTGAAAATAGTGGTCGATGCATACATACACTTTAGGAGGTGGGTGGTGAGTCGATGTACACCGCATCAATTTCACAGGCGTGTTAACGTAATGTGAGTCAGACATTCTTTTCCAAGATAAGATGAGGTTGAGATTAACTCATTTAAGCCTGGCGTCCCTTTTATGGGACATAGGCAAACAGAGTAGCCCTAGATGTGACGCCGCAGAACGCGGCGTCCCATCTGGGGCTATTCTGTTTGCTTAGAGGAATTTCATCCAAAAATGGAATAAAAATTCAAAATCACTCCTGATGTCCCTAATAATGAAAGTGGACTGACCCAAATGATAGTGATGGGAAAATCCATTCGTCAAATATGGGTTAAATGCTCTGCGGGCCCGGGCAACGAAACAATGCATTGATACCATTTTTTCATGTCATTGAAAACATGCGTTCTTTATTGTACAAATTATACTTCTCCAGATATATTTTGGCTTGAATACGCGATTGAACAAAGACTGTGACTAAACTTTAATAAAAACATGTCAATGAAATGATGGGATCAGAACGAAAGCCCACCAACTTGAAGCCAAGTGAGCTCACCAATTCCGTGAATTGTTTGCTGCTCTATACCATAAGGCCATTACGAAAACATGCCCATGCAATAAACAGAGATATTTTTAGCTTTAAAAATTGAAAATTTTCAGCTGAAAAAATTTGATATTTTTCTTATTTTTGCTCAAAACATAGATTGTGGGTACACGTTAGAACCGCCTCGCCGAGGCGGTTCTAACGAGTATCCACAATCTATGTTTTGGAGCAAAAATAAGAAAAATAGGTATATCCCTACAAACCCCAGTTTTACTATATAAAAGTGGGGTTCAAGGGGGTATACATTTCACGGACATGTTTTCCCGATGGATGCTCTCGGTTTGCACTTGCTCGCACTAGGGGACGTTTATCCGCAGACAGATAAAATAAGCATCCAAAATTCAAAGAAACTTACCAGCTTTGAATCACCTGTAAATGATAAGCGACATCTTTCTTTTATCTTTCAATTCTTTGATTTCTAATGACAACATACACCATTCTTTTGCGCTCAGAAAACCCGTGAATGTTGTCAAAATGTATCACCTTTACTCGTAAACATTCCATGCAGCTAGAATATTTTCTAAAGATGATAAATGGTTAATTGATTCCATGTTAGGGGGCGTGTTTGCATACCTTCTTGCACAAAGCTAGCTTTTTCGTGCAAAGAGGAACCATGAGTTCATGTAAATGAGTCAGATTCGAGCTGATGTGAACGATAGTTAAACACTTTGGCTCTGACCAGTACAGGCTGTTCAGATATTTGGACCATAGACAGCAGAAATACTACATGTATCTCGGTACAGCTAGACCAGCCTGGGCTTTTTAACGTAGGACCCCCGGAATGCGTAAAAATCAAGATTTTCTCTAGAATCGTTTTTAATATAGTCATTAATGAATGAAGTCTGTGTTTGTTTTCAGTACACTAATTAGATATGGATGGCGAACAAAATCATATTAGCTGAACAAATTATCTATTGTATGTATCTTGAAAAGCACTTGGCTGAAACTGATTTTTCTTTGGAATCGTTGTAGAGCCAGAACAAGGAAACATCTATGCCAGTGCAATGCTTTCGTCTTCTAAATATTCTAACAATAACAAGAATAAGGACAAAGACCTTTAAATTTCTGAGGAAGTTTTGCATCTACATAGCGTGTTTCGACACAGCATCTTAACCTGTTCGAACATTATGACACACAACATACACTTCTGTTATATCTGGTATATGCTTTCCACTGTAATTGCAGTTATTCTTAGGTTTCAAAATAGTGCTGCTTCCGATGTAGTTTGCAATGCAAGCTAGTGGTACATGTAGCGTATAAGGCCTGTCACTGTTACTATGAGTTTAGCCTGGGTTCCAGTCTGATCATTTTTTCTCTTTTTTATTTTTCCGTTTCTTGGTCAAAAATGTCAATATCTACCGAAGTCAATAACGGCTACCGATTTCTTTGATGTGATTTTTTTTATTATGATCTCTTTGTCGGAAAAGAATTAAAAGAATGTAGGAAAAAATATATATTGACGACTGGACCCAGGCTACTATGAGTTGTGTTGCCCACGAACCTGTCACTGTAGCAAACCTCCTTGCCCCGAGGTTATAAAACTTTTTTAAAGCTCAACTCAACTGAGCATGAAATTTAATCTGCTCATATTTAATGAAATAACCAAAATTGGTTCAAATTTCAGGTGCAGATTGCCAAAGCCTGTAATTTATCCTGCTAATAAATGGCATTGCCAACAATTTTGGCATTTTAACATTTATGAGCAGGATAAATTTTAGTCTCAGCTGAGCATGAAAAAAGTTTTATAACCTCGGGCCCTTGTGTTCCTCAAGTCTGGTTTCTCTGATCATGTGGTCCAGCTAGGAGAAGTACCAGCAGATTATTCGGTCTGTGAAATTATACCCTTCATCTGATCCAAGGCTACTGTGAAAAGTTGTGACTATTGTGCGGAATATTAACGTTTACATTATGTACTATTGCTATTTATTTAGACAACTGCCAGTATGTAACCCTCGGTAATCCACTTAATAGACACCATTATAAGTCACTTGTGAGCTAATGATTTCATTATTTGTATATTATGGTTGAGATCTTTGGTTAAAGCGATTATAATTTCTTAATTTTAACATTATATAAACCATTCAAGTGTTCAGGCGTTGTATTATTCGCCTTTTTAATGAGTATTTGCTTGACGAGTGAAACATTCTTTTTTAAAACTGGCACCGTGCAACAAGTAAGACATTAACATGTTTTGAATCGCCGACCATCACTTCGCGAGAATATCAAAGCATCCTCCTAATACTAAATAAAACCTAGTTCAGCAGACCCAGATCCAATCTCGCCAAACATGACAGGTCGATGTCATCCCGGTCTTGACAGGTTTTCTTTTGAGGGCCAAATCGGGAACCGGTGGATCATTATCGTTTTTCATATCTATAGCAACTTCGAACTTTTGACAACTTCACACAGGTTCCTGATTTCTCCCACTTAACAGAATCTTTAGATTTGCTTACAAAACCATTACGTTTGCTCTTGACGATTCTGTTTAGAATCATCTGCTGCCTATTGCAAATTCGAGGAACTTTTTTTGTGCAAGATTCCACGGGAATCTGTTGAAGCCTTTGACACGTACAACGTTACGTTAACACTTTATGTAAATATTTGAAATAAAACCTCTTTCAAGCTGTACAGAGTCTGATTTTATATATAAAAAAAATCACAAAATGTTATGTTATGCATTTAAACAAACATAACATCTTCATTTTATTATGCATTATTATCATTATTGTACGTTATTATCATATGATTATCATAGTCAGGTGCAAAAGATAGCATGACTCAAAGCAAGTCAAAGGAAGTCTTAATTATATTTTATCAGTTCTAGAGCCGTAAGAAGCACACATGATAGCAGACAGTTATGTGTTACACAAGTGCGCTCACTGATGCGATGCACAAAATGCGTGAAGTGGAGCGCCATTCATTACATTCATTACTGCATATATGTTTATCGCCATGTACAAACATATGTTTCTATTTCAATAGAAAATAGTAAGTGTACATTTTGCTTGAAAAAAAAAAAAAAAAAAAAAAAAAAAAAAAAAAAAAAAAAAAATGAAGAGACGAGGTCTTAGTGGGTAATCAAGGTTTTATACTCCCTCGGGATTATATGACTGTAATGCATAAATGGGAAAGAAAAGAACGAAACATGCAAACATCAAGCAGCTTTCATTGTAGCCTAATCAACTATTATTATTATTATTCCAAACTTCGATGCAATAATCCTAACAAAAGAAACAGAACTGCGAGACAGACCTACTGAATATGACTACACATCAAAGGGACAGAAACCAAATATTATATAATATGATACACAAACAGTGGTAAAGGTTGTTGACACTTCACAACTATGAACAAACTGACCAGTTGTGTCGAAAAAAAAGGATATAATTTAACCAATTTTGCTTTTCCAAACACAGTTTATTTAGAGACAACAATAAAATATGAGCCCCTGCATGAGAAAGCCAACAATCTGCATATGCGAAAACAAAGGCGCAGATCAGCTTCGCGGTAACCGCGAAGCTGATCAGCGCCTTTGTTTTCGCTACTCGGATAGTACAATTCCTCTTGTACTTAAATCCGAAATTTCAAGCTTCTAGCTCTTTTCTGAGCTTGTACAGGCCGGTTTGTGTCAGACCTGGTCAGAACCCAAATTGTTGGTTTTCTCACGCACAGGCTCATATGATATTCAAATATTGTCCGACTTTCACTCGTGTATCTGCTAAAGTAAGGAACTGCTAGCGTATTGTCACTCTTCTAGGCTCTGCTTATTTCGTCATTCCACAATGACTTCTTATAAGAGCATACATTAATTCTATGAGGTCTCGAGAGTCGTGATCAGATGAAATTGGAGAATAATCTTCAATAATCCTTGTCCACGTGGCTCCCAAGAGGGGTCCGGCTTGGACAATATGGGATGACAGTTTTATTAGATGACAGAGAAATATTAATGATTATTTCTCAGAAAATGTTCATGTTGTGGGAAAAGTAGTTCCGTCGCCTGCTTCTGTGCTAGTTCATTTAAAAGCCATGTTGTAAAGACATTGAATGTATAATAGTTCATTGCGAAGCGATGTGGCAATCGCCGCTGCAGACTCATTTAAATACCAAGTATTTCAGACAAGGAAGTGGACGAGTATGGTACTGTGCACTGGGTTTTATATAGCAATGTTTATGGCAAACAATTAAAGGTCAATGAAAAAGTTGCACCCCTTACAAGTATCTTCCAAGCTCAAATTTCTCACCATTGGGAACATATGATTTGAAATATGGCATAGTAAGGTAAAAGTGGGCAATGGTCAGGAAACGGCGCAACCAGAAAGAAATTCCCACTCGGAAAACAGAGAATCGGCAACCGGGTACTTATACTAACCTAAAGGAAACATATCGTAAGCCTAGTGAGCAGCTATTTCCCAAAAGGCGGCGAGTCAGTTACCCGAACTTAACTAAAATATGAACACGTGCATAAAGTGCAAACAACACAAAAATCAACGCCAAAACATAAAACAATTACGGTTTTACAGGATCCTAGCCACACCCTCCGCCCCTGCAGTGGTTCAAAACATTTAGCTAATTGTTCGGTCCTCGTGGTGAAGTCTTAAGACAGCTAGCTTGACCTTCTAAATGGAGGTTGTGGTAACTTGACCAGGGATTTTCGTGACTTTTACCATTTTTCTGTAATAATAGCTTGGTCCAGTCTTATTCTGACAGCTTGCGGTTGTGCAGGCGTGTGTCTGTCAAAATGACTTAATGCTCTCACCAATTCTCACACATGCTGTTGTTATACGAGATTTCTTACGACATTTGTTGTTGTTATTCACACCAGGTCAGACATGGCTGTGGAGAGCATTAATGATATGGACTACCTAGCTACATGTAAATCAATTGATTGAGGTCTAAGAATGTATCAAAATTCAAAAACAAAAACAAACAATAAATCCGGACCAGTTGTCGCGCGCCCGTAATTAGAGGTGGTTTCCTGGAAGCCTCCCAAGACCGTATGCACATTCCACGAGCTGCATTCAATGCCACATTAAACAGTTAAACTACACCTTTGGTGTGAGTTTGACATTCTGGTGTCACTTTGACATTACTGTATCTCATTTTGCTCAAAATTAATAATCTCCGTTACATTTCATTGTTCGTTTAATAGATGGGCTTTTAGGGAAAGTTAACAGCCCGTTTTTACAGCTCGATAATTAAATATTGTTGGTAGCCTAGCTAGCTGACTGGGTATCATATCAGTTTAGAGGTGCAACATATTTTGTTACAATGAACTTTTAAAGGTTTTGTTCGTATCAAATAAAAATTGTTTGAGCAATAATGTTTACTATAACGTGGAACTGTTTGGGTAGCATGTACGATTCGTATATCTCACCACATGGCCCCGAATGGGCCACGCTAACACTTCCCAATTGGGTTTAGTAATCAAAGAAAATGGACGTCATGGTGATAGAATATATCTTAATACCCCCATCGTGTCGCGTGTGACCTCAGTCATTATCAATGGGATTTAATGATCTTTGCCTACTTGTACCTTTTTACGAGATTTTAGTCTTAAAGATTCCGACCCATTAATACAGAGTATTTAACTGGACAGCATTAGACTAAATGCTTTGGTTAAACCCATATTTAGAGAAACGATTCCATTCAAGGTTTCTGCATGCTCCGTGAATCTATCCCTCATTGTACCTAAACCTAAAGAGCTTCAATGCTGTGTCAATCTGACATTAAACATACCCCTTTTACAGTAATTTTATCAAACTAACGAAATTGTCCGTGCAATAAACGGGCTTTCAAGAAAGGTAGATGGTGCATTTTATAGCTGATTGATTAAATACTACTGGTGTATTTTCTAAAGTCACAGGTGACATGCAGGTATGACACAGGAAGTTACACGTATTAAAGCGAATCTTCTTAACAACATTTCCGATTGAAGGTCACATTTGATCGCCAAAGTGGATGTTGTATGGCTTCAAAGGAAAATAAAATGAGTTCCCTTACAAATTGATTACCAAGACGTCCTCTAGGTAGCCATTAAATATTTATTTTCAGGTGATGCGAATTGCTAGTATAGAATTCAGTTTCAATCAAGCTAATTGGGCTGATTAATCATCATGGAATGAGTTGATGTTTCACTGAAAGCGCTAATGTGACGTACAAGCAGACAGCCCTTATCTCAAATATGGGTGTCGCAAAGCCGAATCATCATGGCTGACCATTCCAGGAACATGACAAAGTACTTTTGGTTTTGTTCGACATGCGTCTGGTTTTGTTAATGTGTTAAACTTGTGTTTGTCTGAATATATGGTATTTGGGGAAAGAGCCACTTAGAGCCACTCATATCTGCAAGTCATTTGTGAGTTTGAGGCGTGAGTTTTGCCCTGATCATGTCAGTTCCTAGTCTTTGAATTGTTTACTTTCTACTCACGTCGGGTCGTGTTGCAAATTGGTCGAGTAAGCATGAACAGTATTTACACCAAGGTAATTCGATCTATTTATTTCATGAAAATAGGCGCTGACTTTTCCTTTTCATTTGTCTGTGAGTATAAAAGCTTTCTAGTCAAGGAGCATTTCGTAGAGTACTGTGTCTACATTATTAGAATCCTTGGTTTAATAGCTTAGGATTTCATCGAGATTTCTCTCCATTCAATTACTGTCTTTCACTTTGCTTTTTGTATTGATTCAGTGTCCCATTGCTCCCCTAATGAATGGTTAGACAAGATTACTCGACAGCCAATCAGTTGTCCGCAATAATTAAATGATTACCCCCCAAAGGCTAGAATGTACCAAAGCATCGGTGGAGCATGCTGGTACTTTTTGCGAGTTACAGATTTCTGTTTTTCCAAATGTCTTTGAAACTTTGTAGCCATGAAAACAACATTCATTAATTGTTTAACAAATTGCATATGAAAAACGTATTCTTATACGACATTGTGACTTCAGCAACTCTTATTCTAGACAATACGTTCAATATTTTCTATTTTACGACTTCTCCTGCGCATGATTTATCTCAACTAAAATTAAATGGTTGTCTCTAAAATGATTGGAATTCATGCATTTTCAAATTGCTCCTGAAATCTTTAGAGACAGAAAGCGTTGATTCTTTTGACATGAGAAGCTATTAAGATGATTAAAGACTCCCAGTATCACTGGAAGCTTCCTTCGTCCCGATATAAAAAGGTTTTGTTTGACTTTTACTATAGGTCCCGATAGGATTTGGTTTTGTTTGATTCCGGTATACGATTTTTTTCTACAATAATTCCTAGAATTTGGTCAAAGATTTGATTTGATTCTAATTTATGACGTCACTGAAAGAATTTCAAGTCAAAATATTGTGCTTTGAATGCAATTTTATAGTAAGATTTAATTTGATTCGTTAAATAGTGATATAAATCAAGCGATTTATGTTATTGTCGACTCTGTTTTGTTGAGATTTACTGTGTTAAAGAAGTAGAACAAAATTCGTTAAAAACCTTTTTATATCGGGATCAAGGAAGCACCCAGTGAGTATTAAAACATGTCGGTGAATTCTCTTTCAAAGAATATTTATTTCATTCGACTGAAGTATTGTGGAATACTATTATTCGCTCTTTGCGGAGACAATCAAGGAATAGCCGGTGCCATTTGAGGTCATATGTACACAAAATCAATTGAGCCGCATCGTGAGAAAACCGGATTTTTGTCTAGGCGAAAACAAAGGCGCAGATCAGCTTCGCGGTAACCGCGAAGCTGATCAGCGCCTTTGTTTTCACTACACGGATAGTACAATTTCTCTTCTTCTTAAATCCGAAATTTCAAGCTTCTAGCTCTTTTCTGAGCTTGTACAGGTCGGTTTGTGTCGGACCTGGTCGGAAAACCCGAAGACCGGTTTTCTCGCGTCGCGGCTCAATTGTAGTATGGTTTCACGCCGTTGAGTGCTCTGTGCGCGGCTTGTATAGTGCAGCCGAAACCCGGCTTGTCCGTGAGGGCATATTTGTGCTCCGTTACAACCCACCTCTTCCTGGCAGTAAATAACAAATGTTCATTTATTGATAAAGACGTCCTTTTGTACTAAGGAATACATGTATATACATTGCTCATAAATCAACCAATACATATCTTGTTAAAAGTTCATATATTTCTAAGAATTATGGACGTTCAAGAAGTCGGTTTTAGTGCTTATCAATCATTTCAGACATTTGTGATTTGTCATCCACTGATATGGTCTTTGGAGTCTTACTTTTCATGAAGATGGACTTGTGATGAAAGTGCCATACGTGGCTTTATGTGCGCTAACTGTATTGCCATGTAAGAGTTTCACCAGATAATGGAATATAAAACTCTGGGGTGACCATTAGACTGTTCTTTGAGTAAGGAAGGCGGCCAGTACTTGCTCCTTTAATGTCAATTTCTGTTGATAGTATTAGGAATAGTTAGTTAGAAATGCATCAGCTTCCTTTTCTTCCTTGTTTGTACCTATTTCATATCGAATTGCGTATACTCTCACAGGCAGTGAGACACACTTCAAAAATCATCACAGACTTATCACGTTCTACACTTCTATATTTAAAACAAGAAAGAAGAGAATCTATATATACCACTATGATGATATCAGTTCCAAATCGTTGTCATGACAACAAGATGTATTAAGTATTGAATTCTCTCTTTGAACTAATCAGAAACACTGCATGTTTTGATAAGAGGATAGAACTAATTTAATAGCAACCTAAAAAATTAAAATTTACACATCAAAAGTGAGAACAGAAAATCCAGGAATCGATACAAGTAAATTTTAAAACTCGGGCGAGGGTATAGAGATAAGAAACGACTGAACTAAACTTTAAGCGACCAGTCTATTCAGTCTATCTTTGACTATCTCATAACATCAAGTTCGTTTTTATACAAATACTAATCAGGAAGAGATCTCGAGTTAAGCGACCAGCTATAATTCGCGTAATTTCCTTAATTGGCTAATGATGATGCCTCTTAGTGCTTGTTAAGTCTTTAATGACCCTCTTTGCCTGGAAATGTGCAAGTTTCTCCACAATTGATTTCGGAGCTGTAATAGCAACATCGTCATGTTTTAATAATCGTTTTCTCAAAGTGCAACTGCATTTTGCATTAGGGAGGGGCCATTTGATTTTAATTGGGGGAGGGGGGACGGGGCTGGAAGATGTTTCCGGGCACTCGCGGCAGGGTCCTGTATTTTTATTTGTATATAATACAATACGTACAATAGTTGTCCTAGATATTTTTTCGGGCAAAATTCGGTCCTGGAACCGCCTCTAACGAGTACCCACAATCTGTGTTTTGGAGAAAAAATAAGAAAAATAGGTATACCCCAATTTTGCTATATGAAAGTGAAGAATAAGAGGGTATACATTATTTGGATATGTTTTCGTGATTTCATTAACATCTGGACGTCTTTATACATGACCTATATGCGTCGGGTAACTATACACATTGAAATAGTTTTAAATTTTCAAATTGAAACAATTCACAAAGTTTAAAATACCGATAATTGACGTTTCAAAGAGTTGTTGTAAAATTTACAAAACACTATTCAAACAAAGTTTAAAAAAGTAAACACACTTATTGATGATTTTGAAGTTTTTAAAAAGCATTCAATTTAGCAAGAGCGTCTCTAAAATATTGTATTCACATTTCTTTGTGATATTACAATACTGAGAAGTACAATGGAAATTTAGCATTGTCCTCATTCAGACAGAGTCTGTGTAAATAAGACCCCACATATGTATGCCTATTTTCGGGGGTTGGGGTTATGCAAGACTCGACAGTCGCAGCCAGGAATGTCCAACAATAGACAATAGCTTTAGACATCCATTAAGTATGGTAGTCAAAACAAAGGCGTCGATTAACTGCGATGTAGCTCTACTATAAACGTTATTGGGTTGAGGCTGCAACGCATTCTTTAATACTCATTTTTAGGCCTGCGTCATTCATTATTCAAAATTATCTGTTTGATTGAAGTTTAAAGGTGATCTGTGAATTGATTGGGATTAATCTGTTTTAAAACACTCAAAACAGCCTCGAGAAATATTTGCAAACAAAGAGTGTCAGCTCTCTTGATACGAGGGTCCATTAAAGTAATTACCACTGGCAGACTTTACATGCAAGAAAGCGTGCTACAGAAACAGAAAACATGAGTTTTGTTCAAAGATTTTTTTTAACTCATATAAGTCTGGCGTCCTTTTTGTGGGACATAGGCAACAGCATAGCCCCAGATGTTACGCCGCAGAACGCGGCGTCCCATCTGGGGCTATTATGTTTGCGCAGAGAAATTTCATCGAAAAATGAGATAAAAAATAAAAAAAACACTCGTTTAACCCCTGAAAGTGAAAGTGGACTCATCCAATTGATAATAATGGGAGAATCCATTCGTCATATGGGTTTAATGTCGCAACCAGTATGTTCCGTATTGGTAGACTTTACATGTAAGAGCACATGAAGTATCAGAAGAGTTGTCTATCAAGCCAAATCCCACACTACCGCGGTTATGGTATAGATAGGATTTTCCCGTCGGTGTTCCGTTATACCTCGCCAGGTGGAACGAGGAACCGAAGTGGAGCGGAGTGAAGGTTAGGCAGCTGATCAACCGCGGCTATAAACGCCTCATATACGATATATGTGTCTACTAAATTGACTCACCGACTACATACGCCTGCTGCATCAAAAAGTTCAGTGACAAGAATTCAAATCTGGTTAACCCATATTTGACGAATGGATTCTCCCATCATTATCAATTGGGTGAGCCACTTTCACTTTTACGGGTGTTAGGTGTGATTTTTATTTTTTGTCTTATTTTTCGATGACATTTCTCTGTGCAAACAGAATAACCCCCGATGGGACGCCGCGTTCTGCGTCGTAACATCTGGGGCTATGCTGTTTGCCAACGTCCCATAAAAAGGACGCCAGGCTAATACGAGATCAAGAAAGCGACAGTGGTAACCGACTACTGGAATATCACCACGAATATCAGGCTTAGAGATCGCATAAATCTGGTTTTTATATTGATTTGAGACTCATCAGTTTATGAGATTAAAATGAATTGAATCAAAATGGAATGCCATCAGATAGTTCTATTGGTTGCAGTCATCTTAGCTCACGTCTTAGACTGACAGACTTCGATTTACTTTACGTCTGTTAAAATGGTATGCAAGAAAACAACGCTAACACAACATTTTCAGCATACAAGTTTAATTCATAATAAGTTTATGGCTACAGTTTGTCCAAATAAGTAGCCCAGTTCATTTTCTACAATACGATTAATGTATTGTGTACGCCCCTTGATAGCAGCTTCGCATTCATATTCTGGAAAATCGGACAATGGTACAGCATTATATATCTCGTTTGAAAGTTTGCATGTAATTCTCGGTCAAAATATGATATTCTGTCTGTCTAACAAATATTGTCCGACTTTCACTAGTGAAACTGCTAGCATATTGCCATTCTTCTTAGCTCTGATTAATATGACCTCTCGTAAGAGGATACATTAATTCTATGAGGTCTCGAGAGTCGTGATCAGATGAAATGGGAGAATAATCTTCAATAATCCTTGTCCACCCGGCTCCCATGAGGGATCCGGCTTGGACAATATGAGAAGACAGTTTTATGGATGTCAGCGAAATATTAATGATTATTTCTCAGAAAATGTTCCCTGTTGTTGGAAAAGTAGTTCCGTCGCCTGCTTCTGTGAAGCCATGTGTGAAGACATGTTGTAAAGACACTGAATGTATAATAGTTCATTGTGAAACGATGTGGTAATCTCCGATACATACTCATTAAATACAAAGCATTTCAGCAAAGGAAGTGGACGAGTATGGTATTGTGCTCTGGGTTTTATTTAGCAATGTTTAGTATCTGACAAACAATGAAAGGTCATTGAAAAAGTCGCACCCCATTCAAGCAAGTACCTTTCAAGCTCAAATGTCTTACCACTGGGATCGTACGATTTGAAATATGGCATACCAAGGTAAAAGTAAGCATTGATCGGGAAACGGCGCAACCAAAAGAAATTCCCACTCTAAAAACAGAGAATCGGCAACCAGGTACTTATACTAAGGAAACATATCGTAAGCCTAGTGAGCAGCTATTTCCCAAAAGGCGGCGAGTCAGTTACCCGAACTTAACTAAAATATGAACACGTGCATAAGGTGCAAACAGCACAAAGATTCAACGCCAAAACATAAAACAATTAGAACCACAACAGATGTATCGCCTTGGAACGATCAGTAATATAAGATTACTGGGGGGGGAGGGGGGGGGGGCTTAAACCTGTTTTACAGGATCCTAGCCTCACCCTCCGCCCCTGGTCTGTTGTGGTTCACAACATGTAGTTAATTGTTCCGTACTCGTGGTGAAATCGTAAGACAGCTAGCTTGACCTTCCAACTGGAAGTTGTGGTAACTTAACCAGGAAATATCGTGGCTTTTCTCCATTCTTTCTGTAATTATAGCCTGGTCCAGACTTATTCTGACAGCTTGTGGTTGTTCGGGCGTGTGTCTTTCATTATGGCTTAATGCTTTCTTCAGTTCTCACACATGCTATGTTGTTATACGATTACAGAAATAACAGAACGCTCGATTCTTTTGACTCCTACAATATACAAACAAAAACTCTTAGATTTACCAAAATACAAAACTTAATCATTTAATAAAAGAAAGACTCATTTAACAAATAGAAATCACTCGTGTACGTTTTCATGTGTGGTTTTGAAACTTGCGTCAAGTGTTCCAGTCTACTTAATATTAAAGTACATGTGTGACACATCCTTAATACTTCTTAATTGCTAATTGTTTTTCTTATGACAGTTGGTGTTGCTATTCACACCAGATCAGAAAGAGGAGGATGATCTACAATAGAAACTACGGCTTACTTGCACCGAGTATCGATCCGGTTATCACTTGCTGAAATTAATTTGTATAATGTCGTGTATCTTAACGCCATCAACGATATTTATCCATAAAGATGTGTTCGCTCAGACGTCATCGAGACGTACACATGATGACCATCAAACAGCTACAGAGACGAGTTTTGTAGACTAATTTGAGTTCAGCCCCTGAGAAAACCAGTCGCCTCAGAGTAAAATTCCGACCTTGTATTTATAGTACTGCTACTCTTCAGACATGGCTGTGGAGAGCATTGATAATAAGGACTACCTAGCTACATGTAAATAAATTAATTAAGGTCTAAGAATGTATTAAAATTCAAAAACAAAAACAAACAATAGATCCGGACCAGTCTTCGCGCGCCCGTAATTAGAGGTGGTTTCCTGGAAGCCCCCAAGACCGTATGCACATTCCAAGAGCTGCATTCGATGCCACATTAAAGCAGTTAGACACACCTTTGGTGTGAGTTTGACATTTTGGTGTCACTTTGACATTAATGTTCTCATTTTGTTCAAAATTATTGCCGTCTCTGTTACATTTCATTGTTCGTTTAATAGATGGGCTTTTTGGGAAAGTTAACTGCCCGTTTTTACAGACCGATAATTAAATATTGTTGGTAACCTGGCTGGCTGACTGAGTATCGTTTCAGTTTAGAGGTGCAACATATTTTGTTTCAATGTAACTCTGAGGAATAATGTTTACTTTAACGTGGAACTGTTTAGGGAGCTTGACGATTCGTATAAAAGCAGTCCTCTATATCGACTCCGTCTAAAGTCCACCAAGATTCTGCCAGTTGTTAGTTGTTGACGAAAGAAATGTGGAGAACGTTAGTTATCATGGTTGCCATTTCCGACATGTTTGGATGATTAAATACAAGTAGCAACCATCGATTAGAAGAAACAAACCAGACAATGTATCTAATGCATATCTCACCGCAAGGTCCCGAATTGGCCCCGCTAACACTATCCAATTAGGTTTGTATTTTTACTGCTTCCAAAGGATCTAACAATTATTTTTATTTGCTATTACTGCAGCTGGTGTTGTGCCGTGTGGCGGCCGTAAAAAGTCTCCCCGTACATCATCCATAGTGCAGATTATATTTTTCTTTTTATCCTTTGGGATCAGTGAATATATATGAAGTATTTCAAATTTTTATATGTTAAGGATCATCTTCTTAACAGTATTTTGATTATTTGGCCCCTTTGGGAATTTGAGTCTTTGATTTAGACTACACAGATGTAAATTCTTGAAATTGCAGCAAAATGTCTGGCTTTCGCTGCCAGTTTATAAAGGGTCACTGATGAAGGTTCATTATCCGAAATTGTACAATATGGCCCATCTTCTAGCTTTGTATTTTTACTGCTTCCAAAGGATCTAACAATTATTTTTATTCAGTAATCAAAGAAAATGGATGTCATGGTGATAGAATATATCTTAATACCCCCATCGTGTCGCGTGTGACCTCAGTCATTATTAATGGGATTTAATGATCTTTGCCTACTTGTACCTTTTTTACGAGATTTTAGTCTTAAAGATTCCGGCCCATTAATACAGAGTATTTAACTGGACAGCATCAGACTAAATGCTTTGGTTAAATCCATATTTAGAGAAACGATTCCATTCAAGGTTTCTGCGTGCTCCATGAATCTAACGCTCACTGTACCTAAACCTGAAGAGCTTCAATGCTGTGTCAATCTGACATTAAACATACCCCTTTTACAGTAATTTTATCAAACTAACGAAATTGTCCGTGAAATAAATGGGCTTTCAAGAAGGGTAGATGGTGCATTTTATAGCTGATTGATTAAATACTGCTGGTGTATTTTCTAAAGTCACAGGTGACATGCAGGTATGACACAGGAAGCTACACGTATTTAAGCGAATCTTCTTAATAACATTTCCGATTGAAGGTTACATTTGATCGCCAAAGTGGATGCTGTATGGCTTCAAAGGAAAATAAAATGAGTTCCCTTACAAATTGATTACCAAGACGTCCTCTAGGTAGCCATTAAATATTTATTTTCAGGTGATGCGAATTGCTAGTATAGAATTCAGTTTCAATCAAGCTAATTGGGCTGATTAATCATCATGGAATGAGTTGATGTTTCACCGAAAGCGCTAATGTGACGTACAAGCATACAGCCCTTATCTCAAATATGGGTGTCGCAAAGCCGAATCATCATTGCTGACCATTCCAGGAACATGACAAAGTACTTATGTTTTTGTTCGACATGCGTCTGGTTTTGTTAATGTGTTAAACTCGTGTTTGTCTGAATATACGGTATTTGGGGAAAGAGCCACTTAGAGCCACTCATATCTGCCAGTCATTTGTGAGTTTGAGGCGTGAGTTTTGCCCTGATCATGTCAGTTCCTAGTCTTTGAATTGTTTACTTAAATTTCTACTCACGTCGGATCTTGTTGCAAATTGGTCGCGTAAGCATGAACAGTATTTACACCACGGTAATTCGATCTATTTATTTCATGAAAATAGGCGCTGACTTTTCCTTTTCATTTGTCTGTGAGTATAAAAGCTTTCTAGTCAAGGAGCATTTCGTAGAGTAATGTGTCTACATTATTAGAATCCTTGGTTTAATAGCTTAGGATTTCATCGAGATTTCTCTCCATTCACTTGCTTTTTGTATTGATTCAGTGTCCAATTGCTCCCCTAATGAATGGTTAGACAAGATTACTCGACAGCCGATCAGTTGTCCGCAATAATTAAATGATTACCCCCCAAAGGCAAGAATGTACCAAAGCATCGGCGTAGCATGCTGGTACTTTTTGCGAGTTAAAGATTTCTATTTTCAAAGTGGCTTTGAAACTTTGTGGCCATGAAAACAACATTCATTTAACAACTTGCATATGAAAAACGTATTCTTATACGACATTGTGACTTCAGCAACTCTTATTCTAGACAATACGTTCAATATTTTCTATTTTACGACTTCTCCTGCGCATCATTTATCTCAACTAAAATTAAATGGTTGTCTCTAAAATGATTGGAATTCATGCATTTTCAAAATGCTTCTGAAATCTTTAGAGACAGAAAGCGTTGATTCTTTTGACATGAGAAGCTATTAAGATGATTAAAGACTCCAGTATTAACATGTCGGTGATTTCTCCTTCAAAGAATATTTATTTCATTCGACTGAAGTATTGTGGAATACTATTATTAGCTCTTTGCAGAGACAATCAAGGAATAGCCGGTACCATTTGAGGTCATATGTACACAAAATCAATTGTAGTATGGTTTCACGCCGTTGAGTGCTCTCTGCGCGGCTTGTATAGTGCAGCCGAAACCCGGCTTGTCCGTGAGGGCATATTTGTGCTCCGTTACAACCCCTCCCCCTCTTCCTGGCAGTAAATAACAAATGTTCATTTATTATGCATATATTTATTATATAGTGCAGCCGAAATGTCCGTTAGGGCATATTTGTGCTCCGTTACAACCCCCCTCTTCCTGGCAGTAAATAACAAATGTTCATTTATTATGCATATATTTATTATATAGTGCAGCCGAAATGTCCGTGAGGGCATATTTGTGCTCCGTTACAACACCCCTCTTCCTGGCAGTAAATAACAAATGTTCATTTATTATGCATATATTTATTATATAGTGCAGCCGAAATGTCCGTGAGGGCATATTTGTGCTCCGTTACAACCCCCCTCTTCCTGGCAGTAAATAACAAATGTTCATTTATTATGCATATATTTATTATATAGTGCAGCCGAAATGTCCGTGAGGGCATATTTGTGCTCCGTTACAACCCCCCTCTTCCTGGCAGTAAATAACAAATGTTCATTTATTGATAAAGACGGCCTTTTGTACTAAGGAATACATGTATATACATTGCTCATAAATCAACCAATACATATCTTGTTAAAAGTTCATGATTTCTAAGAATTATGGACGTTCAAGAAGTCGGGTTTAGTGCTTATCAATCATTTCAGACATATGTGATTTGTCATCCACTGATATGGTCTTTGGAGTCTTACTTTTCATGAAGATGGACTTGTGATGAAAGTGCCAAACGTGGCTTTATGTGCGCTAACTGTATTGTCATGTAAGAGTTTCACCAGATAATGGAATATAAAACTATGTGTGACCATTAGACTGTTCTTGGAGTAAGGAAGGCGGACAGTACTTGCTCCTTTAATGTCAATTTCTGTTGATATTATTAGGAATAGTTAGTTAGGAATGCATCAGCTTCCTTTTCTTCCTTGTTTGTACCTATTTCATATCGAATTGCGTATACTCTCACAGGCAGTAAGACACACTTCAAGAATCATCACAGACTTATCACGTTCTACACTTCTATATTTAAAACAAGAAAGAAGAGAATCTATATATACCACTATGATGATATCAGTTCCAAATCGTTGTCATGACAACAAGATGTATTAAGTATTGAATTCTATCTTTGAACTAATCAGAAACACTGCATGTTTTGATAAGAGGATAGAACTAATTTAATAGCAACCTAAAAAATTAAAATTTACACATCAAAAGTGAGAACAGAAAATCCAGGAATTGATTCAAGTAAATTTTAAAACTCGGGCGAGGGTATAAAGATAAGAAACGACTGAACTAACCTTTAAGCGACCAGTCTATTCAGTCTATCTTTGACTAGTTCGTTTTTATACAAATACTAATCAGGAAGAGCTCTCGAGTTAAGCGACCAGCTATAATTCGCGTAATTTCCTTAATTGGTTAATGATGATGCCTCTTAGAGCTTGTTAAGTCTTTAATGACCCTCTTTGCCTGGAAATGTGCAAGTTTCTCCACAATTGATTTCGGAGCTGCAATAGCAACATCGTCATGTTTTAATAATCGTTTTCTCAAAGTGCAACTGCATTTTGCATTAGGGAGGGGCCATTTGATTTTAATTGGGGGAGGGGGGACGGGGCTGGAAGATGTTTCCGGGCATTCGCGACAGGGTCCTGTCCTTTTATTTGTATATAATACAATACGTACGATAGTTGTCCTAGATATTTTTTTCGGGCAAAATTCAGTCCTGGAACCGCCTCTAACGAGTACCCACAATCTGTGTTTTGGAGCAAAAATAGGTATACCCCAATTTTGCTATATGAAAGTGAAGAATAAGTGGGTATACATTATTTGGATATGTTTTCGTGATTTCATTGACATCTGGACGTCTTTATACATGACCTGTATGCGTCAGGTAACTATACACATTGCAATAGTTTTAAATTTTCAAAATTGAAACAATTCACGAAGTTTAAAATACCGATAATTGACGTTTCAAAGAGTTGTTGTAAAATTTACAAAACACTATTCAAACAAAGTTTAAAAAAGTAAACACACTTATTGATGATTTTGAAGTTTTTAAAAAGCATTCAATTTAGCAAGAGCGTCTCTAAAATGTTGTATTCACATTTCTTTGTGATATTACAATACTGAGGAGTACAATGGAAATTTAGCATTGTCCTCATTCAGACAGAGTCTGTGTAAATAAGACCCCGTGGCATATGTATGCCTATATTCGGGGGTTGGGGTTATGCAAGACTCGACAGTCGCAGCCAGGAATGTCCAGCAATAGACAATAGTTTTTGACATCCATTAAGGTCTGTAGTTAAAACAAAGGCGTGTAGCTCTACTTTAACCGTTATTTAACAATGTAAATTTGGTTGAGGCTGCAACACATTCTTAAAAGAAGTCAATTTCCTCACTCATTGTAGGCCTGCTACATTCATTTTTCTAAATTATCTGTTTGATTGAAGTTTAAAGGTGATCCGTGAATTGATTAGGATTAATCTGTTTTAAAACACTCAAAACAGCCCCTGGAAATGTTTTGCAAACAAAGAGTGTCAGCTCTCTTGATACGAGGGTCCATTAAAGTAATTACCATTGGCAGACTTTACATGCAAGAATGCGTGCTACAGAAACAGAAAACATGAGTTTTGTTCAAAGTCACCATTTTATGATTTTTATTGTCGCAACAGTATGTTCTATATGAGCCGTCTCGTGGGAAAACCAACAATGTGGTTTCTGAACAGGTCCGACACAAATCAGGCTGTACAGTCACAGAAAAGAGCTAGAAGCTTGAAATTTTGGAGTTAAGTAGAGGAGGAATTGTACTATCCGTGTAGCGAAAACAAATGCGCTGATCAGCTTCGCGGTTACCGCGAAGCTGATCTGCGTCTTTGTTTTCGCATATGCAGATTGTTGGTTTTCCCATGAGGCGGCTCAGTTTTTAACGTCGCAGCAGTATGTTACATATCATTTGGTCCCATTGGAAATACTGGTCTTTGTGTTGGCTGCCCTCTTGGGGGTTGCAGTTTGCGGTGGTTCTCTTTGGCTCCATGTTGCCAGGTCCGGGGGATCACTGATGAAGCTTGAGTGGCCGAAACCGCGGTATAACCCACCCCTTTCTCATTAATATGTTAACTGCTCTTGGGGATCTCAGTTTGGTTTTTACTTACATTTTTATACAAGAACATATAAAGTACCAGATGAGTTGTCTATACAGCCAAATCCCACACTACCGCGGCTATAAGCATGTGTCTAACTGACTAACCTACTACATACGTCTGCTACATCTAAAAGTTCAGTGACAAGAATTCAAATATGGTTAAAGAAGTGACTACCAGAATATCACCACGAATATCAGGCTTGGAGATCGCATAAATCTGCTTTTTTATATTGATTGAGACTCATCAATTCATGAGATCAAAAGGAATTGAATGTTATCAGATAGTTCTATTGGCTGCAGTCATCTTAGCTCACGTCTTAGACTGACAGACTTCGATTTACCTTACGTCTGTTAAAATGGTATGGAAGAAAACAACGCTAACACAACATTTTCAGCATACAAGTTTGATTTATCCGTTATCACATAAAAAGTTTATATTGTTAAAGTCTGTCCAAATAAGTAGCCCATTTCATTAGCTACAATGTAATTAATGTATTCTGTACGTCCCCTGATAGCAGCGGCTTCGCATTCATATTCTGGAAAATCAGAAAATGGTACAGCATTATATGTCTCGTTTGAGAGTTCGCATGCAATTCTCGGTCCGGATTATCCTTTCACTTGTCAGATAATATTTGAGCCGCCTCAATGTGGTTTCCGACCAGCTCTGACACAAATCGGGCTGTACAGCCACAGAAGATGGCTAGAGGCTGGAAATTTGGGTTTCAGAAAGTAGAGGAACTATACTGTTCGTGTAACGAAAACAAAGGCGCTGATCTGTGCCTTTGTTTTTTCGCATATGCAGATTGTTGGTTTTCCAATGTGGTGGCTCATTTCTACCCAACCCCCAGATGCATGGTTTTGAATGAAGTGAGTGGAATAAAACGAAATGATTACCTGGTAGCTTTGTAACATAAGTTGCATCTAAAAATGATTTTACAATCATGCTAAAAGCACCACAAACCCCTTGGGAACATAGGACGTAGTGTTGATATAACATTTCGTTCTGTTTATTTCTATGATTAATTGAGTTTGTTCTTTTGCCACTGGTTTTGCTGTTGGAGATGATGTTGCCAGAGCTGATCTGATATCGTTGCAATGCTGTATAAAAAGGTACAAGTAGGCACAGATCAGGAAAAGGCGCAATCAGAAAAAGATTCCCACTCCAAAAACCGAGGTGGGAAAAAACCAAACTAACAATCAGGTACTTATACCATGAAAACATTTCGTAAGCCGAATGAGCAGCTATTTTCCCAATAGGTGGCCACTCAGTTACTTTAACTTAACTAAAAATATGCAAACATACATAAGGCGCCAACAGCACAAAAATATTTTGAACACCAAGACATAAAACAAAAAGAACCACCACAGAAGTATCGACTTGGAACGATCAGTAACACAAAGTTACTGGCAATGCTGTATAAAGTTGCAGACTGAACAAATGACAAAATGACAACGGAACTCATCGTAAGCAGAATAAAATGACTAAAAGAAAAACAATAATAAGTTCCAGCTACATTGGTTTCCCTTTTATAGTCTGTCTAGGCATTTAAGCGTATTTATGTGTATGATAGCAAAATATATATGTACTATAAACATATATGTTTTATAGTTTATGAAAGTCTCATGTTAACATACAATATAACATACATATATATACATAAAACAATATAAAATGTATATCAACCCATTCTTTACAGAATTACAGGAGACTATTATATAAAATGTATTTGTATTAACTTTATATGTTGCACAAGGCTCATAGTCGCTTATGTGCTCATTAGGATCATTTTAATTTATAAAGTTGGCAATATAATACTATAATTACCAAACAAATGTTTCTAATCAGATTATCTCTAGTTTGTATATTATCTTATTATATCAAAGCCTAATCTGGATTAGTATAATTGATAAAGTCATCTAAGGACAAGATCTTGTATATTATAATGTACTTTGAATTTAATTTAAACGAATTAATTCGACGAGACATTTGTACTTGCAGATTTTTGAGTGCTAAAACCATCGCCAGAACATTTGTTCGAAAATTAACATGATAGTTTTACATAACCACAGAGGAACTTCTGCGTTGGGGTACGATGGTTCGTTGAAATTATGAAAATGGATTGAACTTTTCGAGAGAAGCTCGTTTTAAGCTATTTACATAATATTAATTTATATTCTTAGCAGAAAGTATGGAGGAGCTGGAACATCAAGCATTTGTCACAAGAATCTGGCTAGCAGGCTAACACTACGTCTCTTTAGCATTTCTAACATTTGTAGTTATCTCGGTGTGTGCTTTAATATTTAGGAACCTAAGCCAAAACGTTTACTCGTAACTGTGGCTTGCTTTAAAATGCTTGGCAACACAAAAATAAAACTAGTGTGCTATAAGCCACGGCCAAGATTAAAAAAGTAACAATCGGCATGCTCGTTCGAGGTCAAAAATAATTATTTCTCTGAATATTGATCCCGACCTTTTATGTTGAGATTAAAGAGAGCCGAGAGTTATTAGTGGAGCTTATTAACGATATAATTACAGCCGTGGCTGCTTATTGAAAACCTAGAAGACCATTGCTAATTTATAGACTGGCTTCGTTAATAGTTCCAAACCTGGAACTCTTTTCAGTGCATTTAGAAAAGGAGGCAGTTCAACATTACTTGGCTGTCATGGACAATACCTAGCGTCTTTGGTAATTCTGAATCTGTAGTACATTGTCAGTCATACAAAAACTAAAAATGTTAAGGTACCGATTCATATCAAAAGCTTAAGTACGATGGTTAGTCATAGAACCTATACATTTACTCACGCAGTACCCATTCGAAGGGAGCAGATGAATAAATCGCTGTTATAATGCCTTTCTGTGTCACCTCAATTTTATTTCGTTTCAAATCTAGACTGGCTTTCTTGATATGATGTGTACGTCGTCTACTTTTACGCACTAGTGAATGCGAAATCATATTAGTATCATATCGGTATCATAAACTTCGAAAAACATTGTCTAAATTTTATCGTAGACACTATGAATTGATTTCCAAATATAATGTTGGGTTAAAGACGCTTTTAAGTGAGGGCCTTTCGGAACCTGAATTTTATGGTGACTTGGTTTACAAATTTAAGAAACTTAAAGGAATTAATGATTTTTCTTTTCAGTTCAGAAAAATCATAACACGTTACAAACGTATAGGTTATAACTTGAATGTTATGCGACAGTCTGCATGCTTAGTTTTTAACCCAATCATGGTTGATAACTATGCTGCCTTCTTTAATTGCACGCCGGTGGGTCGGGCGTCAGACTCTATGATGGCCCCGACATAAAGCTATTCATTTTAGTTGGTTGGGGCCGGAGCTTCTTGTCTGTTGCTTGGCCCACCGGGGTCCAACTGGTGTTTTTCTTTTGCTCCGGAGTTAGTAGGTTATTTGGCGCCCAGGGATCTCCATCGTCGGGCAGCTTACTCAGTCTGTGAGTCCTGGTTTTTGATTCATCAGGATGTTTATCATGATTTATTTGTTTGTTCTTGATGATTCATTGACTAGTTAGAGATTCACCACGCGGACCGAATAACTAACTAAATGTTATGAACCACTGCAGAAGCTGAGGGTGAGGTTATGGCCATGTAAAACCGGTTTAAGCCCGCCAGTAACTTTGTGTTACTGATCGTTCCAAGTCGATACTTCTGTGGTGGTTCTTTTTGTTTTATGTCTTGGTGTTTAAAATTTTTTGTGCTGTTGGCGCCTTATGTATGTTTTCATATTTTTAGTTAAGTTAAGGTAACTGAGTGGCCACCTATTGGGAAAATAGCTGCCCATTCGGCTTACGATTGTTTCATGGTATAAGTACCTGATTGTTAGTTTGGTTTTTTCCCACCTCGGTTTTTGGAGTGGGAATCTTTTCCTGATTGCGCCTTTTCCTGATCTTTGACTACTTGTACCTTGTTATTGGGACTGTGCCGGAAGTTGATCCCCTATCACACCTATCAGCTATGAATATTATTAGGTTATTTTAGAACTGACAAATTAAAAGATCAACAAGATGTGTTCTGATATGAAACTAAAATTGCAGTGACAGTTACCGTGAAATATCGACTTGACGTGCCAGATAACATGCTGTTTTAACCGTCACCGACTAGATACACTTTCCAAAAATTGCACTACCATTGTCATCTTTTTGTTTGTTTCGAACACCAAGTTTGCAGGGTTAATAAATAAGCACGAATATCTTTAAATGCAAAAAAACATAGCATAGATTACTGGTACTCTTGACAATTATCTGAGCGGTAGCACTACGGAAAAAAAACTTTCATATCTAAGTTACATGGTGTTTCTAGCATCTGGCCGTTCTTTCTTAACGCTTGATTAAGCTCTCTGACAATCTTGTAATCAACAATGCTGAATGACAGGCCGAAATTTCCAGTACGGTACAGTAACCGACTAACACCGAGAAGTGTGAATAATGTCTAAGAAATGCAACTAATTCCGACAGGCGCATAAACGATATGTCAGGTTCTATAAATATTTCCGAGTGAACAGTTCACGTTGTACCGAGAGTGACCTCGTACCATGTCAGCGCCAGTGATGGAGGCACTAGTATGGGCTTCTTTCCCTCGACGTATTTTTATTGTTATAGTTATGAATTAATGGCTGTTGCAAACCCATTTTTGGAATTATATGCGGAAATTTATTTTCTTCTGATACATCATTTAGCCAAATCTGACAAAGATCAACATGCTAAGGATCATGACCGTGGTCACATCATGTAACATCACCAGTGCGGCAACAAAGATGGCCACCATGATCTCGACACATAGCCCAACTTAGGGACAGATGCTGTATTAGATCAAATAGAAACCCGAAACATCTGTTGGACTTAAATTGATTAACTTATTATTAATATTTGATGATATTTCACCTCAGATAACTGTAAAACTGTTGGTCATGAAAGTCGATATATGGGACTGATGTCCGTTGTCGCGAAAAGAGGAAAAAAATGCGGACCATGAAAACTACAACATTAGGCGAGATTATTATATTCTCGGATCCAGTAATTTTGGACCCGAGTTGTATTCCAAGAAATGAGAACAACTCATTTTGGTGATCATTAGAACACACTGCTTGTAAGCCTTCCTAAGCCTTACGGTATACAGAACATGAGTAGAGAGAGGTCTTGAGGGAGGCTACGGGTGAAAGAACGCTGAAGAGCATCGACAGCCCAAACTCTCGCGTGGTCATCATAATCATCAAACCGGCATGTCCATTAATTGTCCGCACCGCCGTCAAATGGAATTGTCTTTCCGTAATTGCCAGACAAAGACATTAATCTGAGACATGATGATCGCGTTTATTAAAGGTTATTTTCTTTTCGAGCTACACATGCCCACTGAGACTGCATTTAGGATGACGAGTCAATTTATTATATTAGATTTATGAACGGTACCATCACCATTAAAGAGATAGCACACTTAAAGAATAAGAAGTAACCATCCGCAACGTGTCTAATAGCATGTTATTATGTGTATGGAATGAAGTTTTATGTCCAGTGACGTCCACACATTTATTGTACAGAAACCATTCAAGGACATCTACGGATAATACAACAGATGTATCGCATTGGAACGATCAGTAATATAAATTTACTGGAGTGGGTGGCTTAAACCGGTTTTACAGGATCCTATTCTCACCCTGCAGTGGTTAACAAGATTTAGTTAATTATTCGGTCCTCGTGGTGAAGTCGTAAGACAGCTACCTTGACCTTCTAAATGCAAGTTGTGGTAACTTGACCAGGGAATATCCTGACTTTTTACCGTTCTTTCTTTAATTATAGCCTGGTCCAGTCTTATTCTGACAGCTTGCGGTTGTTCAGGCTTGTGTCTTTCAAAATGACTTAATGCTCTCACCAATTCTCACACATGCTGTTGTTATACGAGATTTCTTATGACATTTGGTGTTGTTATTTACATCAGGTCATACAGAACAAGGTGATCTACGACAAAAACTACGGCTTACCTGCACCGAGTATCGGCCTGTTTACCACTGGCTTTAATTAATTTGTATAATGCCGTGTATCTTAACGCCATCAACGCTATTTATCCATAAAGATGTGGTCGCTACAATTGCTTCACTCAGACGTCATCGAGACGTAAACATGATGACCATCAAACATCTACAGAGAATAGTTTTGTAGACTAATTTGAGTTCAGCCCCTGGGAAAAACAGTCGCCCCAGTCTGAAGTTCCGACCTTGTATTTATAATAATGCTACTCTTCAGACATGGCTGTGGAGAGCATTAATAATATGGACTACCTAGCTACATGTAAAATCAATTGATTGAGGTCTAAGAATGTATCAAAATTCAAAACAAACAATAAATCCGGACCAGTCGTCGAGAGCCCGTAATTAGAGGTGGTTTCCTAGAAGCCTCCCAAGACCATATGCACATTCCAAGAGCTGCATTCGATGCCACATTAAAGCAGTTAGACACACCTTTGGTGTGAGTTTGACATTCTGGTGTCACTTTGTCATTACTGTATCTCATTTTGTTCAAAATTATTGCCGTCTCTGTTACATTTTATTGTTCGTTTAACAGATGGGCTTTTAGGGAAAGTTAACGGCCCGTTTTTACAGCATACATACATACATACATACATATTTATTTATTAAAGTCTCACCTCATGTACAAAATAATACAATCAATTTCATAAAATATAAAATGTAAAAGATTGCATTAAATTTAAAAAATGAGTGGCTCATAAATTGAGCTATGAGAGACTGTTTTTACTAGTTCATAAAATCATTGTCGAAGAATTAAAATGTCAGCTTCAATATACATATATACAGTACAGTAGCTTATGAAATGTATTTACAAAAATAAAACAAAAAACGCTCATTTATATAAAAGTCGCCTCCTCAACATAAGAATGTCATTGCAGATTTTGGCACAAATTCTAATTACCGGCACATCGTCACAGCTGAGAATACACATAAATTTTTCGTGTTTGGATTTATCGTCAAAGTCAGGGATATGTTGCAATAGTTTTGAAAATAATGTATGTCTCAAGTCCGAGTAGAGTGGACAATCCATTATGACGTGTTCTTCGGATTCTACACTGGTAGGACAGTTGAAACAAACCCGTCTGTCTTCCGCTAGATGTTCATACCTTCCCGTTTCCAACCTGAGTGGCGCAACACCCATTCTAAATTTCGCATATGAACTTCGATGACTTTTTGGCATGATAATGCCAACATAATTTTCTTTGCAGTATTCACTTTTAAATTGCCTATAAGTTCTTAATTTATTCCTACCGTTCCCTCGTCGAGCGTTTTCTCTTTCTAAATCGTTTTTCCAATTGACATTAAACTGTGTTTTAAGGTGTGTATTAATGGAATCTTGGATAAATCTTTTACTTAAAGTATCTGACGATGCTTCAAACAAATAGCTGAAACCAACTTGTGTAAACATATCCTTTACATAACCAGCCCAATTTTTATGACGTGAGTTATTATGATTGACCGACCACTGATAAACTTTATAATTAAGCCTGTTTACGTCCATACGTCGAATTCTACACCACTGATTTACGACAACTTTCCACTGATTTTGGTTAACGGTTTCCCATCCAGTATCACCATTTACGGCTGCATTTGGCGTATATCTTCCGACCCCCAGGTGAAAACGTAGCGCCCTATTCTGGACAGCCTCTATACACTTGAATTTCCTGCATCCCCAAACAGCTGCGCCATACGCTATAATGCTACCAACGGTGCTATCATATAACTTGGTGAAAGTTGAGAAGGGAAATCCTCCGGCTGATTTACATTTACTAATAAGAAGACCAAGAGTTCTGCTTGCAGAGGCTGCTACTTGTTTGGCCATTAAATTGTAGTCCAAATGTTGTGTCAATAATAGTCCCAGGTACATATACGAATCTACTACTTCAAGAGTGGTTTCACCACACGTGTAAACTTGACTGCTACTAGCTGCAGATGGATTTCTGAAGTGTATAACCTTAGATTTGCCTTGATTAATTTCCATTTTGTTACTAAGACACCAAATATTCAGTTCAGTTAGCAATGTTTGTAGATCTGATTCCGTCTCTGCAAGAAGGACAATATCGTCAGCGTATGCTAAAATTCCAATTTTTTGCCCATCAACATCAATGCCAACATTTAACTCGTTTATTCTTTGTATAAGATCGTTGATGTAGAGGTTAAATAAAATGCTTGACAGGGCGCAGCCCTGTTTTAGGCCGCACTTTACTTCGAACCATTCTGTATTTAAACCGTTAAGCCTTACAGAACACCGAACATTGTCATATATGGCTATCAGGGCTCTATACATTGATCCGCCGATCCCAATATAACGAAGCTTTTCGAAAAGTAGGTTTCTATTGATACTGTCATATGCTTTCCTGAAATCAATAAACGCAGTGAACGTATTCCTGTTATTTAGTTTCTGGTTTCTATTATTGAAGTGATTGTCATGACATGATCAATGGTGCTACGCGTTTTTCTGAATCCATTTTGGTTATCTGTTAGAATTTTATTCGAGCTTTCCCACTTACTAAGCCTGTCATTGAGTATGTTACAGTATAACTTGTATACGGATGATGTAAGGCTAATCCCTCGATAGTTAAGTGGATCTCTTCGGTCCGTTGTAGGAGACTTATGTATTGGACTAATGATTCCCTTTTTCCATGAGTCCGGTATAAGCCCTGTTGAAAAACATTTATTAAACAGTTTAAGTAAAACATGGGTTAGACGGTCACATTTCAATATTTCCGCCGGCAGCTCGTCTGCGCCGGTTGCCTTATTGTTTTTCAATTTGTTAATTGCAAGCCTCAGTTCATTCTCACCGATTATATAATTTAAAGAGTCTGTGTCGTCAGGATTTGGGTTCTCGTAATGCTGATCTCCTATGTTTTCTGCATTGCTTCCATTAAGAAGTTGTTCAAATCCGGTTTTCCATACATTTAATATGTCACTGACATTTGTACTGATATCACCATTGGGTAACTAAACTTCCATTGGTATTTCTTTGCGTCTGTCTTGGCTTATTCCAATTTTACCTATTTCCTTCCAAAACATTTTTGAGTCCGTGCCTTCTAATTCTTCAATGTCAGTTTGTTTCTTTTTCCAAAATGCCCTCTTCGCGCGTTGTACTTCTGCATTAAACATTTTCCTATAAGCGAGAAATCCTGCCTTATTATTTCTCTTTTAACTTTTACATT
The DNA here is from genome assembly GCA_964017185.1 of Rugalucina vietnamica. Lineage (NCBI taxonomy): Eukaryota > Metazoa > Mollusca > Bivalvia > Lucinida > Lucinidae > Rugalucina > Rugalucina vietnamica. The sequence goes on from OZ024880.1 coordinate 40,243,191, forward strand.
TCAACATTTCTTTTTCTCGTGCACACATTTCGTTCCATATTTCTGTCAGATTGTCTGTCCACCAAGGCTTTTTGAATCTTCTCTTTTTGTTTGATACACCCGTCTGTAATTTTATCGTCCTTGGATTTAACGTGTGATGCGTTTCTTTATTGAGTAAGCTTACTAGGTCGGTATACAAACTGTCAAGCTCCGTTTGACTAGTAGACATTTTTCACTTTTGAACGTAAATGCTGCTGGCGCTTGCGGTTACGACTTTGTGTGTGATGGGCGACGACTCGTGAGGGCATATTTGAGACGAAGGCGAGGGGCGATATGAAGAATTAACTTAGTCAAAACTACTAACAGCCCACCGGAGGTGTATTAAATGAGATAAGCAAAAAACGAAATTGTCCAGGACGCCTAGCTGAATAGTTCAGTAGGTAGAGTGTAAGACATAGAATCGAAAGGTCCTGGGTTCGAGTCCGGGTAGGACAAAAATTATTTTTCCTTTTCTTTGTTTCTTCCTTTTTTCGCACCTGTGACAATAAAGCTTAGAAAATTAAAAAGAAATGAAAAAAAAGAAAAAAAGAAAATATTATTTTATCTATTGGCAAATGCAAGAATCACAAAATTCACTGCTGCATTTAAATTCTAAAATCGTAAGTTTCTGGATTAAACTGTCTAGTGAGAAGGCAGACCGCATGTATAGGCTTTTTTATAGGTCTTGATTTTTCACCCATTGAAGCCGAGAACTCGATCGTCATTTTCGGCAGAAGAATGGATCAGCGATCGATCCTAACGTCAACATTTATTTCCTGACTGGCTGGTACAGATAATGTGGATAGGATAAGCTGACCGCCTCTAATGACTAAAAAAATACGCAAGCGTCCCCCGTGGCCGAGCAGTTAAGAGCGCTATTTCATAATCACTTAATCATCTCACCGTTGTGTCTGGTGTGAGTTCGAGACCCACAATGGCCACATGTTAGACAGGCCAAGTTCTGCTTGCGGGTGTGCCAGACGGTTTTTCTCGGGGTACTCCCGTTTTCGCCCCACCTACTGTTTGGCGCTTTTCATATGAGGTGAAATAATCTTGAAAGGGACGTGAAACTGAATTTTAACAAATACACAAGACACCAAATCAAAAAGTATAGTGTACATGTTCAGATATATGTGTATTATTACATGTAAAACTACAGTTTCACGTGCTATCTCGTGAGCGAACGATTTTTATTTTGTCGATGTCTAGTTTTGAGTCCATTCGACAGTAGGAAGAGCGATGGGGGCAATACCCTACATGTAGCTACAATATGCCTAGCCACACAACTGTTTTTGTTTATTTTAGACTGCCATATCGAGTGCGATGGTTACGATGTAGAAAATTAATTTGGCAAGACATAAGCTTTCGTTCTGATCCTCATTTATTCTGTGTGTTAGTATGCGTGCTGTTTCACCTGGTTGAATTCAAATAAATAAATTAAAATCAAACTAACTCAATTATATTATTTTCATGAGTTTCTAAAGTGTTTCCGTAGAGGATGCATAGTGTTTCAGTCGCCCTGTTTTAAAGCGGGTCGCGCGTCACTTCGCCGCAGTTTACTTTTGATGTTCGCCATTTTCACGTAGAAGCAATTTTGGACACTACAAAGTGCACAAATTATTCATTTGTTTCACATATAATGGTGTATACAGTCTTCACATTGACACATGTGTTTTCTTAAGATTATTGCCTCATGTATTGTCCCTTTTAACAGAATGGAACCTGGTCTTGTTTGGAAAGAGCTAGTAATTTTGTTTTTATGCGTGTTGTTAAATTGCTTGTGATGTGTTGCACCGCCATGTCTCTCCCGCCTGGTCTCTATGTTAGGATGGGAAATTAAATTGTATAGATTCTTGGTCATTTTATTGTTACTTGATTGTTACTTGATTACAGATAAGGGTCTGATTGTGCTCATTTCTGATCATGATGATTTGTTGTTTTGTTTTTTTTTATACAATTTTCAAGATTATTTTAGTTCATATGAGACGGGTAAATCAGTAACAGGGGGAAAAGGGGAGAACCCTGAGAAAACGAACTTGCACACCCAAAAGCAGAACTTGGTTTATGTCACCCGTGATTGTAAGACTGATCAATTGGGCAGCAACCTACGGCGAAGAGTTCATTGTCTTGGTGTTGGTAGTTGCCAAAACGATATTGTTGCGCTGAAGGTTGTTTTAATCCATTTTATCAGATGTTGTGTGATGTTGCATCAATCTTTGTTGTAAGGACTTTGATTGTATCGCAAGCATATACGATGGTGCTGACACTGATAGACAATACCCGAATACACATATTCATATACATGTACAGTATAAATGTTTCAAATCGTAAATCTTGCCATGTTTACATGTAAAAAAAATACTGTGTGTTCACGAAAAACACGTGAAATGTAGCTTAACAGAACCAATGTACGTATATACATGCACCAGGATGTTAAAAGTCACATGGCGATAACAAATAGTTGATAGTTGCTTTCCCACCAACAGTTATCGTCATATGCAGACGGGATCTCGGTTTATAGTGTCACCATAAAGCCATGGGCAGCTCAGAATTGAACTAGCGATCCCTAGTTATACACACGAGTGTCTAAAAAATAACATTCTGCACTGAAAGCTCAACAATAATCATTGTTACCATTGCATATGATAACATTGTTTGTTTACGATTTATATGTTTAATTGCTGTCTGGATTTCTTTATTTTTGCATTTTACCAATGCATATAGGTTTTAAGTTTTTATTTATTTATTTTTTTTTTCTACGCAAGAATATTGTCAAAGATGCGAAAAAAAAAAATAATAAAAATAATAAATTCCAATAAAAATAGGCGTTTCCTACTCGCGCTCAACCTCCTAAGCTAACGAGTCAGATGCTCTTATCAAAATCATTTTCATTAAGGCTTTATATCCCAGTCAACATTTTTTCAGTCATGTCGGGACGGAGCCAACGCTTTCTGGGTTTAACCAGTTAGTAAGGAGTTAATGTGTCTTGCTCAAGGACACAACACGGTGGCGCCTGTGGGGATCGAACCCAGGACCTTTCGATTTGGAGTCAGACGCCCTACCACTACGCCACCGCGCTCCCTAAAATAATTTTGTACCAGTCTTATATCAACTACCTGTACGTATTTATTCTCGACATGTGATTTTACGAAGCGACTGACTTAACCACTGCGACATGAAGTCATCTACGGAACATGTGTGTGTGTGTGTGTGTGTGTGTGTGTGTGTGTGTGTGTGTGTGTGTGCTCGCGTAAAGAATATTAAAGAATATTGCGACATGAAGTCATCTACGGAACATGTGTGTGTGTGTGTGTGTGTGTGTGTGTGCTCGCGTAAAGAATATTAAAGAATATTGTCACCTGTTTTAGGGTTAAGCAAGGTACGCGGCACGTTATAAAAAAACGAACTGTATGTTTCTCAGTCTATAAACATTCATTTTCTTAAAAATAATATTGTTTTAGTTTGAAGTTTAATTATATTTATTTGAATTCAAACAGATAAACATCACGCATAATTCAAGAGCATAAATGAGGATCAGAAAGAAAGCCTTTGACTTGGAAAAAACATCCCAAAAATCGTAATTATCGCATTCAAACTGCTGAAATACTGTGGAAGATCTACAAAACCTCAACTTATTTGTATGGCTTTGCAAAATGTAGCTAGGATATCGCACTTATGACTTGCAGATGATTGTCTAATGGACTCAAAACGAAACATCAACCAAATAAATAACATCACGATTTCGAGTATCTGTTTGAAATACATGTATAAACATGCCAAAATAAATTATGTTCTCTCACGAGACAGCACGTGGAACTGTAGGTCTTACACCTAATAAATATACATATATCTTTACATGTACTATTTGAGCCGCGGAAAACATTTTAAGTCGTTCAGGATGGCTAACTTATCCTAGCCACATTATGCCTGTACAAGCCTTCAGTATATTCATATTTTCATGTCTCCCAGAAAGAAATATTGGCGTGAGGATAGATCAGCTCTTATACCCCAAATACGATTTTTTCGCACTTAACCATTCGATCAGCTCACCGCTGTGTCTGGTGTGGGTGCGAGCCCCGCTCTGGGCACATGTGAGACAAGCCAAGTTCTGCTTGCGGGTGTGTCAGGTGGTTTTTCTTGGGGGTTCTCCCGTTTTCGCCCCACCTACTAATTGGCCCGTCTCATATGAGCTGAAATAATCTTGAAAGGGACGTTAAACTGAATAAAAAAAAATACGATCGAGCTCCCAATACAAGAGAAAACATACATGTGGGCTACCGTCTCAAACTTCAATTCCTTTACGATTTAAGAATTTAATGTAGTAGGGCATTTCATGATTCTTGCATTTGCCAAAAAAAAGATAATCAGCTGATAATATATGTTTTATTTCCAAAACTTTTTTTTTGTCACAAGAGAGACAATTAAAGAAAAGAAAAAAGTGATCCGTCCGGGACTCGAACCCAGGACCTTTCGCTTTCAATTCCAAGCAGGCTACCTAATGAGCTACACAGCTACACGTCCTAGACTATTTCATTTTTTGACTCTCTTATTTAATTCGTCTTCGTCGGGCTATTGATAGCTTTGACTATGTAATTCTTCATATCGTCCCTCGTCTTCGTCTCAAATATGCCCTCACGAGTCGTCCCCCATCACACGGAAAGTCATAACCGCAAGCGCCAGCAGCATTTACGTTCAAAAGTGAAAAATGTCTAGTGACAGCCCGATAATTAAATATTGTTGGTAGCCTGGCTGGCTGACGGGGTATCATATCAGTTTAGAGGTGCATCGTATTTTGTTTCAATGCAACTTTAAGGTTTTGTTCGTATCAAATGAAAATTGTTTGAGCAAAATGTATACTTTAACGTGGAACTGTTTAGGTAGATTGACGATTCGTATAGAACCTGTCCTCTAGATCGAATCTAAAGTCCATTGCATTTATTTCGTTAAGATACTGCTATGAAGTCGCACAGTTGTTAGTTGCTGACGAAAGAAATGTGGAGAACGTTACTTATCATGGTTGACATTTCCGACATGTTTGGATGATTAAATACAAGTAGCAACCCCCCATCACGTCGCGTGTGACCTCAGTCATTATTAATGGGATTTACGAGGTTTTAGTCTTAAGGATTCCGGTCTATCAATACAGAATATTTAATGAAAACTTGTTTCTGGACAGTAAATGCTTTTGTTAAACCCTGATTAAGAGAAACGATTCCATTCAAGTTTCTGTGTGCATTCATCCCTCATTGTACCTAAAACTAAAGAAGTTTCAATGCTGTGTCAATCTGACATTGCCATAACCCTTTTACAGTAACTTGGCTTAAAATGATATTCTCCAACTACTAAATTGTCCGTTCAATAAATGGGCTTTCAAAAAGGTAGATCTTGCATTTTAAAGCTAATTGATTAGATACTGCTGGTGTATTTTCTTAAGTCGTACCGCTTTATGCCCAGGTGACATGCCGGTATGACACAGGAAGTTACACGTATTAAAGCGAATCTTCTTAACAACATTTTCGATTGAAGATCACATCTGATCGCCAAAGTGGATGCTGTATGGCTTCAAAGGAAAATAAAATGAGTTCCCTTACAAATTGATAACCAAGACGTCCTCTAGGCAGCCATTAAATATTTATTTTCAGGTGATTCAGATTGCTAGTATAGAATTCAGTTTCAATCAAGCTAATTGGGCTGATGAATCATCATGGATTGAGTTGATGTTTCAATGGAAAGCGTTTATGTGACGTACATGCATACAGACCTTATCTGAAATAAGGGTTTACTGACCATTCCATAAATTGCTTTTGGTTTTGGTTCGGCATGCGTCTAGTTTTGTTGACTGTTTCACTAATGTGTTAAACTTGTGTTTGTATAAATATATGGTACTTGGGGAAAGTGCCACTTAGAGCCACACATGTCTGCCACTCAGATGGCAGTTTGCCATTTGTGAGTTTGAGGCGTGTTTTTCCCTGATCATGTCAGTTCCAAGTCATTGAATTGTTTACTTAAATCTCTACTTACGTCGAGTTTTGTTGCATGAAGAGTATTATGTCATGGTAATTCGATACAGCTCATGAAAATAGACGTTTCCTTTTTATTTGTTTGCGAGTATAAAAGCTTTCTAGTCAAGGGACATTTCGACATTAGTGTAGTGTAATGTGTCTACATTATTAGAATCATTGGTTTAATAGCTTAGGATTTCATCGAGATTTTTCTCCATTCAATTGTCTTTCACATGTTTTGTATTGATTCAGCGTCCCATTGCCTCCCTAATGAATGGTTAGACAAGATTACTCGACAGTCAATCAGTTGTCCGCAATAATTAAATGATTACCTCCCAAAGGCTATAATGTATCAAAGCATCGGCGGAGCATGCTGGTACTTTTTGCGAGTTACAGATTTCTGTTTTTCAAAGTGTCTTTGAAACTTTGTGGCCATGAAAACAACATTCATTGATTGTTTAACAACTTGCATATGAAAAACGTATTCTTATACGACATTATGACTTCAGCAACTCTTATTCTAGACAATACGTTCAATGTTTTCTATTTTACGACTTCTACTGCGCATCATTTGTATCTCAACTAAAATTAAATGGTTGTCTCTAAAATGATTGGAATTCATGCATTTTCAAATTGCTCCTGAAATCTTTAGAGACAGAAAGCGTTGATTTTTTTGACATGAGAAACTATTAAGATGATTAAAGACTCCCAGTATTAACATGTCGGTGATTTATCTTTCACAGAATATTTATTTCATTCGACTTAAGTTCATGAGTTAACCATTGTTGAATATTTCAGTGCTTGATCGCTTCCAGTAATGGTAAACTCAGTTTCATATCACCACAATATACCCATTTTGTACAAGACGTCATAACCCATGCCGTTCTATCCTTCGACCATAACCGCGTGGAGTTCATGGGGCGTATCTGTGCTCCGTTAGAATTACACTCGTCTTCCTGGCAGTAAATTGCAACTGTTCATTTATTGATAAAAATGACATTTCGTGCTAAGGAATATACATTGCTCATAAATCAAACATTACTTATCATCTTAAAAGTTCCAAAGTTCACATATTTCCAAGAATTATGGACGTTCAAGAAGACGGTATAAGTGCTTATCAATCATGTCAGACAAGTGTGATTTGTTATCCGCTGATATGATCTTTGAAGTCTTACTTTTAATGGATAAAGACTTGTGACGAAAGTGCCATCAGTGCCTTTATGTGCGCTCTTTGGTCATGTAAGAGTTTCACCATATAATCATGGCATATTAAAACTCTGGGATGACCTTAAGTCTGTATTATGATTAAGGAAGCCGGGCATTACTTGCTAATTTTATGTCAATGTCTTATCATTTAAGTAACTTCGTGCTAACTGAGTTACCTTTCACGTGCTACTTCATGGACTGGTCGATCTTTTGTCGCGTCTGTGGTCAAAATCGAGCTATACATGTATCATGGATATGATTTTGATTATATCTGTGTTGGTTTCTTGTCGCTGTGTATATTTACTTTTGGCTGTGAACATTATAATCGCTAAGCTACGTTAGGAGTTCATCAGCTTCATTTTGTCTTACTTTCATTGCTTGTACGTATTCAACATCGAAACACTTTGAATCTGACAGACATTGAGATCATCTCAGGATTATCACGTTCTACATTTTTATAACTAAAATAAGAAAGAAGAGAATCTATAATATGATGTCAGTTGATCGTTGTCTTGGCAACAATGTGTAGTAAGTATGGACGTGAAACATTGATTAAATCAGAAACACTGCATGTTTTAATAAGGATAGAGCTTATGTAGCAGCAACCTAAATAATTGAAAATGACACATCAAAATCCAGGAACTGAGTAAATCTTAAACCTCATGCGAGGGTATAAGGATAAGAAACGACAAAACTAAACTTTAAGCGACCAGGCTATCCAGTCTATCTTTGACTATATGGCTCGATATCTCATAACATCAAGTACGGTTTATACAACTACTAATGAAGAGCTCTCGACATAAGCCGAGCTATAATTCGCGTAATTTCCTTAATTGGCTAATGATGATGCCTCTTAGAGCTTGTTAAGTCTTTAATGACCCTCTTTGCCTGAAAATGCGCAAGTTTCTCCACAATTGACCAAAATGAGTAGATTTCGGAGCTTTAATAGCAACATCGTATTTTTTAATAATCGTTTTTTCAAGGTGCAACTGCATTTTGCATTAGGGAAGTATCATTTCATTTTTATGGGTGGGGGTGGGGGTGTAGGGGCTAGCATACAAATCAAATGGTCGCTCCCTTACATAAGCAGGTGCAACTATACAAATTGCAATACTGCTGCGTTGGAGGTCGCATTACGAAAACATGCCCATGCAATATACAGAGATTTTTACAGTTGTAAAAATGAAAATTTTCACTAGAAAAATTCTGATATTTTTCTTATTTTAGCTCAAAACATAGATTGTGGGTACACGTTAGAACCGCCTCGGCGAGGCGGTTCTAACGAGTACCCACAATCTATGTTTTGGAGCAAAAATAAGTAAAATAGGTATACCCCTGCAAACCCAAGTCTTACTATATAAAAGTGGGGTTTAAGGGGATATATATTGCACGGACATGTTTTCCTGATGGTAAACCCGAAATTTCTATCTTTTGAGGTGCACTCATTACGAAAACGCGCCTATGCAATATACAGATTTTTTTGGCTTCTAAAACTGAAAATTTTCAGTTGAAAAATTTCGATATTTTCCTTTTTGCTGAAAATATAGATTGGTACACGTTACCCACAATCTATGTTTTGGAGTAAAAATAAGAAAAATAGGTATACCCCAGTTTTGCTATATAACAGTGGAGAATAAGAGGGTATACATTATATGGATATGTTTTCATGATGTCATGGACATCTGGACGTCTTTCTGCATGGCCTGTATGCGTCAGGTAACTAGACAAATTGCAATACATATACGTACTTTTAAATTGTAGTTTCAAATTGAAACAATTCATGAAGTTTAAAATACCAACAATTGACGTTTTAAAGAGCTGTTCTAAAATTTACAAAACACTATTCAAACAAAGTTTGAAAAAGTAAACACACTTATTGATGATTTTGAAGTTTTGAAAAGCATTCAATTTAGCAAGAGCGTCTCTAAAATATTGTATTCACATTTCTTTGTGATATTACAATACTGAGTAATGCATTGTTCTCATTCAGACAGATTGTGTTTAAATAAGACCCCGCATATGTATGCCTATTTTCGGGGTTTGGGGGTTGCAAGACTCGACAGTCGCAGCCAGGGGTGTACAACAATAGACAATAGGTTTTGACATCCATTAAGGTCTGAAGTTAAAACAAAGGCGTGTAGCTCTACTTTAACCGTTATTTAACAATGCAAATTGGGTTGAGGCTGCAACACATTCTTTAAATAAGTCAATTTCCTCACTCATTGTAGGCCTGCTACATTCATTTTTCTAAATTATCTGTTTGATTGAAGTTTAAAGGTGATCTGTGAATTGATTAGGATTAATCTGTTTTAAAACACTCAAAACAGCCTCGAGAAATGTTTGCAAACAAAGAGTGTCAGCTCTCTTGATACGAGGGTCCATTAAAGTAATTACCATTGGCAGACTTTACATGCAAGAAAGCGTGCTACAGAAACAGAAACCATGATTTTTGTTCAAAGTCACCCTTTTATGATTTTTAACGTCGCAACAGTATGTTCCATATCATATTGGCCTCATTTGGTCAATACTGGTCTTTGTGTTGGCTGCCCTCTTGGGGGTTGCAGTTTGCGGTGGTTCTCTTTGGCTCCATGTTGCCAGGTCCGGGTGGTCACTGATGATTCTTGATTGGCCGAGACCGCGGTATGACCCACCCCTTTCTCATTATTATGTTAACTGCTCTTGGGGATCTCAGTTTGGTTTTTACTTACATACAAGAACATAATTATGAAGTACCAGATGAGTTGTCTATGCAGCCAAATCCCATTCTACCGCGGCTTTAAGCATGTGTCTAACTGACTAACATACTACCTACGCCTGCTACATCTAAAAGTTCAGTGACAAGAATTCAAATATGGTTAAAGAAAGCGACAGTGGTAACCGACTACATGTACCAGAATATCACCACGAATATCAGGCTTGGAGATCGCATAAATCTGTTTTTTATATTGATTGAGACTCATCAATTCATGAGATTAAAAGGAATTGAATGTTATCAGATATAGTTCTATTGGTTGCAGTCATCTAAGATCACGTCTTACACTGACTGACTTCGATTTACTTTACGTCTGTTAAAGTGGTATGCAAGAAAACAATTCTAACACAACATTTTCAGCATACAAGTTTAATTTATCCGTTATCACATAAAACGTTTATATTGTTAAAGTCTGTCCAAATAAGTAGCCCATTTCATTGGCTACAATGCAATTAATGTATTCTGTACGTCCCCTGATAGTAGCAGCTTCGCATTCATATTCTGGAAAATCAGACAATGGTACAGCATTATATATCTCGTTTGAGAGTTCGCATGCAATTCTCTGTCCGGGTTACAATATCAAAATCTTTCTACAGAAATTTTCATTTTTTACAATTTTAAAAATCTCTATATATTGCATGGGCATGTTTTCATAATGTGTTGGAGATGATGTTGCCAGACCTGATCTGATATCGTTGCAATGCTGTATAAAGTTGCAGACTGAACAAATGACAAAATGACAACGGAACTCATCGTAAGCAGAATAAGATGACTAAAAGAAAAACAATAATATGTTCCAGATACATTGGTTTCCCTTTTATAGTCCGTCGTATATACGTGTACGATAGCAAAATACTGTCAGTATATATGTACTATAAATGTATATGTATTAGCTTTACATGTTGCACAATGCTCATAGTAGCTTATGTGCTCATTAGGATCATTGTAATTTATAAGGTTGGCAATATAATACTATAATTACCAAACAGATATTTCTAATCAGATTATCTCTAGTTTGTATATTAATCTTATTATATCAAAGCCTAATCTGGATTAGTATAATTGATAAAGTCATCTAAGGACAAGATCTTGTATATTATAATGTACTTTGAATTTATGAAATTATGAAAATGGATTGAACTTTTCGAGAGAAGCTCGTTTTAAGCTATTTACATAACATTAATTTATATTCTTAGCAGAAAGTATGGAGGAGCTGGAACATCTGGCTAGCAGGCTAACACTACGTCTCTTTAGCATTTCTAACATTTGTAGTTATCTCGGTGTGTGCAACAATGATCATGTTAACGCGAGTTATATACGCTTCGGTCGCGTGAACTACAGCTGTAGTGAGTTACAGCACGTGCTCGTGAGGTTCTGTACTGTATACTACTGATTTTAATCACACTTTAATATTTAGGAACCTAAGCCAAAACGTTTACTCGTAACTGTGGCTTGCTTTAAAATGCTTGGCAACACAAAAATAAAACTAGTGTGCTATAAGCCATGGCCAAGATTAAAAAAAGTAACAATCGGCATGCTCCTTCGAGGTCAAAAATAATTATTTCTCTGAATATTGATCCCGACCTTTTATGTAGAGATTAAAGAGAGCCGAACGTTATTAGTGGAGCTTATTAACGATATAATTACAGCCGTGGCTGCTTATTGAAAACCTAGAAGTCCATTGCTAATTTATAGACTGGCTTCGTTAATGTTTCCAAACCTGGAACTCTTTTTCAATGCATTTAGAAAAGGAAGCAGTTCAACATTACTTGGCTGTCGTGGACAATACCTAGCGTCTTTGGTAATTCTGAATCTGTAGTACATTGTCAGTCATACAAAAAGGTACCGATTCATATCAAAAGCTTAAGTACGATGGTTAGTCATAGAACCTATACATTTACTCACGCAGTACCAATTCGAAGGGAGCAGATGAATAAATCGCTGTTATAATGCCTTTCTGTGTCACCTCAATTTTATTTCGTTTCAAATCTAGACTGTCTTTCTTGATATGATGTGTACGTCGTCTACTTTTACTCACTTTTAGTGAATGCGAAATCATATTATCCTTGTTATTGGGACTGTGCCGGAAGTTGATCCCCTGTCACACCTATCAGCTATGAATATTATTAGGTTATTTTAGAACTGACAAATTAAAGATCAACAAGATGTGTTCTGATATGAAACTAAAATTGCAGTGACAGTTACCGTGAAATATCGACTTGATGTGCCAGATAACATAAATTGCACTACCATTGTCATCTTTTTGTTTGTTTTGAACACCAAGTTTGCAGGGTTAATAAATAAGCACGAATATCTTTAAATGCAAAAAACATAGCATAGATTACTGGTACTCTTGACAATTATCTGAGCGGTAGCACCACGGAAAAAACACTTTCATATCTAAGTTACATGGTGTTTCTAGCATCTGGCCGTTCTTTAACGTTGATAATCTTGTAATCAACAATGCTGAATGACAGGCCGAAATTTCCAGTACGGTACAGTAACCGACTAACACCGTGAAGTGTAAATAATGTCTAAGAAATGCAACTAATTCCGACAGGCGCATAAACGATATGTCAGGATCTATATATTTCCGAGTGAACAGTTCACGTTGTACCGAGAGTGACCTCGTACCATGTCAGTGCCAGTGATGGAGGCACTAGTATGTTGACTTATTGTTATTGTTATAGTAACATGACCAGTGCGACAACGAAGATGGCCACCATTATCTCGACACATGACCCAACTTAGGGACACATGCTGTATTAGATAAAATAGAAACCCGAAACTTCTGTTGGACTTAAATTGATTAACTTATTATTAATATTTGATGATGTTTCACCTCAGATAACTGTAAAACTGTTGGTAATGAAAGTCGATATAGAGGACTGATGTCCGTTGTCGCGTAAAGACAAAAAAGTGCGGGCCATGAAAACTACAACATAAGGCGAGATTATTGTATTCTCGGATCCAGTAATTTTGGACCCGAGTTGTATTCCAAGAAATGAGAACAACTCATTTTGGTGATCATTACTGCTTGTTAGCCTTCCGGTATGGGCGTAAGCCCTCCAGTATGCAGAACATGAGAGAGAGAGGTCTTGTGGGAGGCTACGGGTGAAAGAACGCTGAAGAGCATCGACAGCCCAAACTCTCGCGTGATCATCATAATCATCTAACCGGCATGTCCATTAATTGTCCGCACCGCCGTCAAATGGAATTGTCTTTCCGTAATTGCCAGACAAAGACATTAATTTGAGACATGATGATCGCGTTTATTAAAGGTTATTTTCTTTTCGAGCTACACATGCCCACTGGGACTGCATTTAGGATGACGAGTCAATTTAATATATTAGATTTATGAACGGTACCATCACCATTAAAGAGATAGCGCACTTAAAGCCCACAAGTAACCATTCGCAACTTGTCTAATAGCATGTTGTTTATGTGTATGGAATGAAGTTATATGACCAGTGACGTCCACACATTTATTGTACAGAATTCATTCATCAAGGACATCTACGGACAATAGATATCATTTTCGCCATCATATTTGTGTTTTGCTTAGTGGTCTAATGGTAAAATCGGGAGGACGCAAAATTTTGTCCTTGAGCAAGACATTACCTCGCCGTAGTCCTGGTCAATACGCAGGAAGCGGTGGTTTCATACCGATATGACTGTACCATTGTTCATTACAAAGCCAAAAAACAAAGAAACTTGTACACAGTCCGTCTGTAAATGTGAACGTTCCATATCTACGCACATTTACGCTGAAACTGTTTTACCAGAATCATGTACATTTTTGTAGCAGACATAAACATAAGAGCTGCTATACTTGATTTTATGCCAAATTACGACTCCACCCTGTTTCTGTATTTTATCGCATCATTTTGACATAAAACTGTTCATTCGTTTAATACAAATAAAACGAATACATAACACATGCGAGTTCCATCATTTCGAATAAACAAATTGTACACTTAGCAAGAAAAGAACAAATGGCTCACCGAAAGCTAACATAAAGTGGAGTGTATGGTCTGGCTGTATAAACTACCCTGAACCACAAGAACTTTAGTGTACACTTAATTAGACTGTCACCATCAGATGGAAATGTCATCCTCGCCATTAACAAGACCACGTGCCGGTCACACCTCGGTGATTGTGTGTGTACATTGTCGCAGTCACACATTCTAAGTCCCAGAAGAATCGTTATATTCTATCATATAAAGTGCATCAACACCTCTGATGACAATGTGTGAAAAGAAACCCTGCCTTTTGTGCTGTTTGCACCTTATGGACGTTTTCATATTTTAGTCAAATTTAGGTAACTTAGAGGTCACCTACTTGGAAAATAGCTGCTCACTCGTCTTACGATGTGTTTTCATTGTATAAGTGCCTGAATGTTAAGTTAGTTTTTTCCCTTCTCTGTTTTGGAGTGGAAATATCTTTCTGATTGGGCAAGTTTTCCTAAATGTAAACAAAAATGATCAGAGAATGATGCGTGGAAGTTTGAATGACATCATAAAGTTAATCGGCAGTTATTGCATAGAGTCATTGTTTTCATAAAATGCCACTGAACTGCATGTAGCTCAACAACTCAACTATCACTTTGTATTTTCCACAGAAAGATAATAGTAATGGTTAATTATGGCGTTTAACAGCAAATAGAGAAAACGTTGAGAGACGTTTAATCTAGAGACAGATAGAGCATGAATCGTGGCATACTCGGGATATCACCCGGACGTTCATATATTGATGGTCTGAGATAGCCCGATTCAGCCTGATAGACTGATCAAAAAGTAAAATTCCTCTGAATGTTCTCCATGAAAATCCCATCAGGAAAACATGTCCATGTAATGAAACCCCTTGAACCCCACTTTCATGTAGTAAGGGGTATACCTATTTTTCTTATTTTTGCTCCAAAAATAGATCATAGAATCTATGTTTTGAGCAATACATAGGGAAACTATCAAACAAATTCTACTGAAAATTTTTAATTTTTACAACTTAAGAAAAATCTGTATATTATATGGTGGTGTTTTCGTAATGCGTAGTTGCTAACAGCAACCTAAAGAACTTATTGGCGACTTTTAATACCGTTTATGCACATGCAGGTACTGTTCAAATTATAAGTTTCCCATAACTTGTTCCCCGCAATCTAGGAGTTAAGTATAATTAACTAGACTCTAATAAACATGAAATCCGCTGGGTACATGAAGGGATCAATTGACCGTTTCTATTAAGAGATGAAAGAAGCCAGTCATTAATACACATGGAAAAGGCAGACTTTCATTAACCGGTCCGTCTAGTTTTATTGTACGGAAAAATCTCCATACATTTGGTACCAAAGTAGCATGAATATTTCAGCCTTTTTCAATAAAAACCTGCGTTGTGTCATTGCGTACATAAATTGTGCGATTCTACGCGTTTTGGTTAGCTGTTGTTATACATGTATGTTACATAATAAATCCATAATTTCGTTATACCAGGCGCATGTTGACGATATCTGGTCTCCGCAGTTGGTACTGAGACTAGCCAGATTAACATATGGTCAGACATTATCTGGAACTATAGGTTTTCTCGTGGCTAAGCTCATTCATATTCAGGCGGTATACACCCAGACATCTCAAGAGATCAAATCCACAATACCTCTAGAAGTATAGAATACTATTGGAGCCGCCTCGTGGGAAAACCAACAATGTGGTTTCCGAACAGGTCTGACACAAACCGGGCTGTACAGTCACAGAAGCAGGCTAGAAGCTTGAAATTTCGGATTTAAGAAGAAGAGGAAGTGTACTATCCGTGTAGCGAAAACAAAGGCGCTGATCAGCTTCGCGGTTACCGCGAAGCTGATCTGCGCCTTTGTTTTCGCATATGCATATTGTTGGTTTTCCATGCAGATTGTTGGTTTTCCCATGGGGCGGCTCATTGATACCGTTCATTTCATAGCCAAGTGACAAAGTATGCCAGTTATTTTACAAATATCACATACGAGAAACGTACATGTTTATCAATAGCGCCTGAATGATATTCATGTTTTCAGCCCCACGAAAACTGTCAAACAGACTGCAAAAAGCCTCACAGGTTAAAAAAACACAACACAACACAACAAAAAAAACAAACAAAAAAAAAAAAAACAAAAAAAAAAAACAAAAAAACTAGATATCTGTAAACATTATGACGAGAGAATGTTAAGGAATTGCGAGCTCGATAGTTTTAGGGTCACTTGATCCCTGTCTCTATTCACTACATTTAACCTGACAAGTTGATCCTATGTCATACCTGCCCCACTCAACCCCTATGTGGTCATCCAGTGGACATCATAACCTAATACGACGCGCGACCGTTAAAGGACAAGCAATTTAATTAAGATGGTTCACGTGTCTAATTAAAGCTAATTAATATTGACTGACACCGGATAAGGTGACAATGCTTGCTCTGTATGTGAGCATCTGTTGCCTTTAACAGTTCAGTTCACACCTTGATACTAACTTTTAATATGAAATGGCAACACCATATGATCAACGATTATTTGTTTGACCCCTGCCTTGAGTTGAACCAACCATAGCAAAGTGGTCATTTGACACGATGGACAAACCGAAGCGCATCTTTCTCAATGGAGGTTATACGCTGACACCGAATATTCTAACACAAGGTAGACTAAATGATGGGATTCTGATCTAAAAAGGTACAAGTAGGCAATGATCAGGAAACGGTGCAATCAGAAAGAAATTCCCACTCCATAAAACGAGGGGTGGGAAAAAACTAAAACTAAAATAACACTGAGGTACTTATACCAAGAAAACATATCGTAAGCCGAGTGAGCAGCTATTCCCTAACAGAAGACTACTCTGTCATAGCTGCTCATTCGGCTTACGATATGTTTCATGGTATAAGTTCCTGATTGTTAGTTTGGTTTTTTCCCACCTCGGTTTTTGGAGTGGGAATCTTTTTCTGATTGCGCCTTTTCCTGATCTTTGCCTACTTGTACCTTTTCAGTTACCCAAACTGAAAAAAAAAAAAAAAAAAAAAAAAAAAAAATGAAAACGTACATAAGGCTCAAACAGCACAAAAATTCGACTCCAAAACACAAAACAATTATAACAACAAAAGAAGTATCGCCTTGGATCAATCAGTAAGTTTTTCGTTGTTCGCCTGTGTATATAAAATTGAATATTGAGTACTATGCCAAAATTTGGTAATGATAATAATAAGAACAATTTACAACTTTCATTTCAATGCCATTTTATTGTAACTATACATAAAATATAAGCATGTAGGATGCGTATCTAGGCCAAACTACCTTATTACGACATTTCTATGATGCAACAGTCATTCGTTTTTAATTTGGAGGTAATAAACAAATCCAGGGCTTTTCAGGGGTTACTATTTCATTTCGAAATGATTTCTACCGAATTCACTTGCTATCGTAAAGATCAAAGAAAATTCATACTTTGTGTTTTACAAACTGCCGAAGTTTTCACTTCCAATGATAAAATTCTTTGGGCGAGTCAAGATGTTTCAACAAAAAATTTACGTGCAATGGCCACCATTTTTCAATGATATGGTGCACTTAGGAGTGGTAGGAAATAGACTACATTCTCTCAGAAATTATATGCACGAGGCATATTGTTCAGACGCCGATCATTCCAATAAACCCTTTCCGATCCACTGGTGACAGACCAGCTCTTATCCCTTTTAGGGCATATTCATTCAGCATAATGAAAATCGCAACCATGTTAACATGTACATGTACGAGAGCAAGAAAACGTATTGTCCGGTCCAAGCCTCCGAGGCTCATCTTGAATACAATAATTCTAATGCTCCGTTAGCAGGCAGCACAACGTATACCACTTGATCCAATACGATAAACCGTAGTTTCTTTTGTAGATCACCATGTTCTGTCTGACCTGGTGTGAATAACAACTACTAATGTCATAAGAAATCTCGTATAACAACACAGCATGTGAGAGAACTAAAGAGAGCGTTGAGTTATTATGACAAACACACGCCCGAACAGACGCAAGCTGTCAGAATAAGACTGGACTGTACTATAATTACAGACAAATAATAAAAAGTCATGCTATTCCCTGGTCAGGTTACCACAATTTCCAATGCGAAGGTCATACTAGCTGTCTTACGACTTCGTCTATGTCACAGTTATATTTCAAATGAGAATACGTTCTTAATGCTAAGAAAGTTCAGAAGGGAAGATATTTGAAGGGGCTGCACGGACTAACTAACTTTTGAATCGTATAAGGTGAAAATCGGACAATATTTGTATGTTCATTTTGTTAGACATCCTTAATCATATTTTGTAGTTCTCTCCAAATGAACTGTTTGCAAATGTAAAATTGGTATTATACCCTTTTCCCACACGACTGGTCTGTTTGTACATGAATGTGCAATGTCAACAACGTTTGTACCATCTTACATAATGTATATATGGTTTCCGTCCGTTTTATGTTCAATCATATTCAATATGGTCTGTCTCGCGCAGTTCTGTTTCTTTTGTTGGGATTATTACTTTCAGCGACAGTTTCATGAAGGAAGACATCTTTACTTTGCATCGGTTCCAAACAAATGCACTTGTACGGTACTCCATTCGGTTCCAGTCCAATGCACGTTTATACCTTGCAAGATCATAACAGGGGTTTGAAACAAAATGTGCCTCAGTTCTGGTTGGATGGCGCACCTAAAAGCCCATCTTGTACACCAGAACGTACATGCACCTTATGTGACAAATAACATTATAAGTGTTTCTGACAGCACTAAAACTGATACATCAAATTAAAGACTTCCTTTGACATGCTTTGACCCATGCTATCTACTGCACCTGACTACAATAATCATATGATAATAACGCATAATAAAAAGAAGATGTTATGTCACTTTAAATGCATAACATCATATTTGTGATTCTTGCATAATCAAAAACAATCTTAGTAACTTCTCATTTCGTACTGAAATCAGACACTGCGCAGCTTGAAAGAGGTTTTATTTCAAATATTTGCATTAAGTGTTTACGTAACGTTGTACGTGTCAAAGGCTTTGAACAACAGATTCCCGTGAAATCTTGGCGGCAAAAAGTTCCTCGAATTTGCAATAGGCAGCAGATGATTCATAGCAGAACCTTATGTAATAAAAATAAAGGTTTTGTCACTATTACGAAAACACGCCCAACCCCGAGGCGGTTCTAACGTGTACCCACAATCTATGTTTTGGAGCAAAAATAAGAAAAATAAGTATACCCCTGCATACCCCGGTTTTGCTATATAAAAGTGGGGTTTGAGGGGGTACACAATTCACGGACATGTTTTCCTGATAAAAGGAAAATTTTCAGTAGAAAAAAAATGACATTTTTCTTATTTTTGCTCAAAGCATAGATTGTGGGCACTCACAATCTGTGCTTTGGAGCAAAAATAAGGAAACTAGGTATACCCCTGCATACCCCAGTTTTACTTTATAAAAGTGGGGTATAAGGGGGTATTTATTTCACGGACATGTTTTCCTGATGTTTACAAATCTTAAGATTATAAAAAAGCGAGTGGGCGAAATCAGGCTCCTGTGTGAAAATATTTCAATGTTTCTATATGAATAACAATTTTGAACAAGCAGTGTGCAGTTTGGCACTTAAGGATGTTCGCTGCCAACATTTGACATTTCGGAACTTCCGGTTTTTCTTTTGTTGAATATCTCGAAAACGGTTGCAGATATTTTCCTAATATTTTATATTTGGATACATATTGATGATATGCATTGAATGAGCCATGAAAATTGTCAATCTAAGGAACTTCATTTTTTCACCCCATTTTCTGCAACTTTTCAGAAAATTTTAGTTGTCAGTAAAATTTAGGGGGTAGGGTAGATCAAACTTGAATATTATACATCTTCAAATAAATTGCATTAGTTTAATGTTTATTTTAGCAGCAGTATATGTGTATATCGTCTTCTAAGTCGGTCTTTATGTCTTGGGTGTGCTAGTTTTAAAATTTTGGGTGGTTTTATGAAATGGGCTTTAAGAAACAAAACAGACGAAAAAGGGCTTAAAATGGCGATTTTCAAGTTGTTGGTTCTCTCTTATATGCACACTACCCTATATATTTCTTTCTTTTATTCGAAGTATATAACCAAGTTCTTTGTTGTGTGAAAATACAAGAAAAAGTTTGAATCTACAAATATGGGTTTGGCACATTTCGAAATATTGATTTTTTCCGACTTTTCAAGTATGGGGGTAGTGGAAAACCACTCGTAAAATTTTGTCATCCACTTCAAGTTTCAAATTTTTCATTGCTTTTGGTCCAAAATAGTCTGCATTACGTAAATATTATGACTTTTGAACGCATTCTATGTGTACTTTTGTTCAAGACAGGTATATTTAAAAGAATTGAAAATTAAATTAATTTTACTAAATTTAAAGCATAGTGTTCAGAGGTCTCATTCATAGGCCTGTAGCTCGAAAAAATGCACACTACCCTACACTTATTTTGTTTTCAAATGTCTTGTGTTGTAATTTGGAATCAAAAAAGAGTGGTTAGAAAAAAAGTTTGAATACTTTTTCATTGGCAGCGAACATCCTTAAAAGAAAGCCTGTCAAGACCGGGGAAACAGCGACCTTTCACGTTTGGCTGGAAAATGATCTGGATCTGCTAAACTGTTATTGGTTTTATTACGTAGTGGGTGCTGTGATTAAAGGTGAAGGTATCAACATTCATGCTAATAATTATCTTAGATGGATAAATACGGAATTTAATATGGGGCACTATGCGCGATATTAAAAACAACCTTTTAGAAACGAGACACTGAACAAAACTCAAGTTCTTGTTCTGTTTCTAGAGCGCACATTCTTACTTGTAAATTGCCAATTGCAATTATTTTAATAGACTCGTATCAAGAGAGTTGACACTCTTTGTTTGCAAACATTTCCAGGGGCTGCTTTAAAACAGATTAATCCTAATCAATTCACAGATCACCTTTAAACTTCAATTAAACAGATAATTAAGTAAACTGAATGGCGCAAGCCTAAACATGGAGAGGAAATTGGCTTATTTCGTTGCAGCCGTTTGCACAAATACGGTTGCAAAACGTTAAAGTAGAGAAAAAAGGTAAAAGTAGGCAAAGATCAGGAAAAGGCGCAATCAGAGAAAGATTCCCACTCCAAAAACCTAGGTGGGAAAAAACCAAACTAACAATCAGGTACTTATACCATAAAAACATTACGTAAGCCGAATGAGCAGCTATTTTCCCAATAGGTGGCCACTCGGTTACCTTAACTTAACTAAAATATGAAAACATACATAAGGCGCCAACAGCACAAAATATTTAAACACCAAGACATGAAACAAAAAGAACCACCACAGAAGTATCGACTTGGAACGATCAGTAACACAAAGTTACTGGCGGGTTTAAATCGATTTTACATGGCCATAACCTCACCCTCAGCTTCTGCAGTGGTTCATAACATTTAGTAAGTTCTTCGGTCCTCGTGGTGAAACTCTAACTAGTCAATGAATCATCAAGAACAAACAAATAAATCATGATAAACATCCTGATGAATCAAATACCAGAGCTACGTTAGGCAAAGCAAAGGTGTCGAACGGCACCTTTGCTTTGCCTAAAGTTTTAAGCGATTATTTCATTTGAATTTCGATGTCTCGAGCTAAATTGGCTATGGATTTGAAGTAATATTGTAACATCACTGGCAAAGAAATTTGAATGCAACATTTTAGAGACACTCTAGCTCAATTGAATGATTTTTTCTCACAACTTCAAAATCATCAATACTTGTGCTTACCTTTTAAATGATGTTTGAATAGTATTTTGTAAAATTGTTGAATAGCTCTTTAAAACGTCTAGTATTGGGTATTCTGACCATATTTGAATTGTTTCAGTCTGAAACAACATTTTATAGTTTTTGTAATATGTCTACTTGTCAAACGATTGCACCAAGATGCCCAGATGCCAATGCGTTAACCTCGAAAGGTAGAACTTTATGTTTTTCGACCCTTCGAAATATCCAATCTCATATCGAGACTTAACCACTGTTCCTGGACATAAAGCCCAAACCCAGTCGAGACTGTTTGCTAACAACTAGGGCACATTCTGGTAATTGCCCTGTTTGGACAAAAGAATGGGAAAGGAAACAGATATAAAATATGTACATGTATGACTTGGACGTCTTTCGGCGCCTCTTGATTAAGTCCATAATGATCATGCTGCCGACAGAGTTACAACGATTACCAAAGAAACGATACCAATACATAGCAATACCACAAAACGAATTTTCATGATGCAGATATCTCTTGCTAAACATATTTCTATAATTGCACAAAGCTCATGATCCTTCTACAGAAGCACGTATTCTTGCATGTAAAGTCTGTCAATGCCATTTGCTTTAATGGACCCCTGTATCATAAGAGCTGACTCTCTTTGTTTGCAAACATTTCTCGAGGCTGTTTTGAGTATTTTAAAACAGATTAATCCTAATCAATTCGCAGATCACCTTGAAACTTCAATCACACAGATAATTAGTAAAATGAATTGTGCAGGTCTAAGCACTGAGAGGAGAGTGGCTTATTTTGTTGCAGCCACTTGCAAAATTACTGTTACAAAACGTTATAAAGACGAATTTTGCTTTGCCCAATGCTGTAAACTTTATTCAGATGTCTCGAGCTAAATTGGCTATGATTTTTACTTTAAAACATTTCAATATCACAAATAACATTTTAGAGACACTCTTGCTAAATTGAATGCTTTTTCAAAACTTCAAAAACATCAATAACTGTGTTTATTTTTCAAAGATATGTTTGAATAGTACTTTGTAAAACTGTTACATAGCTCTCTAAAAAGTCGAGTTTTGGTATTTTCAACATGTTGAATTGTTTTTAAACTATTGTAATATGTCAGGTTGTTGGACACATACACTATGATGCCCAGATGGTCATCCGTTTACCTCGAAAGACAAAAAAAAATATGTTTTTTCGACCCTTCAGTATATCCAATCTCATATCGAGATTATAAGTTTATCTTAACCTTTGTTTCTGGACAGAAAGCTCCAACCCAGACGAGTCTGTTTGCTAACAACTAGAGCACATTCTGGTAGTTGCCCTGTATGGACAAAAATGGCGCATCTTGATTAAGTCCATAATGTTCATGCTGCCGACAGGGTAACAGCGAGTACCAAAGAAACGAGACCAATACATAGCAATAGCATAAAAAGAATTTTCATGGTGCAGATATCTCTTGCAAAACATATTTCTATAATTGAACAAAACTCTTGATTCTGCTTCTGTAGCACGTATTCTTGCATGTAAAGTCTGTCAATGCCATTTGCTTTATTGGACCCCTGTATCATATGAGCTGACACTCTTTGTTTGCAAACATTTCTCGAGGCTGTTTTGAGTGTTTTAAAACAGATCAATCCTAATCAATTCGCAGATCACCTTTAAACTTCAATCAAAACAGATAATTAAGTAAAAAGCACTGAGAGGAGATTGGCTTATTTTGTTGCAGCCGCTTGCAAAATTACTGTTACAAACCGTTATAGGTGAGCAACGTTTTTACTTTAAAACATTTTAATATCACAAATAACATTTTAGAGACGCTCTTGCTAAATTGAATGCTTTTTCAAAACTTCAAAAGCATCAATAACCGTTAGACTGCTGGCTGAAAAAGGTCCTGCTCCCCCCCTAGGGAATTTTGCAGACATAGTCTATCTTAAAGAGCAGTCTTTTCTGATTCAAATGAGAGATGTTTGCACTTTGTACGCCTGGGCATAATGGTGTAACAGCTATTTAAAAATAACAACTGTTACCTGCTTATTATATTTGCAGTATTCTTTGATTGGGAATGAATGATAGGTTGTTTTACCATAATTCTACCATTTGTCTGCAAGATTCTTCATGGACAATATGTGGGATGCATAATTTTATCATGTTGACATATATGGGTCTCTATCTGTATAACGTATGTAACGTATGTAACAAAAATATGCGAATTTACATTTATAAACCAATTAGGTCTTCAGTAATAGTTTCTGTGGAGTACAAATCTGCAAACACCAATGTGCAAGGTAAGTATGTCATGTTTGTGTTATTTGCATTCAAATGAGAGATGTTTGCACTTTGTACGCCGGGGCGTAACGGTGTAACGGCCATTTAAAAATAACAACTGTTACCATTACTTATTATATTTGCTGTATTCTTTGATTGGGATTGAACAATAGGTTGTTTTACCATAATTCTACCATTTGTCTACAAGATTCTTCAAGGGCAATATGTGATAGATAATTTCATCAGGTTGACATAGATGGTTCTCAATTTGTGTAACGTATGTAACAAAAATATGTGAATTAACATTTATAAACAAATAAGGGTTTCTGTAATAGTTTCTGTGGATTTCAAAGCTGCAAACACCAATGTGCAAGGTAAGAATGACATGCTTGTGTTATTTTCATTTGCTAGATGTGCCTCAGTTGTAACGGTGTAACGCCAAGTTGTTTATATTTAGATTTCATGTAATGTTACAGTGCTACCAATACCGCATGGGGTTAATTTGGCCTACAAAACTGATCATATATACGTTATGACTTATCGTAAACCACTGAAATTGATTTCATTTTAAAGCTTCTTCACTATAGCCGTTTCATCTTAAGGTAAGTTATGCATATCATCTTATTTGCATATTTGTGAATTTTAATTTAAACATTAAAATGGCCAAAAAATCATTAAAAGCCCATAAAAAACGTCTTTCAGACCCAAGCTATCATCGTTGTACATAGTTTATACACCAGTGATACCATTTGATAATTTTACAGATGTTTTGGGTCTATTTGAAAATTATCTCATTTGCATACTTATCAATATTGATATAAAAAAAGTTTGGAAAATCACGGAAAAATAGCATTTATACTTACATATTACTAGTGTCTGGCATGTCAATAGGCCTAGAATGATAAATGTGGTAGCAGCTTGATGCTTTGGGCTAGGCAATTTGTCTTCTAGTCTGATAAATGAATAAACTTATTTTAAGTTTAATGAATACCTCGTATTAATGAAGTTTTTACAGACTGGAGAAGAATCACGGAAAATAAGAGGGTATACCTTACAAAATGACTTGTGTCTAGGTTACTAATAGCAATACTGTGCGGAATCTGGTATCAAATGATTGCTATGACAATGAATTATAACACTGTAACCTGATATATAAACCTTCTTATCTGATAAAGGTCACTAATATTAGAATTAAACTTCATAAATAAGAGAAAATAAGAGAAAAATGAAGAGATAAACCAACAAAATCACTTATATCCCGGCTGCTCATTGCCTTAGAGGGTTTAATTGGTATCAGATATTTGCTTGGACAATGCACCATTTCCCAGAGCTCTTATATACAAATCATATCAGATTTATTTTCATGGGTATTCATAAAACGTTGATAAAAATGGTATATAGCAAACAATTAAGGGTGTCCAGCAACAGGGACGCGTGTATCTTTGCTTTAGCCTCATATGTTTTGTGGTATGTATACATGACAACATGACGATTCATATATTTTGTGATAACATGACAACAATTCATTACTGAAGTGACCAAATAGTAACATTTGATGCCATTTTGACTACTCAACAGCTATTGATAGTGGAGATATAAGTGATTTTGTTGGTATACCCCTTCGCGTTTCTGCAAATTTTCTCTATTTCTGAAAATCTTGTTGCAATTCATGAAACAAACATTCATATGATTTATTCATAACATCATATGGTTAAAAAACATTGTCTTAGCAACCGGTCGATACCAATTTCAGCTGTCTAGGACTTCCAGTAGCCAAGATCCATCTGATATAATAGGCACCCCGCCTCAATTCTTCGGCGGTTAATCGCCAACATCTAATTTATCCATTATATTTATTAATGATCATCAAATGACATTTTATTATAGAAGGATGATAGAAAATTGCCCTTGCCATTTTCAGCACATTCAGACTTAAGCTTGCTGAAAAACGATAATCATTTTGTAGGTATACCTGTTTATTTGTTATGTATTTTCTCTAATTTGTAAAGTTTTCATTAATATTCATAAAACTGAAATTCAGATGATGTATTTAGAGGACTGAGGGCATTAGTCCATTGCCGTCCCATTTATTTGATACCACTTTCAGCATTCTAGGTCTATTAACAGTTCAAGTACAAACGATTTTGTAGTAATACCCTAATTTTTCTGCATTTTTAAGAGATTTCTAAACGTTTAAAAATAGTATTTATGGGGTCCAAAGACATGATTATCAGAACTGAATTAGATTTCTAGTTTTGTTTTACACCAAAATTTAAATTATTCATAGGGAAACGTGAAGTGTTGACACTATTTTTGAAATAACATCATATATATCTATTGTAGACCACGTCATTCTTTATTCATACATATATGTTACATACGTTACATTCCCCATTAAGATGTCTGAGCCTAGATACTTAGTGACACCCACTCAGAACAATAGTTCTCCATAGGCATGAAATATAAGCAAATAATTATCAACATTAGACACAGCCATTAGAAACGATTATTTACATGTTTTACGTAATTAGCAATACAATTTGGCTTATGAAACTGCGGGTAGGGTTGCTAAATAACCCATTTAGTATAATATATACAGTGTAGGATTTTTCCGTCTCCTCCATTGAACATGGTAATGTAAAAAAATCACATGTATTTGAAAAAAGCTGGAATGTGTAATTAAAAAAAAAACAAACGATGTCACTCACAATGCTAATTTTGAAAGGGTTATTTTAATATATGTTACAGACATTACACTGTAGGTGTCATATTATTGCTCAAGCAACTTTAGTGTTGAGAATGGACATGTTTCTTGTAGACTATATGAATTGGGTGAATGGAATAATAAAAATCTTATTTTTTCTGACGCTAAAATTGCCATATCATTATTTTCAAAACATATTATGGTAACATATGTAACATACTGTAACAGACACATGCTCCAATGTACATAAAGCAAACATCTCTTATTGGAGCAAACTTAAAATTGTCATTTAAGATATATATTTGCAAAATATCTAATGGAATAGAGAATTAGACTGACCTGTACTGGCATTCCTGCTATGTACAATGCCCTTCGTTATTCATTACATGTATGTTACATATATTACATTCTGGATCAAAATCTTTGATCCAAGATACTTGGTTACAGATCCTCAGAGCCATGGTTCATGGTAAAATAAGCAAGAAACTATGATATATATCCAACAGTTTTAAGTATTTTACATATTTCACATTCGTTGCAATAGAATATTTAGCATTTGAAACTGGGGGTAGGGCTACTAAATACTTCATTAAAGGCAATATATACATGATAGGAAAACAAACCTTGGTTTTTCTATCTGCCAATTGAACATGCTAATGGAAATAATTCTCATATCTTTGGAAAAATGAATAGTGCAACAGTATAAGTAATGATATCACTCAAAAGTGGTATTTTCAAAGGATATCTTAAATTACGGTATGTTATGTTACAGTAACTATGGGTCAAATTTTTGTCCAAACGATTTTAATATGTAGAATAGACTTACAGCAAGCAGACAGTATGAAAAAGTTGAATAAAGTGATAAATTATTGTCATTTTTCTGTAGCTGAAAACACCATATCATAATTTCTCAATTTTGTTTAGGTAACATATGTAACAGGCTGTTACAGGATAACGCCCCAACGCTCAGGGTGCAAACATCTCTTATTCTACTCAACTTGAATTGTTCTTTAAGATATGGTATGTCTGCAAAATTCCCTAGGTGGGGGGGGAGCAATCGACCCTCTGGCTAGCAGCCTACGTGTTTATTTTTCAAAGATATGTTTGAATAGTACTTTGTAAAATTGTTGAATAGCTCTTTAAAAAGTCGAGATTTGGTATTTTCACATGTTGAATTGTTTTTAAACAATTATAATATGTCAGGATGTTGGACACATACACTATGATGCCCAGATGGTCATGCGTTTACCTCGAAAGACAAAAAAATATGTTTTTCGACCCTTCGAAATATCCAATAACATATCGAGAGTATACGTTTCTCTTAACCACTGTTCCTGAACAGAAAGCCCAAACCCATGCGAGACTGTTTGCTAACAACTAGAGCACATTCTGGTAGTTGTCCTGTTTAGACAAAAGAATGGGAAAGGAAAGAGATATAAAATATGTACATGTATGACTTGGACGTCTTTCGGCGCCTCTTGATTAAGTTCATAATGATCATTCTGCCAGCAGGGTAACAGCGATTACCAAAGAGAGGTACAAGTAGGCAAAGATCAGGAAAAGGCGCAATCAGAAAGAGAGGTGGGAAAAAACCAAACTAACAATCACGTACTTATACCATGAAACATATCGTAAGCCGAATGAGCAGCTATTTTCCCAATAGGTGGCCACTCAGTTACCTTAATTAAAAATATATAAAACATACATAAGGCGCCAACAGCACATAAAAAGAATTTAAACACCAAGACATAAAACAAAAAGAACCACCACAGAAGTATCGCCTTGGAACGATCAGTAACACAAAGTTACTGGCGGGCAAAGAAACGAAGACCAATACATACCAACACAAAGAAACGAGACCAATACATAGCAAAAAGGTAAAAGTAGGCAAAGATCAGGAAAAGGCGCAATCAGAAAAAGATTCCCACTCCAAAAACCGAGGTGGGAAAAAACCAAACTAACAATCAGGAACTTATACCATGAAAACATTTCGTAAGCCGAATGAGCAGCTATTTTCCCAATAGGTGGCCACTCAGTTACTTTAACTTAACTAAAATATGCAAACATACATAAGGCGCCAACAGCACAAAAATATTTTGAACACCAAGACATAAAACAAAAATAACCACCACAGAAGTATCGACTTGGAACGATCAGTAACACAAAGTTACTGGCGGGTTTAAACCGATTTTACATGGCCATAACCTCACGCTCAGCTTCCGCAGTGGTTCAGTGATATACAAGAAATAAGAAAAATCATATTAAGAAAATACTAAACATAGATACCAACGTTTAACATGAATAACGGAAAGCAGGGTGAGCAACTATTGAATGTATTAGGTGGTCACAGTGCTAGCTTGGACAGAACAAGTAAAATGCAGAGGGCTAAGTGAACAGCCAAATTATAATCGGGTGGCCACAAAGCCATCCAACATGAAACTCGTAATCGGAATAACTTTGATAAGTGTGAACCACAACAGCAGTACCGCCTTGGAAATACCATAAAACGAATTTTCATGATGCAGATATCACTTGCAAAACATATTTCTATAATTTAACAAAACTCATGATTCTGCTTCTGTAGCACGTATTCTTGCATGTAAAGTCTGTCAATGTCAATTGCTTTTTTGGACCCCTGTATCATTAGGTCTGACACTCTTTGTTTGCAAACATTTCTCGAGGCTGTTTTGATTGTTTTAAAACAGACTAATCCTAATCAATTCACAGATCACCATCAAAATTTTATCAAACAGATGATTAAGTAAAATGAATTGTGCAGGCCTAAGCACTGAGAGGAGATTGGCTTATTTTGTTGCAGCCGCTTGCAAAATTACTGTTACAAAACGTTATACTTGAGCTACGTTAAAGACGAACTTTGCTTTACCCAATGCTGTAAACTTTATTAAGATATCTCGAGCTAAATTGGCTATCATTTTTACTTAACATTTTTTTAATATCACAAATAACATTTTAGAGACGCTCTTGCTACATTGAATGCTTTTTTAAAACTTCAAAATCATCAATAACTGTGTTTACTTTTCAAAGTTATGTTAGTACTTTGTAAAATTGTTGAATAGCTCTTTAAAAAGGCGAGGTTTGGTATTTTCAACATGTCGAATTGTTTTTAAGCTATTATAATATGTCTGGTTGTTGGACACATACACTATGGTGCCCAGGTAATCATGCGTTTACCTCGAAAGGCCGAAATTTATGTTTTACGACCTTTCGATGTATCCAATCTCATATCGAGATTGTACGTTTATCTTAACCACTGTTCTTGGACAGAAAGCCCAAACCCGGTCGAGACTGTTTGATAACAACTAGAGCACATTCTATTGATACTGGCTGGTAATTGCCCTGTTTGGACAAAAGAAATGGAAAGGAAAGAGATATAAAATATGTACATGTACGAGGGTTGGGATTTAAGTTCGTAGACTTTGGCTACTGATTGAATATTACAGCATTTATCCGATATTTGATGCATTATTATAAAGAAACAATGTCTCCTTGTTTCGTGTTTACAATAATTTTCAAGACACTTTGCGCAGTGCTCATAAAATGATCTCCATAGCAACCTAGGTTTCGCTACCCGGGGCACGTCGAATTTCTAACGTTTCTGAAGTTATGTGGCGTTGAAGAACACACCAATAATTATCATATTATACACCAAAACTTGAGCTAAATCAGTTGAAGGCATTGCAATATGATCATGTTGTTATCTCAGTTTAAATTTTTAAGCATTATGTCCACGACTTGATTTGTTATTGGAGAAAATGTATTGCCAGTCGCGCTGCTTGGAAAAGAAAATTGCGTTCACAGGCAACTTCGAAACAACAGCGTTGATCAAATCTTATGTTTGATTAGCCAAAATACCCACAGAAACATTCAAAATGATATGGATGTGTTGCACAGTTGTGGAACAGATCGTGCAGTGGTATTTTAAAATGGTTATGTGAGATTTCAGATGGAGGTACTTGAATTTTAACGATGAGAAATGCACTCGTTTACAATTAGTCTTCAAATGCTACGGCCAACGTTCTTGATTTAAAACACTGATATGCATGCTACGCATAGAAAGTTATGTATAAGAGCTATATCTGATGATCGAAGTATTTCCACAATAATAATTCCGAAATCCCTGAAGGAAATCTTGCAAACAAGTAAAGGCATGGCTTGTTGTTTGGTTACAAACAAGGCGTTTTAATGCTGACACTTATTGAAATTTGACGTAGTTCTGACGTCAAAATTTCCACGACGTGCCCCGGGTGATGAAAGGTCATTGTGTTTAATTCATTGTTGTGTGAATACCATTTTGAGTAGAACAATGCTTTATACCTTATATGATAGGTAAAAGAATGTATTTTCACATAATAGCATTTTAATTTCTGTGTGACAGACATCTGATCTTTTACAAAGAAAGTCTACGAACTTAAATCCCAACCCACGTATGACTTGGAGGTCTTTCGGCGCCTCTTGATTAAGTCCATAATGATCATGCTGCCGACAGGGTAACAGCGAGTACCAAAGAAACGAGACCAATACATAGCAATACCATAAAACGAATGTTCATGATGCAATATCTCTTGCAAAACATATTTCTGTAATTGAACAAAACTCATGATTCTGATTCTGCACGTATTCTTGCATGTAAAGTCTGTCAATGTCATTTGCTTAAATGGACCCCTGTATCATAAGAGCTGACACTCTTTGTTTGCAAACATTTCTCGAGGCTGTTTTGAGTGTTTTAAAACAGATTAAGCCTGATCAATTCGCATATCACCTTTAAACTTCAATCAAACAGATAATTAAGGAAAATGAATTGTGCAGGCCTAAGCACTGAGAGGAGATTGGCTTATTTTGTTGCAGCCGCTTGCAAAATTACTGTTAAAAATGTTATAGGTGAGCAACGTTAAAGACGAACTTTGCTTTGCCCAATGCTGTAATCTTTATAAAGATGTCTCGAGCTAAATTGGCTATGATTTTTACTTTAAAACATTTTAATATCACAAATAACATTTTAGGGACGCTCTTGCTCAATTGAATGCTTTTTTTAAAACTTCAAAATCATCAATAACTGTGTTAATTTTGCAAAGATATGTTTGAATAGTACTTTGTAAAATTGTTAAATACTATAGCTCTTTAAAAAGTCGAGTTTTGGTATTTTCAACATGTTGAATTGTTTTTAAACTATTGTAATATTATGGTTGTTGGACACATACACTATGATGCCCAGATGGTCATGCGTTTACCTCGAAAGACAAAATATTATGTTTTTCGACCCTTCGAAATATCTAATAACATATCGAGAGTATACGTTTCTCTTAACCACTGTTCCTGGACAGAAAGCCCAAACCCAGTCGAGACTGTTTGCTAACAACTAGAGCACATTCTGGTAGTTGCCCTGTTTGGACAAAAGAATTGGAAAGGAAACAGATATAAAATACGTTCATGTATGACTTTGACGCCTTTCGGCGCCTCTTGATTAAGTTCATAATGATTCATGCTGTCGACGGGGTAACAGCGATTACCAAAAGAAACGAGACCAATACATAGTTATGCTCATTCATTCGAAATTATGGTTGGCAGATCATATGATGCGTAGCTTCTATAAATAATATCACAGCTATCCGATACAATGTCAGTGAGTCGACTCTTTGGCTCAGTGGTTAGATGATTGGATTTCTATCCCAGCGATCCGGGTTTGAACCCCATCACCGACGTAGGATTTTTGTTTTTCAAACTATGCATCATTTCTTATTTACGATGTTTTTTTCATATTCGTAAGAATAGCAATACAATAAAACGAATTTACATGATGCAGACATCTCTTGCAAAACATATTCCTGGAACAATGCAGTGAAGAACGACGAGTTCCATGGTATAGTGGTTAAATGTTACAAGCATGCTGCAAAACAATTAATGTAACACAAGTTATTGCAATCAGCACAAGCATAACATACTTGTTGCACATTAGAACGATATAAGAATTTGTTATGTAACTATGATAATACGCGTATCGCTAAATTCTCTGTACTTGTACAGATTTTACCATCACATATACATGTACAAAATACCACTATGAGACGTTCTGGCATTTGTTTAATTCATCAAATGCTATTGTTATGCTTTTGCACTTTTAGTATATATTAATTTCGTCCAAAAGTACAATCTTGTTTTCTACACATTTCGCTCAGTTATGGAGAAACTTACACATTTCCAGGCATAGAGGGTCCTTAAAGACTTGACCAGCTCTAAGAGGCATCATTATTAGGCAATTAGAGAAATTACGCGAATTATAGCTCGCCGCTCAACTCGAGAGCACTTTGCAAAGCGTAATTGTGGATCCGCCTCTGTCTTAAGAAACATAGAAAGGCAAAAGTAAGCAATGATCAGGAAAAGGCGCAATCAGAATAAAATTCCCACTCCAAAAACCGAGGTGGGAAAAAACCAAATTGACTATTAGTTACTTACAGAACATATCGTAAACCGAGTGAGCAGCTATTTTCCAAACATAGTTCGTTATTTGCTAGTTCTTTTACTCTCGCAAGCTTTGTCTCTCTTCTTTTTCTTTCGCCTGGGGTTTCAAACCATCAGGAAAACATGTCCGTGCAATGTATACCCCCTTGAACCCCACTTTTATATAGTAAAGCTGGGGTTTGCAGGGGTATGCCTATTTTTCTTATTTTGGCTCCAAAACATAGATTGTGGGTACTCGTTAGAACCGCCTCGGTGAAAAGCTGAATATTTTCACTTTTTTAAAGCTAAAAAAATCTCTGTTTATTTCATGGGCATGTTTTCGTAATGACTTAATTGCATGACTTCCTGGAAGTTCAGATGCATAGCTTTACTGACTTTTGATGTTTCATTTCTACCAAGTAGCACATAAGGTCTGATAAGCTCTTGTTTCTACTTATTACAGTTGCTCTTTAATTAGCTCTAGTGCCGTGAAAACATACAGTGTTTCCGACTAGTTCAAAGACAGACTGTCCACGCGTATTACATGTTGTTGTGTTGCCATGACAACGATCACAATCCTATTTTGAATATTGAACAGAACAGAACTTTATTACATTTTAACTCGGACCAAACATAAACGGCGTAAGAGTAATAGTACATGTACAGTCAATAGACAATTGTTCGTCACTCTCGGAATCTCCATAGACTTTAATGTATTTTCATGTTTACAAGAAAAAATATTCTGCCTCTTCTGGCCAAAATATTGTTATGATTTTGGTGTCATTTGAAAGGTAAATAAATAAAGCAATAAACAAAGGTCATTTGATAAAGTTTCGACATTGCATTTTTCAAGTATAAGAGATTAAAGTTTCGGGAAATTAGCCATTTCCCATTGATGTCAATGGTGACGTAGCCCGAAAATGGTCAAAAAAAAAAGTCTCGCAACTTTTTAAAAAATTGTAGCTTGAAAACGCATGCATGGAATTCAATGAAATTACCTTGTTTATTGCTTTATTCATTTACCTTTCAAATGACACCAAAAACGTTAAAATGTGTTGACCAGGAGAAGCAGGATAATTTTTCTTGCAAACATGAAAATACACTGAAGTCTATGGAGTTTTTCGAGAGTGACGAACAATTATGTCTATTGACTGTATTTCCTTAATGGCTTCTTGCAAGAGCATATATGCTACTTGTTTGTCGTCATTTCCTCTTTTATAGATTCCCCCCTTTCCAATTCTTGTTG
Source organism: Rugalucina vietnamica (assembly GCA_964017185.1). Classification (NCBI taxonomy): domain Eukaryota; kingdom Metazoa; phylum Mollusca; class Bivalvia; order Lucinida; family Lucinidae; genus Rugalucina; species Rugalucina vietnamica. The sequence continues at coordinate 40,277,623 of OZ024880.1, forward strand.
GTAGTGAAATAGTGAAACATTGTAATGCTGGGATGAATATATAAAAGATGCTTACCTCGGTTGTGGATCTATTTGTCTCATGTTTGGGTGTCGTTTTTGTGCTGTTGGTGCCTTTTATGTGCATATACATGTAAGAAGTTAAGTTCAGGGTGACCACCTTTGCCTTTGGGGAAATAGCTACTCTCCCACTTACGATTTGTTCTCTTTGAATCAGTACCTGATTGTCTTTCTTCCGTCTGTAATTGTAGGGTATGGCCGTTAAAATTGCCCGTGTTAGGTAGTTTGAATTATGGTAGATACCGAAACAGGAAATGAAGATCGACTGATCATGATTGATAAACGGAATAAAATATAAAGGTTTGATCCTTTGGAAGCAATAAAACGTTCAAAGGGAGATAATAGTATGGACTTTATTGCACAATTTCGGGTAATGACCCTTTTAAACCGGCAACGAAAGCCAGACTATTATCCTGCACACTAGAAGTCTAAATCTAAGACGCATTCCTAAACAGGGTCAAATAATTTAAGAATTACTTAGAAGTAAAAGTTTCTAAACGTGAGTGTTTTGAACACTCTGAATATATTTACTGATCTCAAAGGACTTAAATAAAAATATATTCTGCACTATGGATGATGTACGGGAAGACTTTTTAGGGCCGCCTTTTCATGGTCGACTTTTTATAAAGCTGATCGCTTCTTAAGGGGATGCCAATTGTCAAAAACTAATACTTGTATAATTTTTACCTGTATAATGAAAAATGACAATTTTACCAAGGATTGACACATTCTTGTATGAGTCATTCAAACATCGAATACAGATTATTTTATGCCCCAAATCCCAGCTCTAGAGAGCTTAGCAACATGCTTATCAGCATTGTTCAAGTTACTTCCTGGTTTGATTCCGTTTTCATCCGTCTGGCATGCTGGATATATTTTACTAGAAGGTATCGCCATAAACATGATCTCCAACTTCTTGACTACAATCTTTGAAAGTATTTCGAACCAAAAGTCAATATTTTGTGAGAAATCATACTATTTACTGTATCTGCTGTAAAAGGTTTTCAACATATACGATAAATACCATGTTTTCCTCAAGAAGAAATATTCTCTGAGTGGACAAACTTTCACAGATTGTTGTCTGGCTTTTGGAGATCGTGTTTATGGTGGTAGATTTTAGTGAAATTTATCCAGCATGCCAGACAGATGAAAACGGAATCAAACCAGGAAGTAACTTGAACAATGCTGATAAGCATGTTGCTAAGCTCTCTAGAGCTGAGTTTTTGGGCATAAAATAATCTGTATTCGATGTTTGAATGACTCATACAAGAATGTTTCAAGAATATCCAGTTTTCTTGGAAAAATTGTCATTTTTCTTTAAACAGGTAAAAATTATACAAGTATTAGTTTTTGACAATTGGCACCCATAACTGGGCATACTGTATAGCCAACAAATACAATTAGCCATGCTTAACAACAGCGAAGTCGGGATGACAACGCGACCAGAGCAGTGTTATCATAACCCTATTTCCTATCGGTTGGAACTCTTACATGACAACGCATTGCAAAGAAGGTATATGTGGCATTGCCAATCCTCCGATCGATTCGAAGATCATGTCGACATACGACAAATCATATATGTCTAAGATGACTGATAAGCACTTATACCGATTTCCTTAACGACCATAATTCTTAGAAAAATATTTACTTTTAGCATGGTACGCATTATTTTCCGATTTATGGGCTATGCATATTCCATACAAACGAAGCTTCCTCAAAGGAAGTCAAATGATAGGGGTTCTTGAGTTTGGGTTGGAGTTAAGTTCTGCAAATTACAACTTTCAACAGCTTTGTTGTATTTGGATGGTCTCCGTTGATTATTGATCTTCATCCCCAAGTAAGTGTGTCGTTTACGCTGTCGGACTAATTTCGGGGTAGGGACTAAATCTTAATCTCATCGTTCCATAACCATGAATTCTGCATACTGTGTAGGCCTTAAAACAAACCCACACTATTAATAAGACTCGGAACTCAGTGGCGCATAACAAGTTGTAAATGAAGCTGAACGCCATGGATGCAAAATATTATCTCTTATTGCGTATACAATGTGATATTGTTGCTGGTTATCCTTTTGACTTCTCTTTCTTCGAAATCCACATCTGAGTTCATGATCTATAGTCAAATGCTATAAATGTGTGCGAAAAGAGAAACACATTGATTCGTCCACACTAAGGTCTTAAATCATCTTAATGGCTTCTCGAGTCAAAGGATCAATGCTCTCTGTCTCTAAAGGTTTCTAAAGCCGTTTATAACAATTTAAAAATGCATTATACCAATCGTTTTACAGACAACCATTTCATTTCAGTTGAGATATAAATGATACGCAGAAGTCGAAAAATAGAAAGCAATGAACTCATTGTTTAGAATAAGAGGTGCTGAAGTATTAAGATCGGCTAAAGTGCGCTTTCCCAATGCAAATCGTTTAACAGTATAAAAACCTAATTGTCAATTTAGATTTTTTCCCCAAATGGCCTCAGTTTTTGGAATGGGAATTTCTTTCAGATTGCGCCTTTTCCTGATCATTCCCAACTTATACCTTTTTTCAAGCCCCAAGGTTGACAAAAACAAAGATAGGAAACTGTAGCTCACCAATACAAGTACCAGCATAGTCCGCCGATTCTTTGATGCATTAAAGCCTCTGGGAACTAAGCATTTAATTATTAAAGGCAACTGATTGGCTGCCGCGTAATCTTGTCTAACCATTCCATTAGAGGAGCAATGGGACATTGAATCAACTCACAGTAATTGAATAGATAGATAAACCGATATCATAATCGAAGTTGGGGTGAAAAATTGGCTACATGCATTAGTGCAACGAAAAAATGTAGCAAAACTAGAAAGCTTATTCGTAATGCCAGCATCGATTATTTATCGAACTACCACAACCAACATTTAACACTGTTAAAGTAAGTTTCTGACTGCCAGTGTTAACTATATATATATAGCGTTATGCTGAAACCGGCGTTCTTTCGGACGTCATTGGACATATATTTACATTTTTCTAAAACCTCCTTAGATGAACCATAAGATGTTCATACATGTATGTGTTCATACTTCCATGAACAACATTGTGTCACGCGACGTGACGTAATCCAAACTTGACGTCAAAAAACATGAATCTCGCCAATCTGATTGGACGTTGTAAACGTCGACGCCGTTCCGTTGTTTGAACACACACTGTGTGTAGATTCTATATTTGCTGGTAAATGTGACCGCCTTGGTGATTTTTCAACAAGCGATAGAGAGAAATGAATGTAAATATAAGCAATGAGTTTAATTTTTCTGTTGTTCATGGAGCTATGAACCGCAGTAGGTCGCTAGCAAAGCTTACATGAACCCCTTCGGGGTTCATTCACTTTGCACGCGACCCACTGCGGTTCATAGCTCCATGAACACCAGAAAAATGGAGCCAAAACGAATTACTGAAATTTTGCAAGTTTCAACATAATAGTCGATACAAAGACTAGAATTATCTAAATGGGACCAAATACATTAAACCCTGCTAAGAAAATGAATCTTAACCGATAATACATTTCTGGTTTCTCAGAATATCCTCGCTGATCTCAAAGGACCGAAAGGAAAATATAACCTGCACTATGGATGATGTACGGGGAGACTTTTTAGGGCCGCCACACGGCACAACTATAGCTGCAGTAATAGCAAATAAAAATTAAAACTGAGATCCTTTAAGAGCAGAGAACACATTAATGAGAATGGGGATGGGCCATACCGCGGTTTCGACTATTAAAGTCTCGTCAGTGACCCTTGAGATTTGGCAACATGGAGCCAAAACGAATTACTGAAATTTTGCAAGTTTCAACATGGTAGTCGATACAAAGACTAGAATTATCTAAATGGGACCAAATACATTAAACCCTGGTAAGAAAATGAATCTTAACGGATAATACATTTCTGGTTTCTCAGAATATCCTCGCTGATCTCAAAGGACCGAAAGGAAATTATAACCTGCACTATGGATGATGTACGGGGAGACTTTTTAGGGCCGCCATACGGCACAACACCAGCTGCAGTAATAGCAAATAAAAATTAAAACTGAGATCCTTTAAGAGCAGAGAACACATTAATGAGAATGGGGATGGGCCATACCGCGGTTTCGACTATTAAAGTCTCGTCAGTGACCCTTGAGATTTGGCAACATGGAGCCAAAACGAATTACTGAAATTTTGCAAGTTTCAACATGGTAGTCGATACAAAGACTAGAATTATCTAAATGGGACCAAATACATTAAACCCTGGTAAGAAAATGAATCTTAACCGATAATACATTTCTGGTTTCTCAGAATATCCAAGCATACATTGTATATACACGTTAGAACCGCCTCGCCGAGGCGGTTCTAACGAGTACCTACAATGTATGTTTCGGATCAAAAATTAGAAAATTAGGTCACCCCTGCAAACCACATTTTTTTTTATATAAAAGTGGCGTTTACGTGGATATACGTTTCACGGACATCTTTTCCTGGTGAAGCTCTTTAGGTTTCGGTTGAATGAGGGTTTGATGCACGCAGAAACAGTGGATATAATTTATTCTCTAAACATGGATTTAACGAAAGCTTTTTGACGTTGTCCAGAAACAAGTTTCCATTAAATATTGATTATCCGGAGTCCTTAAGACTAAAACCTCGCAGACTTCATAAATAATGACTGAGGTCACACGTGACACACAAAGGTCGACTGTCAATAAGAGGGTATTAAGATATATTCTGTCACCATGAAAACCCAACTAATTTTTTTATGGAATCTAATTGGAGAGGTTTAGCGAGGCCTATTCGGGACCCTGTGGCGAGGTATGAAGTAAAAACATTGTCTGAGTTGTTGTTTCTAATCAATGGTTGCTACTTGTATTGATGCATACAAACATGCCGGAAATGGCAGTCATGAAATGGCAGTCATGATAAGTAAATTTCTTGTTGGACAAATCTCCCAAAAGCAAATACACATTTCTTTCACCAGCAACTGACAACTGTGCGCTTTTATGACAAAATATTATTAGCGAAATAAATACGCCGGACTTCGGAGTCGATCTGGATGACCGCTTCTATACGAATCATACATGCTACCTAAACCGTTCCACATTAACATTAAGTAAACGTTATTGCTCCAACAATGTTCATTTGATACAAAGAAAACCTTAGAGTGACCTTTAAACAAAATATGTTGCACCTCTAAACTGATATGATACTCCGTCAGCCATCAAGGCTGCCAACAATATTTAATTATCGAGCTGTATAAACGGGCCGTTAACTTTTCCTAAAAGCCCATCTATTAAACGAACAATAAAATGTAACAGAGACGGCACTAATTTTGAACAGAATGAGATACATTAATGTCAAAGTGACACCAGAATGTCAAACTCACACCAAAGGTGTGTTCTAAGTGTTTTAATGTGGCATCGAATACAGCTCTTGGGAAATGCATACTCTTTTGTGAAACTTTCAGGAAACCATTCCTAATCACCGGCGTTCGACGAATGCTATAGATTTATTGTTCGTTTTTGTGTTTGCATTATCTTCCATTCTGAGACCTTAGTTAACAGATGAATATGTAGCTGGGTAGTCATTATTTTAATTGTTCTCGACACCCATGCCTAATGAGAAGCATAACTATAAATACCAGGTTGGAAACAGAGTAAAACCATTATTTTGTCAGTTACACTTTAAGTCCTAATCTGTTCCGAACTTTGCTAATATTTATTTGAAGCTCTATCCTCATGGGAACATTTCAGAACTTAACTCGTTTGGGCTTTACCCTGTCAATAACCGTCCTTGCGAGCTGTTGGGAAGGGTTTTTGACTCAGGTTCAATACCAAAATTGTACTTGGATTGCATTAAATTGACACTATGCTGCTGGACATGGCTGTTGTTTAATCGCAGGATATCGGCATCAGGTGCAAGGCAATATTCTGCTGCTTTTCTGCAAACGATACGCAAAAAGTACACTGCTAATGTAACACCCCTGAATAAAAATTATTCAATAAACCATACTATATACAAAATATAGTTTTCAATTTTAGTATATTCTTATAATCGTTGCTTAAAATGTATTATGGGTAAATGAAAAAGCGGTTTTAACGAGTATCTACAATCTATGTTGAGAAGCGAATATAAGAAACAAAAAGTTCATTCATGTACTTCGCAGTTTTTCTATGAACAAGTGGGATGTAAGGGGGTATAAATTTCAATGTCTGTTATCTTGAAGAGTACCATAATCTTAACATTTCTTATTTGTTTTCAGCATCCTCTATCAAGACCGTCCCCGCTCTAGACGTAATTCTTAGCCACTCACCAACTCTCACGTGCACTTACATCTTCGACATTGGCAGCAAGGATCTGATATTCATACGCTGGAGTAAGACATTCGAAGGCTACCCACCCACTCCACTCGCACTAATGAAAGATGAAAAAGATCCCGAATGGCTACCTACCGCCTCAGATCAATTTAAACAGAACGTCAACTTAACGACATCGTCCGGGGCCAACAACGTGACGTTAAACCTGAGGTTTCATTCGTTTGGGTGTGTAGACGAAGGAGTATATCAATGTGAAGTTTTTACATATACAGACACATTAAAGTCAAAGACAGAACTCATTGCAAAAGGTAGGTGAAATATCTGGTATTTCAGCCCAGACCAGAAAACATAAACAATTACACATTCTGATGCGCCATTATATTCACATATTGTACGATCAAGAGGTTTCAAGCTAGATAGAAATTTCTTTGGGCTTTGCCAATTAAATACCAGGTTTTATATGAAAGTATATTTACGGAAAGGCACTTGATGTTATCCACCAAGTGGTTCCGCTAATTCAATCAAAATATTACACATATAATGCCATAAAATAGTAAACATCTTCCATAAGATTTGCCAATAGAAATCCAGAGCTAGTAAAAGTTACAAGGAAACGTTGCTGCTGTTGTTATTAGCATGAGTAAGTTGTTAATGATTAACACAAACAAAGGAAGACAAACGCTGTTCGATAGGTATAAACAGTTGGGTTTTCGTTTCCGTCATTGTCAGAATAACAATTAACGTACATGGAAATACAGTATTATTGGCTTACCAGGCAAAGATGTAATGAAAATATTCTATATAGCATATCAACACTTTGTTACACAATGGTAAACATAATTTATCATAAGAAAGTACAAGGAAATGCATAAACACAAGTTCTACCTTATGTGTAAAACAGAAAACCAAATCGAATGGGGAGGGGATTAGCTCAGCCATGGGGGTATTAAGTCTTAACAAATCAGAACATTATCACAACTGACATAATCCCAGTGCTACACAAAAACCCATGACCATAAAAAGGTACAAGTAGGCAACGATCAGGAAACGGCACAATCAGAAAAAGATTCCAACTCCAAAAACCGAGGTGGGAAAAATAAATTAACAATCAGATATTTATACCATGAAAACATATCGTAAGCCGAATGAGCAAATATTTTCCCAATAGGTGGCCACTCAGTTACCTAAAACTTAACTAAAATATGATAACATACATAAGGCGCCAACAGCAAAAAAAAATAAAAACCAAGACATAAAACAATAAGAACCACCACAGAAATACCAGTAATATAAAAACGACTGGCGGGCTTAAACCGACTTTACAGGTACCTAACCTCACCCTCAGCTTCTGCAGTGGTTCACAACATTTAGTTAGTTGTTCGGTCCTCGTGATGAATCTCTAGCTAGTCAATGACTCATCATGGACAAACAAATAAATCATGATAAGTTCCATGATGAATCAAAAACGAGGACTCACAGATTGAGTAAGCTGCTCGTTAATGGAGATCCCTGTGCGCCAAATAACTTACTAACACCGGAGAAAAAGAAAAAACACCAGTTGAACCATAAGTCGCTAATGGTGGTGATACTTTAGCAAAGTTGCTCCCGAGTTTGTCAACAACCTCTTCCCAATTAAAACAAGACATGTACTAGTAACTACCAACTTATTCTCTTTCTATAAATCTTATTCCAGCGCCTCCCGGGTCACCCCAAATCCATGATGACGTCATTCAAGTCAAGAATAACGACTCCTTCTTTATCCATTGCCAAGCTGACGTCGGTATACCTCCAGTGACACTAAGGTTTGTATAAATGCTCATCTGTTTACCTTTTTAAGACTTCATACACCGTATAATCGCGTTTAAAGATGACATATTGTTACTTTTATTCTGTTTTTATGATATAAAATACATACTAAATATCGCCAGATACATATTAAATATTTAAGACCCTTTCCGGTACCACGAAGGCTCGCATGACGACATGCATGAAGGGTCGTGTCCTTTTCACTCTGATAATACAGTATATCAGTATTTCATGGACCTATCATTTCGATATTTGGTCTTGGAAATATTAATTTGTTATAATTGAAGGTCGAATTGTTCTAAGACCCAGCCCTGGTATATATTTACAGGTGGTTATATAAATCACGAGGCAAAAACATGTCTGAGCTGAATTCTGAATCTGTGAAGCAAGAAAACAGCAAGTCACGCCAGTGTATTTACAAGGGAACCTCCAGCCTCGAAGTGGTTATGACAGAAGAACTAGATGGCGCTATATTTCTGTGTACTACGTCAGCAGAATTGAGAGAAAATATGGAAAATACCGATTCGAAAAATTTTGACAGAGTCGTACTTCAACTACATCGTAAGTACATAATATATCTCAGTTGGGTATACAGGAATCAAATGTTCTTAGAGTTGAATATGTATTTCCAAAATTATGACCGGTGTCTGTGTTATATGTTAGTTTAAAGATACTCGAGATAACGAATCATAGTTTGCGGCGCTTCGTACCGTTTCTTGCCATTATGATTGAAGTAGGATGATGTTCCCATCTGAAACTCAAAATGAACATTTTAAGTATTGGAGAAAGAGCTAGATCATGTTGTTCATAGTATGTTATTGTGTATACTGTGAATTGTATCGCCTTTTTCTTTCCCATCCTGTGTCAAGCTTGGGGTTTTAGATTTAATTGCATCACTGAGTCCAATGACTTATCATTTTGTACATAGGCGTATTTTCGTAAATTTATCTTATACAGGTACAACGACAACCCCTTCTACAACCACCACTACAAAATGTCAGGGGAAATCTTGCGAAAAGACGCTCACAGTCATTGGTATGTCAAATGAACAAAATTATGCCCATGTTCATACATTAAACGTGCAATGACAACACATGGTGTGTATTGTGTTTTGTAATATTTCTTTAATGATTAAGACCTCAAGAAAGATTGGAATAGTCCCGCTTAACTTCCTCTTTAAATTAATTATTATTATTATTATTAGTATTATTATTATTATTATTATTATAACGAAATGGTTTTGTTTTGTTGATAATATGAATAAATTAATAAAAAAAAGAACAATGGGAATGTTAATGTATCTTTTAACCAAATGTTTTATTGCATTTTTCAGACGACAGCAACAACTCTGCAGTAGTGTATGTGCCATCATATCTAAGACTATGTGCCATTTTATTCATAACAATTATTCTATCAAGATCAGTGTGCATCAGATAATACATATGTTTTTTAGGAATTTTAATTATGCAATCATCTGCAAAATAGAAATCTATCAATGTTCAGTTCATAATTAGTTCAAAATCCTCGAAGAAAGAATACATTTTCAGAAGTGCTTGAAGAGAGAAGCTATGAATTATATATTCTGCACATTCTAGTAAAAGTGAAGAGTTTAACGGACGAAAGTTTACTTGCGGAATGCAAATGATAGATAATGAACTACAACAACCAATTCATGGGATAGCCCAGCGGCTTGCGTCATTTAAGTACGCTTTCAGGAAGATGTTTTTGACCATTATGTATACTTAAAGAAGGAATGAGCCGTAGACCTAGATCGACGGACTACAAATCAGTCATGATGTAACACTCGGAAGGAAGACAAGAGCACATTCGCTTCTATTGACTTTGGATTCCAATATTTATTTTCTGTTTACTGTAATTGTGTTTTGTATCGTCGTGCATTGATTTTGTTGCGTATAAATGAAAATATTTCGCCTTAGACTCACGTTATGGATATGAATGACAGGTATGTTCCTAATGGAAAAATATATTTTATTCATTAATGACGTGTACGTACGACGAACGATTTTCATTTATATTTGTCTGTATGTATTGTCATAGCTACCGAAGTGCGAGAAACGATTCAAATTACGATACATTTACATGACTCATTTGCGGTGTTTACAACGGTAAAATAGAATTTAATTTTCAAACCATTGTTCGTAGGTAAAATGTCCAGGAAACGTATAGCCCTCCCTCCATATATAGTCAGTATTTAAACAATCAAGTGTTGCCATATTTTGTTCATTATGTAAAATGTCTTCTGTCTTGATGTAATACGACACATTAATCGTATACGCATTAAAACATGCACACTCTATACCCTACCGTTTTATTAGTGGACTATTAATTGTTTTTCCTATTTTTACTATAAAAGTTCGAGTAATTAAAATGTCTTGAATCTATTAAGCTTGGATGTAAAAAGGTATACGAAGGCAATGATCAGGAAATGGCGCAATCAGAAACAAAATCCCACTTCAAAAAACGAGGTGGGAAAAACTAAATTGACAGTTACGTGAGCAGCTATTTCCCGATAAATGGTCACTAAAGAATGCTTGATTTTCATACTAGAAAAAGTGCCTTGAGAGGCACGTATACCCCCGGCTGGTAGCTCTTTCTCCCCCCCCCCCCCACACACACACATTGACCATTAAACCTCAAGTCCTGAATCAAAGATTTATAAGTACCCTTCACGAGTACATAGAAATGTACATTTGCAAAGTACTTTGCCTACATGTTAGAATGACATCTATAAAATTTACAGTAGTATACAGAGCTGACTTGTATACTCGATCTAGGACTTAACATACACGGACATTAAGGGTCAGGTCCTCCATCCTAGATCTAAAATTTAAATAGAATGTCATTCTAAAATAATGTAACTAAGATGTCCAAAATGTTGACTTCTAAGATCCTTGAGTATGATATCGTATTTACAAAAACTAGCATATTAAAAAGGTGTCCTAGATTTTGACCTCTATCCCCACCCCATAGGGTTCGGTGCCATAGTCAACCCCACAGAGTATCTATGATCCAAAAGGGGAATAATGTTTGTTATTTAGATATAGATTTATAGGGGGAAAAAACACATTAAAAAGCACACTTCATGGATGACCTAGATTTTGACCTCTAGCCCCACCCCCAAGCATGGACCCAGGGGTCTGCAATGACGGAAACAAAGCAAACCCTAAAGGGTACCTATGATCCAAATATAAATGATTTCTGATGATTGTTTTATGAGAAGTACACTACTAGAGAAACTTTAACCAAAACTTGGACAAAATTTAAAGGTGACCTAGATTTTGAACTCTAGCCCCACCCCCGGGCATGGACCCTGGGGTCCAAAGTCATGGAAGCAAAGCAAACCCTATTGGGTACATATGATCCAAATATGAATGGTTTCTGACCATTGGTGTATTAGATATACACCACTAGAGAAACTTTAACCAAAACTTTGACGCAATCTAAAGGTGACCTAGATTTTGATCTCTACCCCCACCCCCGGGCATGGACCCAGGGACCCAAAGTGATGGATATAAAGCAAATCCTATAGGGTACCTATGGTTCAAATATGAATAGTTTCTGACCATTGGTGATTGAGATATACATCATTAGAGAAACTTTAACCAAAACTTTGACGCAAATTCTACTGAACTAACGAACGAACGAACGAACAAACGAACTAACGAACATACGAACGGACGAACGGACAAACGGAAAGGCGAAAACTATATACCCCGTCGGCATAAATGCCGGGGGTATAATAATACTGTCAAAGTCCACTTGGAAGCACGTGAAAGGATTAGAAGACTGTAATGGTTGTTTCTAAAATACCTTATGCTATCGAAATTTAACGGATGACTTGAACTACATATTTATGCGATATATCTTTCTCGTGCCAATCTACGGGCATGTCTGACATATGGCCTGTCTAGGGTCAAGTCCAGTTGTATTGTGCAAATACTTCGACTGTGCCGCTTGATACCACGCTGTACATCATCAGCATTCTTGTGAAGATTTCATTGTGATAAAAATATAATGTCAACACTCACGTATTCATTTTAGACTGCTTATTGCCACCGCAACACTAATGGTTTATAACTGTCACATACTCACGCGTCTGAATTACGATAAGTGCTCTACCTAATAACAATATGCGCATGATCCAGTCACGTGAGTTAAAGCAGCTCGGTCAAAGTATTTGCGCTATAAACTGTAAGCACAAGGTTTATGTGTATACGTTGTGCCTTTATTGTATGATGTGGTTGAGAAATTCTTAAGGATGAGTTTGGCATAAATGATATAATAAGTGAATCGGTCTAAATGTATTGCATTGTGTGCAGTTGTATGTTAAATGTGTGGATGATGTATCTTATTGACACTTTTGTCATTTAATATTGGCAGCATTCATTTTTAATAAAGTCGTGTCTCTATATATCCCTGACTGTTCTTTCTTCCAAAACTCCGTGATATAATGATTAAACTACTCGCCTCTTAAACCAGGGCCAGGTTTGATCCCAGGCTTCTTAAGTCCATCGGATGAGACTAAAAACTAAGGTTCCCTGCAAATGTTCCACGACGTACACTGCTTTGTAGCAGCTCTGATCTGTCTTCAGATTAAACGTGATTAAAAGTTTTCTCGCTTTGCTGTTAAACGGTGTCAGTCTATTTGTATGCAACCGAACGGTGAGGGTAGGGGCCTGTAAAACCGGTTTAAGCCCCCAGTAATTTTATATTACTGATCGTTCCAAGGCGATACTTCTGTTGTGGTTCTATTTGTTTTATGATTTAGAGTCGAATTTTGTGCTGTTTGAACCATATGTAATAACTGGAACCAATAACTTAAAGTTATGAACCACTGCAGCAGATGAGGGTGAGGTTATGGCTCGGTAAAACCGAATTAAGCCCCCAGTAATTTTATATTACTGATCGTTCCAAGGCGATACTTCTGTTGTGGTTCTAATTGTTTTGTGTTTTGGAGTCGTACATAAGGTTCAAACAGGTTCGTGGTGAATCTCTAACTAGTAAATGAATCAACATGGACAAACAAATCGATAATGATAATCACAATGATGAATCAAAAACGAGGAAGCTGCCCGACGATGGAGATCCCTGGGCGCCGAATAACTTACTGAAATCCAGAGCTAAAGAAAAACACCAGTTGAATCCCGGTGGACAAAGCAACAGACAAGAAGCTCCGGCCACAACCAACTAAAATGAATAGCTTTAAGTCGGGTCCATCAAAGAGTCTGATACCCGACCCACCGGCGTGCAATTAAAGAAGGCAGCGTAGTTATTAACCATGATTGGGTTAAAAACTTAGCATGTAGACTGCAGTTCGGGTAACTGAGTGGCATATTGGGAAATGGCTACTCACTCGGCTTACAATATGTTTTCTTGGTATAAGTACCTAAGTACCATTTTAGTTTTTCCTACCCCTCAATTCGTGGAGTGGGAATTTCTTTCTGATTGCGCCATTTCCTGATCATTGCCTACTTGTATTTTTTCTTCTTCTACCGTACGCTTGCGATGAGATATATCTTTTCTTGCTTGGAGCACAATTGTTTATTCGAGATGACAGGCCTTGTTTACATCTCAGGCATCTGTAATTCATTTATGTTATTTGTATTAAACGAAATAAACAGTTTTGCTGAAAAATCATGTATTAAAATGAGATGAAGTCGGAAATTGGCACCACATCAAGTCCTGAAACGTCATGTCTGCTACAAAAATATATTTAATTCTGAAAACATTTGTGGTAGAACAGTCCATGGCCTCTCGATTCTACCCCTATGCCACTGTGATTCTACCTCAGTGACTATGCCACTGCGCGGAATACTCACATGTATTGGAATAAAATGAATCAATGCTGTACAGTTTTTAGATGATGTGTATGATGCCATAAAACTTCATTCTATAAACATAAACAAGAAGCTTTCAGACACGTTGCAAATGGTTCCTTGTTTTACTTTTATACTTTAACTGCTCTATCTCTTTAATGGTGATGGTACTGTTCATAAATCTAATATAATAAATTGACTCGTCATCCTAAATGCAGTCTCAGTGGGCATGTGTAGCTCGAAAAGATAATAACCTTTAATAAACGCGATCATCATGTCTCAGATTAATGTCTTTGTCTGGCAATTACGGAAAGACAATTCCATTTGACGGCGGTGCGGACAATTAATGGTCATGTCGGTTTGATGATTATGATGGTCACGCGAGAGCTTGGGTTGTCGATGTTCGATAGTATTCTTCCACCCCTCCCTCTCCTACAAAACCTCTGTACACTCGCGGTCTGCATCCCGGAAGGTTTACAGGCAGGGTGTTCGAATGATGAACAAAAGGAGTTGTTCTCATTACTTGGAATACAATAGTCTCGCCATTTCAGGAAGTGTTCGTAGTCCGCATTATTTTTCTTTTCGCGAAAACGGACATCAGTCCCAAATATCGACTTTCATGACCAACAGTTTTACAGTTATCTGAAGTGAAACATCATCATCAAATATTGTTAATAAGTTAATCAATTTAAGTCGATCATATGTTTCGGGTTTCTATTTTATATAATACAGCATCTGTTCCTAAGTTTGGTCATGTGTCGAGATAATGGTGGCCATCTTCGTCGTTGCACTTTTGTTCTAGCTGAGAATGTCACAGAGTGAGGGAATATGCATTTTGGCCTGTGGGAAATTGTTTACCGTTGTGGCACCTGACATGGTACGAGGTCACTCCAGGCACAACGCGAACTGTTCACTCGGAAATATATGGAACTTGACATATCGATTATGCTGCTGTCGGAATGGCTGCATTTCTGAGGCTTTATTCACACTTCTTGGTGTTAGCTTGGTTACTATACTGTACTGGAAAATTCGGCCTGTCATTCAGTATTGTTGATCACAAGATTATCAGAGATCATAGTCAAGTGTTAAAAGAGAATCACATGATGCTAAACCCCTATGTAATTTACACATCGTCTTTCGATACCTTAAGCAAAGTGCAAGGTTTAAATGTTTGCTTGGCGGCCCCCGTGGTCGAGCGGTTAAGAGAGCTGTTTCTTAATCACTTGATCATCTCACCGCAGTGTCTGATGTGGGTTCGAGCCCCGCTCTGGCCACATGTGAGACAAGCCAAGTTCTGCTTGCGGGTATGCCAGGTGGTTTTTCTCGGGGCTCTCCCGTTTTCGCCCTACCTACTGATTGGCCCGTCTCATATGAGCTGACATAATCTTGAAAGGGACGTAAAACTGAACTAAAAAATAAAATAAAATAAATTGTTGCTTGTGTTCACGTGACTGACTTTAGTATTTTTAATATGTTATGTTTTGCTATCTGGACTGAAGTACGTATTTCTGCATGCTTTAAGCTTGATAAAATGATAATGAAAACAAGCAAAGGGGTGACAATGGTATTGCAAGTTTTGTAAATGTACAAAGGATGTGTCAATCAGACATGTCAAGGGTATCGTGCAATTTTAATTCCATATCAGACCACATCTTGTTGATCTATTTTGTCACATCTAGATTAAGCTAAAATGATCATAATAATTTTCATTCTTGAGGTGTGGTTGTAGCATACCATATACCCGGGACAGTCACAATATCGAAGACAAGATGGTTCTGCAACTTGAATTAGCCATTTAGTGGGTGCTTAACAGACAGTGTCGGATATGTAGTCTAGATTTTTATAATTTCATTAATTCTGTGACATTAATGATATTTATTAGCTGGTACTTTTGAATGGGTGCTCACTGCGCTGTGTAAAAAGATATGTGCTTTCTATTTATGTTCCATCATCGATTTTTTTATTTTGCTATTAATCTTTATTTCTATTATTATTATTATTATTATTATTATTATTATTATTTTTTTTAAGTATTTTAGCAACATTGCATTTAGGGGTGGTAAACATGGGAAATAGCTCCAAAAAGAAGTAATGAAATTTTGTTAAAATGGCAATTAAGAGATCGCTCCAAAGGTTGGAATAAAGAAGACATGTGTTTTTTTGTGTGAAGATTTTGGAAGTGTGAATAAAACAGGAAAAATATCGCAATGTTGTTCCATGTAAAGCTTATCTCTTGGTGCATACGGCGCAAAAATTGTAGAAACCGAATTGATTTGCGCTATATTCACTTTGTGAAAGCACCAAATCATGTTAGAATCGGTAATAAAAACTTAGGGCAATACTTTCGGCTTCAACCGTCATTTTGGGTCGTGATCATAGACAAGTTATCTTTGAATGGAACAGCATTGCGACAATCATCCTTCTTATATTTTGAGATATCCTTGACGATTCGAAGTTAGCATGTGTATATACGAGGGTTGGGATTTAAGTTCGTAGACTTTTGCCACTGATTTTATATTACGACTTTTATCAAATATTTGATGCATTATTATAAAGAAACAAAGACTCCTTGTTTCGTGTTTAAAATATTTTTTTAAGAAATCTTGCGCAGTGCACATTAAAATGGTCTTCATAGCAACCTAGGTTTTGCTACCCGGGGCACGTCATATTTTGAACAATTCTGAAGCTGCAAGACATTGTAGAACATACCAATTATTACCATATTATAGACCAAAATTTGAGCTCAATCAATTTGGGGCATCGTAGTATCTTGGCAGTATCTCTATTTAAGTTTTCAAGCAGTATGTGAATGAATTATTTTGTTTTTGGAGAAAATGTACAGAGAGTCATGACTGAAAAATGGCTTTAACATGCTTTGTCAAAACAAGACCAATGATACTGTCTTATGTTTGTTTAGCAAAAATGCCCACAAAACATTCAAAATGATAGCGATTTGAGGAACAGCGGTAGAACAGATAATGCAGTGGTATCCTACAATTGATCTGTAATCGCAATGGCCAACATTCTTATTTTAAAACACGGATATGCATAATACACATAAAATAGAGTGTAACAGCTATTTCTGATGTTCGCAGTATTTCAGCAATAATTATAAACAAATCCCTGAAGAAAATTTTGCCGAAAACTAAGGTTAGGGCATGTTGTTTGGTTCAAAAAAGACGTTTTAATGTCGATATTTACTGAAATTTGACGTACTTTCGACGTCAAAGTTTCCACGGCGCGCCCCGAGTGATGGAGGGTCATTGTTTTTAATTCATTGCCGTGCTGAAACCATAATGTGTAGAACTAAGCTTAATGTCTCATATGATAGGTAAAAGAATGTATTTTTAGATGATATAATTTTTATTTCTATAACACAGACATCTGAACTTTTATAAAGAAAGTCTACGAACTTAAATCCCAACCCACGTATATTTGTATCATTTCGTAAATATTGTTTGTGTTTTACCTGAGTACCATATGTCAGATAAGTGCTCGCACTTAAGGATTTGTCAACATTGACATGAGTGGGTGGTGTATGTTAAACAGACATCTACTGTTTATTTTAATCTGTCAATCAAACGATGATGTGCATTTATTGCTAATAGACGTCACAGATCCAATGAATGACTCAATATAGTTATTCTTTTAAAATTTTAAATAGCTTGGTTTAGAATTGGAAATGTAACTAGTTTTCGTGGGACCCATTTCCTGGAAAATGGAATGCATTTGAATAAAAATAAAACAAAGCCTACATGTCTAGGATACATAATCTGCAAAATTAAGGATTATTTTGGGGTCATGGAAATGTATTTCTCTGGGAAAAATTAGTGTAAACATGTTTATCTGGAAAATTATCAAAATGGGTAACTTGGGGCGGCTCGTGTGCGCTTATTGTTTGCTGAAAGATGACATGCCTTTTGTTTCAGGTTCTTGTATGATTGACGTCAATGACAACATCAAAAAATCTGGCTTATTTTTTTCAAAAAGCTAAGAAAAATGGGTCCCACGATTTCAACCCGGAAGTAACTGAAAAATGACTCACTTGCTCTGAGCTGACAACTCATTTCACAATCATTTATACACAAATCCATGTATATGCAACATATTCAACATGATGAAGCATGCTTAAGAATGTAACATTGTTGACAAAAATAGACAATGCTTTTTATACAGGTAAATTTTCAAACATGTATATACAGTGACTGCACATAAGTCCTTAATATGTTATCCTCTTTAAATAAAGAGACATCATTTTTGATTCATCAAGGTGATTATCATGACTTTTTCGTTTGCCCTTGATGATTCTTTGAATAGTTAGAGATTCACCACGAGGACAAAACAACTAACTAAATGTTGTGAACCACTACAGAAGATGAGGGTGACGTTAGGCGCCTGTAAAACCGGTTTTAACCCCCCAGTAATTCTATATTACTGATCGTTCCAATGCGATACTTCTGTTGTGGTTCTAATTATTTTGTGTTTTGGAGTTGAATTTTTGTGCTATTTGAGCCTTATGTACGTTTTCATATTTTTAGTAAAATCGTAGGTAATTGAGTGGCCGCCTATTGGGGAATAGCTCCTCACTCGGCTTACGATATGTTTTCTTGGTATAAGTACCTAAGTGTCATTTTAGCTTTTTCCCACCCCTCGGTTTATGATGTGGGAATTTTTCTCTGATTGCGCCATTTCCTGATCATTGCCTACTTGTACTTTTATTATTATCATTATTATTATTATTATTATTATTATTATTAAATACGTTGAATGTATTCACAAAAGGTAAGGACACCTATTTCTGGTTACCTTTGGAACAATCTCGAAATTATCATTGGAACAAATTTACACTACCTCTATTGGAGCTCGTTCCCATGTTTACCTCCCATAAATACAGATTCGGAACTACCATGGGTCGATGTGTATTGTATAGGCTGTAAAAGTATGGTCATGACTGTCAAGTAACTCTGCTCCCTTTTCCAAACGCATTGAAAAGTTGGAAATTAAGAAACCATAACGAAGTAAGTCTTTAAGTCAGTCATGCACTTCTAGGCTTCCAATAAGAGATGCTCATGCGGCAGTCAAGACTGTAATTATATAGTTAATAAGCTCCACTAATAACGCTCGACTCTCTTTAATATCAGCATTAAAGGTCGGGAAATAATTGTTTTTGACTTCCAATGAGCATGCCGATTACTACTTTTCTGAACGTAAAATATTTTGTAATTGACTGTACAGTACAGGCTGCAGCCTATTTTGCCAGATCCCGCTCATGTGTAGAGACCACCGCAGTTACTCACTGGTTCACACAAATGCAGCCGGGCTCGATGTGAATTTCAACTGCCCGTGCTATCATGATTATTGTTGCGCATACCAAGATAAAATTTGACGTTTCAAATGCTTACGTGACGCACATTTGGTCCAGCATTCTGGTGCCAAAGGTGTGTTATTCCCGTTCCTTTGTGCGTTTAGCTGAAACATGAAATAAAGGTTATATGACCAGCTAAAGCTGTTGGCAAAGGGCTAAATTCAACATGTGTGTTGCTCATTCTATTATATGTTCAAGACACTAAACCGTCAGATTTCTCTTAACCAAGTATCAAGCTGCAGATTCCGATGTGGGTAAGTAAAAGTAAAATGGAAATTGACTTGAATCATTATCATGCTAATGGTTTGAACACTAAAAAATCAGCAAGTAAAAAACTGGTCGACACAAAGTACAGCTAATGTAAAACAGCTTGTCCTTAGACGAACGACTCTGTCAATTAAACAAATCCAGGTCAGACTTTGATATAATGATCTAATAAGATTAATATACAAACTAGAGATAATCTTATTAGAATGATTTGTATTGTTATTATTGTATTATGTTGTCATCCTTTTACCTTAAAGGATCATTGTGTGCATTAACGACTCGTAAGTTGTGTGCAACGTGCAAGGTTAAATATGCATTTACATATTTATAATCGTTGTCATCGACGTAAATATACTTAAATTTGGATCAAGTGATTGCAATTCTTCTATTTCTGTTCAGAATTTCTTCATTTACATTTCTTCGATCGTCAATCACCTAAAGTATTTCGTTCAACGCGATAAAGATGTTTAAAGGAATGGATTCGGAACCGCATAAGACGCCGAATGTATACGTAAAATACCATCATAAATTCATTCCTGGTACAAGAGAATGCATATCGGGTTTGTTACGCAAAATATTCGTGTTCAAAGTTGGGAAACCTTCGTTTTTTCCTGCATCTGAGTGAATCGCCATCTTTATCGGGTATGGTTACCGGTTTATCGATAATTACACGGTGAATGCGGTAACCAGTATAAAGCTGTGACGTCACTCACTCACTTTCTCTTTTCAATTGCAAGACGTTCAAATATTCTCGCGATAATTTCGTTATTTTATTTTGTATTTGTGGATATTTTCTGCGTTAAACTTGATAGAAGTATTTATGTGATAATATCGGAGAATAATATTTACCGAAGATGCCTCAGTGCCAGGCGATTAACTGTAAAAACAAGCCACAGAAAGGACGTTATAGTTTTTTTCCAGATACCTGTCGTCGGCTTTTCGCTTCAAAATCGTAGGTGTCGACATTTTCACTAGTTCTTATTAATAATCCAGTATGAACGGAATGGAATTACTGTTACATGTATCTACGCACGGTAGTTTTTATTCCGAATTTTGGCATTTCACATACAATTCGTCAAAGAATCGCGCACAATAGAAAAAAAAAAAAAAAAAAAAAAAAAAAAAAAAAAAAAAAAAAAAAAAAAAGGAATTCGCAAGTTTTTCATCCATTTTATTCCAAAACGGAATCGGTAAACCCTCCAGGGGTCATCACACTTTTTTTTTTTTTTTTTTTTACATAATTTGATTAATTTGCTTCAGTTATATATACTATTTTATTAAATCTATAATCGGAGATGAACCGCCCATCACTAATTGATCTTTAATGCGCATGCATTTCTAATTTGTTTGCCATCAATCCAGAAAAGATTTTCATTCATGCGGATAATTATTTTTAGCATGTGACACGGTAAACACGCCTCAAACGGTCAGCTGACCTGTCAACAATGACTGCAATTAAAGTTGTTTACATAAAGACACGCGCCATCAAAAGATGCGACCGCTTTTCTTTAAATCGTTTGTTCGCCCTTATAAGTTGTTTACAAAAGGACAACGCGCCATCAAAAGATGCGACCGCCATTCTTTAAATCGTTTGATCGCTATTATATGTATGAAAGATTATCGACTACCTAACTATCGTTACATAATTTTAATTGGATTTACATCATAAAGGTGTGAAATACACTCGGATGGATGTCTCTAAGATGCTTTTTTGGTTCATAGACAACGAAACAGGTAAATATTGGGACGTATCGCGGCAAAAACAACTTGCGCCCCGGGAATCACCACTGGGGAAACCATGTGTCTGAGCCCAGATTTACTCGTCCCGGGACGCCGGGTCCTGCGTCCGCGAGATCCTGTGACAGATGACATTTTTTTTTTTCTGTTTTTATTTCTTTTTTTACTCTTACCCTAATCTGCGAATTTTATCGATAAAATGAAGTGGAGTACGATCGCTTCTAAATGGCTCTAATCCGAAAGTGAGTGAGTGACGTCACAGGTAAACAAATATGGCGACAACCTTCGCGATTCGAGACGCATTTTAGCGTAATTTTCAATCGATGATTGTATACTTATTATGGGGTAAATCGTTGGAATTTGATTTGTAACACGTACTATAACAACTAAATGAATATGTGCAGGGCTAAATATGCGTTTCCGAATCGATTCCTTTTATAGCCAAAAACAGCCAAACTTCTCCAGCAGGACTATCAATGTCATACCTCGAAATTTGTTTTCTAAATTTTATTGCAAACACTTTGATGAATTAAAGTGTTTTGGTACCCTTAACTGATAATCATGGTGGTTATCATAATTTATTTGTTTGTCTTTGATGATTCATTGACTAATATTTACCACGAGAACTGGGTATCTTACTTGAATGTTGTGAACCACTGCAGAAGCTGAGGGTGCCGTTAGTTTTAAACCCCAGCAATTTTATATTACTGATCGTTCGAGGGCGATACTTCTGCTCTAGCTTTACTTGTTTTGAGTTTCGCTAGCGATTTTTGTGCTGTTTGCGCCTTGTGTTCGATTCCATATAATCTAGTTTTTAGTCCGGGTGAACTAGCTGCTCACTTGGCGTACGATATGTTCTCTTTGTATGAGTACCTGATTCTCAATGCAGGATTTTCCCACCTCGGCTTTTTTGAGTGTGAATTTCTTTCTGATTGCAGAATTTCCTGATCATTGCTTACTTTTATCTTTGCAAAGATATCAGATCAACTCTAGCAACATCATCTCCAACAACTAAGCCATTGACAACAGAACAAACTCAATTAATCCGTAGCAACAAACATAGTGAAATTTTATATTAAGATATGCTGTATGTCCTCATGGGATTCCTGTGCTTTTAGCTTGATTTAAACATTATTTTGAGATGCATGTAATGTTGCAAACAGCACAGGTAATAATTTCAATTTGTTCCATCCACTGTCACTTAAAACCTACTTTTTCTTTTGGGTAGAAATAAGATATAAAACATTAGTGAATTAATATGCTGGGACCGACAATTGTTTTCGATCTCACGAGCGCAATATATACTGTTTAGACCTATCATATTTTCCGATTATACAGGATATGAATGTTTGGTTTCTGCAGGAGACCAAATGAAATATATCGCCTACGTTAAGGGACCGACTGCCTGTTAGGACTAATTTTGATTGACCTTAAAACTTTGCTTGTTGTTTAAACAAAAAAGGTCAACATAATCTCGTACTCACAAGAACGTTGAATCGAAGCATGTCAGTCTATATTAAAGAAGTGAACTTGGATGTTCTTTAGCAAGCCGTAGCAATTCTGTAGTCAACAGAACTATCTGATTATATTCAATTCCTCTTAATCTGATGAATTGATGCGTCTCAGTCAATATAAAAACTGATTTATGCGATCTCTTAGTCTGATATTCGTGATTATATTCTAGTGATCTAACAATTGTCATTTTCTTTAATCAGTTTTCTGTTCTCATTGAATTATAATCAGGCAAGTGTGTTTCTATGTAGTCAGCTAGGCTTTCGTTAAGTGCCATTTAGGACCGGGATAGTGTATGTTTGAGTTTAATATGCGACTCTCAACATAATTCTTGCGAACCATAACATTTAAAATAAAATATATCGCTTATGCATAAGATGTCCGATTAAGTTTGCGCTTGGCGGCCATAATGAATGTATGCTTTGGCACATATGCTTAATGGTTTAAATTAATCTCATAACCATTTGATAATTATGTATTTACTTCTTTGTTATCATATCTGTTCTGGTATTAACCCAATTTAAGGTCAAAACTAAATCTGGTTGAATTTAAAGTGATTGCACCTACTAAATCTAACCTATTTAGACTTCTTCTGTACTTTTTACATTAGTTAAATTGTATGAGGTCAATTCTTGCATACTGATGCTATCCTAGAAGGGAGAGCGACAAAATACCTTGGATTCTGTAGCACGCATTCTTGCATGTAAAGTCTGTCAATGTCAATTGCTTTAATGGACCCCTGTATCATAAGAGCTGACACTCTTTGTTTGCAAACATTTCCTGTGGCTGTTTTGAGTATTTTAAAACAGATTACTCCTAATCAATTGACAGATCACCTTTAAACTTCAATCAAACAGATAATTTTAAAATTAAATGAATGGTACAGGCCTAAAACAGAAAGGAAAAAAATGTGTTGCAACTACACAATGTACAATGATAGTTACAGCGTTTAGAGAAGAGCTACATCACAATTGATCGACGCATGTGTTTTAAATACAATCTTAAGTGTTTCCTTCAGCTGAATTAAGGTCACTCGAACTATATTTGTAGAGTTTATGGTTGTACAGTTCTAAAATGTGACTGTCCAGTCTTGCATAACCCCCTCCCATCGAAGACAGGTTTACTTAGAAAGTGTCTTACATCATATATACAGAATTTGTCTGAATGGTGACAATGCTAAGGTTTCATTGTTTGACTCAGTATTCTAATATACCAAAGAAATGTGAATGCAACATTTTAAAGACTCTCTTGCTCAATTGAATGTTTGCTGGATAAATACAGAACATTTGAATGACCAGATGCCCTTGTGTGCAGCTCGAAAGGAAGAATGTGTGGTCGTTGCATTTTGGTTTTACGACCCTTCCACAGTTCCCATCTCATATTGAGTGTATTCGTTTATCTTAAATCGTTATACGTGGTCCTGGGCAATGGACCCCAATCCGGCCGAGTCAGTTCGTTTATCGGCTGATAACTGTTCTGCAGGAACCAGTGGTTGGGGATGAATATAGATACGAGGACGCCCATTCGATGCCTCTTCAGTCCAGGATGATATTTCTACCGAGAGAGTTACCATACCTTCGTTTACCGAAGAAATAGCAATATTATACAACGACTGAATTTTCATGATGCAGACTTTTCAAGCAAAACATATTGCTATTGTGATCGGAGCGCTTGCAATGCAGCGAAGAGCGACGAGTTCCATGGTATAATGATTAAATGTTAAATGCATGCTGCAAAACAATTAATGTAACATAAGTTATTGCAATCAGCACAAGCATAACATATTTGTTGCACATTTAAACGATATAAGAATTTTTATGATAATATGTGCATCACTATATATTCTCTGTACTTATACAGTTTTACCATCACCAATATGATAAAATGAAATAAAACTGAGATCCTTTGTAACACGTTACAGACGTATAGGTTATAACTTGAATGTTATGCGACAGTCTGCATGCTTAGTTTTTAACCCAATCATGGTTGATAACTATGCTGCCTTCTTTAATTGCACGCCGGTGGGTCGGGCGTCAGACTCTATGATGACCCCGACTTAAAGCTATTCATTTTAGTTGGTTGGGGCCGGAGCTTCTTGTCTGTTGCTTGGCCCACCGGGGTCCAACTGGTGTTTTTCTTTTGCTCCGGAGTTAGTAAGTTATTCGGCGCCCAGGGATCTCCATCGTCGGGCAAGTTACTCAATCTGTGAGTCCTTGTTTTTGATTCATCAGGATGTTTATCATGATTTATTTGTTTGTTCTTGATGATTCATTGACTAGTTAGAGATTCACCACGAGGACCGAAGAACTTACTAAATGTTATGAACCACTGCAGAAGCTGAGGTAGAGGTTAGGATCCTGTAAAACCGGTTTAAGCCAGCCAGTAACTTTGTGTTACTGATCGTTCCAAGGCGATACTTCTGTGGTGGTTCTTTTTGTTTTATGTCTTGGTGTTTAAATTTTTTTGTGCTGTTGGCGCCTTATGTATGTTTTTATATTTTTAATTAAGTTAAGGTAACTGAGTGGCCACCTATTGGGAAAATAGCTGCTCATTCGGCTTACGATATGTTTCATGGTATAAGTGCCTGGTTGTTAGTTTGGTTTTTTCCCACCTCGGTTTTTGGAGTGGGAATCTCTTTCTGATTGCGCCTTTTCCTGATCTTTGCCTACTTGTACCTTTTTGTATGTAATTACCAGAAACTGGTTCAATCGTAACACGGTGCAGCACTCGGTTGCATTAACACAGCACTTAATAAATGTAAATGTCACGAGCAATTCTTGTAATGCTAAAAAAATCTTGTAATGGTATTTAAAGAAGTAAAATGTAAAATTGAAAATATGTTTTTTAAATTTTACACTTTTACATGGCTTTTGTTGTTTCTACTACTTTTACTTCAAATGCTAGATTATTTTTATAAATGTATATTTAGTGCAAATACAGTACGAAATGTAAGAATACAACTAAAAATATCAAATGCTTGCAAAAACCTTATTTTCATGCATTACGAACACCTGTCAAGTTTAACGGTTTATGATATTGTTCTGCACGTCCTTCTGGCATTTGTTCAATTCATCAAATTTGATAATTATTGTAATGCAGTTGCACTTTGAAAATAAGTTAATTTCGTCCAAAAGAACAGACAGTCTTGTTTTCTTGTTTTCAAGGCTCCAAATCTATTAATTTCGGTCAATTATGGAGAAACTTGCACATTTCCAGGCACTGAGGGTCATTAAAGACTTACAAAGGTACAAGTAGGCAAAGATCAGGAAAAGGCGCAATCAGAAAAAGATTCCCACTCCAAAAACCGAGGTGGGAAAAAACAAACTGACAATCAGGCACTTATACCATGAAAACATTTCGTAAGCCGAATGAGCAGCTATTTTCCCAATAGGTGGCCACTCAGCAAGCTTTAAGAAGCATAACTATTAGCCAGTTATGGGAATTACGCAAATTATAGCTACCCGCACAACTTGAGAGCTTTTCATTAGCATAATTTGCAAAACGTGTGTTAAGAAATATGGCAACATGGTTAGTTCTTTGCTTTTTCTTTTACTCTCGAAAGCTTAACCCATTTTCGTCAAATGTCAAATGCTATTAATGTCTGCGAAAAGAAAAACACACTGACTCGTCAACACTATGGTCTTTAAT
Source organism: Rugalucina vietnamica (assembly GCA_964017185.1). Taxonomy (NCBI): domain Eukaryota; kingdom Metazoa; phylum Mollusca; class Bivalvia; order Lucinida; family Lucinidae; genus Rugalucina; species Rugalucina vietnamica. The sequence continues at coordinate 40,304,162 of OZ024880.1, forward strand.
CATCTTAATGGCTTCTCGAGTCAAAGGATCAGCGCTCTCTGTCTCTAAAGGTTTCTAAAGCCGTTTATAACAATTTAAAAATGCATTATACCAATAGTTTTACAGACAACCATTTCATTTCAGTTGAGATATAAATGATACGCAGAAGTCGAAAAATAGAAAGCATTGAACACATTGTTTAGAATAAGAGGTGCTGAAGTATTAAGATCGGCTAAAGTGCGCTTTCCCAATGCAAATCGTTAAACGATACAGTTATAAAAGTATTTAGATTTTCCCCAAATGGCCTCAGCTTTTGGGGTGAGAACTTCTTTCTGATTGCGCCTTTTCCTGACCTTTTTTCAAGCCCCAGAGTTGACAAACACAAAGGTAGGAAACTGTAGCTCACAAATACAAGTACCAGCATAGTCCGCAGATTGTTTGATGCATTAAAGCCTCTGGGAACAATAAGCATTTAATTATTGAAGGCAACTGATTGGCTGCCGCGTAATCTTGTCTAACCATTCCATTAGAGGAGCACTGGGACATTGAATCAACTCAAACATGTGAAACACAGTAATTGAATAGATAGAGAAACCGATATCATAATCGAAGTTCGGGTGAAAAATTGGCTACATGCATTAGAGCAACGAAAATGTAGCAAAACTAATCTACACTGAATAGAAAGCTTGCTTATTCGTAATGCCAGCATCGATTGACTGCTCCATATTATTTATCGAACTACCACAACCAACGTTTAACACTGTTAAAGTAACTTTCCGACTGCCAGTGTTAACTATATATAACGTTAAGCTGAAACCGGCGTTCTTTCGGACGTCATTGGACATATGACGGTATATCCGCTAACATGCATGTATCAACAAAGCTTAGATATAAAGTCGGTGACTTGCGGGCAATACTTACGTCACATCAACACTTGTCATAAAAACAGATGATTCATTAGCCTAATCAGTTTAATTGAACTGAATTTGATACTAGCAATTCACATCACCTGAAAATAAAGTTTTAACGGCAGCCTTGAGGACGTCTTGGCAGTTAATGTGTGAGGGAAAACATTTGTTTTCCTTTAAAGTCATACAGCATCCACGTGACGTTGTTCGGACGGTTCGCTTTAATACGTGTAACATCTTGTGTCATACCTGCATGTCATCTGCGACTTTAGAAAATACACCAGCAGTATAAATCAATAAAATGCAAGAGCTACTGCTACTTCTGGTGTCACAGCGTTACATTACGAAAATACGCCCATGCAATTTCACCAGAAAAAATGATATTATTAATGTTTCTGCTCAAAGCATACATTGTATATACACGTTAGAATCGCCTCGCCGAGGCGGTTCTAACGAGTACCCACAATGTATGCTTTGGATCAAAAATTAGAAAATTAGGTCACCCCTGCAAACCACAGTTTTTTTTATATAAAAGTGGGGTTTACGTGGATATACGTTTCACGGACATCTTTTCCTGATGAAGCTCTTTAGGTTTCGGTTGAATGAGGGTTTGATGCACGCAGAAACAGTGGATATAATTTATTCTCTAAACATGGATTTAACGAAAGCTTTTTGACGTTGTCCAGAAACAAGTTTCCATTAAATATTGATTATCCGGAATCTAAAGACTAAAACCTCGCAGACTTCATAAATAATGACTGAGGTCACACGTTACACACAAAGGTCGACTGTCAATAAGAGGGTATTTAGATATATTCTGTCACCATGAAAACCCAACTAATTTTTTTATGGAATCTAATTGGAGAGGGTTAGCGAGGCCTATTCGGGACCCTGTGGCGAGGTATGAAGTAAAAACATTGTCTGAGTTGTTGTTTCTAATCAATGGTTGCTACTTGTATTGATGCATACAAACATGCCGGAAATGGCAGTCATGAAATGGCAGTCATGATAAGTAAATTTCTTGTTGGACAAACCTCCCAAAAGCAAATACACATTTCTTTCACCAGCAACTGACAACTGTGCGCTTATATGACAAAATATTATTAGCGAAATAAATACGCCGGACTTCGGAGTCGATCTGGATGAGCGCTTCTATACAAATCATACATGCTACCTAAACCGTTCCACATTAACATTGCTCCAACAATGTTCATTTGATACAAAGAAAACCTTAGAGTGACCTTAATATGTTGCACCTCTAAACTGATATGATACTCCGTCAGCCATCAATGCTGCCAACAATATTTAATTATCGAGCTGTATAAACGGGCCGTTAACTTTCCCTAAAAGCCCATCTATTAAACGAACAATAAAATGTAACAGAGACGGCAATAATTTTGAACAGAATGAGATACATTAATGTCAAAGTGACACCAGAATGTCAAATTCACACCAAAGGTGTGTTCTAAGTGTTTTAATGTGGCATCGAATACAGCTCTTGGGAAATGCATACTCTTTTGTGCAACTTTCAGGAAACCATTCCTAATTACCGGCGTTCGACGAATGCTATGGATTTCTTGTTCGTTTTAGTCTTTGCATTATCACTCATTCTGAGACCTTAGTTAACAGATGAATATGTAGCTAATATAAATGTTCTCGACACCCATGTCTAAAGAGAAGCATTACTATAAATACCAGGTTGGAAACAGAGTAAAACCATTATTTTGGCAGTTACACTTTAAGTCCAAATCTGTTCCGAACTTTGCTCATATTTATTTCAAGCTCTATCCTCATGGGAACATTTCAGAACTTTTACTCGTTTGGGCTTTACCCTGTCAAGAAAAAGGTACAAGTAGGCAAAGATCAGGAAAAGGCACAATCAGAAATAGATTCCCACTCCAAAAACCGAGGTGGGAAAAAACCAAACTAACAATCAGGTACTTATACCATGAAACATATCGTAAGCCGAATGAGCAGCTATTTTCCCAATAGGTGGCCACTCAGTTACCTTAACTTAACTGAAAATATGAAAACATACATAAGGCGCCAACAGCACAATTTTTTTTAAACACCAAGACATAAAACAAAAAGAACCACTACAGAAGTATCGACTTGGAACGATCAGTAACACAAAGTTGCTGGCGGGCTTAAACCGGTTTTACAGGTACCTAACCTAACCCTCAGCTTCTGCAGTGGTTCATAACATTTAGTTAGTTATTTGGTCCTTGTGGTGAAGAACCGTCCTTGAGAGCTGTTGGGAAGGGTTTTTGACTCAATACCAAAATTGTACTTGGATTGCATTAAATTGACACTATGCTGCTGGACATGACTGATGTTTAATCGCAGGATATCTGCATCAGCTGCAAGGCGATATTCTGCTGCTTTTCTGCAAACGATACGCAAAAAGTACACTGCTTATATAACACCCTTAAATAAAAGTTATTCAATAAACCATACTATATACAAAATATAGTTTTCAATTTTAGTATATTCTTATAATCGTTGCTTAAAATGTATTATGGGTAAATGAAAAAGCAGTTTTAACGAGTATCTACTTTGTATGTTGAGAAGCGAATATGAGAAACAAAAAGTTCATTCATATACTTCGCAGTTTTTCTATGAATAAGTGGGATGTAAGGGGGTATAAATTTCAATGTCTGTTATCTTGAAGAGTACCATAATCTTAACCTTTCTTATTTGTTTTCAGCATCCTCTATCAAGACCGTCCCCGCTCTAGACGTAATTCTTAGCCACTCCCCGACCCTCACGTGCACTTACAACTTCGACATTGGCAGCAAGGATCTGATATTCATACGCTGGAGTAAGACATTCGAAGGCTACCCACCCACTCCACTCGTACTAATGAAAGATGAAAAAGATCCCGAATGGCTACCTACCGCCTCAGATCAATTTAAACAGAACGTCAACTTAACAACATCGTCCGGGCCCAACAACGTGTCGTTAAATCTTAGGTTTCGTTCGTTTGGGTGTGTGGACGAAGGAGTATATCAATGTGAAGTTTTTACATATACAGACACATTAAAGTCAATGACAGAACTCATAGCAAAAGGTAAGTAAAGTATCTGGTATTTCAGCCCAGACCAGAAAACATAAACAATTACACATTCTGATGCGCCATTATTTTCCATTTTGTACGATCAAGAGGTTTCAAGCTAGATAGAAATTTCTTTGGGCAATTTGCCAATTAAACACCAGGTTTTATATGAAAGTATATCCACGGAAAGGCACAGGATGTTTTCCACCAAGTGGTTATGTTTCTATAACCGCTAATTCAATCAAAATATTACAGTACACATATAATGCCACAAAATTGTAAACAACTTTCATAAGTTTTGCCAATAGCAATCTAGAGCTAGTAAAAGTTACAAGGAAACGTTGCTTCAGTTGTTATTAGCATGAGTAAGTTGTTAATGATTTACGCATACAAAGGAACACAAAACGTAGTTTGTTCGATGGGTGTAAACAGAGGGCTTTTCGTTTCCGTCCTTGTCAGAATAATAACGTACAGGAAAGTACAATGTTATTGGCTTATGCCTAGGTCACACTAGCAATTACGTACGCTGCGGATAGTTGCGGATACTAAACGTAGCAATCCGCAGGAATTAGTGGGCGGGGCTAACTGTTCTTAATGAGTTCACGTATTTATGATTACCTTTAAATACGGATTCATACGGTATAGTTACGGATTTATTCGGATACATACGGAAAGTAACTTGTCGCCATACCTTTCGATACCATCTGTTACGTTTGGTCACGGACATGCACCTTCAGATACGCATTTGTTACGCTCTCTTGCGTATAAAACGCTGCAATGTGATGTAAGTAACCGCTGTTTATTGTCAAAGTGCAGTCACACTAGCACATACGGATGCGACGGAGGCTACGGACAAGTCATACGTATCTATCCGTTATATCCGTAACAATTCGCATCGTATGCGTATATGAGCGTAGCTGTACGTGTTGTATCGTAAGGGTCCGTAGCATCCGCGCCCAGATTTTGAAAAAAGTCAAAATTTCGATGCGGACGAAACATCCGTATCTGCACGTGAAGAAATTATAGAACATAATATGCTTTAATTGATTGATTGCTTGATCGATTGATAGATTGATTGATTGCTCGATCGCGATCGATCTCTCGGTCGATCGATAGACTAATTGATCGAAGGTCGATCAATTGATTGATCGAGTGATTAACTGATCGAAAGTCTGAGTGATCGATCAAGACCGATCGGGTGATAGATCGATTGAGTGATCTTTCTTTTGATCGATCTATCAAGATATTGATCGATTGCGATCGATCGATCGATTGATTGAATCTTGACGGATCGATCGAGTGATTGATCAATCGAGTGATAGTCGTAAAACAACGGAAATAACTTCTCATAATACTATAATTTGACATTTGTGTGTTTGCTTGTTCGTTTGTTGGTTCTCCAATTTTTTCTTAGATATTGCTGCCTGCTTCTCAGCCAGTAAAAGCAATGCAAAATCTACCTCTGAGGAATCCATATTTTTTCATATTGACTAAAGGAATGCATTGAACGCACATGCATAATTGTGAGCATTGGACGCACGGGCGATTCAGTGAGTAAGCGGTATACTTTTCATTACATAACTGTACGCCGACAAAGACCGTAACCGAACAAAATAGAACATATGAAACAGTATCTATCCGCAACAAATGTTTACGACAAGATACGTTTAGTTACGGAATAGATACGGTTTTTGATACCGATTAGATACGGACAATTACGGGTTTTTTTATCCGTGCCTGATTTTTGACAATTATCATAGCTTGGCTGCGGATCGTCCGTGCCCTGTAAATGATGCACGTACAGATACGGACTTTTACGGATATGATACGAATCATTACGGACAGGACGGACAAATACGGAAGCCTTATCCGCAACGTCCGCAGCGACCGTAAGTGCTAGTGTGACCTAGGCATTACCAGGCGAAGATGTAATGAAAATATACTAGTATATTAACACGTTATTAAATAATGGTAAACATATTTTTTCACCAGAAAGTACAAGGAAATGCATAAACACAGGTTTTACCATATGTGTTAAACAGAAAACAATTAAAGGGGGAGGGGCTAGTTCAGCCCTGGGGTAAGTAAGTTTTAACAAAGCATAACATAACACTGACATAATCTCAGTGCTACACAAAAACCCATGGCCATAAGTCGCTAATGGTGATGGTACTTTAGCAAAGTTGCTCCCGATAGTCTGCCAACAGCCTCTGCCCAATTATAACAAGACATGTACTAGTAACTACCAACTTATTTTCTTTCTATAAATCTTATTCCAGCGCCTCCGGGGTCACCCCAAATCCATGATGACGTCATTCAAGCCAAGAATAACGACTCATTCTTTATCCATTGCCAAGCTGACGTCGGTATACCTCCAGTGACACTAAGGTTTGTATACATGCTCATTTGTAAACCTGTTTAAGACTTCATACACCGTATAATCTCGTTTAAAGATGACGCATTGTTACTTTTATTCTGGTTTTAAAATGATATAAAATACATAATAATATAGTCATATACATATATAAAACGTTTATAGACAGTTTCCTGTACCATGAAGGCTCGCATGAAGGTCGTGTCCTTTTCACACTGATAATATATCAGTATTTCATGAACATATCATTTTGATATTTGGTCTTGGATACATAATTTTGTTATAATTGAAGGTCTAATTGTTCTGAAGCCCAGCCTTGGTATATATTTACAGGTGGTTATATAAATCACGAGGCAAAAACATGTCTGAGCTGAATTCTGAATCTGTGAAGCAGGAAAACAGCAAGTCACGCCAGTGTATTTACAAGGGAACCTCCAGCCTCGAAGTGGTTATGACAGAAGAACTAGATGGCGCTATATTTCTGTGTACTACGTCAGCAGAATTGAGAGAAAATATGGAAAATACCGATTCGAAAAATTTTGACAGAGTCGTACTTCAACTACATCGTAAGTACATAATATATCTCAGTTGGGGATACAGGAATCAAATGTTCTTGAAAGCTGAATATGTATTTCCAAATTTATGACCGGTGTCTGTGTTACATGTGAGTTTCAAGATACTCGAGATAACGAATCACGGTTTGCGGCTATTCGTACCGTTTCTTGTCATTATGATTGAAGTAGCATGATGTTCCCATCTGAATCTCAAAATGAACATTTTAAGTATTGGAGAAAGAGCTAGATCATGTTGTTCATAGTATGTTATTGTGTATACTGTGAATTGTATCGCCTTTTTCTTTCCCATCTTGTGTCAAGCTTGGGGTTTTAGATTTAATTGCATCACTGAGTCCAATGACTTATCATTTTGTACATAGGCGTATTTTCGTAAATTTATCTTATACAGGTACAACCACAACCCCTTCTACAACCACCACTACAAAATGTCAGGGGAAGTCTTGCGAAAAGACGCTCACAGTCATTGGTATGTCGAATGAACAAAATTATGCCCATGTTCATACATTAAACGTGCAATGACAACACATGGCGTGTATTGTGTTTTGTAATATTTCTTTAATGATTAAGACCTCAAGAAAGATTGGAATAGTCCCGCTTAACTTCCTCTTTAAATAAATTATTATTATTATTATTATTATTATTATTATTATTATTATAACGAAATGTTTATGTATTGTTGATAATATGAATAAATTGATAAAAAAAGAACAATGGGAATGTGAATGTATCTTTTAACCAAATGTTTTATTGCATTTTTCAGACGACAGCAACAACTCTGCAGTAGTGTATGTGCAATCATATCTAAGACTATGTGCCATTTTATTCATAACAATTATTCTATCAAGATCAGTGTGCATCAGATAATATATATGTTTTTTTAGGAATTTTAATTATGCAATCATCTGCAAAATAGAAATCTATCAATGTTCAGTTCATAATTAGTTCAAAATTCTCGAAGAAAGAATACATTTTCAGAAGTGCTTGAAGAGAGAAGCTATGAATTATATATTCTGCACATTCTAGTAAAAGTGAAGAGTTTAACGGACGAGAGTTTACTTGCGGAATGCAAATGATAGATAATGAACTACAACAACCAAATCATGGGATAGCCCAGCGGCTTGCGTCATTTAAGTACGCTTTCAGGAAGATGTTTTTGACCATTATGTATACTTAAAGAAAGAATGAGCCGTAGACTTAGATCGACGGACTACAAATCAATTATGATGTAACACTCGGAAGGAAGACAAGAACACATTCGCTTCTATTGATACAGTTACGACTTGTCATACTATACGACAGATAAAATCGTGGCTGATCTAAGCTTTTGTTTTGCTGGAAGGATTAGTTTAAGACCAGGAGCTAGAGGAAACCATTTGTGTTTCGTACAAAGCAGAAGTGCCGTATCCACTTTGGATTCCAATATATATTTTCTGTTTACTGTAATGGTGTTTTGTATCGTCGTACATTGATTTTGTTGCGTTTAAATGAAAATATTTCGCCTTAGACTCACGTCACAGATTTTAACTAACTAAATGTTATGAACCACTGCAGAAGCTGAGGGTGAGGTTACGGCCGTGTAAAATCGATTTAAACCCGCCAGTAACTTTGTGTTACTGATCGTTCCGGGTCGATACTTCTGTGGTGGTTCTTTTTTTTTTTTTTTTTTTTGTCTTGGTGTTTAAAATATTTTTGTGCTGTTGGCGCCTTATGCATGTTTGCATATTTTTAGTTAAGTTAAGGTAACTGAGTGGCCACCTATTGGGAAAATAGCTGCTCATTCGGCTTACGAACTGTTTTCATGGTATAAGTACCTGATTGTTAGTTTGGTTTTTTCCCACCTTGGTTTTTGGAGTGGGAGTCTATTTCTGATTGCGCCTTTTCCTGATCTTTGCCTGCTTGTACTTTTTTACGTTATGGATATGAATGACAGGTATGTTCCTAATGGAAAATATATTTTATTCATTAATACCGTTTCATCTTTGACGTGTACGTACGACGAACGATTTTCATTTATATTTGTTTCTATGTATTGTCATAGCTACCGAAGTGCGAGAAACGATTCAAATTACGATATATTTACATGACTCATTTGCATAACAGCGGTGTTTACAACGGTAAAATAGTATTTAATTTTCAAACCTTTGTTCGTAGGTAAAATGTCCAGGAAACGTATAACCCTCCCTCCATATATAGTCAGTATTTAAACAATCAAGTGTTGCCATATTTTGTTCATTATGTAAAATGTATGCTGTCTAGATGTAATACGACACATTAATCGTATACGCATTAAAACATGCACACTCTATACCCTACCGTTTTATTAATTGTTTTCCTATTTTTACTATAAAAGTTCAAGTAATTAGAAGACTGTTATGGTTGTTTCTAAAATACCTTATGCTATCGAAATTTAACGGATGACTTGAACTACATATTTATGCGATATTCTAGATTTATCTTTCTCGTGCCAATTTACGGGCATGTCTAACTTTTGGCCTGTGTAGTGTCAAGTCCATTTGTATTGCGCAAATACTTTGACCGTGCCGCTTGATACCACGCTGTACATCATTATTGATAAAAATTGTGATAAAAATATAATGTCATTACTCACGTATTCATTTTAGACTGCTTATTGCTACCGCAACACTAATGGTTTATAACTGTCACATACTTACGCGTCTGAATTACGATAACTGCACTACCTACTACCTAATAACAATATGCGTATGATCCAGTCACGTGAGTTCAAGCGGCTCGGTCAAAGTTTTTGCACTATAAACTGTAAGCGCAAGGTTTATGTGTATACGTTGTGCCTTTATTGTATGATGTGGTTTAGAAATTCTTAAGGATGAGTTTGACATAAATGATATAATAGGTGAATCGGTCTAAATGTATTTCATCGTGTGCAGTTGTATATTAAATGTGTGGATGATGTATCTTATTGACACTTTTGTCATTTTATATTGGCAGCATTCATTTTTAATAAAGTCGTGTCTCTATATATCCCTGACTGTTCTTTCTTCCTTAACTCCGTGATATAATGATTAAACTACTCGTCTCTTAAACCAGGGCCAGGTTTGATCCCAGGCTTCTTAAGTCCATCGGATGAGACTAAAAACTGAGGTTCCCTGCAAATGTTCCACGACGTACACTGCTTTGTAGCAGCTCTGATCTGTCTTCAGATTAAACGTGATTAAAAGTTTTCTCGCTTTGCTGTTAAACGGTGTCAGTATATTTGTATGCAACCGAACGGTGAGGGTAGGGCCCTATAAAACCAGTTTAAGCCCCCCCCCAGTAGTTTTATATTACTGATCATTCCAGAGCGATACTTCTGTTGTTTGTACCTTATGTAATAACTGGAACCAAAAAGAACTAAAAGTTATGAACCACTGCAGCAGATGAGGGTGAGGTTATGGCTCGGTAAAACCGAATTAAGCCCCCATTAATTTTATATTACTGATCGTTCCAAGGCGATACTTCTGCTGTGGTTCTAATTGTTTTGTGTTTTGGAGTCGTACATAAGGTTCAAACAGGTTCGTGGTGAATCTCTAACTAGTAAATGAATCAACATGGACAAACAAATTGATAATGATAATCACCATGATGAATCAAAAACGGGGACTCACAGACTCATTAAGCTGCCCGACGATGGAGATCCCTGGGCGCCGAATAACTTACTGATATCCAGAGCTAAAGAAAAACACCAGTTGAACCCCGGTGGATCAAGCAACAGACATGAAGCTCCGGCCACAACCTACTAAAATGAATAGCTTTAAGTCGGGTCCATCAAAGAATCTGATACCCGATCCACCGGCGTGCAATTAAAGAAGGCAGCGTAGTTATTAACCATGATTGGGTTAAAAACTTAGCATGTAGACTGCAGTTCGGGTAACTGAGTGCCCGCCTATTGGGGAATAGCTACTCACTCGGCTTACAATATGTTTTCTTGGTATAAGTACTTAAGTACCATTTTAGTTTTTCCTACCCCTCGATTTGTGGAGTGGGAATTTCTTTCTGATTGCGCCATTTCCTGATCATTGCCTACTTGTATTTTTTCTTCTTCTACCGTACGCTTGCGATGAGATATATCTTTTCTTGCTTGGAGCACAATCTGTTTATTCGAGATGACAGACCTTGTTTACATCTCAGGCATCTGTAATTCATTTTTGTTATTAGTATCAAACGTAATAAACAGTTTTGCTGAAAAATCATGTATTTAAATGAGGTGAAGTCGGAAATTGGCACCACATCAAGCCCTGAAACGTCATGTCTGCTACAAAAATATATTTCATTCTGAAAACATTTGTGGTCGAATAGTCCATGGCCTCTCGATTCTACCCCTATGCCACTATGATTCTACCTCAGTGACTATGCCACTGCGCGGAATACGCGATGTATTGGAATAAAATGTAACAATGCTGTACAGTTTTTAGATGATGTGTATGATGCCATAAAACTTCATTCTATAAACATAAACCAGAGGACCAATGGTCCTATAAACGCTCACCTGAGACCTGAGATATATACATGTACCAATAAACTTGTTAGACTAGAATGGTACAATGCATGTATATAACCCTAGGGCAGGGTCTGGAGTCAATGTCTTTTTCAAATCATAAAAATTCAGTCCTGCAAGTTTTGTCCTTCAAAAGACATTTTAACAATTTTCTCAATTCAAATGCATGGGCGATCTAAGTTGACCTTGCTGTGAAATAGGTCAAGGTCATCCCAGTGTCATGATTTATACAAATTTTGTAGACCTCCGTTCCTTAATGCTTCATGCCAAGTTTCAAAATCATAGGCCTTCTGGTTCTGAAGAAGAAGATTTTAAAAAACTTTTGCTATTTATAGCCATGGCGGCCATCTTGGTCATGTGACCTTGACCATTTATATAAACTTTCATTTCCTTTTCCTAAGGATGCTCCACATAAAGTTTGGCTTTGATTGGCTAAGCAGTTTCTAAGAAAAAGCTGTTTGAAATTTATGGTCATCTACATGTTTATAGCTCCGGGGCAGGGACCGACAACCCCATGGGTCTGAAATATTTTCATAAGCATAAATCTTCTGTCCATTTGCTCATTCCTAGCAAGTTTTCTGCCATTACATGACATTTTCCTATTTTTTCCCATTCAAATGCATGGGCGACCTAAGTTGACCTTACCGTAAAATAGGTCAAGGTCATCCCAGGGTCATGATTTATATAAACTTTGTAGAGCTCCATTCCCAGATGCTTCATACCAAGTTTCAAAATCATAGGCCTTCTGATTCTGAAGAAGAAGATTTTTAAACGTTTTTGCTATTTATAGCCATGGCGGCCATCTTGGTCATGTGACCTTGACCATTTATATAAACTTTCATTCGCTTTTCCTAAGGATGCTCCACAAAAAGTTTGGCTTTGATTGGCCTAATGGTTTCAGAGAAGAAGATGTTTCAATCTTATGGTCATATACATGTATATAGCCCCGGGGCAGGTGCAGACAACACCCTGGGCCCAAAATATTTTCTTAAACATAAATCTTCTGTCCATTTGCTTATTTCTAGCAAGTTTTCTGCCATTTAATTACATTTTCCTATTTTTTCCCATTTCAATGCATGGGAGACCTAAGTTGACCTTGCCGTAAAATAGGTCAAGGTCATCCCAGGGTCATGATTTATATAAACTTTGTAGAGCTCCATTCCCAGATGCTTCATACCAAGTTTCAAAATCATAGGCCTTCTGGTTCTGAAGAAGAAGATTTTTAAACGTTTTTGCTATTTATAGCCATGGCGGCCATCTTAGTCATGTGACCTTGACCATTTATATAAACTTTCATTTCCTTTTCCTAAGGATGCTCCACAAAAAGTTTGGCTTTGATTGGCCTAGCGGTTTCAGAGAAGAAGATGTTTGAATATTATGGTCATATACATGTATATAGCCCCGGGGCAGGGGCAGACAACCCCCTGGGCCCAAAATATTTTTGGCTTCGATTAGCCTAGCGGTTTCAGAGAAGAAGATGTTTGAATATTATGGTCATATACATGTATATAGCCCCGGGGCAGGGGCAGACAACCCCTAAGGGGCAAAAATTTTCCAATGACATTAATCTTCTGTCCATTTGCCTATTCCCAGTAAGTTTTACCCATTAAATAGCATTTTACCATTTTTTCCCATTCAAATGCATTGGCAACCTAAGTTGACCTTGCCGTAAAATAGGTCAAGGTCATCTCAGGGTCATGATTTATATAAACTATAATGGACCCGCGTCCCTGATGCTACATACCAAGTTTCGTGGAAATCGGTCCACTGGTTCTGGAGAAGAAGATTTTTAAAGGTTTTTGCTATTTATAGCCATGGCGGCCATCTTGGTCATGTGACCTGGACCATTTATATAAACTTTCGTTCCCCCTTCCTAAGGATGCTCCACATGAAGTTTGGCTTTGATTGGCCAAGCGGTTTCAGAGGAGAAGATCTTTGAAAATGGTGGACGACGGACGACGGACGACGGACGGACGCCGGAGCATGGGTATACTATAAGCTCACCTGTGAGCCTTCGGCTCAGGTGAGCTAACAACAAGCTTTCAGACACGTTGCAAATGGTTCCTTGTTACACTTTAATTGCTCTGTCTCTTTAATGGTGATAGTACTGTCCATAAATCTAATATAATAAATTGACTCATCATCCTAAATGCAGTCTCAGGGGGTGTGTGTAGTTCGAAAAGAAAATAACCTTTAATGTCTCAAATTAATGAAAAGGTACAAGTAGGCAAAGATCAGAAAAAGGCGCAATCAGAAAAAGATTCCCACTCCAAAAACCGAGGTGGGAAAAAACCAAACTAACAATCAGGCACTTATACCATGAAAACATTTCGCAAGCCGAATGAGCATCTATTTCCCCAATAGGTGGCCACTCAATTACCTTAACTAAAATATGAAAACATACATAAGGCGCCAACAGCACAAAAAATTTAAACACCAAGACACAAAACAAAAAGAACCACTACAGAAGTATCGACTTGGAACGATCAGTAACACAAAGTTACTGGCGGGCTTAAATCGATTTTACATGGCTATAATCAGCTTCTGCAGTGGATTTAGTTAGTTCTTCGGTCCTCGTGGTGAATCTCTAACTAGTCAATGAATCATCAAGAACAAACAAATATATCATGATAAACATCCTGATGAATCAAAAACCAGGACTCACAGATTCAGTAAGCTGCCTGACGATGGAGATCCCTGGGCGCCGAATAACTTACAAACTCCGGAGCAAAAGAAAAACATCAGTTGGACCCCGGTGGGTCAAGCAACAGACAAGAAGCTCCGGCCCCAACCAACTAAAATGAATAGCTTCAAGTCGGGGCCATCATAGAGTCTGACGCCCGACCCACCGGTCTTTGTCTTTGTCTGGCAATTACGGAAAGACAATTCCATTTGACGACATTGTGGCCAATTACTATACATGCCGGTTTAATGATTATGATGGTCACGCGAGAGCTTGGGTTGTCGATGTTCGATAGTATTCTTCCACCCCTCCCTCTCCTACAAAACCTCTGTACACTCGCGTTCTGCATCCCGGAATGTTTACAGGCAGGGTGTTCGAATGGTGATCAAAAGGAGTTGTTCTCATTACTTGGAAAACGATAGTCTCGCCATTTCAGGAAGTGTTCGTAGTCCGCATTATTTTTCTTTTCGCGACAACGTACATCAGTCCCATAAATCGACTTTCATGAACAACAGTTTTACAGTTATCTGAAGTGAAACATCATCAAATATTGATAATAAGTTAATCAATTTAAGTCGATCATATGTTTCGGGTTTCTATTTTATCTAATACAGCATCTGTCCCTAAGTTTGGTCATGTGTCGAGATAATGGTGGCCATCTTCGTCGTTGCACTTTTGTTCTAGCTGAGAATGTCACAGAGTGAGGGAATATGCATTTTGGCCTGTGGGAAATTGTTTACCGTTGTGGCACCTGACATGGTACGAGGTCACTCCAGGCACAACGCGAACTGTTCACTCGGAAATATATGGAACTTGACATATCGATTATGCTGCTGTCGGAATGGCTGCATTTCTGAGGCTTTATTCACACTTCTTGGTGTTAGCTTGGTTACTATGCTGTACTGGAAAATTCGGCCTGTCATTCAGTATTGTTGATCACAATATTGTCAGAGATCTTAGTCAAGTGTTAAAAGAGAATAACATGATGCTAAACCCCTATGTAATTTACACATCGTCTTTCGATACCTTAAGCGAAGTGCAAGGTTTAAATGTTTGCTTGGCGGCCCCCATGGTCGAGCGGTTAAGAGCGCTGTTTCTTAATCACTTGATCATCTCACCGCTGTGTCTGATGTGGGTTCGAGCCCCGATCTGGCCACATGTGAGACAAGCCAAGTTCTGCTTGCGGGTATGCCAGGTGGTTTTTCTCGGGGCTCTCCCGTTTTCGCCCCAACTACTGATTGGCCCGTCTCATATGAGCTGACATAATCTTGAAAGGGACGTAAAACTGAACTAAAAAAAAATGAAATAAAATAAATTGTTGCTTGCATTCACATGACTAGATTCACCACGAGGACCGAAGAACTTACTAAATGTTATGAACCACTGCAGAAGCTGAGGGTGAGGTTAGGATCCTGTAAAACCGGTTTAAGCCCGCCAGTAACTTTGTGTTACTGATCGTTCCAAGGCGATCTTTCTCTGGTGGTTCTTTTTGTTATATGTCTTGGTGTTTATATTTTTTTGTGCTGTTGGCGCCTCATGTATGTTTTCATATTTTTAATTAAGTTAAGGTAACTGAGTGGCCACCTATTGTGAAAATAGCTGCTCAGTCGGCTTACGATATGTTTCATGGTATAAGTGCCTGATTGTTAGTTTGGTTTTTTCCCACCTCGGTTTTTGGAGTGGAAATCTCTTTCTGATTGCGCCATTTCCTGATCTTTGCCTACTTGTACCTTTTTAGTACCTTTAATATGTTATGTTTTGCTGTCTGGACTGGAGTACGTATTTTTGCATGCTTTAAGCTTGATAAAAATGATAATGAAAACAAGCAAAGGGCTGACAATGGTATTGCAAGTTTGGTAAGTGTACAAAGGATGTGTCAATCAGACATGTCAAGGGTATCGTGCGATTTTAATGCCATATCAGACCACATCTTGTTGATCTATTTTGTCACATCTAGATTAAGCTAAAATGATCATAATAATTTTCATTCTTGAGGTGTGGTTGTAGCATACCATATACCCGGGACAGTCACAATATCGAAGACAAGATGGTTCTGCAACTTGAATTAGCCATTTAGTGGGTGCTTAACAGACGGTGTCGGGTATGTAGTCTAGATTTTAATAATCTTACTAATTCTGTGACATTAATGATATTTATTAGCAGGTACTTTTGAATGGGTGCTCACTGCGCTGTGTAAAAAGATATGTGCTTTAGTATTTTAGCAACATTGCATTTATGGGTGGTAAACATTGGAAATAGCTCCAACAAGAAGTAATGAAATTTTGTTAAAATGGCAATTAAGAGATCACTCCAAAGGTTGGAATAAAGAAGACGGTTGTTTTTGTGAAGATTTTGGAAGTGTGAATAAAAACAGGAAAAATATCGCAATGTTGTTCCATGTAAAGCTTATCTCTTGGTGCATACGGCGCAAAAATGGTTGAAACCGAATTGATTTGCGCTATATTCACTTTGTGAACGCACCAAATCATGTTAGAATCGGTAATAAAAACTTAGGACAATACTTTCGGCTTCAACCGTCATTTTGAGTCGTGATCATTGACAAATTATCTTTGAATGGAACAGCATTGCGATAATCATCCATCTTATATTTTGAGATATCCTTGACGATTCGATGTAAGCATGTGTATATACATGTATATTTGCATCATTTTGTAAATATTGTTTGTGTTTAACCATGTAATGAGTACCATATGTCAGATTAGTGCTCGCACTAAATATGTTGTCCTCTTTAAATAAAAAGTCATCATTTTTAATTTATCAAGGTGATTATCATGACGTTTTTGTTTGCCCTTGATGATTGATTGACTAGTTAGAGAATTATCACGAGGGCCGAACAACTAACTTAATGTTGTGAACGACTGCAGAAGATGAGGGTGAGGTTAGGTGCCTGTAAAACCAGTTTAAGCCCCCAGTAATTTTATATTACTGATCGTTACTTCTGTTGTGGTTCTAATTGTTTTGTGTTTTGGAGTTGATTTTTTGTGCTGTTTGAGCCTTATGTACTTTTTCATATTTTTAGTTAAGTTTAGGCAATTGAGAAGCCGCCTATTGGGGAATAGCTGTTCACTCGGCTTACGATATGTTTTCTTGGTATACATGTAAGAACCTAAGTGTCATTTTAGCTTTTTCCCACCTCTCGGTTTATGGAGTGGGAATTTTTCTCTGATTGCGCCATTTCCTGATCATTGCCTACTTGTACCTTTATGATTATTATTATTATTATTATTATTATTATTATTATTATTATCAAATACATTGAATGTATTCACAAAAGATACGGACACCTATTTCTGGTTACCTTTTGAACAATCTCGAAATTATCATTGGAACCAATTTACACTACCTCTAGTGGAGTTCGTTCTCATATTTACCACCCATAAATACAGATTCAGAACTACCATGGGTCGATGTGTATTGTATAGGCTGTAAAAGTATGGTCATGACTGGCAAGTAACTCTGCTCCCTTTTCCAAACGCATTGAAAAGTTGGAAATTAAGAAACCATAACGAAGTAAGTCTTTAAGTCAGTCATGCACTTCTAGGCTTCCAATAAGAGATGCTCATGCGGCAGTCAGGACTGTAATTATATAGTTAATAAGCTCCACTAATAACGCTCAGCTCTCTATAATCTCAACATTAAAGGTCGGGATCAATATTCAGAGAAATAATTGTTTTTGGCTTCCAATGAGCATGCCGATTACTACTTTTTCTGAACGTAAAATATTTTGTAATTGACAATACAGTACAGGCTGCATCCTATTTTGCCAGATCCCGCTCATGTGTAGAGACTACCGCAGTTACTCACTGGTTCACACAAATGTCTGAATTTCAACTGCCCGTGCCATCATGATTATTGTTGCGCATACCAAGTTTAATTTTGACGTTTCAAAGGCTTATGTGACGCAGTATTAGGTCCAGCATTCTGGTGCCAAAGGTGTGTTATTCCCGTTTCTCTGTGCTTTTTGCTGAAGCATGAAATAAAGGTTATATGACCAGCGAAAAGCTGTTGGCAAAAGGCTAAATCCAACGTGTGTGTAGTTCATTATATTACATCAGGAAAACATATCCATGAAAAGTATACCCCATTGAACCTCACTTTTATATAGAAAAACTTTGCTTTGCAGGGGTATACCTAGTTTTGTTTTTTTATTTTTGCTTTTTGTTAGAACCGCATCGGCGAGGCAGTTCTAACGTGTACCCACAATCGTATGTTTTGAGCAAAAATCATTTTTTTTTTCTGATGAAAATTTTCATTTTTTAGAACTTTTAAAGTATCTGTAAATTACATGCGCGTGTTTTCGTAATATATGTTCAAGGCACTAAATTGTCAGATTTCACATAAACAACGTATCAAGCTGCAGATTCCGATGTGGGTAAGTAAAAGTAAAATGGAAATTTAAATTGAATCATTATCAAAATGGAATCATTATCATGCTGATGGTTTGAGCACTCCAAAATCAGCAAGTAAAAATCTGGTCAACCAACAGTACATTACATTCTATGTAAAACAGATTGTCCTTAGACGACTTTGTAAATTAAACAAATCCAGGTCAGACATTGATATAATGATCTAATAAGATTAATATACAAACTAGAGATAATCTGATTAGAATTATTTGTTTTGCTTTAATTGTATTATGATGTCAACCATTTACCTTAAATGACCCTTGTGTGCATTAACGACTCGTAAGTTTTTTTTTCTTTTCTTTTTTTTTCTTCTTTTTTTTTTTTTGTTGTTGTTGTTGATTTGTTTTTGGTAACTATTGAAATCATACTAATAACTAATAAAACACCAGATTACACATTTAGGCATGGTAAAAAAAATAAGGGTGAAACGACTCACCAAATAGGGGCGAAACGACTCACGGGCGAAACGACCCAGGGCGAAACGACTCACGGGCGAAACGACTCAGGGGCGAAATAACTCACGGGCGAAACGACCCGGGAGACCTAACGTACAAGGTTAAATATATAATCGTTGTCTTCGACGTACAAGTCCTCGGCAATCAACATGAGAGTGACGTGACAGATTTACCGTTAGAAATAGATGGGTGAAGTTAGCCGAAGTAGCCTGACCAGCCGAGGTAGGCTACTTCGGCTGGCCGGAGTAGCCTGACCAGCCGAAGTAGCAGAAATTGCTGGCATATGTAGCCGAAACAGCCGCATTGACGTGCGCGGAGTTTAGGGAGCAAGCGACCTAGTGGGATTTACAGTAGAAGGGATGTACTTTCAGACCACATAAGCGGCTATGTCGGGAAAACTTTGATGACCGAAAATGGAAATTTCTGTATAGTATTGCAATGTGTCGGTACCAACTCAGGCTGGTTTCTCACGGAACCGCACCGAGTTTAGGGGGTTCGAGACCCAGTGGGGCTTGTAGTCTATACAAGTGCCTTTACAGCCCATAGGTCGGTTATACTGGGAAAACTCTGGTTTGTCGGAAATTTTAACTCAAACATTGGGAAAACTCTGGTTTGTCGGAAATTTCAACTCAAACATTGGGAAACGTGAACATTCATGGGTTTGCGGGTGGGGTAAGAGGCACCCCTGTCATTGACGTGCGCGGAGTTTAGGGAGCAAGCGACCTAGTGGGATTTACAGTAGAAGGAATGTACTTTCAGACCACATAAGCGGCTATGCCGGGAAAACTCTAGTTTTCGAGAAATAGGGGTACAAAAATGACCAAAAATGGAAATTTCTGTATAGTATTGCAATGTGTCGGTACCAACTCGGGCTGGTTTCTCACAGAACCCCACCGAGTTTAGGGAGTTCAAGACCCAGTGGGTCTTGTAGTCCATACAAGTGCCTTTACAGCCCATAGGTCGGTTATACTGGGAAAACTCTGGTTTGTCGAAAATTTCAACTCAAACATTGGGAAACGTGAACATTCATGGGTTTGGGGGTGGGGTAAGAGGCACCCCTGTCATTGACGTGCGCGGAGTTTAGGGAGCAAGCGACCTAGTGGGATTTACAGTAGAAGGGATGTACTTTTAGACCACATAAGCGGCTATGCCGGGAAAACTCTAGTTTTCGAAAAAATAGGGGTACAAAAATGACCAAAAATGGAAATTTCTGTACAGTATTGCAATGTGTCGGTACCAACTCGGGCTGGTTTCTCACAGAACCCCACCGAGTTTAGGGAGTTCGAGACCCAGTGGGGCTTGTAGTCCATACAAGTGCCTTTACAGCCCAGAGATCGGTTATACTGGGAAAACTCTGGTTTGTCGGAAATTTCAACTCAAACATTGGGAAACGTGAACATTCCTTGGTTTGGGGGTCGGGTATGAGGCACCCCTGTCATTGACGTGCGCGGAGTTTAGGGAGCAAGCGACCTAGTGGGATTTACAGTAGAAGGGATGTACTTTCAGACCATATAGACGGCTATGTCGGGAAAACTCTGGTTTTCGAGAAATAGGGGTACAAAGATGACCGAAAATGGAAATTTCTGTATAGTATTGCAATGTGTCGGTACCAACTCGGGCTGGTTTCTCACAGAACCCCACCGAGTTTAGGGAGTTCGAGACCCAGTGGGCCTTGTAGTCCATACAAGTGCCTTTACAGCCCATAGGTCGGTAATACTGGGAAAACTCTGGTTTGTCGGAAATTTCAACTCAAACATTGGGAAACATGAACATTCATGGGTTTGGGGGTGGGGTAAGAGGCACCCCTGTCATTGACGTGCGCGGAGTTTAGGGAGCAAGCGACCTAGTTGGATTTACAGTAGAATGTATGTACTTTTAGACCACATAATTGGCTATGCCGGGAAAACTCTAGTTTTCGAGAAACAGGGGTACAAAAATGACCAAAAATGGAAATTTCTGTATAGTATTGCAATGTGTCGGTACCAACTCGGGCTGGTTTCTCACAGAACCCCACCGAGTTTAGGGAGTTCGAGACCCAGTGGGGCTTGTAGTCCATACAAGTGCCTTTACAGCCCATAGGTCGGTTATACTGGGAAAACTCTGGTTTGTCGGAAATTTCAACTCAAACATTGGGAAACGTGAACATTCACGGGTTTGGAGGTGGGGTAAGAGGCACCCCTGTCATTGACGTTCGCGGAGTTTAGGGAGCAAGCGACCTAGTGGGATTTACAGTAGAAGGGATGTACTTTTAGACCAGATAAGCGGCTATGCCGGGAAAACTCTAGTTTTCGAAAAAATAGGGGTACAAAAATGACCAAAAATGGAAATTTCTGTACAGTATTGCAATGTGTCGGTACCAACTCGGGCTGGTTTCTCACAGAACCCCACCGAGTTTAGGGAGTTCGAGACCCAGTGGGGCTTGTAGTCCATACAAGTACCTTTACAGCCCATAGGTCGGTTATACTGGGAAAACTGGTTTGTCGGAAATTTCAACTCAAACATTGGGAAACGTGAACATTCATGGGTTTGGGGGTGGGGTATGAGGCACCCCTGTCATTGACGTGCGCGGAGTTTAGGGAGCAAGCGACCTAGTGGGATTTACAGTAGAATGGATGTACTTTCAGACCATATAAGCGGCTATGTCGGGAAAACTCTGGTTTTCGAGAAATAGGGGTACAAAGATGACCGAAAATGGAAATTTCTGTATAGTATTGCAATGTGTCGGTACCAACTCGGGCTGGTTTCTCACAGAACCCCACCGAGTTTAGGGAGTTCGAGACCCAGTGGGGCTTGTAGTCTATACAAGTGCCTTTACAGCCCATAGGTCGGTTATACTGGGAAAACTCTGGTTTGTCGGAAATTTCAACTCAAACATTGGGAAACGTGAACATTCATTGGTTTGGGGGTGGGGTAAGAGGCACCCCTGTCATTGACGTGCGCGGAGTTTAGGGAGCAAGCGACCTAGTGGGATTTACAGAAGAAGGAATGTACTTTCAGACCACATAAGCGGCTATGCCGGGAAAACTCTAGTTTTCTAGAAATAGGGGTACAAAAATGACCAAAAATGGACATTTCTGTACAGTATTGCAATGTGTCGGTACCAACTCGGGCTGGTTTCTCACAGAACCCCACCGAGTTTAGGGAGTTCGAGACCCAGTGAGGCTTGTAGTCCATACAAGTGCCTTTACAGCCCATAGGTCGGTTATACTGGGAAAACTCTGGTTTGTCGGAAATTTCAACTCAAACATTGGGAAACGTGAACATTCATGGGTTTGGGGGTGGGGTAAGAGGCACCCCTGTCATTGACGTGCGCGGAGTTTAGGGAGCAAACGACCTAGTGGGATTTACAGTAGATGGGACGTACTTTTAAACCACATAAGCGGCTATGCCGGGAAATCTCTAGTTTTCGAAAAAATAGGGGTACAAAAATGACCGAAAATGGAAATTTCTGTACACTATTGCAATGTGTCGGTACCAACTCGGGCTGGTTTCTCACAGAACCCAACCGAGTTTAGGGAGTTCGAGACCCAGTGGGCCTTGTAGTCCATACAAGTGCCTTTACAGCCCATAGGTCGGTAATACTGGGAAAACTCTGGTTTGTCGGAAATTTCAACTCAAACATTGGGAAACGTGAACATTCATGGGTTTGGGGGTGGGGTAAGAGGCACCCCTGTCATTGACGTGCGCGGAGTTTAGGGAGCAAACGACCTAGTGGGATTTACAGTAGAAGGGACGTACTTTTAAACCACATAAGCGGCTATGCCGGGAAAACTCTAGTTTTCGAAAAAATAGGGGTACAAAAATGACCGAAAATGGAAATTTCTGTACAGTATTGCAATGTGTCGGTACCAACTCGGGCTGGTTTCTCACAGAACCCCACCGAGTTTAGGGAGTTCGAGACCCAGTGGGACTTGTAGTCCATACAAGTGCCTTTACAGCCCATAGGTCGGTTATACTGGGAAAACTCTGGTTTGTCGGAAATTTCAACTCAAACATTGGGAAACGTGAACATTCATGGTTTTGGGTGTGGGTATGAGGCACCCCTGTCATTGACGTGCGCGGAGTTTAGGGAGCAAACGACCTAGTGGGATTTACAGTAGAAGGGACGTACTTTTAAACCACATAAGCGGCTATGCCGGGAAAACTCTAGTTTTCGAAAAAATAGGGGTACAAAAATGACCGAAAATGGAAATTTCTGTATAGTATTGCAATGTGTCGGTACCAACTCGGGCTGGTTTCTCACAGAACCCCACCGAGTTTAGGGAGTTCGAGACCCAGTGGGCCTTGTAGTCCGTACAAGTGCCTTTACAGCCCATAGGTCGGTAATACTGGAAAAACTCTGGTTTGTCGGAAATTTCAACTCAAACATTGGGAAACGTGAACATTCATGGGTTTGGGGGTGGGGTATGAGGCACCCCTGTCATTGACGTGCGCGGAGTTTAGGGAGCAAGCGACCTAGTGGGATTTACAGTAGAAGGGATGTACTTTCAGACCATATAAGCGGCTATGTCGGGAAAACTCTGGTTTTCGAGAAATAGGGGTACAAAGATGACCGAAAATGGAAATTTCTGTATAGTATTGCAATGTGTCGGTACCAACTCGGGCTGGTTTCTCACAGAACCCCACCGAGTTTAGGGAGTTCGAGACCCAGTGGGGCTTGTAGTCTATACAAGTGCCTTTACAGCCCATAGGTCGGTTATACTGGGAAAACTCTGGTTTGTCGGAAATTTCAACTCAAACATTGGGAAACGTGAACATTCATGGTTTTGGGGGTGGGGTAAGAGGCACCCCTGTCATTGACGTGCGCGGAGTTTAGGGAGCAAGCGACCTAGTGGGATTTACAGTAGAAGGAATGTACTTTCAGACCACATAAGCGGCTATGCCGGGAAAACTCTAGTTTTCGAGAAATAGGGGTACAAAAATGACCAAAAATGGAAATTTCTGTATAGTATTGCAATGTGTCGGTACCAACTCGGGCTGGTTTCTCACAGAACCCCACCGAGTTTAGGGAGTTCGAGACCCAGTGGGTCTTGTAGTCCATACAAGTGCCTTTACAGCCCATAGGGCGGTTATACTGGGAAAACTCTGGTTTGTCGAAAATTTCAACTCAAACATTGGGAAACGTGAACATTCATGGGTTTGGGGGTGGGGTATGAGGCACCCCTGTCATTGACGTGCGCGGAGTTTAGGGAGCAAGCGACCTAGTGGGATTTAGAGTAGAAGGAATGTACTTTCAGACCACATAACCGGCTATGCCGGGAAAACTCTAGTTTTCGAAATAATAGGGGTACAAAAATGACCAAAAATGGAAATTTCTGTACAGTATAGCAATGTGTCGGTACCAACTCGGGCTGGTTTCTCACAGAACCCCACCGAGTTTAGGGAGTTCGAGACCCAGTGGGGCTTGTAGTCTATACAAGTGCCTTTACAGCCCATAGGTCGGTTATACTGGGAAAACTCTGGTTTGTCGGAAATTTTAACTCAAACATTGGGAAACGTGAACATTCATGGTTTTGGGGGTGGGGTAAGTGGCACCCCTGTCATTGACGTGCGCGGAGTTTAGGGAGCAAGCGACCTAGTGGGATTTACAGTAGAAGGAATGTACTTTTAGACCACATAAGCGGCTATGCCGGGAAAACTCTAGTTTTCGAGAAATAGGGGTACAAAAATGACCAAAAATGGAAATTTCTGTATAGTATTGCAATGTGTCGGTACCAACTCGGGCTGGTTTCTCACAGAACCCCACCGAGTTTAGGGAGTTCGAGACCCAGTGAGGCTTGTAGTCCATACAAGTGCCTTTACAGCCCATAGGTCGGTTATACTGGGAAAACTCTGGTTTGTCGGAAATTTCAACTCAAACATTGGGAAACGTGAACATTCATGGGTTTGGGGGTGGGGTAAGAGGCACCCCTGTCATTGACGTTCGCGGAGTTTAGGGAGCAAACGACCTAGTGGGATTTAC
Source organism: Rugalucina vietnamica (assembly GCA_964017185.1). NCBI lineage: Eukaryota > Metazoa > Mollusca > Bivalvia > Lucinida > Lucinidae > Rugalucina > Rugalucina vietnamica. The sequence goes on from OZ024880.1 coordinate 40,329,093, forward strand.
AGTAGAAGGGACGTACTTTTAAACCACATAAGCGGCTATGCCGGGAAAACTCTAGTTTTCGAAAAAATAGGGGTACAAAAATGACCGAAAATGGAAATTTCTGTACAGTATTGCAATGTGTCGGTACCAACTCGGGCTGGTTTCTCACAGAACCCAACCGAGTTTAGGGAGTTCGAGACCCAGTGGGCCTTGTAGTCCATACAAGTGCCTTTACAGCCCATAGGTCGGTAATACTGGGAAAACTCTGGTTTGTCGGAAATTTCAACTCAAACATTGGGAAACGTGAACATTCATGGGTTTGGGGGTGGGGTATGAGGCACCCCTGTCATTGACGTGCGCGGAGTTTAGGGAGCAAGCGACCTAGTGGTATTAACAGTAGAAGGGATGTACTTTCAGACCATATAAGCGGCTATGTCGGGAACACTCTGGTTTTCGAGAAATAGGGGTACAAAGATGACCGAAAATGGAAATTTCTGTATAGTATTGCAATGTGTCGGTACCAACTCGGGCTGGTTTCTCACAGAACCCCACCGAGTTTAGGGAGTTCGAGACCCAGTGGGGCTTGTAGTCTATACAAGTGCCTTTACAGCCCATAGGTCGGTTATACTGGGAAAACTCTGGTTTGTCGGAAATTTCAACTCAAACATTGGGAAACGTGAACATTCATGGTTTTGGGGGTGGGGTAAGAGGCACCCCTGTCATTGACGTGCGCGGAGTTTAGGGAGCAAGCGACCTAGTGGGATTTACAGTAGAAGGAATGTACTTTTAGACCACATAAGCGGCTATGCCGGGAAAACTCCAGTTTTCGAGAAATAGGGGTACAAAAATGACCAAAAATGGAAATTTCTGTATAGTATTGCAATGTGTCGGTACCAACTCGGGCTGGTTTCTCACAGAACCCCACCGAGTTTAGGGAGTTCGAGACCCAGTGAGGCTTGTAGTCCATACAAGTGCCTTTACAGCCCATAGGTCGGTTATACTGGGAAAACTCTGGTTTGTCGGAAATTTCAACTCAAACATTGGGAAACGTGAACATTCATGGGTTTGGGGGTGGGGTAAGAGGCACCCCTGTCACTGACGTGCGCGGAGTTTAGGGAGCAAACGACCTAGTGGGATTTACAGTAGAAGGGACGTACTTTTAAACCACATAAGCGGCTATGCCGGGAAAACTCTAGTTTTCGAAAAAATAGGGGTACAAAAATGACCGAAAATGGAAATTTCTGTACAGTATTGCAATGTGTCGGTACCAACTCGGGCTGGTTTCTCACAGAACCCAACCGAGTTTAGGGAGTTCGAGACCCAGTGGGCCTTGTAGTCCATACAAGTGCCTTTACAGCCCATAGGTCGGTAATACAGGAAAAAACTCTGGTTTGTCGGAAATTTCAACTCAAACAATGGGAAACGTGAACATTCATGGGTTTGGGGGGTGGGATATGAGACACCCCTGTCATTGACGTGCGCGGAGGTTAGGGAGCAAGCGACCTAGTGGGATTTACAGTAGAAGGGATGTACTTTTAGACCATATAAGCGGCTATGTCGGGAAAACTCTGGTTTTCGAGAAATAGGGGTACAAAGATGACCGAAAATGGAAATTTCTGTAAAGTATTGCAATGTGTCGGTACCAACTCGGGCTGGTTTCTCACAGAACCCCACCGAGTTTAGGGAGTTCGAGACCCAGTGGGGCTTGTAGTCTATACAAGTGCCTTTACAGCCCATAGGTCGGTTATACTGGGAAAACTCTGGTTTGTCGGAAATTTCAACTCAAACATTGGGAAACGTGAACATTCATGGTTTTGGGTGTGGGTATGAGGCACCCCTGTCATTGACGTGCGCGGAGTTTAGGGAGCAAACGACCTAGTGGGATTTACAGTAGAAGGGACGTACTTTTAAACCACATAAGCGGCTATGCCGGGAAAACTCTAGTTTTCGAAAAAATAGGGGTACAAAAATGACCGAAAATGGAAATTTCTGTATAGTATTGCAATGTGTCGGTACCAACTCGGGCTGGTTTCTCACAGAACCCCACCGAGTTTAGGGAGTTCGAGACCCAGTGGGCCTTGTAGTCCGTACAAGTGCCTTTACAGCCCATAGGTCGGTAATACTGGGAAAACTCTGGTTTGTCGGAAATTTCAACTCAAACATTGGGAAACGTGAACATTCATGGGTTTGGGGGTGGGGTATGAGGCACCCCTGTCATTGACGTGCGCGGAGTTTAGGGAGCAAGCGACCTAGTGGGATTTACAGAAGAAGGGATGTACTTTCAGACCATATAAGCGGCTATGTCGGGAAAACTCTGGTTTTCGAGAAATAGGGGTACAAAGATGACCGAAAATGGAAATTTCTGTATAGTATTGCAATGTGTCGGTACCAACTCGGGCTGGTTTCTCACAGAACCCCACCGAGTTTAGGGAGTTCGAGACCCAGTGGGGCTTGTAGTCTATACAAGTGCCTTTACAGCCCATAGGTCGGTTATACTGGGAAAACTCTGGTTTGTCGGAAATTTCAACTCAAACATTGGGAAACGTGAACATTCATGGTTTTGGGGGTGGGGTAAGAGGCACCCCTGTCATTGACGTGCGCGGAGTTTAGGGAGCAAGCGACCTAGTGGGATTTACAGTAGAAGGAATGTACTTTCAGACCACATAAGCGGCTATGCCGGGAAAACTCTAGTTTTCGAGAAATAGGGGTACAAAAATGACCAAAAATGGAAATTTCTGTATAGTATTGCAATGTGTCGGTACCAACTCGGGCTGGTTTCTCACAGAACCCCACCGAGTTTAGGGAGTTCGAGACCCAGTGGGTCTTGTAGTCCATACAAGTGCCTTTACAGCCCATAGGGCGGTTATACTGGGAAAACTCTGGTTTGTCGAAAATTTCAACTCAAACATTGGGAAACGTGAACATTCATGGGTTTGGGGGTGGGGTATGAGGCACCCCTGTCATTGACGTGCGCGGAGTTTAGGGAGCAAGCGACCTAGTGGGATTTAGAGTAGAAGGAATGTACTTTCATACCACATAACCGGCTATGCCGGGAAAACTCTAGTTTTCGAAATAATAGGGGTACAAAAATGACCAAAAATGGAAATTTCTGTACAGTATTGCAATGTGTCGGTACCAACTCGGGCTGGTTTCTCACAGAACCCCACCGAGTTTAGGGAGTTCGAGACACAGTGGGGCTTGTAGTCTATACAAGTGCCTTTACAGCCCATAGGTCGGTTATACTGGGAAAACTCTGGTTTGTCGGAAATTTCAACTCAAACATTGGGAAACGTGAACATTCATGGTTTTGGGGGTGGGGTAAGTGGCACCCCTGTCATTGACGTGCGCGGAGTTTAGGGAGCAAGCGACCTAGTGGGATTTACAGTAGAAGGAATGTACTTTTAGACCACATAAGCGGCTATGCCGGGAAAACTCTAGTTTTCGAGAAATAGGGGTACAAAAATGACCAAAAATGGAAATTTCTGTATAGTATTGCAATGTGTCGGTACCAACTCGGGCTGGTTTCTCACAGAACCCCACCGAGTTTAGGGAGTTCGAGACCCAGTGAGGCTTGTAGTCCATACAAGTGCCTTTACAGCCCATAGGTCGGTTATACTGGGAAAACTCTGGTTTGTCGGAAATTTCAACTCAAACATTGGGAAACGTGAACATTCATGGGTTTGGGGGTGGGGTAAGAGGCACCCCTGTCATTGACGTTCGCGGAGTTTAGGGAGCAAACGACCTAGTGGGATTTACAGTAGAAGGGACGTACTTTTAAACCACATAAGCGGCTATGCCGGGAAAACTCTAGTTTTCGAAAAAATAGGGGTACAAAAATGACCGAAAATGGAAATTTCTGTACAGTATTGCAATGTGTCGGTACCAACTCGGGCTGGTTTCTCACAGAACCCAACCGAGTTTAGGGAGTTCGAGACCCAGTGGGCCTTGTAGTCCATACAAGTGCCTTTACAGCCCATAGGTCGGTAATACTGGGAAAACTCTGGTTTGTCGGAAATTTCAACTCAAACATTGGGAAACGTGAACATTCATGGGTTTGGGGGTGGGGTATGAGGCACCCCTGTCATTGACGTGCGCGGAGTTTAGGGAGCAAGCGACCTAGTGGTATTAACAGTAGAAGGGATGTACTTTCAGACCATATAAGCGGCTATGTCGGGAACACTCTGGTTTTCGAGAAATAGGGGTACAAAGATGACCGAAAATGGAAATTTCTGTATAGTATTGCAATGTGTCGGTACCAACTCGGGCTGGTTTCTCACAGAACCCCACCGAGTTTAGGGAGTTCGAGACCCAGTGGGGCTTGTAGTCTATACAAGTGCCTTTACAGCCCATAGGTCGGTTATACTGGGAAAACTCTGGTTTGTCGGAAATTTCAACTCAAACATTGGGAAACGTGAACATTCAAGGTTTTGGGGGTGGGGTAAGAGGCACCCCTGTCATTGACGTGCGCGGAGTTTAGGGAGCAAGCGACCTAGTGGGATTTACAGTAGAAGGAATGTACTTTTAGACCACATAAGCGGCTATGCCGGGAAAACTCCAGTTTTCGAGAAATAGGGGTACAAAAATGACCAAAAATGGAAATTTCTGTATAGTATTGCAATGTGTCGGTACCAACTCGGGCTGGTTTCTCACAGAACCCCACCGAGTTTAGGGAGTTCGAGACCCAGTGAGGCTTGTAGTCCATACAAGTGCCTTTACAGCCCATAGGTCGGTTATACTGGGAAAACTCTGGTTTGTCGGAAATTTCAACTCAAACATTGGGAAACGTGAACATTCATGGTTTTGGGGGTGGGGTAAGAGGCACCCCTGTCACTGACGTGCGCGGAGTTTAGGGAGCAAACGACCTAGTGGGATTTACAGTAGAAGGGACGTACTTTTAAACCACATAAGCGGCTATGCCGGGAAAACTCTAGTTTTCGAAAAAATAGGGGTACAAAAATGACCGAAAATGGAAATTTCTGTACAGTATTGCAATGTGTCGGTACCAACTCGGGCTGGTTTCTCACAGAACCCAACCGAGTTTAGGGAGTTCGAGACCCAGTGGGCCTTGTAGTCCATACAAGTGCCTTTACAGCCCATAGGTCGGTAATACAGGAAAAAACTCTGGTTTGTCGGAAATTTCAACTCAAACAATGGGAAACGTGAACATTCATGGGTTTGGGGGGTGGGATATGAGGCACCCCTGTCATTGACGTGCGCGGAGGTTAGGGAGCAAGCGACCTAGTGGGATTTACAGTAGAAGGGATGTACTTTTAGACCATATAAGCGGTTATGTCGGGAAAACTCTGGTTTTCGAGAAATAGGGGTACAAAGATGACCGAAAATGGAAATTTCTGTATAGTATTGCAATGTGTCGGTACCAACTCGGGCTGGTTTCTCACAGAACCCCACCGAGTTTAGGGAGTTCGAGACCCAGTGGGGCTTGTAGTCTATACAAGTGCCTTTACAGCCCATAGGTCGGTTATACTGGGAAAACTCTGGTTTGTCGGAAATTTCAACTCAAACATTGGGAAACGTGAACATTCATGGTTTTGGGGGTGGGGTAAGAGGCACCCCTGTCATTGACGTGCGCGGAGTTTAGGGAGCAAGCGACCTAGTGGGATTTACAGTAGAAGGAATGTACTTTCAGACCACATAAGCGGCTATGCCGGGAAAACTCTAGTTTTCGAGAAATAGGGGTACAAAAATGACCAAAAATGGAAATTTCTGTATAGTATTGCAATGTGTCGGTACCAACTCGGGCTGGTTTCTCACAGAACCCCACCGAGTTTAGGGAGTTCGAGACCCAGTGGGTCTTGTAGTCCATACAAGTGCCTTTACAGCCCATAGGGCGGTTATACTGGGAAAACTCTGGTTTGTCGAAAATTTCAACTCAAACATTGGGAAACGTGAACATTCATGGGTTTGGGGGTGGGGTATGAGGCACCCCTGTCATTGACGTGCGCGGAGTTTAGGGAGCAAGCGACCTAATGGGATTTACAGTAGAAGGAATGTACTTTCAGACCACATAAGCGGCTATGCCGGGAAAACTCTAGTTTTCGAAATAATAGGGGTACAAAAATGACCAAAAATGGAAATTTCTGTACAGTATTGCAATGTGTCGGTACCAACTCGGGCTGGTTTCTCACAGAACCCCACCGAGTTTAGGGAGTTCGAGACCCAGTGGGGCTTGTAGTCCATACAAGTGCCTTTACAGCCCATAGGTCGGTTATACTGGGAAAACTCTGGTTTGTCGAAAAATTCAACTCAAACATTGGGAAACGTGAACATTCATGGGTTTGCGGGTGGGGTATGAGGCACCCCTGTCATTGACGTGCGTGGAGTTTAGGGAGCAAGCGACCTAGTGGGATTTACAGTAGAAGGGATGTACTTTCAGACCATATAAGCGGCTATGTCGGGAAAACTCTGGTTTTCGAGAAATAGGGGTACAAAGATGACCGAAAATGGAAATTTCTGTATAGTATTGCAATGTGTCGGTACCAACTCGGGCTGGTTTCTCACAGAACCCCACCGAGTTTAGGGAGATCGAGACCCAGTGGGGCTTGTAGTCTATACAAGTGCCTTTACAGCCCATAGGTCGGTTATACTGGGAAAACTCTGGTTTGTCGGAAATTTCAACTCAAACATTGGGAAACGTGAACATTCATGGTTTTGGGGGTGGGGTAAGAGGCACCCCTGTCATTGACGTGCGCGGAGTTTAGGGAGCAAGCGACCTAGTGGGATTTACAGTAGAAGGAATGTACTTTCAGACCACATAAGCGGCTATGCCGGGAAAACTCTAGTTTTCGAGAAATAGGGGTACAAAAATGACCAAAAATGGAAATTTCTGTATAGTATTGCAATGTGTCGGTACCAACTCGGGCTGGTTTCTCACAGAACCCCACCGAGTTTAGGGAGTTTAAGACCCAGTGGGTCTTGTAGTCCATACAAGTGCCTTTACAGCCCATAGGTCGGTTATACTGGGAAAACTCTGGTTTGTCGAAAATTTTAACTCAAACATTGGGAAACGTGAACATTCATGGGTTTGGGGGTGGGGTATAAGGCACCCCTGTCATTGACGTGGACGGAGTTTAGGGAGCAAGCGACCTAGTGGGATTTACAGTAGAAGGGATGTTTTTTCAGACCACATAAGCGGCTATGCCGGGAAAACTCTAGTTTTCTAGAAATAGGGGTACAAAAATGACCAAAAATGGAAATTTCTGTACAGTATTGCAATGTGTCGGTACCAACTCGGGCTGGTTTCTCACAGAACCCCACCGAGTTTAGGGAGTTCGAGACCCAGTGGGGCTTGTAGTCCATACAAGTGCCTTTACAGCCCATAGGTCGGTTATACTGGGAAAACTCTGGTTTGTCGGAAATTTTAACTCAAACATTGGGAAACGTGAACATTCATGGGTTTGGGGGTGGGGTATAAGGTACCCCTGTGATTGGCGAGCACGGAGTTTAGGGAGCAAGTGACCTAGTGGGATTTACAGTAGAAGGGATGTTCTTTTAGACCATATAAGCGGCTATGTCGGGAAAACTCTGGTTTTCGAGAAATAGGGGTACAAAGATGACCGAAAATGGAAATTTCTGTACAGTATTGCAATGTGTCGGTACCAACTCGGGCTGGTTTCTCACAGAACCCCACCGAGTTAAGGGAGTTCGAGACCCAGTGGGCCTTGTAGTCCATACAAGTGCCTTTACAGCCCATAGGTCGGTTATACTGGGAAAACTCTGGTTTGTCGGAAATTTCAACTCAAACATTGGGAAACGTGAACATTCATTGGTTTGGGGGTGGGGTAAGAGGCACCCCTGTCATTGACGTGCGCGGAGTTTAGGGAGCAAGCGACCTAGTGAGATTTATAGAAGAAGGAATGTACTTTCAGACCACATAAGCGGCTATGCCGGGAAAACTCTAGTTTTCTAGAAATAGGGGTACAAAAATGACCAAAAATGGAAATTTCTGTACAGTATTGCAATGTGTCGGTACCAACTCGGGCTGGTTTCTCACAGAACCCCACCGAGTTTAGGGAGTTCGAGACCCAGTGGGGCTTGTAGTCCATACAAGTGCCTTTACAGCCCATAGGTTGGTTATACTGGGAAAACTCTGGTTTGTCGGAAATTTCAACTCAAACATTGGGAAACGTGAACATTCATGGGTTTGGGGGTGGGGTAAGAGGCACCCCTGTCATTGACGTGCGCGGAGTTTAGGGAGCAAACGACCTAGTGGGATTTACAGTAGAAGGGACGTACTTTTAAACCACATAAGCGGCTATGCCGGGAAAACTGTAGTTTTTGAAAAAATAGGGGTACAAAAATGACCGAAAATGGAAATTTCTGTACAGCATTGCAATGTGTCGGTACCAACACGGGCTGGTTTCTCACAGAACCCCACCGAGTTTAGGGAGTTCGAGACCCAGTGGGCCTTGTAGTCCATACAAGTGCCTTTACAGCCCATAGGTCGGTAATACTGGGAAAACTCTGGTTTGTCGGAAATTTCAACTCAAACATTGGGAAACGTGAACATTCATGGGTTTGGGGGTGGGGTATGAGGCACCCCTGTCATTGACGTGCGCGGAGTTTAGGGAGCAAGCGACCTAGTGGGATTTACAGTAGAAGGGATGTACTTTCAGACCATATAAGCGGCTATGTCGGGAAAACTCTGGTTTTCGAGAAATAGGGGTACAAAGATGACCGAAAATGGAAATTTCTGTATAGTATTGCAATGTGTCGGTACCAACTCGGGCTGGTTTCTCACAGAACCCCACCGAGTTTAGGGAGTTCGAGACCCAGTGGGGCTTGTAGTCTATACAAGTGCCTTTACAGCCCATAGGTCGGTTATACTGGGAAAACTCTGGTTTGTCGGAAATTTTAACTCAAACATTGGGAAACGTGAACATTCATGGTTTTGGGGGTGGGGTAAGAGGCACCCCTGTCATTGACGTGCGCGGAGTTTAGGGAGCAAGCGACCTAGTGGGATTTACAGTAGAAGGAATGTACTTTCAGACCACATAAGCGGCTATGCCGGGAAAACTCTAGTTTTCGAGAAATAGGGGTACGAAAATGACCAAAAATGGAAATTTCTGTATAGTATTGCAATGTGTCGGTACCAACTCGGGCTGGTTTCTCACAGAACCCCACCGAGTTTAGGGAGTTCGAGACCCAGTGGGCCTTGTAGTCCATACAAGTGCCTTTACAGCCCATAGGTCGGTTATACTGGGAAAACTCTGGTTTGTCGGAAATTTCAACTCAAACATTGGGAAACGTGAACATTCATGGGTTTGGGGGTGGGGTAAGAGGCACCCCTGTCATTGACGTGCGCGGAGTTTAGGGAGCAAGCGACGTAGTGGGATTTACAGAAGAAGGAATGTACTTTCAGACCACATAAGCGGCTATGCCGGGAAAATTCTAGTTTTCTAGAAATAGGGGTACAAAAATGACCAAAAATGGAAATTTCTGTACAGTATTGCAATGTGTCGGTACCAACTCGGGCTGGTTTCTCACAGAACCCCACCGAGTTTAGGGAGTTCGAGACCCAGTGGGGCTTGTAGTCCATACAAGTGCCTTTACAGCCCATAGGTCGGTTATACTGGGAAAACTCTGGTTTGTCGGAAATTTCAACTCAAACATTGGGAAACGTGAACATTCATAGGTTTGGGGGTGGGGTATAAAGTACCCCTGTGATTGGCGAGCACGGAGTTTAGGGAGCAAGCGGTCTAGTGGGATTTACAGTAGAAGGGATGTACTTTTAGACCATATAAGCGGCTATGTCGGGAAAACTCTGGTTTTCGAGAAATAGGGGTACAAATATGACCGAAAATGGAAATTTCTGTACAGTATTGCAATGTGTCGGTACCAACTCGGGCTGGTTTCTCACAGAACCCCACCGAGTTTAGGGAGTTCGAGACCCAGTGGGCCTTGTAGTCCATACAAGTGCCTTTACAGCCCATAGGACGGAAATACTGGGAAAACTCTGGTTTGTCGGAAATTTCAACTCAAACATTGGAAAACGTGAACATTCATGGGTTTGGGGGTGGGGTATGAGGCACCCCTGTCATTGACGTGCGCGGAGTTTAGGGAGCAAGCGACCTAGTGGGATTTACAGTAAAATGGATGTACTTTTAGACCACATAATTGGCTATGCCGGGAAAACTCTAGTTTTCGAGAAACAGGGGTACAAAAATGACTAAAAATGGAAATTTCTGTGTAGTATTGCAATGTGTCGGTACCAACTCGGGCTGGTTTCTCACAGAACCCCACCGAGTTTAGGGAGTTCGAGACCCAGTGGGGCTTGTAGTCCATACAAGTGCCTTTACAGCCCATAGGTCGGTTATACTGGGAAAACTCTGGTTTGTCGGAAATTTTAACTCAAACATTGGGAAACGTGAACATTCATGGGTTTGGGGGTGGGGTATAAGGTACCCCTGTGATTGGCGAGCACGGAGTTTAGGGAGAAAGCGACCTAGTGGGATTTACAGTAGAAGGGATGTACTTTTAGACCATATAAGCGGCTATGTCGGGAAAACTCTGGTTTTCGAGAAATAGGGGTACAAATATGACCGAAAATGGAACTTTCTGTACAGTATTGCAATGTGTCGGTACCAACTCGGGCTGGTTTCTCACAGAACCCCACCGAGTTTAGGGAGTTCGAGACCCAGTGGGGCTTGTAGTCTATACAAGTGCCTTTACAGCCCATAGGTCGGTTATATTGGGAAAACTCTGGTTTGTCGGAAATTTCAACTCAAACATTGGGAAACGTGAACATTCATGGGTTTACGGGTGGGGTAAGAGGCACCCCTGTCATTGACGTGCGCGGAGGTTAGGGAGCAAGCGACCTAGTGGGATTTACATAAGAAGTAATGTACTTTCAGACCACATAAGCGGCTATGCCGGGAAAACTCTAGTTTTCGAGAAATAGGGGTACAAAAATGACCAAAAATGGAAATTTCTGTATAGTATTGCAATGTGTCGGTACCAACTCGGGCTGGTTTCTCACAGAACCCCACCGAGTTTAGGGAGTTGAAGACCCAGTGGGTCTTGTAGTCCATACAAGTGCCTTTACAGCCCATAGGTCGATTATACTGGGAAAACTCTGGTTTGTCGAAAATTTCAACTCAAACATTGGGAAACGTGAACATTCATGGGTTTGGGGGTGGGGTATAAGGCACCCCTGTCATTGACGTGCACGGAGTTTAGGGAGCAAGCGACCTAGTGGGATTTACAGTAGAAGGGATGTATGTTCAGACCACATAAGCGGCTATGCCGGGAAAACTCTAGTTTTCTAGAAATAGGGGTACAAAAATGACCAAAAATGGAAATTTCTGTACAGTTTTGCAATGTGTTGGTACCAACTCGGGCTGGTTTCTCACAGAACCCCACCGAGTTTAGGGAGTTCGAGACCCAGTGGGGCTTGTAGTCCATACAAGTGCCTTTACAGCCCATAGGTCGGTTATACTGGGAAAACTCTGATTTGTCGGAAATTTCAACTCAAACATTGGGAAACGTGAACATTCATGGGTTTGGGGGTGGGGTAAGAGGCACCCCTGTCATTGACGTGCGCGGAGTTTAGGGAGCAAGCGACCTAGTGGGATTTACAGTAGAAGGGATGTACTTTTAGACCACATAAGCGGCTATGCCGGGAAAACTCTAGTTTTCGAAAAAATAGGGGTACAAAAATGACCAAAAATGGAAATTTCTGTACAGTATTGCAATGTGTCGGTACCAACTCGGGCTGGTTTCTCACAGAACCCCACCGAGTTCAGGGAGTTCGAGACCCAGTGGGGCTTGTAGTCCATACAAGTGCCTTTACAGCCCATAGGTCGGTTATACTGGGAAAACTCTGGTTTGTCGGAAATGTCAACTCAAACATTGGGAAACGTGAACATTCATTGGTTTGGGGGTGGGGTAAGAGGCACCCCTGTCATTGACGTGTGGGCGGAGTTTAGGGAGCAAGCGACGTAGTGGGATTTACAGAAGAAGGAATGTACTTTCAGACCAAATAATTGGCTATGCCGGGAAAACTCTAGTTTTCTAGAAATAGGGGTACAAAAATGACCAAAAATGGAAATTTCTGTACAGTATTGCAATGTGTCGGTACCAACTCGGGCTGGTTTCTCACAGAACCCCACCGAGTTTAGGGAGTTCGAGACCCAGTGGGGCTTGTAGTCCATACAAGTGCCTTTACAGCCCATAGGTCGGTTATACTGGGAAAACTCTGGTTTGTCGGAAATTTTATCTCAAACATTGGGAAACGTGAACATTGATGGGTTTGGGGTTGGGGTATAAGGTACCCCTGTCATTGACGTGCGCGGAGTTTAGGGAGCAAGCGACCTAGTGGGATTTACAGTTAAAGGAATGTACTTTCAGACCACATAAGCGGCTATGTCGGGAAAACTCTGGTTTTCGAGAAATAGGGATACAAAGATGACCGAAAATGGAAATTTCTGTACAGTATTGCAATGTGTCGGTACCAACTCGGGCTGGTTTCTCACAGAACCCCACCGAGTTTAGGGAGTTCGAGACCCAGTGGGCCTTGTAGTCCATACAAGTGCCTTTACAGCCCATAGGACGGTAATACTGGGAAAACTCTGCTTTGTCGGAAATTTCAACTCAAACATTGGAAAACGTGAACATTCATGGGTTTGGGGGTGGGGTATGAGGCACCCCTGTCATTGACGTGCGCGGAGTTTAGGGAGCAAGCGACCTAGTGGGATTTACAGTAGAATGAATGTACTTTTAGACCACATAATTGGCTATGCCGGGAAAACTCTAGTTTTCGAGAAACAGGGGTACAAAAATGACCAAAAATGGAAATTTCTGTATAGTATTGCAATGTGTCGGTACCAACTCGGGCTGGTTTCTCACAGAAACCCACCGAGTTTAGGGAGTTCGAGACCCAGTGGGGCTTGTAGTCCACACAAGTGCCTTTACAGCCCATAGGTCGGTTATACTGGGAAAACTCTGGTTTGTCGGAAATTTTAACTCAAACATTGGGAAACGTGAACATTCATGGGTTTGGGGGTGGGGTATAAGGTACCCCTGTGATTGGCGAGCACGGAGTTTAGGGAGCAAGCGACCTAGTGGGATTTACAGTAGAAGGGATGTACTTTTAGACCATATAAGCGGCTATGTCGGGAAAACTCTGGTTTTCGAGAAATAGGGGTACAAATATGACCGAAAATGGAAATTTCTGTACAGTATTGCAATGTGTCGGTACCAACTCGGGCTGGTTTCTCACAGAACCCCACCGAGTTTAGGGAGTTCGATACCCAGTGGGCCTTGTAGTCCATACAAGTGCCTTTACAGCCCATAGGTCGGTTATACTGGGAAAACTCTGGTTTGTCGGAAATTTGAACTCAAACATTGGGAAACGTGAAAATTCATGGTTTTGGGGGTGGGTAAGAGGCACCCTTGTCATTGACGTGCGCGGATTTTAGGGAGCAAGCGACCTAGTGGGATTTACAGTAGAAGGAATGTACTTTCAGACCACATAAGCGGCTATGCCGGGAAAACTCTAGTTTTCGAGAAATAGGGGTACAAACCCATGAATGTTCACGTTTCCCAATGTTTGAGTTAAAATTTCCGACAAACCAGAGTTTTCCCAGTATAACCGACCTATGGGCTGTAAAGGCACTTGTATGGACTACAAGCCCCACTGGGTCTCGAACTCCCTAAACTCGCTGGGGTTCTGTGAGAAACCAGCCCGAGTTGGTACCGACACATTGCAATACTGTACAGAAATTTCCATTTTTGGTCATTTTTGTACCCCTATTTCTAGAAAACTAGAGTTTTCCCGGCATAGCCGCTTATGTTGTCTGAAAGTACATTCCTTCTTCTGTAAATCCCACTAGGTCGCTTGCTCACTAAACTGAGCGCACGTCAATGACAGGGGTGCCTCTTACCCCACCCCCAAACCAATGAATGTTCACGTTTCCCAATGTTTGAGTTGAAATTTCCGACAAACCAGAGTTTTCCCAGTATAACCGACCTATGGGCTGTAAAGGCACTTGTATGGACTACAAGGCCCACTGGGTCTCGAACTCCCTAAACTCGGTGGGGTTCTGTGAGAAACCAGCCCGAGTTGGTACCGACACATTGCAATACTATACAGAAATTTCCATTTTTGGTCATTTTTGTACCCCTATTTCTCGAAACCTAGAGTTTTCCCGGCATAGCCGCTTATGTTGTCTAAAAGTACATTCCTCCTACTGTAAATCCCACTAGGTCGCTTGCTCCCTAAACTCCGCGCACGTCAATGACAGGGGTGCCTCTTACCCCACACCAAAACCATGAATGTTCACGTTTCCCAATGTTTGAGTTGAAATTTCCGACAAATCAGAGTTTTCCCAGTATAACCGACCTATGGGCTGTAAAGGCACTTGTATAGACTACAAGCCCCAATGGGTTTCGAACTCCCTAAACTCGGTGGGGTTCTGTGAGAAACCAGCCCGAGTTGGTACCGACACATTGCAATACTATACAGAAATTTCCATTTTCGGTCATCTTTGTACCCCTATTCTCGAAAACCAGAGTTTTCCCGACATAGCCGCTTATATGGTCTGAAAGTACATCCCTTCTACTGTAAATCCCACTAGGTCGCTTGCTCCCTAAACTCCGCGTACGTCAATGACAGGGGTGCCTTATACCCAACCCCCAAACCCATGAATGTTCACGTTTTCCAATGTTTGAGTTGAAATTTTCGACAAACCAGAGTTTTCCCAGTATAACCGACCTATGGGCTGTAAAGGCACTTGTATGGACTACAAGACCCACTGGGTCTCGAACTCCCTAAACTCGGTGGGGTTCTGTGAGAAACCAGCCCGAGTTGGTACCGACACATTGCAATACTATACAGAAATTTCCATTTTTGGTCATTTTCGTACCCCTATTTCTCGAAAACTAGAGTTTTCCCGGCATAGCCGCTTATGTGGTCTGAAAGTACATTCCTTCTACTGTAAATCCCACTAGGTCGCTTGCTCCCTAAACTCCGTGCTCGCCAATCACAGGGGTACCTTATACCCCACCCCCAAACCCATGAATGTTCACGTTTCCCAATGTTTGAGTTAAAATTTCCGACAAACCAGAGTTTTCCCAGTATAACCGACCTATGGGCTGTAAAGGCACTTGTATGGACTACAAGGCCCACTGGGTCTCGAACTCCCTAAACTCGGTTGGGTTCTGTGAGAAACCAGCCCGTGTTGGTACCGACACATTGAAATACTATACAGAAATTTCCATTTTTGGTCATTTTTGTACCCCTTTTTCTCGAAAACTAGAGTTTTCCCGGCATAGCCGCTTATGTGGTCTGAAAGTACATTCCTTCTACTGTAAATCCCACTAGGTCGCTTGCTCCCTAAACTCCGCGCACGTCAATGACAGGGGTGCCTCTTACCCCACCCCCAAAACAATGAATGTTCACGTTTCCCAATGTTTGAGTTGAAATTTCCGACAAACCAGAGTTTTCCCAGTATAACCGACCTATGGGCTGTAAAGGCACTTGTATGGACTACAAGGCCTACTGGGTCTCGAACTCCCTAAACTCGGTGGGGTTCTGTGAGAAACCAGCCCGAGTTGGTACCGACACATTGCAATACTATACAGAAATTTCCATTTTTGGTCATTTTTGTACCCCTATTTCTCGAAAACTAGAGTTTTCCCGGCATAGCCGCTTATGTGGTCTGAAAGTACCCTCCTTCTACTGTAAATTCCACTAGGTCGCTTGCTCCCTAAATTCCGCGCACGTCAATGACAGGGGTGCCTCTTACCCCACCCCCAAAACCATGAATGTTCACGTTTCCCAATGTTTGAGTTCAAATTTCCGACAAACCAGAGTTTTCCCAGTATAACCGACCTATGGGCTGTAAAGGCACTTGTATGGACTACAAGGCCCACTGGGTATCGAACTCCCTAAACTCGGTGGGGTTCTGTGAGAAACCAGCCCGAGTTGGTACCGACACATTGCAATACTGTACAGAAATTTCCATTTTCGGTCATCTTTGTACCCCTATTTCTCGAAAATCAGAGTTTTCCCGACATAGCCGCTTATATGGTCTAAAAGTACATCCCTTCTACTGTAAATCCCACTAGGTCGCTTGCTCCCTAAACTCCGTGCTCGCCAATCACAGGGGTACCTTATACCCCACCCCCAAACCCATGAATGTTCACGTTTCCCAATGTTTGAGTTAAAATTTCCGACAAACCAGAGTTTTCCCAGTATAACCGACCTATGGGCTGTAAAGGCACTTGTGTGGACTACAAGCCCCACTGGGTCTCGAACTTGAGTTGAAATTTCCGACAAACCAGAGTTTTCCCAGTAATTCCGTCCTATGGGCTGTAAAAGCACTTGTATGGACTACAAGGCCCACTGGGTCTCGAACTCCCTAAACTCGGTGGGGTTCTGTGAGAAACCAGCCCGAGTTGGTACCGACACATTGCAATACTGTACAGAAATTTCCATTTTCGGTCATATTTGTACCCCTATTTCTCGAAAACTAGAGTTTTCCCGGCATAGCCGCTTATGTGGTCTGAAAGTACATTCCTTCTACTGTAAATCCCACTAGGTCGCTTGCTCCCTAAACTCCGCGCACGTCAATGACAGGGGTGCCTCTTACCCCACCCCCAAAACCATGAATGTTCACGTTTCCCAATGTTTGAGTTGAAATTTCCGACAAACCAGAGTTTTCCCAGTATAACCGACCTATGGGCTGTAAAGGCACTTGTATATTCTACAAGCCCCACTGGGTCTCGAACTCCCTAAACTCGGTGGGGTTCTGTGAGAAACCAGCCCGAGTTGGTACCGACACATTGCAATACTATACAGAAATTTCCATTTTCGGTCATCTTTGTACCCCTATTTCTCGAAAACCAGAGTTTTCCAGACATAGCCGCTTATATGGTCTGAAAGTACATCCCTTCTACTGTAAATCCCACTAGGTCGCTTGCTCCCTAACCTCCGCGCACGTCAATGACAGGGGTGCCTCATACCCCACCCCCAAACCCATGAATGTTCACGTTTCCCAATGTTTGAGTTGAAATTTCCGACAAACCAGAGTTTTCCCAGTATTACCGACCTATGGGCTGTAAAGGCACTTGTATGGACTACAAGGCCCACTGGGTCTCGAACTCCCTAAACTCGGTTGGGTTCTGTGAGAAACCAGCCCGAGTTGGTACCGACACATTGCAATACTATACAGAAATTTCCATTTTCGGTCATCTTTGTACCCCTATTTCTCGAAAACCAGAGTTTTCCCGACATAGCCGCTTATATGGTCTGAAAGTACATCCCTTCTACTGTTAATCCCACTAGGTCGCTTGCTCCTTAAACTCCGCGCACGTCAATGACAGGGGTGCCTCATACCCAACCCCCAAAACCATGAATGTTCACGTTTCCCAATGTTTGAGTTAAAATTTCCGACAAACCAGAGTTTTCCCAGTATTACCGACCTATGGGCTGTAAAGGCACTTGTATGGACTACAAGGCCCACTGGGTCTCGAACTCCCTAAACTCGGTTGGGTTCTGTGAGAAACCAGCCCGAGTTGGTACCGACACATTGCAATACTGTACAGAAATTTCCATTTTCGGTCATTTTTGTACCCCTATTTTTTCGAAAACTAGAGTTTTCCCGGCATAGCCGCTTATGTGGTTCAAAAGTACGTCCCTTCTACTGTAAATCCCACTAGGTCGTTTGCTCCCTAAACTCCGCGCACGTCAATGACAGGGGTGCCTCTTACCCCACCCCCAAACCCATGAACGTTCACGTTTCCCAATGTTTGAGTTGAAATTTCCCCCAAACCAGAGTTTTCCCAGTATAACCGACCTACGGGCTGTAAAGGCACTTGTATGGACTACAAGCCTCACTGGGTCTCGAACTCCCTAAACTCGGTGGGGTTCTGTGAGAAACCAGCCCGAGTTGGTACCGACACATTGCAATACTATACAGAAATTTCCATTTTTGGTCATTTTTGTACCCCTATTTCTCGAAAACTAGAGTTTTCCCGGCATAGCCGCTTATGTGGTCTAAAAGTACATTCCTTCTACTGTAAATCCCACTAGGTCGCTTGCTCCCTAAACTCCGCGCACGTCAATGACAGGGGTACCTCTTACCCCACCCCCAAAACCATGAATGTTCACGTTTCCCAATGTTTGAGTTGAAATTTCCGACAAACCAGAGTTTTCCCAGTATAACCGACCTATGGGCTGTAAAGGCACTTGTATGGACTACAAGCCCCACTGGGTCTCAAACTCGATAAAACTCGGTGGGGTTCTGTGAGAAACCAGCCCGAGTTGGTACCGACACATTGCAATACTGTACAGAAATTTCCATTTTTGGTCATTTTTGTACCCCTATTTTTTCGAAAACTAGAGTTTTCCCGGCATAGACGCTCATGTGGTCTAAAAGTACATCCCTTCTACTGTAAATCCCACTAGGTCGCTTGCTCCCTAAACTCCGCGCACGTCAATGACAGGGGTGCCTCTTACCCCACCCCCAAACCCATGAATGTTCACGTTTCCCAATGTTTGAGTTGAAATTTCCGACAAATCAGAGTTTTCCCAGTATAACCGACCTATGGGCTGTAAAGGCACTTGTATGGACTACAAGCCCCACTGGGTCTCGAACTCCCTAAACTCGGTGGGGTTCTGTGAGAAACCAGCCCGAGTTGGTACCAACACATTGCAAAACTGTACAGAAATTTCCATTTCTGGTCATTTTTGTACCCCTATTTCTAGAAAACTAGAGTTTTCCCGGCATAGCCGCTGATGTGGTCTGAACATACATCCCTTCTACTGTAAATCCCACTAGGTCGCTTGCTCCCTAAACTCCGTGCACGTCAATGACAGGGGTGCCTTATACCCCACCCCCAAACCCATGAATGTTCACGTTTCCCAATGTTTGAGTTGAAATTTTCGACAAACCAGAGTTTTCCCAGTATAACCGACCTATGGGCTGTAAAGGCACTTGTATGGACTACAAGACCCACTGGGTCTTCAACTCCCTAAACTCGGTGGGGTTCTGTGAGAAACCAGCCCGAGTTGGTACCGACACATTGCAATACTATACAGAAATTTCCATTTTTGGTCATTTTTGTACCCCTATTTCTCGAAAACTAGAGTTTTCCCGGCATAGCCGCTTATGTGGTCTGAAAGTACATTCCTTCTACTGTAAATCCCACTAGGTCGCTTGCTCCCTAACCTCCGCGCACGTCAATGACAGGGGTGCCTCTTACCCCACCCGCAAACCCATGAATGTTCACGTTTCCCAATGTTTGAGTTGAAATTTCCGACAAACCAGAGTTTTCCCAATATAACCGACCTATGGGCTGTAAAGGCACTTGTATAGACTACAAGCCCCACTGGGTCTCGAACTCCCTAAACTCGGTGGGGTTCTGTGAGAAACCAGCCCAAGTTGGTACCGACACATTGCAATACTGTACAGAAATTTCCATTTTCGGTCATATTTGTACCCCTATTTCTCGAAAACCAGAGTTTTCCCGACATAGCCGCTTATATGGTCTAAAAGTACATCCCTTCTACTGTAAATCCCACTAGGTCGCTTGCTCCCTAAACTCCGTGCTCGCCAATCACAGGGGTACCTTATACCCCACCCCCAAACCCATGAATGTTCACGTTTTCCAATGTTTGAGTTAAAATTTCCGACAAACCAGAGTTTTCCCAGTATAACCGACCTATGGGCTGTAAAGGCACTTGTATGGACTACAAACCCCACTGGGTCTCGATCTCCCTAAACTCGGTGGGGTTCTGTGAGAAACCAGCCCGAGTTGGTACCGACACATTGCAATACTACACAGAAATTTCCATTTTTGGTCATTTTTGTACCCCTGTTTCTCGAAAACTAGAGTTTTCCCGGCATAGCCAATTATGTGGTCTAAAAGTACATCCATTTTACTGTAAATCCCACTAGGTCGCTTGCTCCCTAAACTCCGCGCACGTCAATGACATGGGTGCCTCATACCCCACCCCCAAACCCATGAATGTTCACGTTTTCCAATGTTTGAGTTGAAATTTCCGACAAACCAGAGTTTTCCCAGTATTTCCATCCTATGGGCTGTAAAGGCACTTGTATGGACTACAAGGCCCACTGGGTCTCGAACTCCCTAAACTCGGTGGGGTTCTGTGAGAAACCAGCCCGAGTTGGTACCGACACATTGCAATACTGTACAGAAATTTCCATTTTCGGTCATATTTGTACCCCTATTTCTCGAAAACCAGAGTTTTCCCGACATAGCCGCTTATATGGTCTAAAAGTACATCCCTTCTACTGTAAATCCCACTAGGTCGCTTGCTCCCTAAACTCCGTGCTCGCCAATCACAGGGGTACCTTATACCCCACCCCCAAACCCATGAATGTTCACGTTTCCCAATGTTTGAGTTGAAATTTCCGACAAACCAGAGTTTTCCCAGTATAACCGACCTATGGGCTGTAAAGGCACTTGTATGGACTACAAGCCCCACTGGGTCTCGAACTCCCTAAACTCGGTGGGGTTCTGTGAGAAACCAGCCCGAGTTGGTACCGACACATTGCAATACTGTACAGAAATTTCCATTTTTGGTCATTTTTGTACCCCTATTTCTAGAAAACTAGAGTTTTCCCGGCATAGCCGCTTATGTGGTCTGAAAGTACATTCCTTCTTCTGTAAATCCCACTAGGTCGCTTGCTCCCTAAACTCCGCACACGTCAATGACAGGGGTGCCTCTTACCCCACCCCCAAACCCATGAATGTTCACGTTTCCCAATGTTTGAGTTGAAATTTCCGACAAACCAGAGTTTTCCCAGTATAACCGACCTATGGGCTGTAAAGGCACTTGTATGGACTACAAGGCCCACTGGGTCTCGAAATCCCTAAACTCGGTGGGGTTCTGTGAGAAACCAGCCCGAGTTGGTACCGACACATTGCAATACTATACAGAAATTTCCATTTTTGGTCATTTTCGTACCCCTATTTCTCGAAAACTAGAGTTTTCCCGGCATAGCCGCTTATGTGGTCTGAAAGTACATTCCTTCTACTGTACATCCCACTAGGTCGCTTGCTCCCTAAACTCCGCGCACGTCAATGACAGGGGTGCCTCTTACCCCACCCCCAAAACCATGAATGTTCACGTTTCCCAATGTTTGAGTTGAAATTTCCGACAAACCAGAGTTTTCCCAGTATAACCGACCTATGGGCTGTAAAGGCACTTGTATAGACTACAAGCCCCACTGGGTCACGAACTCCCTAAACTCGGTGGGGTTCTGTGAGAAACCAGCCCGAGTTGGTACCGACACATTGCAATACTATACAGAAATTTCCATTTTCGGTCATCTTTGTACCCCTATTTCTCGAAAACCAGAGTTTTCCCGACATAGCCGCTTATATGGTCTGAAAGTACATCCCTTCTACTGTAAATCCCACTATGTCGCTTGCTCCCTAAAATCCGCGCACGTCAATGACAGGGGTGCCTCATACCCCACCCCCAAACCCATGAATGTTCACGTTTCCCAATGTTTGAGTTGAAATTTCCGACAAACCAGAGTTTTCCCAGTATTACCGACCTATGGGCTGTAAAGGCACTTGTATGGACTACAAGGCCCACTGGGTCTCGAACTCCCTAAACTCGGTGGGGTTCTGTGAGAAACCAGCCCGAGTTGGTACCGACACATTGCAATACTGTACAGAAATTTCCATTTTCGGTCATTTTTGTACCCCTATTTTTTTCAAAAACTACAGTTTTCCCGGCATAGCCGCTTATGTGGTTTAAAAGAACGTCCCTTCTACTGTAAATCCCACTAGGTCGTTTGCTCCCTAGGTCATTTTTGTACCCCTGTTTCTCGAAAACTAGAGTTTTCCCGGCATAGCCAATTATGTGGTCTAAAAGTACATACATTCTACTGTAAATCCAACTAGGTCGCTTGCTCCCTAAACTCCGCGCACGTCAATGACAGGGGTGCCTCAAACCCCACCCCCAAACCCATGAATGTTCATGTTTCCCAATGTTCGAGTTGAAATTTCCGACAAACCAGAGTTTTCCCAGTATTACCGACCTATGGGCTGTAAAGGCACTTGTATGGACTACAAGGCCCACTGGGTCTTGAACTCCCTAAACTCGGTGGGGTTCTGTGAGAAACCAGCCCTTTTTGGTACCGACACATTGCAATACTGTACAGAAATTTCCATTTTCGGTCATCTTTGTACCCCTATTTCTCGAAAACAAGAGTTTTCCCGACATAGCCGCTTATATGGTCTAAAAGTACATCCCTACTACTGTAAATCCCACTAGGTCGCTTAATCCCTAAACTCCTTGCTCGCCAATCACAGGGGTACCTTATACCCCACCCCCAAACCCATGAATGTTCACGTTTCCCAATGTTTGAGTTAAAATTTCCGACAAACCAGAGTTTTCCCAGTATAACCGACCTATGGGCTGTAAAGGCACTTGTATGGCCTACAAGCCCCACTGGGTCTCGAACTCACTAAACTCGGTGGGGTTCTGTGAGAAGCCAGCCCGAGTTGGTACCGACACATTGCAATACTGTACAGAAATTTCCATTTTTGGTTATTTTTGTACCCCTATTTATAGAAAACTAGAGTTTTCCCGGCATAGCCGCTTATGTGGTCTGAAAATACATCCCTTCTACATTGCAATACTATACAGAAATTTCCATTTTCGGTCATCTTTGTACCCCTATTTCGCGAAAACCAGAGTTTTCCCGACATAGCCGCTTATATGGTCTGAAAGTACATCCCTTCTACTGTAAATCCCACTAGGTCGCTTGCTCCCTAAACTCCGCGCACGTCAATGACAGGGGTGCCTCATACCCCACCCCCAAACCCATGAATGTTCACGTTTCCCAATGTTTGAGTTGAAATTTCCGACAAACCAGAGTTTTCCCAGTATTACCGACCTATGGGCTGTAAAGGCACTTGTATGGACTACAAGGCCCACTGGGTCTCGAACTCCCTAAACTCGGTGGGGTTCTGTGAGAAACCAGCCCGAGTTGGTACCGACACATTGCAATACTGTACAGAAATTTCCATTTTCGGTCATTTTTGTACCCCTATTTTTTCAAAAACTACAGTTTTCCCGGCATAGCCGCTTATGTGGTTTAATAGAACGTCCCTTCTACTGTAAATCCCACTAGGTCGTTTGCTCCCTAAACTCCGCGCACGTCAATGACAGGGGTGCCTCTTACCCCACCCCCAAACCCATGAATGTTCACGTTTCCCAATGTTTGAGTTGAAATTTCCGACAAACCAGAGTTTTCCCAGTATAACCAACCTATGGGCTGTAAAGGCACTTGTATGGACTACAAGCCCCACTGGGTCACGAACTCCCTAAACTCGGTGGGGTTCTGTGAGAAACCAGCCCGAGTTGGTACCGACACATTGCAATACTGTACAGAAATTTCCATTTTTGGTCATTTTTGTACCCCTATTTCTAGAAAACCAGAGTTTTCCCGGCATAGCCGCTTATGTGGTCTGAAAGTACATTCCTTCTTCTATAAATCTCACTAGGTCGCTTGCTCCCTAAACTCCGCGCACATCAATGACAGGGGTGCCTCTTACCCCACCCCCAAACCCATGAATGTTCACGTTTCCCAATGTTTGAGTTGAAATTTCCGACAAACCAGAGTTTTCCCAGTATAACCGACCTATGGGCTGTAAAGGCACTTGTATGGACTACAAGGCCCACTGGGTCTCGAACTCCCTTAACTCGGTGGGGTTCTGTGAGAAACCAGCCCGAGTTGGTACCGACACATTGCAATACTGTACAGAAATTTCCATTTTCGGTCATCTTTGTACCCCTATTTCTCGAAAACCAGAGTTTTCCCGACATAGCCGCTTATATGGTCTAAAAGAACATCCCTTCTACTGTAAATCCCACTAGGTCACTTGCTCCCTAAACTCCGTGCTCGCCAATCACAGGGGTACCTTATACCCCACCCACAAACCCATGAATGTTCACGTTTCCCAATGTTTGAGTTAAAATTTCCGACAAACCAGAGTTTTCCCAGTATAACCGACCTATGGGCTGTAAAGG
Source organism: Rugalucina vietnamica (assembly GCA_964017185.1). Taxonomy (NCBI): domain Eukaryota; kingdom Metazoa; phylum Mollusca; class Bivalvia; order Lucinida; family Lucinidae; genus Rugalucina; species Rugalucina vietnamica. The sequence goes on from OZ024880.1 coordinate 40,353,106, forward strand.
CACTTGTATGGACTACAAGCCCCACTGGGTCTCGAACTCCCTAAACTCGGTGGGGTTCTGTGAGAAACCAGCCCGAGTTGGTACCGACACATTGCAATACTTTACAGAAATTTCCATTTTTGGTCATTTTTGTACCCCTATTTCTAGAAAACTAGAGTTTTCCCGGCATAGCCGCTTATGTGGTCTGAAAAAACATCCCTTCTACTGTAAATCCCACTAGGTCGCTTGCTCCCTAAACTCCGTGCACGTCAATGACAGGGGTGCCTTATACCCCACACCCAAACCCATGAATGTTCACGTTTCCCAATGTTTGAGTTGAAATTTTCGACAAACCAGAGTTTTCCCAGTATAACCGACCTATGGGCTGTAAAGGCACTTGTATGGACTACAAGACCCACTGGGTCTCGAACTCCCTAAACTCGGTGGGGTTCTGTGAGAAACCAGCCCGAGTTGGTACCGACACATTGCAATACTATACAGAAATTTCCATTTTTGGTCATTTTTGTACCCCTATTTCTCGAAAACTAGAGTTTTCCCGGCATAGCCGCTTATGTGGTCTGAAAGTACATTCCTTCTACTGTAAATCCCACTAGGTCGCTTGCTCCCTAACCTCCGCGCACGTCAATGACAGGGGTGCCTCTTACCCCACCCCCAAAACCATGAATGTTCACGTTTCCCAATGTTTGAGTTGAAATTTCCGACAAACCAGAGTTTTCCCAGTATAACCGACCTATGGGCTGTAAAGGCCCTATTTCTCGAAAACCAGAGTTTTCCCGACATAGCCGCTTATATGGTCTTAAAGTACATCCCTTCTACTGTAAATCCCACTAGGTCGCTTGCTCCCTAACCTCCGCGCACGTCAATGACAGGGGTGCCTCATATCCCACCCCCAAACCCATGAATGTTCACGTTTCCCAATGTTTGAGTTGAAATTTCCGACAAACCAGAGTTTTCCCAGTATTACCGACCTATGGGCTGTAAAGGCACTTGTATGGACTACAAGGCCCACTGGGTCTCGAACTCCCTAAACTCGGTTGGGTTCTGTGAGAAACCAGCCCGAGTTGGTACCGACACATTGCAATACTGTACAGAAATTTCCATTTTCGGTCATTTTTGTACCCCTATTTTTTCGAAAACTAGAGTTTTCCCGGCATAGCCGCTTATGTGGTTTAAAAGTACGTCCCTTCTACTGTAAATCCCACTAGGTCGTTTGCTCCCTAAACTCCGCGCACGTCAGTGACAGGGGTGCCTCTTACCCCACCCCCAAACCCATGAATGTTCACGTTTCCCAATGTTTGAGTTGAAATTTCCGACAAACCAGAGTTTTCCCAGTATAACCGACCTATGGGCTGTAAAGGCACTTGTATGGACTACAAGCCTCACTGGGTCTCGAACTCCCTAAACTCGGTGGGGTTCTGTGAGAAACCAGCCCGAGTTGGTACCGACACATTGCAATACTATACAGAAATTTCCATTTTTGGTCATTTTTGTACCCCTATTTCTCGAAAACTGGAGTTTTCCCGGCATAGCCGCTTATGTGGTCTAAAAGTACATTCCTTCTACTGTAAATCCCACTAGGTCGCTTGCTCCCTAATCTCCGCGCACGTCAATGACAGGGGTGCCTCTTACCCCACCCCCAAAACCATGAATGTTCACGTTTCCCAATGTTTGAGTTGAAATTTCCGACAAACCAGAGTTTTCCCAGTATAACCGACCTATGGGCTGTAAAGGCACTTGTATAGACTACAAGCCCCACTGGGTCTCGAACTCCCTAAACTCGGTGGGGTTCTGTGAGAAACCAGCCCGAGTTGGTACCGACACATTGCAATACTATACAGAAATTTCCATTTTCGGTCATATTTGTACCCCTATTTCTCGAAAACCAGAGTTTTCCCGACATAGCCGCTTATATGGTCTGAAAGTACATCCCTTCTACTGTTAATCCCACTAGGTCGCTTGCTTCCTAAACTCCGCGCACGTCAATGACAGGGGTGCCTCATACCCCACCCCCAAACCCATGAATGTTCACGTTTCCCAATGTTTGAGTTGAAATTTCCGACAAACCAGAGTTTTCCCAGTATTACCGACCTATGGGCTGTAAAGGCACTTGTATGGACTACAAGGCCCACTGGGTCTCGAACTCCCTAAACTCGGTTGGGTTCTGTGAGAAACCAGCCCGAGTTGGTACCGACACATTGCAATACTGTACAGAAATTTCCATTTTCGGTCATATTTGTACCCCTATTTTTTCGAAAACTAGAGTTTTCCCGGCATAGCCGCTTATGTGGTTTAAAAGTACGTCCCTTCTACTGTAAATCCCACTAGGTCGTTTGCTCCCTAAACTCCGCGCACGTCAATGACAGGGGTGCCTCTTACCCCACCCCCAAACCCATGAATGTTCACGTTTCCCAATGTTTGAGTTGAAATTTCCGACAAACCAGAGTTTTCCCAGTATAACCGACCTATGGGCTGTAAAGGCACTTGTATGGACTACAAGCCCCACTGGGTCTCGAACTCCCTAAACTCGGTGGGGTTCTGTGAGAAACCAGCCCGAGTTGGTACCGACACATTGCAATACTATACAGAAATTTCCATTTTTGGTCATTTTTGTACCCCTATTTCTCGAAAACTAGAGTTTTCCCGGCATAGCCGCTAATGTGGTCTAAAAGTACATTCCTTCTACTGTAAATCCCACTAGGTCGCTTGCTCCCTAAACTCCGCGCACGTTAATGACAGGGGTGCCTCTTACCCCACCCCCAAAACCATGAATGTTCACGTTTCCCAATGTTTGAGTTGAAATTTCCGACAAACCAGAGTTTTCCCAGTATAACCGACCTATGGGCTGTAAAGGCACTTGTATAGACTACAAGCCCCACTGGGTCTCGAACTCCCTAAACTCGGTGGGGTTCTGTGAGAAACCAGCCCGTGTTGGTACCGACACATTGCAATACTGTACAGAAATTTCCATTTTTGGTCATTTTTGTACCCCTATTATTTCCAAAACTAGAGTTTTCCCGGCATAGCCGGTTATGTGGTCTGAAAGTACATTCCTTCTACTGTAAATCCCACTAGGTCGTTTGCTCCCTAACCTCCGCGCACGTCAATGACAGGGGTGCCTCTTACCCCACCCGCAAACCCATGAATGTTCACGTTTCCCAATGTTTGGGTTGAAATTTCCGACAAACCAGAGTTTTCCCAATATAACCGACCTATGGGCTGTAAAGGCACTTGTATAGCCTACAAGCCCCACTGGGTCTCGAACTCCCTAAACTCGGTGCGGTTCCGTGAGAAACCAGCCTGAGTTGGTACCGACACATTGCAATATTATACAGAAATTTCCATTTTCGGTCATCAAAGTTTTCCCGACATAGCCGCTTATGTGGTCTGAAAGTACATCCCTTCTACTGTAAATCCCACTAGGTCGCTTGCTCCCTAAACTCCGCGCACGTCAATGACAGGGGTGCCTCATACCCCACCCCCAAACCCATGAATGTTCACGTTTCCCAATGTTTGAGTTGAAATTTCCGACAAACCAGAGTTTTCCCAGTATAACCGACCTATGGGCTGTAAAGGCACTTGTATGGACTACAAGCCCCACTGGGTCTCGAACTCCCTAAACTCGGTGGGGTTCTGTGAGAAACCAGCCCGAGTTGGTACCGACACATTGCAATACTGTACAGAAATTTCCATTTTTGGTCATTTTTGTACCCCTATTTTTTCGAAAACTAGAGTTTTCCCGGCATAGCCGCTTATCTGGTCTAACAGTACATCCCTTCTACTGTAAATCCCACTAGGTCGCTTGCTCCCTAAACTCCGCGAACGTCAATGACAGGGGTGCCTCTTACCCCACCTCCAAACCCGTGAATGTTCACGTTTCCCAATGTTTGAGTTGAAATTTCCGACAAACCAGAGTTTTCCCAGTATAACCGACCTATGGGCTGTAAAGGCACTTGTATGGACTACAAGCCCCACTGGGTCTCGAACTCCCTAAACTCGGTGGGGTTCTGTGAGAAACCAGCCCGAGTTGGTACCGACACATTGCAATACTATACAGAAATTTCCATTTTTGGTCATTTTTGTACCCCTGTTTCTCGAAAACTAGAGTTTTCCCGGCATAGCCAATTATGTGGTCTAAAAGTACATACATTCTACTGTAAATCCAACTAGGTCGCTTGCTCCCTAAACTCCGCGCACGTCAATGACAGGGGTGCCTCAAACCCCACCCCCAAACCCATGAATGTTCATGTTTCCCAATGTTTGAGTTGAAATTTCCGACAAACCAGAGTTTTCCCAGTATTACCGACCTATGGGCTGTAAAGGCACTTGTATGGACTACAAGGCCCACTGGGTCTTGAACTCCCTAAACTCGGTGGGGTTCTGTGAGAAACCAGCCCTTTTTGGTACCGACACATTGCAATACTGTACAGAAATTTCCATTTTCGGTCATCTTTGTACCCCTATTTCTCGAAAACAAGAGTTTTCCCGACATAGCCGCTTATATGGTCTAAAAGTACATCCCTACTACTGTAAATCCCACTAGGTCGCTTGCTCCCTAAACTCCTTGCTCGCCAATCACAGGGGTACCTTATACCCCACCCCCAAACCCATGAATGTTCACGTTTCCCAATGTTTGAGTTAAAATTTCCGACAAACCAGAGTTTTCCCAGTATAACCGACCTATGGGTTGTAAAGGCACTTGTATGGCCTACAAGCCCCACTGGGTCTCGAACTCACTAAACTCGGTGGGGTTCTGTGAGAAGCCAGCCCGAGTTGGTACCGACACATTGCAATACTGTACAGAAATTTCCATTTTTGGTCATTTTTGTACCCCTATTTATAGAAAACTAGAGTTTTCCCGGCATAGCCGCTTATGTGGTCTGAAAATACATCCCTTCTACTGTAAATCCCACTAGGTCGCTTGCTCCCTAAACTCCGTGCACGTCAATGACAGGGGTGCCTTATACCCCACCCCCAAACCCATGAATGTTCACGTTTCCCAATGTTTGAGTTGAAATTTTCGACAAACCAGAGTTTTCCCAGTATAACCGACCTATGGGCTGTAAAGGCATTTGTATGGACTACAAGACCCACTGGGTCTCGAACTCCCTAAACTCGGTGGGGTTCTGTGAGAAACCAGCCCGAGTTGGTACCGACACATTGCAATACTATACAGAAATTTCCATTTTTGGTCATTTTTGTACCCCTATTTCTCGAAAACTAGAGTTTTCCCGGCATAGCCGCTTATGTGGACTGAAAGTACATTCCTTCTACTGTAAATCCCACTAGGTCGCTTGCTCCCTAAACTCCGCGCACGTCAATGACAGGGGTGCCTCTTACCCGACCCCCAAAACCATGAATGTTCACGTTTCCCAATGTTTGAGTTAAAATTTCCGACAAACCAGAGTTTTCCCAGTATAACCGACCTATGGGCTGTAAAGGCACTTGTATAGACTACAAGCCCCACTGGGTCTTGAACTCCCTAAACTCGGTGGGGTTCTGTGAGAAACCAGCCCGAGTTGGTACCGACACATTGCAATACTATACAGAAATTTCCATTTTCGGTCATCTTTGTACCCCTATTTCTCGAAAACCAGAGTTTTCCCGACATAGCCGCTTATATGGTCTAAAAGTACATCCCTTCTACTGTAAATCCCACTAGGTCGCTTGCTCCCTAAACTCCGCGCACGTCAATGACAGGGGTGCCTCTTACCCCACCCCCAAACCCATGAATGTTCACGTTTCCCAATGTTTGAGTTGAAATTTCCGACAAACCAGAGTTTTCCCAGTATTACCGACCTATGGGCTGTAAAGGCACTTGTATGGACTACAAGGCCCACTGGGTCTCGAACTCCCTAAACTCGGTGGGGTTCTGTGAGAAACCAGCCCGAGTTGGTACCGACACATTGCAATACTGTACAGAAATTTCCATTTTCGGTCATTTTTGTACCCCTATTTTTTCGAAAACTAGAGTTTTCCCGGCATAGCCGCTTATGTGGTTTAAAAGTACGTCCCTTCTACTGTAAATCCCACTAGGTCGTTTGCTCCCTAAACTCCGCGCACGTCAATGACAGGGGTGCCTCATACCCACCCCCAAAACCATGAATGTTCACGTTTCCCAATGTTTGAGTTGAAATTTCCGACAAACCAGAGTTTTCCCAGTATAACCGACCTATGGGCTGTAAAGGCACTTGTATGGACTACAAGTCCCACTGGGTCTCGAACTCCCTAAACTCGGTGGGGTTCTATGAGAAACCAGCCCGAGTTGGTACCGACACATTGCAATACTGTACAGAAATTTCCATTTTCGGTCATTTTTGTACCCCTATTTTTTCGAAAACTAGAGTTTTCCCGGCATAGCCGCTTATGTGGTTTAAAAGTACGTCCCTTCTACTGTAAATCCCACTAGGTCGTTTGCTCACTAAACTCCGCGCACGTCAATGACAGGGGTGCCTCTTACCCCACTCCCAAACCCATGAATGTTCACGTTTCCCAATGTTTGAGTTGAAATTTCCGACAAACCAGAGTTTTCCCAGTATTACCGACCTATGGGCTGTAAAGGCACTTGTATGGACTACTCTGTACGTAGTTCGACAAACCAGAGTTTTCCCAGTATAACCGACCTATGGGCTGTAAAGGCACTTGTATGGACTACAAGACCCACTGGGTCTTGAACTCCCTAAACTCGGTGGGGTTCTGTGAGAAACCAGCCCGAGTTGGTACCGACACATTGCAATACTATACAGAAATTTCCATTTTTGGTCATTTTTGTACCCCTATTTCTCGAAAACTAGAGTTTTCCCGGCATAGCCGCTTATGTGGTCTGAAAGTACATTACTTCTACTGTAAATCCCACTAGGTCGCTTGCTCCCTAACCTCCGCGCACGTCAATGACAGGGGTGCCTCTTACCCCACCCGCAAACCCATGAATGTTCACGTTTCCCAATGTTTGAGTTGAAATTTCCGACAAACCAGAGTTTTCCCAATATAACCGACCTATGGGCTGTAAAGGCACTTGTATAGACTACAAGCCCCACTGGGTCTCGAACTCCCTAAACTCGGTTGGGTTCTGTGAGAAACCAGCCCGAGTTGGTACCGACACATTGCAATAGTGTACAGAAATTTCCATTTTCGGTCATTTTTGTACCCCTATTTTTTCGAAAACTAGAGTTTTCCCGGCATAGCCGCTTATGTGGTTTAAAAGTACGTCCCAACTACTGTAAATCCCACTAGGTCGTTTGCTCCCTAAACTCCGCGCACGTCAATGACAGGGGTGCCTCTTACCCGACCCCAAAACCCATGAATGTTCACGTTTCCCAATGTTTGAGTTGAAATTTCCGACAAACCAGAGTTTTCCCAGTATAACCGACCTATGGGCTGTAAAGGCACTTGTATGGACTACAAGCCTCACTGGGTCTCGAACTCCCTAAACTCGGTGGGGTTCTGTGAGAAACCAGCCCGAGTTGGTACCGACACATTGCAATACTGTACAGAAATTTCCATTTTTGGTCATTTTTGTACCCCTATTTCTAGAAAACTAGAGTTTTCCCGGCTAGCCGCTTATGTGGTCTGAAAGTACATTCCTTCTTCTGTAAATCCCACTAGGTCGCTTGCTCCATAAACTCCGCGCACGTCAATGACAGGGGTGCCTCTTACCCCACCCCCAAACCAATGAATGTTCACGTTTCCCAATGTTTGAGTTGAAATTTCCGACAAACCAGAGTTTTCCCAGTATAACCGACCTATGGGCTGCAAAGGCACTTGTATAGACTACAAGCCCCACTGGGTCTCGAACTCCCTAAACTCGGTGGGGTTCTGTGAGAAACCAGCCCGAGTTGGTACCGACACATTGCAATACTATACAGAAATTTCCATTTTCGGTCATCTTTGTACCCCTATTTCTCGAAAACCAGAGTTTTCCCGACATAGCCGCTTATATGGTCTGAAAGTACATCCATTCTACTGTAAATCCCACTAGGTCGCTTGCTCCCTAAACTCCGCGCACGTCAATGACAGGGGTGCCTCATACCCCACCCCCAAACCCATGAATGTTCACGTTTCCCAATGTTTGAGTTGAAATTTCCGACAAACCAGAGTTTTCCCAGTATAACCGACCTATGGGCTGTAAAGGCACTTGTATGGACTACAAGCCCCACTGGGTCTCGAACTCCCTAAACTCGGTGGGGTTCTGTGAGAAACCAGCCCGAGTTGGTACCGACACATTGCAATACTGTACAGAAATTTCCATTTTTGGTCATTTTTGTACCCCTATTTTTTCGAAAACTAGAGTTTTCCCGGCATAGCCGCTTATCTGGTCTAACAGTACATCCCTTCTACTGTAAATCCTACTAGGTCGCTTGCTCCCTAAACTCCGCGAACGTCAATGACAGGGGTGCCTCTTACCCCACCTCCAAACCCGTGAATGTTCACGTTTCCCAATGTTTGAGTTGAAATTTCCGACAAACCAGAGTTTTCCCAGTATAACCGACCTATGGGCTGTAAAGGCACTTGTATGGACTACAAGCCCCACTGGGTCTCGAACTCCCTAAACTCGGTGGGGTTCTGTGAGAAACCAGCCCGAGTTGGTACCGACACAATGCAATACTATACAGAAATTTCCATTTTTGGTCATTTTTGTACCCCTGTTTCTCGAAAACTAGAGTTTTCCCGGCATAGCCAATTATGTGGTCTAAAAGTAAATACATTCTACTGTAAATCCAACTAGGTCGCTTGCTCCCTAAACTCCGCGCACGTCAATGACAGGGGTGCCTCATACCCCACCCCCAAACCCATGAATGTTCATGTTTCCCAATGTTTGAGTTGAAATTTCCGACAAACCAGAGTTTTCCCAGTATTACCGACCTATGGGCTGTAAAGGCACTTGTATGGACTACAAGGCCCACTGGGTCTTGAACTCCCTAAACTCGGTGGGGTTCTGTGAGAAACCAGCCCGTTTTGGTACCGACACATTGCAATACTGTACAGAAATTTCCATTTTTGGTCATTTTTGTACCCCTATTTCTCGAAAACAAGAGTTTTCCCGACATAGCCGCTTATATGGTCTAAAAGTACATCCCTACTACTGTAAATCCCACTAGGTCGCTTGCTCCCTAAACTCCGTGCTCGCCAATCACAGGGGTACCTTATACCCCACCCCCAAACCCATGAATGTTCACGTTTCCCAATGTTTGAGTTAAAATTTCCGACAAACCAGAGTTTTCCCAGTATAACCGACCTATGGGCTGTAAAGGCACTTGTATGGCCTACAAGCCCCACTGGGTCTCGAACTCCCTAAACTCGGAGGGGTTCTGTGAGAAGCCAGCCCGAGTTGGTACCGACACATTGCAATACTGTACAGAAATTTCCATTTTTGGTCATTTTTGTACCCCTATTTATAGAAAACTAGAGTTTTCCCGGCATAGCCGCTTATGTGGTCTGAAAATACATCCCTTCTACTGTAAATCCCACTAGGTCGCTTGCTCCCTAAACTCCGTGCACGTCAATGACAGGGGTGCCTTATACCCCACCCCCAAACCCATGAATGTTCACGTTTCCCAATGTTTGAGTTGAAATTTTCGACAAACCAGAGTTTTCCCAGTATAACCGACCTATGGGCTGTAAAGGCACTTGTATGGACTACAAGACCCACTGGGTCTCGGAAACCAGCCCGAGTTGGTACCGACACATTGCAATACTATACAGAAATTTCCATTTTTGGTCATTTTTGTACCCCTATTTCTCGAAAACTAGAGTTTTCCCGGCATAGCCGCTTATGTGGTCTGAAAGTACATTCCTTCTACTGTAAATCCCACTAGGTCGCTTGCTCCCTAAACTCCGCGCACGTCAATGACAGGGGTGCCTCTTACCCCACCCCCAAAACTATGAATGTTCACGTTTCCCAATGTTTGAGTTGAAATTTCCGACAAACCAGAGTTTTCCCAGTATAACCGACCTATGGGCTGTAAAGGCACTTGTATAGACTACAAGCCCCACTGGGTCTCGAACTCCCTAAACTCGGTGGGGTTCTGTGAGAAACCAGCCCGAGTTGGTACCGACACATTGCAATACTATACAGAAATTTCCATTTTCGGTCATCTTTGTACCCCTATTTCTCGAAAACCAGAGTTTTCCCGACATAGCCGTCTATATGGTCTGAAAGTACATCCCTTCTACTGTAAATCCCACTAGGTCGCTTGCTCCCTAAACTCCGCGCACGTCAATGACAGGGGTGCCTCATACCCGACCCCCAAACCAAGGAATGTTCACGTTTCCCAATGTTTGAGTTGAAATTTCCGACAAACCAGAGTTTTCCCAGTATAACCGATCTCTGGGCTGTAAAGGCACTTGTATGGACTACAAGCCCCACTGGGTCTCAAACTCCCTAAACTCGGTGGGGTTCTGTGAGAAACCAGCCCGAGTTGGTACCGACACATTGCAATACTGTACAGAAATTTCCATTTTTGGTCATTTTTGTACCCCTATTTTTTCGAAAACTAGAGTTTTCCCGGCATAGCCGCTTATGTGGTCTAAAAGTACATCCCTTCTACTGTAAATCCCACTAGGTCGCTTGCTCCCTAAACTCCGCGCACGTCAATGACAGGGGTGCCTCTTACCCCACCCCCAAACCCATGAATGTTCACGTTTCCCAATGTTTGAGTTGAAATTTTCGACAAACCAGAGTTTTCCCAGTATAACCAACCTATGGGCTGTAAAGGCACTTGTATGGACTACAAGACCCACTGGGTCTTGAACTCCCTAAACTCGGTGGGGTTCTGTGAGAAACCAGCCCGAGTTGGTACCGACACATTGCAATACTATACAGAAATTTCCATTTTTGGTCATTTTTGTACCCCTATTTCTCGAAAACTAGAGTTTTCCCGGCATAGCCGCTTATGTGGTCTGAAAGTACATTCCTTCTACTGTATATCCCACTAGGTCGCTTGCTCCCTAACCTCCGCGCACGTCAATGACAGGGGTGCCTCTTACCCCACCCGCAAACCCATGAATGTTCACGTTTCCCAATGTTTGAGTTGAAATTTCCGACAAACCAGAGTTTTCCCAATATAACCGACCTATGGGCTGTAAAGGCACTTGTATAGACTACAAGCCCCACTGGGTCTCGAACTCCCTAAACTCGGTGCGGTTCCGTGAGAAACCAGCCTGAGTTGGTACCGACACATTGCAATACTATACAGAAATTTCCATTTTCGGTCATCAAAGTTTTCCCGACATAGCCGCTTATGTGGTCTGTAAGTACATCCCTTCTACTGTAAATCCCACTAGGTCGCTTGCTCCCTAAACTCCGCGCACGTCAATGCGGCTGTTTCGGCTACATATGCCAGCAATTTCTGCTATTTCGGCTGGTCAGGCTACTCCGGCCAGCCGAAGTAGCCTACCTCGGCTGGTCAGGCTACTCCGGCCAGCCGAAGTAGCCTACCTCGGCTGGTCAGGCTACTTCGGCTAACTTCACCCATCTGTTAGAGATATGAATGAAAAAAATAAATACATTTGACCAATAGGAACAGACATACCATTCAGATTTCTAACGGTAAATCTTTGACGTCACTGTCATTTTGATGTCCGAGACCTGTAAATATACTCAACTTTGGATAAGGTGATTGCAATTCTTCTATTTATGTTTAGAATTTCTTCGTTTGCAATCGGCAATCACCTAAAAGTATTTCGTTCAACGTGCGATTTTTTTTTATAAATGTTACACGGCCAAACTTCTCTAGCAGCACTATCGATATCATATCTCGAAAATTGTTTTCTAAATTTTATCGCAGACGCTATGAATTTCTATATTTAATGTTGGGTAAAAGACGTTATAACGTGAGGGCCTTTCTGAACCAAAATGGTGACTTGGTAATCTTATAGGAAGGAATGATTTTTTTTTCAGATTACAAAAAGATATAATCATTATACGTATCAAACGTATAGGATATATAACTTAATGTGATGCGACAGTCTGCATGCAAAGTTTTTAACACAGTCACGGTTGATAACTATGCTTCCTTGTCGGGCATCAGACAGATGGCCCCGACTTAAAGCTATTAATGTTAGTTGGTTGGGACCGGAGCTTCTTGTCTGTTGCTCGGCTCACCGAGGTTCAACTGGTGGTTTTATTTTGCTCAAGATTTTTAGTTTCAGTGATTTTGTTTGACACCCAGGGATCTCCGGTCGCTGGGCAACTTATTGTATCGATGAGTTCTCGCTTTTGATATGACATGGTGGTTATCATAATTTATTTGTTTGTCATTGTTGATTTATTGACCAATATTCACCACGAGAACAGATTATTAAAACTGTGGTGAAGCACTAAGGAAGCTGAGGATGCGGTCTGTTTTAGCCCCCGGTAATTTTATATTACTTGTCGTTCGATGGCGATACTTGTGGTTTTAATTGTTTTATGTTTCACAAGTGATTTTTTGTGCTGTTTGCGCATTGAGTACGTTTCATATAATTAGTTAAGATCAGGTAACTCAGTGACCACCTATTGGAAAATAGTTGCTATCTTGGTTAACGATATGTTCTGTTTGTACGAATACCTAATTGTCAATGTAGGATTTTTCCATCTCGGTTTTTGGTGTGCAAATTTCTCTCTGACTGCACAATGTCCTGATCATTGCCTACTTTTAACTTTTCGTCACATTGCAAAGATATCAGATCACTTCTAGCAACATCATCTCCAACAACTAAGCTATTGACAAGAGAACATACGCAATTAACCCGTAGCAATAAACAAAGTGAAATTTTATATCAAGATATGCTGTATGCCCTCAAGGGATTCATGTGCTTTTAGCTTGATTTAAACGTTATTTAGAGATGCATATAATGTTGCAAACAGAGCAGGTAATCATTCCTGTTTTTTCCATTCACTTATAACCTACTATCTGGTTGAGGTAGAAATCAGGACCCAGTTGTTCAAAATTAACGATGTCGTTAGTCAACGATTCTTTAAAATTTCAAATGGCAATAGTACAAATACACTGTAATTTTTTGTCCTTTGCAATGTAAAGGATTCTCACATTTTATCAACAAACCATAACAGTGTATTTGCTATTGAAGTCAATATATAATTAACAAATTGAGGGCTTAGTGACAACGTTAAGCTAACAAAGTTTTGAACAACTGGGCACAGGTATCAAACTCACGAGCGCAATTTATACTGCTTAGACTTATCTTACATTCTGATTATCATGATTATTCAGAATATGAATGTATGGCTTCTGTCACGAGACTAAATGAAATATATTCATCAAAAGAAGTTTTGCACCATTTAAATGTTTTCATATTTTTAAGTGACATTTTAACTAACAATTTTTAACCTAGCTTTTTGAATTTGCACAGTCTGAAAGAGTTTGATAAAGTGTGTGATAAGACCAAAAATCGTTGCGGAAACGATTTTAGGAAACACTGAAATTTCCCATTTTCTGTAAATGCTGTAAATTGGAAAATCGAAAAAATTCCACAAAAAATGCCACAGCATTAAGAACACAATTTTTTTTTCCAAATTTACACACAAGAGCCCCAAAGCTAATGATTAAGCCTAAAAACAAATAAAAAAAATCTCAAAATTTTAGTAAAAATTCATTTTTTGACAAAATTGCAATTTTTGAGAATAAATGATAAATATTGGAAAAAATGAGTAAAATCGAAATTCATTTCAATTTTGGATCGCTATGAGATGTTTTGACACCAAAACCTGCCGCCTGTTTTCTTTCTGTTAAAGGCAACCTCATGTCAAAGATGTCGCATGAGTACTTCTTTGACATTCAGCTTTTTAAAAATTCTGAATTTGGATGGACTGAAACCCAGTACCTCCAGTTAAACATTAATGGGTACTACATGCTGTGTTTGAAAGAAAAACAACCCATTTTATAGGAGAGATGAGTTACTAAGCTTTATCTTAGAATTTAGACAAAATCTCAAAAATCGTTATTTTTGGTCAAAAATAGTGTTTTTGTCAAAAAAAATCAATTTTTATTTTTTGCTTTAAATGATTGCTTTCTGTATCTCGAATCAGGATGTGAAACAAATTTGGGTTTGGAAGACCAGAAATAAAGTTGTGGGCTTTTTGCTGCATCCCAAATTTTGGTGTTTTCAAAAGCATGCATTTTTGCACATTTTTATTTAATCTTTTTAAGAAAAAAATATTGAATTGTTATTCAGGAAGTTCAGCCCTTTAAGAAGGTATTAAGTTTTAAAAGTTTATTTGAAAAATATCTATACTAGACATTATTTTAAAATGAGGAAAATAGTAACTGGTGCAAAACTTCTTTTGATGAGTATATATCACCTACGTTAAGGGACCGACTGCCGGTTAGGACTAATTTTGATTGACCTTATAACTTTGCTAGTTGTTCAAACAAAATGTGGGTCAACATAATCTCTTACTCGCAACAACGTTGAAACGAAGTCTGTCAGTCTATATTGAAGAAGGGAACTTGGATGTTCTTGAGCAAACCGTGGTAATTCTGTAGTCAATAGAACTATCTGATTACATTCAATTCCTTTTAATCTCATGAATTGATGCGTCTCAATCAATATAAAAACTGAATTATGTGAGCTCTAAGCCTGATATTCGGGATGATATTCTAGTAATCTAACAACTGTCGCTTTCATTTAACCAAGAGTCTAGTGCAACTCATTGATCCATTTGGTGTAGCAGAAATGCCTGTACCTATGTTCATGAAGCCAATTAGCCAACCAATGTGCCATTTAGAATCGGGGCAGAATGAGATGCCAGATAGCCAACTCTTCTCTGCGATGGCCCAAATGGCTCATTTTTTTCATTTCCATATGAATTCATAATTCCGAATTCCGCATTTTGACTTTTTTTTTTGATTTGCAAACTCTACTCGTAAGGGCAACTCATATATCCAGTTATGCCGGGTCAAAAGAAAATGTGCCTTTCACCATTTATACAACATGGAAAAAAGCCTGTAACATAATTTGAAATTGTCATAAAGTAGGTCAGCGTCAACACACGGTCATATTATGGGACCAAGAATATGATTAAACGTGGCAAGTTTCGTTGAAATCGGCCCAGGAATTCCCAATTCCGAATTCTGAATTCCGAATTCCGCATTTTGAATTTTTTTTTTCTTTTTTTTTTTTTTTTTTGATTTGCAAACTCTACTCGTAAGGGCAACTCATATATCCAGTTATGCCGGGTCAAAAGAAAATGTGCCTTTCACCATTTATACAACATGGAAAAAAGCCTGTAACATAATTTGAAATTGTCATAAAGTAGGTCAGCGTCAACACACGGTCATATTATGGGACCAAGAATATGATTAAACGTGGCAAGTTTCGTTGAAATCGGCCCAGGAATTCCCAATTCCGAATTCTGAATTCCGAATTCCGCATTTTGAATTTTTTTTTTTTTTCTTTTTTTTTTTTTTTTTTTTTTTTGATTTGCAAACTCTACTCGTAAGGGCAACTCATATATCCAGTGATGACGGGTCAAGAGAAAATGTGCCTTTCACCATTTATACAACATGAAAGGAAATACATTTTATCCAAGGCAAGAGAAAATGTGCATTATTCCAAAACACCAAGTCACAGGAAAATTAACCAATGTCATTGGCTATACTTCTTGCAGGAAGGCCAATATTTAGGAAAGGTCATGTCCCATGAGGACAAGTCAAGAGAAACTATACCATCTGTCAAGTGTTATTACATGTATATATAATAATAATAATAATAATAATAATAATAATAATAATAATAATAATAATAATAAAAAACATAATAATAATTATAATTCAAAATTCAGAATTCGGAATTCCTGGGCCGATTTCAACGAAACTTGCAACGTTTAATCATATTCTCGGTCCCATGTGTTGACGCTGACCTACTTTATGACAATTTCAAATTATGTTACAGGCTTTTTTCATGTTGTATAAATGGTGAAAGGCACATTTTCTCTTGAAACCCGGCATAACTGGATATATGTGTTGCCCTTACGAGTAGAGTTTGCAAATAAAAAAATCAAAATGCGGAATCGGGAATTCGGAATTATGAATTCATATGGAAATGAAAAAATGAGCCATTTGGGCCATCGTACTTTTCATAGTCCATGTGTTCCATGTCCATCGCATTTAGACATTTTCACTTAGACGTGAACTCTGATATGGACACCTACGCTGACTAAATTTTACAAGGGGATATTTCATGTGTATCCGATGTAAATACTGTCTACGAAAATGCTAATGAGCCACGTCATACGATCAATAAAGCTGTGTCATACGAGGAACAAAGTAGCATAAAATGAATGAGATTACCTAAAATAATCGCTTGAGTATTAACTAAGGAAGTCAACGAGAAACCTTAATATGTGTGAGGCAAACTGAGAGACCATGCGTCGACAGCAAAATGTCTGAGGCCCTCCCAGGGGTTTTGGGGATTCAGGGAGAAGGGCTATTTATTTTCAGGGTTTGGGGAGATGGGTCATTTATTTTCAGGGATTTGAGGAGAAAGCATAGTTTTAGGGAGCAGGGAGCAGGGGGCTGAGGAAAAACATTTTAGGGAGCTGGGGAGAAAGGTCATTTTTCTTTCAGGGAGCAGGGAGCAAAGACCCCCCCTGGGGGGGCCTCATGTCTAAGGTTTTTTTTTTTTTTTTTTTTTTGTGCAATGGCCGAGTAAGACTTACTTCTCTTTACGGTGGGTAACCAGAAACAGGTTGGGGACGTCTAGGGTGCATTCACAAAGAGACCACGTACACCTTTCGATTCTGTAGTGCCCTCACTACGATACACATTTATGAACAAGAAATAAGAAACATTAGGTCTGAAAACTAATACTATACCAATTCTTAATAAGACTGAGTCGTCGCGTGACAAAATCAACAATTTGGTTTCCGACCAGGTCTTAGACTAATCGGGCTGTACAGCCACAGGAGAAAGCTAGAGGCGTGAAAATTTGGATTTAGAATGGAGAGGGATTGTATCATCCGTGTAGAAGAAACAAATGCGCTGATCAGCTTGGCGGCTACCGCGAAGCTGATCTGCGCCTTTGTTTTCGTATATGCAGATTGTTGGTTTTCTCGTGCGACAGCTCAAATATAAGTATAAGCTTTTGAAAATCTTATAAAATTAGCCCCAGTTCTTTTTTCTGCAAACAATTCCGAAAATTGGTCAGACCCAATCGCTGCCTCCCGAGTTATCTGCCCTTGAGTGTTTAAAAATTCGATATTCAGTGTTGTGACAACTCTAGCGGCTTCATTTTATTGGATCTTCTTCATTCTGGACATTAAAGGGGGCAATCATATCTCGAATGAATTTCTGCCAGATTCAACAAATGAGTGCAGAATTAAATGCCCTTGAGCATGTTGAAAAGATCACATAGACTTATAATGAGAAAAATGTTGTAGCCACTCTAGCCTCTTTATAATTTTGAGCCGAACTACTTTATTTTTGCAGATAAAAATCAAGGATGAGTTAAAAAGAACCTAGCCAGATCGAACCACTGTCTGTGGAGTTAGCTGTCTTTGTAGGTTTAAAAAATTGCCATTTAATGTTGAGGCAATTCTAGCGGCTTCATTTTTATGGCATTTTCTTCATTACAAACACAACCATAATACCTTGGATGAGTAACAATTTCGGTCAGTTTGGACAACAAACTGCCGAGTTAGCTGCCATTAAGCTTTTTGAAAAATCCCTAAGGCTTAGCATGAGGAAAATGTAGTGGTCACTCTAGCCCCTTTATTTTTCCGCCGATCTTCGTCATGATAAGGACAATCATAAAATCTTGGATGAGTTCAAAAATCTTGGAAATTGATTTTTGGCCACAGTGTTAACTGACTGCAGTGTTAGCTGCCCTTGAGCATTTGGGAATACAAACCCATAGACTTATAATGAGGATGATGTGGCCATTCTAGCTTCTTTATTTCTTCATTCTTGTAGTTAACAAGCACAACCATAAAATGTCGTACGAGTTCAAAATTTGGCAAGATCCCACTTCTGATTTTGAAGTTAGCTGCCCTTGATTGTTAGAAAAAGGCACAGTTTGTACTCAAACTCAGTATGTTCTATTTTGATCCTTTTTTTTCTCGGGTGAGCGATCGTTGTCCTTGGGATACTTGTTGGGTTTCTACCTAACATTGCGATGTCATGACAACGGAAATAAGCTGCACTCTATGACCACACAAGAAAACAACTAAGGCTAATATGTATATAGTACGACTTTGAACACTGGATGATCAAAAGTAGGACGAGTCTACTCAATAGCACGTGACATGTGATCACGTTGGAAGGGTTATTTTGACCAATACTATATAGCGTTAAGCCTATCGAATGTTAGCAGTAACTGGTGAGATATTAACGAGAACTTATTCTGATTTCCCTGTCACGTGCTATGTCATGGAATTTGCTAACCTTTGATCATCCAGAGGTCAAAATCGGACTAGAGATGGTTTGATTTATACACCGGTGGTAAGTCATTCTGTAAACTGTTTTGTCGGTTATACACACACAGGCCCTTTGGGGTGCCAGCTAGAGAGGAGAAGCTTGATTGATCTTTCTGGAGGCTTGATTTATTCTACATTATCAAAAAATTATATTATTTATTTTATTCAATCCTTCACTGACTTCGATGTAGGATGATGATGTTTAAACGACTTGGCTATCGACTGTCTATCAAACTTTGACCCGATGGAGTCAGTTCCTCGGTCGAAAATCGGGCTACGGAGCGAGAGGTACGGGATTCTAACCCCATGACTGCCGTGTAGTGTCATTTGTGCCCCCTCCCGAATAGTACACCAAAATATAAATAAAAGTCAATAGTAAAATATTCAAGGCCTAGAAAAATTTCTGATTGCGGGTGGGCCAGATGTTTTTTGGGCACTCACGTTCTTACCCAGCCTACTGATTGACAGCATAGGTGTCCGCGTCGGAGTCCACGCTTAACTGAAAATGTCTATTATGCACTCGCATAGACATTATGAGGTTTATGCATTTAAGTTCTACTATTATACAGATTTACACTAATCTTATTATCATTTAATAACTCCTTTATTAGCGTATTTGTTATTATGTGTACTATTAACCCTGCTTCAAAATGATAATATTTGTTTCAAAATCGGACCGATTCAGTTGACCTTATACATATCCCAAGCATTTGTTTTACAAACATCCAATTTATATGAGCCGCTGCACAAGAAAACCAACGGTTTGCAGATGCAAAAACAAAGGCGCAGATGAGCTTCGCAGTAACTGCGAAGCTGATCAGCGCCTTTGCTTTTGCTACACGGATAGTACAATTCCTCTCCTTTCTCAGTCTAAAATTTCCAGCCTCTAGCCATCATCTGAGCTTGTACGCCGGATTGTGTCAGACCTGGTCGGAAACCCAAATTGTTGGCTTCCTCTTCACTTCTCACGGAATCGACGTTCATTATGAACTTAACCGAATACCATATGGGACATACGATGCGACCATCACGATAACATGTCCGTGTAATATATACCCCATTTTACCCCACCTTTATCTAGAAAAAAAAAAACTGGGGTTTGCAGGGGTATACCTATTTTTTCTTATTTTTGCTCCAAAACATAGATTGTGGGTACTCGTTAGAACCGCCTCGGTGAGGCGGTTCTAACGTGTACCCACAATCTATGTTTTGAGCAAAAATAAGAAAAATATCAAAACATTTCTAGTGAAAATTTTCAATTTTTACAACTTAGAAAAATTCAGTATATTGCATGGGCATGTTTTCGTAATGATATACCCCATTATACCCAACTTTTATATTGCAAAACTGGAGTTTGCAGCGGTATACCTTAGTTTTATTATTTTTGCTCCAAAACATAGCTAGTGTGTACTCGTTAGAACCGCCTCAATATTAAAAACATCAATTTTTCCGATGAAATTTTCACATTTTACACCTTAAAAAAAATCTCTGTATATTGCATGGGCAAATTTTCGTAATGATTCTAGATAAATAATCCCTTAGAAGGGAGACTTTACAAAAATGGTGTGTGTGTTTCTGTAGCACGCATTCTTCCCTGTAAAGTCTGTCAATGGCAATAACTTTAATGGACTCTCGTTTCAAGAGAGATGACACTATATATTGCAAACATTTCCAGGGGCTATTTTGGGTGTTTTAAAACAGATAAACAAATCACCTTTAAACTTCAATCAAACAGATAATTAAGTATGGCTGTTTGCGATATTCCAGCCCCTTTTGTGGTTTTCTGACATAACACCTGCATGATGTCTAATCATAAGATCAAAGAATTTGAGTTCCCAAAACAGCACCACTATAACAGTTCATTTTCAGTACAAACAATTTACCCAACCAGCCATTTACTAAGGACAAGTTTAGCTCCGCCCACCTGCCACCACTGGAAGAAGGACTACCTGACCTCTAATATAGGGATCAACCATGGTTTTCAGTGTTCAAACATTCGATGGATCACGAGGAAGGCGTTTAAACACAAGGCCACAGGCCGCGTGTTCAAACGCCTTCCGAGTGATCCAGCGAATGTTTGAACACTGAAACAAACCATGGTTGATCGCTATTCTTGCATTTTCTCTCTAATCCACTTAAAATCTCTTGAAAATAACATTAACAACGTAAAAACTCACCGAAACCCGCGGAGCTTCTTCAACGTCGGCCATTTTGTTTAGAACGAAACAAATGACGTCACGTCGCATTGACCAATGACGTCGGCCAAAACCCATGTTCAAACGGCACGTGAATTTCATGATTTGAACATGGGTTTTGCTGTTTGAACACGGCTTTCGACCAATCGTAAACGGCTTCAAACAGCTATGCGCATAGGTTTCTATGCAAGAATTATTATTTATTGTCACTTGTCAGTGGCTGAATTTATTTCAATAAAGTACATGAAATATGTGTCTTGTGGACACATACAAAAGCACATTTAAACAGACAAGAACAACATTTAATCTTGCAATTTGATCTAATCATAGGAAGGCTAGATATTTTGAAGCATGTAAATATTTAATTGATTTTACTTCAATTCAACTGTCAGTGAACTGACCAGCTGTCACATAAACTATATGGGCGGGACTTAGGTTTATCTACCAGCTTGAGTAAACTATTATTGGCTAATTCTATGCCACTGTCTCGAGGTTAACTTGGTTCACTTTTTACTACAAAGGGTTTTCATAGTCTTTGAAGTCTGATGTTGAAACATCTTGGGGTTGTCTTTGATTTTGACAAATGGAGACACTAATTCGCAATTGGCAATAAAATGAATGATGCAGGCCTATAAACGGAGAGGAAACTGACTTATTTGAAAATTGTGTTACGGCGCCACAAAGCAATTTTTATATGATTATACACGGGGACCCAACTGTTAATCGTGATTATTGATGCGTCGTGGAATGTTAATGCATGCTATTATGAAGTTTCGTATGCGTCGGCGAGTTCGTTACGAATGCGACGTTCCACATCCTCTGTCCTTGGACGGTAAGTACCAGATGTTTTGCTCCCGTGAAAATAAACAAAGCCGAGTTTACAAAATCGGCGTCCACTATGATCTGCAAAAATCTTCTATGTTCCCACTTGAAGTCAATTGGAATACTTACGGCACTTGTGTTTTTCAGCTAATGGTTTATAAAGTTGACAGGTAGATACAAGATTGTCACGAAAACTCATTACATTCTTAACGTCTTTTTGTTTTTTTCTAATTTTTGACAGTAAACTAAGAAGTATAACGCAGTCTTGTGGTGTCTTTATTGAAATATGTATCCAAATGGCTTTGTTAATGCACACTTATTTACTGAGCGTGAAAAACAGTAAGAGAAGCATCTTTTGTATGCATCTTAGATTTTGTTAAAATTTAATATGCGACACAGAAATGCATCGTGGAAGATTGAGACCGATAAAATCAGTAAAATGCAATTACAAAACCGTCCACATGGTATGCAGACCCAGGGGCATGTGGTCTCTCCATATATCAACCCGTATTTTGGGCAATGGCAAGGGGGTAGTCAATTCCTGATAGGGGGCAACCCATATTTTACTCATCACCCCACATACCAGGGGATCTTTCCAGTACACCAAGGCCCAGTGTATCAAAATGCCTATGCACTGAGTTCAGTACACCCCCCAAGCTCAGGTCTAAACAACCAGAGTTTATGTACCCCACAAATGGCACCAATGCTGTATGGCCTAATCCCAGGCCATCCTTTATTTTATGGCCCTGTACAGTCGAACCCTAACCTCCAAAGGCCAGTTAATCGAGGGATACATTCAAACCATAATATACATAGGCCGGGTCATAGGGGACAGGGCTTGTACAGTGGGTTATCAGGGGGTAGAGGGGTAGGGCAACATCATAGAGTGGACCAGCATTCTCGACAGGGAGGTGTCATACCACCTACCAGCCCAGGAAAAGCTCCAGCAGATGCAGAATTGAATCATGTGGAGATAAGGAAGATTCCTATGGAAGAGGAAATTACCACACAGTCCATGAATTTGCCTAACAGTGCCGCCAACCCAATTGATCTAACCCACAGTACAGATCTTGCCAAACATGACACAGAACTCGCCAGCTCGATGTCAACTCAGCAGAATTTATCGACAGATAAGAATGGAACTCAAATGCAAAGAGGACGCCCCACAAGAGAACATCGGATCCTGGAAGATGCACCCAACTCTGATTCACAAACACCAGAACCAGGGCAGGCGGCAAGGTGTGAACAGGAGGGTGATGATAGAAAACAGAAGCCTTTTTTAGGATCGGGCCGAGCCTCGGAACAGACGGCGCAGGGTTCGAAGTGCCCATCTCTCCCCGGGTTTACCCATGGGTTTTACCCGGGTAAACCCGGGTTGGGCTTTAAGCCTTATTTTGAAAAAGTGGGTACTTAGTGGGTCCTCACTATTTTGATGTTCACATTTGTGTATTTTACAGTAATTTGACAGACAAAAAAATTTTTTTTTTCTTTAAAAACATATTATACTTAAGTAAAACTTACTACTAAGGTGTACTTTATATTACATCCACTAAAATTCCATGACACCATCAATTTTGAATATTAGTAGGAGCTAATGATAGTTTTAGAACTGTACTTCAATGAAAGCTAGCAATGAAAGTATATCATCAATCAGTCTCTCACATTTAATAGACAATTGCTTTAATCCTTTGTTTGTGTTTTCACCTAATTATTGCTCTAGGAAGTGTTGATAACACTTTTATAACAATACCCCATATGACACCTATTTAGGCACTGCTAAAATGAGGTGTTAACTAATTGTTTGGTATGTTTGTTCTAAATTTATGTCACTTAATTGACTGCCTTGTATGTCTAGCTGTAATGACATCTGGCATGGTAGTTAAATGATGAATTATAGTTAAAATGTGACTTAGCTAGATTTATCTGATTATTTTTATGGCACTAGAAATATCTTTCGCCATTCTCTTATCATAAGTCTGTCACAGACCAAGTCTTTCTTCTGTGCATGTCGATCAGCCATTTAGTAACAACAACAAAAAAACTCAACGAGAAGTTAAAACCTCTGTATCTTTTCAATTCTGTCTAATCGTCAAACACCCCTAATGCAATCTTGCCAGCTTGGTTAGATAGCTGATTGTTCTTTTGGGATTGCTTCACACAAACCAAATAGGTTGTTCAAATGAGATAAGTTTAAATGTCTTGTTACTTGTACATTCATTTGTAAAATGCCTTAATATCTTGGTCAATACTCGAGTATCATCATTAGATATAAAGATCATAAAATTTCTAATACTGGTCACTACCCGCTACCCAGTGGGTATACGGGTTTACCCGCAGAAACCCACTGGGTTGGGTTTTATGGTTTAATACCCGGGTTTTTCGAACCCTGAGACGGCGAAAAGGAGAAGCCTCTAATTGTGGGAACCCTCAACGTCAAAAATCTAGAGACGAACTATGCATTTGTCAGTGAATTACTAGAAAAGTATGATATTCTTGTAGTTCAAGAACATTGGCTGTTTAGTTTTCAATTACCGGACATAGAGAAAAGACTTGAGAAGCACTCTGCGCATAGTCGAGCTGTAGATGAGGATAATCCATTACCTCCTACACAGAAGCCAAGAGGCTATGGCGGAGTCTCAATCCTGTACAACAAAAGACTTGACATAAAAATAAAGAAGCTGCCTCATGGAGGAAACAGAATAGCTGCTATTGAAATATGTTCACAGCCCCCTCTATGCATTTGCTGTGTGTATATGCCGAGTAGGAACTCAAGGAAGGACTCGAGTGACAGAGAAAGTTACATGCATTGCCTGGACCAACTTGAGGAGATTTTGAATATATATACTAAGACACATGCCGTTTTTATTGTCGGAGACATGAATGCTTCGCTGATCCCAAGGAAAGGAAATCCACAGGATACTCTGCTGCGGGACTTTGTGGACCACAACACTCTCTATTGGGAGCAACATGGAGAGGAAACGTTTTTCCATCCCAACAAGACCGACAGGGCAGAAATAGACTATATATCATTCAACAAAAAGGGCAAAAGTCTGATGAAATCTGTGGCTGTTGAACGAAGTACCTCTCTGAACACCTCTGACCATATACCGGTACACGCACTACTCAGCATAGAAACCCATGAGAAGCCTAAAACCCTACCGACAGTTATACAGCTTAAACCAAAGTGGGACAAGTGCGACAAATCTCTGTATAAAGGATCTATCAGTCAAAACCTTCTCAGCTTTGACAGAGGAGACAGATATACTTCAACCTCTTGCCCATCTTAATGCAGTTTTGAAGCAGGCCACCAGGGACAGTATTCCGAATTACAAGTCCAGTCTGAAAGTCAAAAACAAAAAAAGATGTTGGACACAGAAGATACAGGAAGCTATGAAGTATAGTAAACTCATGTGGTGGGAGTGGCGCAAAGCTGGTGAACCAGGCAATATAGAAGATCCATCCAGACGAAGGATGATTGAAGCCAAGCAACAACTGCGGAAAGAGCAAAGGCTGGAGGAAGCTAAACAAAGGAATGCCAGAATAGAAGATATAATGCACTCAGACAACTCCTCTAGAACCTTCTTTAAGCTTGTTAATAATCAAAGAAAATCTTCCAATGCTCAACTTCATAGTTTGAATGTGGATGGAAAAGTATGTGAGACAGATGAAGATGTACGGGAGGGATGGGCAGCTCACTTTCAAAAACTAGCCACACCATTGGAGAGTGAAAGGTTTGATAAAGATTACAAAGAGATGGTGGACCTTGATGTTGCTGCCATTACTAGACTGTGCGAGTTAGAGGACAGGCCGGTTCTTCCCGTAACTGAAGAGGAAGTAAGAGCAGCATTAAAGAAGCTAAAGAATAACAAAGCGGTTGACGTCATGGGTCTAACATCAGAACACTTCAAACTGGGAGGATGTGACTTGGTGGTGTTTTTGACATCCTTTCTCAACTACCTCATTAGTACAAAGAGAGTGTCTGCCGTGTTGAAGGAGGGAACATTGACTCCAATCTTCAAGAAGGGAGATACTTGCGATCCAGGAAACTACAGAGGTATAACCGTCACGCCGGTTCTATTAAAAATTTTGGAACATGTCTTAAATGCCAGGCATAATGAAATCTTCCTAAGTACACAATCAAGACTTCAGCGAGGCTTCACAGAAGGCTGTTCCTCCATCAATGCCGCCGTCATATTGTCAGAATGTATCTTGGAATCATCATCAAATAAACAAGACTTATGGCTCACTACGTTGGACACGCAGAAAGCGTTTGACGTCGTAGATCATCATTCATTGCTAAGACGGCTCTATCTAGACGGTATCCATGGGGATGACTGGCTCCTAGTTAAAGACCTGTATACTGACTGCTCTTCAAGAATAAAGTGGGCGGGAGACCTATCGCATCCGATCAACATCAAACAAGGTGTCCGGCAAGGAGGTGTCCTCTCAACCAGTCATTATAAGAGATACAACAATCCACTGTTGTTGCAGTTAGAAGAAAGGTATATTGGAGTAAAGATAGGATCAATTAGCATTCCTCATGTCACTGTCGCAGATGACTTAGCCCTTCTGTCTTCAATGTTTACAGAAATGCAAGTGATGGTCTGGGATGTTGAGGGCAATGCAGGCAGAGAGAGAATCTTCGTCAACCCATCAAAGAGCCATACTCTCAAGTATCCAGCAAATAAAAAGAAAGAATCTGGAGGAGATATATTTATGTATAATGACAAAATAGAAGACAGTACAAGTGCCACACACCTTGGCATAATTCGGAACGTCAATGGAAAACCAGATATTGAAGAGAAGATAAATCTAGGAAGGAAGACAGCGTACTCCTTAATGGGTTCGGGTTTTCATGGGGGAGGGGGGTTGAAACCATCACAAAATGGGTATATTTGGTCCACTTTTGTAGTTCCGAGGTTGCTTTATGGTCTTGAGGCATTATCACATACAAAGAAAGATATTGAGTGTCTTGAAAGGTTCAAGTGTCTCAAACAAATACAGGGTCTACCTGATAAGACAGCTAACACAGTTTGCCTAGCTCTCTTGGGGATCCTGCCTTTGGAAGTAGTCTTACATAAAAATGCTCTGACTACCTTTGTCAACATGATAAGGCATAAAGGTACAATTGAATCCGACATAGCATTAAGGCAAATAGTAATGAAAAATGAAAATGATAAAAGTTGGTTCATGTTTGTAAGGGGTATCCTAAATTTATATAAACTTCCATCTATATTTCAACTGATAAGTAATACTCCCTCAAAGAGTGAATGGAAAAGACTTTTGAACAATACAGTAAATCAAGCCATTGAGTCTAGTTGGGATCAGGACATTAAGAGTAAGACATCTTTAAAGTATATAAACACTGACTCTCTTAAAGTAGGCAAGTGCCACCATGTCTGGTCAACAGTTCGGAACAGCATTCATGATACCAGAAGGGCACAACTGAAGTGTAGGTTATTAACAGGAACATATATTCTTCGGGGAAACAGAGCAGTCTTTAATCAATACCAAGTGGACCCAACCTGCAGATTGTGTTTAGCAGATCCAGAAACTAGGCAGCACTTTGTCAGTGAATGTACCTTCCTCAATTCTGAAAGATCAGTGTATATCTAAAAACTTTCGGAAAACCCGGCTTTACGAGATATTCCCAAATCGCAGTTGCAAAACCCTGAGTTTTTGATACGACTAACTTTGGACGCTTCAGTAGTGCTAGAAAAAGATCATATTGATAAGGACTCATGGGGGTTGCTTGAACTACAAACTAGGGAATTCATTCACAAAATTCACCATAAAAGACTCTCTGAGTTGAAGAGATTGGAAGTGTTCTGAGCGACATAAGACAGTTATATGTTCAGAATCTCTGACAGAAAAACTTTGTAAATAAAGAAATCACCACTGTAAATAGAGCTCACATATCTAAGTTAAACATTCAATAAAGAAAAGTCCCTCAACTCCACGTCTTAAGACGGTTCTCCGAAAAGTCAGCGGTGGAGATTTACTATCAAAGAAGAAGAATAGCAAATGTTACTATATGGAGACAGTGTTGCATTTTCTTCAATTAATATTTTCTAGATACATGTTAAAGGGGTCATGTTTTTATACTGTATTAACATTTGCAGAGGCTGGAGAAAGTTGTTTAGCCTGAGGCCGAGGGTTCAAAGGGCTCGCGAAAGACTCTTCTAATCATAGTTGATCGCTGTTCTTGTACAACACACCATTCCCATGGAAAACTGATTGACAACCGCACCAAAAAACCACATAAATCCCTTTATTTTTTCTCTGTCCACACCCCCCACCCCCTGCTTATCAAAAATGCATGGAGCCACCGATATAAAATGATCAAATATTATTTGGTTTAGCCTTACTGGTCATTTAATTTTAGAAAACATATTACCTATGGCACTGATATGCCCGAAAATGATTTGCTGTTTCGAGACAAGAAGTCACTCGAATGTTGACAAAGCTATATCAGAAAACCACTCTTTTACCTCATTCAAAATAAAAGTGGCACATGCTCGTTCAACGAAGTATGTGTAGATCTAGTACAAGGAAAAATACGCCATGCAATATTGCGCTTGATAAAAGCGCAAGTAATGCTTTTGCATTGACGAAAATAACTTTCAAAATGCTAATTCTTCCATGACTCATTCTAGTAGTACGTACCTTCATCTTCGATGCATACAAAAGATGCTTATCTTACTGTTTTTCACGCTCAGTAGATAAATGGGCATTTACAAAGCCATTTTGATACATATTTCAATAAAGACACCCATAGGACTGTGTTATACTTCATAGTTTATGACAAAGAATTAGAAAAACTAAATGACTTTAGGAATGTAATGTGTATTCGTGGCAATCTTGTATCTACCTGTCAACTTTATAAACCATTAGCTGAAAAACACAAGTGCCGTAAGTATTCCAATTTACTTCAAGTGGGAATATAGAAGAATTTTGCAGATCATAGTCAGTAGAAGAAACTCCCCCATTCGGGAATCATTGACCTTTTGTGACCTTTGTAAGAATGACAGGTAAATGTTACTATAATTAGTAAATTGATACTCGATCGGGAGCTTTTCTGTCATTTTTTATGGTATTCTTACAAACCTCAAAAAATGTGTCACAGTTTTTGTTTAATCAAGATGAAATTTTGCAGGCTTAAAGATGAATGATGTATCTAACTTTCTACCGTGTAGAATTTTTTTATTTTGTTTTGTTAAATTATGAAAATATGATTTTTTTCCAATAACTCTGATTCCAGATCGGCAACAGAAATTGTTTACTGACGCCCAATCTGGAGCCATTGAAAACCAGATGTATTTCTAATTTGGAATCAGTAGTTCCTGATTAGGAACATTTCAGAGTCTGTGTTTTCTGTAAAATTAAAACAAATGACATGTCATTTGTTATATTACCCAACATACTATTTAAAGAGCAATAATTAAACATTTTGGACTGTTTTTCAACAGTTTCAGTGAACTGTTTCATGTCATGTGATAAACTGTTTCATAGGGGTAACAGTTCATCTATTCATTGGGAGCGAGCTGGCCTTGCGGTAGAGTGTCGGACACCGAATCAAGAGAACCCAAGTTTGATCTCTCATTGGGGACGTCGTGTTGTGTCTTTGAATAAGACACAATAGCTCTCCAGAGTACTGCTTGATACACAGGAAAATGTCAGTTTTGTTCTAAAATGTCTAAAAATATTTTGAATGGGACTACTTTAAACCTTTAAAAAATGGCCCTGCGACCGACTGAGTGTTGGAGGTCGCTGATTTTAATACTTCTTTTAATCATTTGATCATCTCACCACTGTTATCAGTGTGGATTCAATCTCCTCACAAGGCACATGTGAGACAAGTCAAGTTCTGCTCACCCATCACTGCCATCAGGATAACATGTCCGTGTTATATACACCCACTTATACCCAACTTTTATAAAGTGAAACTGGGGTTTACAGGGGTATACCTATTTTTTTCTTTGGCTACAAAACATGCATTGTGGGTACTCGTGATCTGTCATGATTTACCCACCACCAACCACAAACGCTAGCTGGCAGTCAGACAAAGGGAATGGTATTGGCTGAGTGCTTTACGAGGCCAACCAATTTGACACTGTTGGGTAACTTCCAGAGGGCCCTACTAATCCATTCATATCAATGCAAACACGTAGAGATGCCTGCTATTGTAATACATTTTTAATGAAAGACATTGGTGCTACCAAAGCAGGTTTGTTCAAACTGTATATTTGTTCCATGGCCACACACTTTGCAATTAAATTTTCTGACCCTGTATTGTCTTTTATTCCGTCTAAGAAGGACATAAGAACTTTGTCGCTTCTTAAGAAAAATGTCTACTTTCAAAGATTTAAGCAAGTCAATGTTTTTGTAGACAGATCCTACTATGGTCCATACTATCTCTCTTTGAATGTTTTAAAGCTTCCAAAGGATCAACCCTTTATATTTTATTCTATAGTATCTTTCATAATAACTCCCCTTTCTCCTCTACCGAGGGTATAGGCAAGCTTTTTTTCCACATGTGAGCAAGCTACAAATAGAGAAATTATGATAAAATGATCTAAAGTGTATTTTCTAGTGTCTGATAATAGTTTTTCGCAGATATTTTACAACTGTTTCAATAAAGATTACCGGGTAAATATTTTCTTTTACACCTCAGATGCAATCTTCATGGTCAAATAGAAATTTTCAAAAAGTAAGCATTTTCATGATCATCGATTATCACCCTTGACAATGCAAACAATCCCTATTCAAGTTTCATTTTGGCTATTAACACAACATCATTCTGTTCACAGATTTTCAAATTTTTTCCAGGTTTCTGATTAGGACAAATTAAGATCAAGATTTTGACAAGAAAATAATTTTCCTATTGCTCTCTACACAAAAATTATCTGCAGAAAATCATTATCAGAGGCAAGTTTTTAGACTTGAGCTTTGATATGACTGAATAATTAGGATCATTATGTAACCAAACGAATTACTCATGGTGGTGAAAGAAAACTACTGAGACTTCAGTCAATGAAATTGCTGTTGGTTCTGCAAAGTGAAAAAGAAAATACTTTGGTCTACTGTTATCTTATTAGACATGTTATAGAAAACAGTTGTATGCACCAAGAAACAGGTCTTCTGTTAAACCACATGCTCAGATTTGAAAAAAAAAAAAAAAAAAAAAAAAAAAAAAAAAAAAAAAAGAAAAGAAAATTGAAATCCTTTAAGCGCATATGTAGTGAACATATAAATATTAGAGGGTAAGGGCCATACCACAGTTTCAGTGACTAAAGCCTAATCAGTGATGCTGGCAAAATGACACCAGAGAGAATTACTGTTATTAACTACTACTAAGTATACCTTCTATATATATATGTATTCTTTTATGTAATTATTTTTTTGTCCATGATAATTCATTGACTAGCTAGAGATTCACCATGAGAACCGAACAACTATCTAAATGTCTTGAACCACTGCAGAAGCTGAGGATGAGGTTAGGTACCTGTAAAATTGATTTAAGCCTGTCAGTAATTTTATATTACTGATCGTTCCAAGGCGATACTTCTGTGGTGGTTCTTTTTGTTTTATTTCTTGGAGTTTTTTTTGTGCTGTTTGCGCCTTATGTATTTTATCATATTTTTAGTTAAATTTAGGTAACTGCTGCTCATTCGGCTTATGATATGTTTTCATGGTATAAGTACCTGATTTTTAAATTAGTTTTTTCCCACCTCAGTTTTTGGAGTGGGAATCTTTTTCTGATTGCACCGTTTCCTGATTGTTGCCTACTTGTACCTTTCTATGGAACCATCAGTCTGTGATTCTGTAGTTTCGGTAGTCACACATATATCTGCCCTCATCTATACCACAAATGTTTGTTTCACCGTTGTCGTTACATAATCAATGCACCCTTTACAGTACAACATATTCGTAGAATGCTTGTCATTCATATTAATCTTATCTAGTGGTTCAAGAATAGCTTTTCCGAGGAAACATCGATCAATAATCTTGTTTGTCAATATTCCATTCTTGATGCAAACAAGCAGTTCCACATCTTTTTCCAAAACGACCAGCCATTTTGACTATGGGAGTGTTTAAAATCATGCACAGGTAAAACGAAAACTATGGTCTCATTAAGACACAACCACTGATTCCAAAACAAGATTCAGCAATTAAATATTGTATTCCAATATTCCAAATTTCTGTTATCATTCTTTAGGATTTTGTTTTAATATTTGAAAAAGTGTGTACACTAATTTATGCATGTGCATTTACATTTATAGCACTAAATCAGCACAGTTTTTTCCCCAATCCATTTATATCATGTTTTGAGATGGTACACATGCTTAACAAATGAAGCCAATTCAGAGTAATCCATCCACACTATATTCTGTTGTGTGATCCCGAACAGGATTACAAGTGTTTTATCATTAAAGTTTGATTCCAGATTGGGCGTCAATGAACAATTTCCGTTGCCGATCTGGAATCAGTGTTATTAGAAAAAAATCATATTTTCATAATTTAATAACTTTTTAACAAAACAAAATAAAAAAATTCTACACGGTAGAAAGTTAGATATATCACTCATCTTTAAGCCTGCAAAGTTTCATCTTGATTAAACAAAAACTGTGACACATTTTTTGCGTTTTGTAAGGGTACTATAAAAATGACAGAAAAGCTCCCGTTCGAGCATCAATTTACTAATTACAGTAACATTTACCTGTCATGTTGACAAAGGTCACTGATTCCCGAACGGGGGAGTTTCTTCTACTGATAGTGGACGCCGATTTTGTAAACTCGGCTTTGTTTATTTTCACGAGAGCAAAGCATGTGGTACTTACCGTCCAAGGACAGAGGATGTGGAACGTCGCATTCGTAACGAACTCGCCGACGCATACGAAACTTCATAATGGCATGCATTAACATTCCACGTCGCATCAATAATCACGATTAACAGTTGGGTCCCCGTGTTATAGTAACAAATTAAAGTAGAGTTACGAAAAGATCGGCGGCTTTGTTTTGCCTAATGTTGTGAGTTTCAATGGTTTGAGCTATAGTAGTTATATTTGTTCAGTCCGGTATGTAACTCTCGAGTCTTGCATAAACCCCAGAATAGTCTTATTGTCCCCCCCCCCCCCCTTTTCGAAGAAAAGCGGAGGGACATAGTTTTTGGCTTTCCGTCCTTCCGTCCGTCCGTCCTTCCGTCCCCCTATAGGAGTATGTACCTTGTGTGCGCAACTCCTCCTACAGTTTTATTCCGATTATTTTGAAACTTTACAGATGTCTTCAACATACTTTGAAGATGTGCATGTGGTTTGGATATAATCCTCAGATTAATTTTTGACACTTTTTTTGCAAATTGAACTTAGTCATTTTTCGAGCATTTTGATAAAGAAAGTGAATAGACAGTGGGTACCTTGTGTGCGCAACTCCTCCTACAGTTTTATTCCGATTATTTTGAAACTTTACAGATGTCTTCATCATACTTTGAAGATGTGCATGTGGTTTGGATATAATCCTCAGATTAATTTTGACACTTTTTTTGCAAATTGAACTTAGTCATTTTTCGAGCATTTTGATAATGAAAGTGAATAGACAGTTGGTACCTTGTGTGCGCAACTCCTCCTACAGTTTTATTCCAATTCTTTTGAAACTTTACAGATGTCTTTATCATGCTTTGAAGATGTGCATGTGGTTTGGATACAATCCTCAGATTAATTTTTGACACTTTTTTTGCAATTTGAACTTAGTCATTTTTCGGGCATTTTGATAATGAAAGAGAATAGACAAAGGGTACCTTGTGTGCGCAACTCCTCCTACAGTTTTATTCCGATTATTTTGAAACTTTACAGATGTCTTCATCATACTTTGAAGATGTGCATGTGGTTTGGATATAATCCTCAGATTAATTTTTGACACTTTTTTTGCAAATTGAACTTAGTCGTTTTTCGGTATTTTGACAATGAAAGTGAATGGACAGTGGGTGCCTTGTGTGCGCAACTCCTCCTTCAGTTTTTAATTCAGATTCTTTTGAAACATTACAGATGGCTTGATGATGCTTTGAAGATATGCATGTGCTTTGGATATAATCCTCAGGTTAATTTTTGACACTTTTTCGCAATTTGAACTTAGTCGTTTTTCAGGCATTTATATAATGAAAGTGAATGGACATTGTGTACCTTGTGTGCAAACTCCTCCCTCAGTTTTATTCTGATTCTTTTCAAACTGTACAGATGTCGTGACCATGATTTGAAGATTTGCATGTGGTTTGAATATAATCCTCAGATTAATGTTTGACACTGTGACATGAAGTAAATGCATGTGATTTGGATATACATTATTGTCAGATATATTTGTGTGACTAAACAATTAAGGCGGGGGACATAAATTCTCTGAAT
The DNA here is from genome assembly GCA_964017185.1 of Rugalucina vietnamica. NCBI lineage: Eukaryota > Metazoa > Mollusca > Bivalvia > Lucinida > Lucinidae > Rugalucina > Rugalucina vietnamica. The sequence goes on from OZ024880.1 coordinate 40,386,930, forward strand.
TTGCTTGTTTTATTTCAACTTCTATCTTGTCTGCCTTATGGATGTTTTGCACTTTTCTTCTCTGTAAATATAACCTTTTGAATTATTATAATCCATATTTGATGTTGGTAAAAATGAATACGTTAGTTTCATGTTGTACAGTACATTTTTGAACAGAGATGTGCTGCAATTACTTGATCGATTAATTGCCAAAAAATTATGAACATATAAATACATAAATTCATTCGTGCCCCGCTCTGGCCATATGTGAGACAAGCCAAGTTCTGCTTCTTGCGGATGTGTCAGGTGGTTTTTCTAAGGGTTCTTCAATTTTTTGCCCCACCTACTGATTGGCCCGTCTCATATAAGCCAAAATAATTTTGAAAGGGATGTAAAACTGAAATAAAAATAAAGATAATCATTTTTTTTTTTATTTTGCTAGTATTAAGTGTTATACTAAAGCATACTCACACTTTTAACCGGTTAAAATAAAGATTTCAATTTGTGCAACAACTTGATGATAGCAATTTTTAAGAAATTTTAGGAATAAAGACGTGTTTGATACCGAGCCGTTTGGCAATTTAGCAATGTTTTGTTCGATAACTTTGTTTTTTATTTGAATAAACATTGAGTCTGGGCTGGTCCAGTCATTGAAGTAATAGGAAAGACAGGATTGGATCCTAATCAAAACAATGCAATTATGGATTTTTGATCTCGATTAAGGTAACCAAAACATTATACATTAATACATATTCAACCCCCGGCTTCTGCAGTCTGTCAGATGAGTTTGTAAATCAAGGTACCATCTCCATATGACCATAGCTGTTGTGGGACATTAAACCTCGAACCCAAACAAAACAAAAAATAATTATATTATCATGTGTAAGGTAGTATTCTGGTCATCATTTAAAGGCTGACTTGAGTTGAGACACACTTTTTTGTTTCATCAATATCCTAAGCAGGCTTTATTAAACACATTGCTCATGTTATAAAATTTTTAAAAAGAAATTTAAGGTTGATACAGATGAGGGGAATTTTTTTTTTATACTGAATCTGTCTAAATGAAGACAATTCTAAGTTTCCGTTCTGTGACTCAATATTCATTTATCACAATGAAATGTGAATACAACATTTTCAAATTCATTAATAACTGTGTTAACGTTTTCAAACTAAAAATGTCTATTTTGTTAGAATTTTGAATAGCTCTTAAAACGCCAAGTATTGCTATTTTTACATATTAAATTGTTTCAGTTTGAGAGATAACATCTTTTTTTAATATCTAATATTAAGAAGCCCTGACGCCCAGACGCCCATTTCGATCACTTGTCCATGCAACAAATAGAGAATATTTGCTTTTTTGAGGTGAATACCAAATATATTCCATCGAGTGAGCTGAAAACATCAGAATTTTCACGAGTGCGCAGCACGAGTGAAGAATTTTATGTTTTCAACTCACGAGATGAGATATATTTGGTATTCACCGAAAAAAAAGCCAAATTTCTTTCTATTTTATACAATACACGGGCATTTTCTAATTCACAAGGCAGGCGGTGAAAAAAAAAATGAAAATAATTTTGGTACCACATTGTTCCTTACGTTCTATCTAAGAAAATGAATACCCACACTTTATGTTTTCGTGCATAAATAACGGAGTTATAGGCGTTTGAATTTCTGAAGTGAGACACATTTAATGACGTCAAGTAAATGGAAACGTCAGAAGTAATCCAAAATATACAGTGAAGATATAGGCTGATATCAGTCACTAGTGACTTTTGATATCAGTGAGATTTAATATCAGTGAAATTTCATATCAATGAAAATATCAATTTTATCAAGTTTTGATATACATTGGTTTTCACTGTAAGGTATAAAATAAATAGTTGTTGTTCTTTTTCAGCAGTAAAAATAGATAATTCATTAAAAAAAAAAAAAAAAAAAAAAAAAATAAATAAAAATAAAAATAAATAAAAGCAATGCGGTACTAGAATTTGTTTTCTATGTGAAAACTGACGTCTCCCCCCTTTCTACGTGCATGTCCAAAATATGCAAGCAAGAGTTATAGTTCTTGTGCATCACATATCCTGTCATTCTGTTTTATAAGTGTACCAAGTTTCATTGAAATATCTCTTACGGTTTTCAAGTAATAGAGGGGACACAAAAGTGTTTGGAAAATAATCAAAGGGAAATAACTCCAAAGATATGAAAGCAAGAGTAATGATTCTTGTACATCATGCTTTATAAGTGTACCATGTTTCATTGAAAAATCTCTAATGGTTTTTGAGTTATAGAGCAGACACGAAATTGAATGAAAAATAATCAAAGGTAAATAACTCCAAAGATATGCAAGCAAGAAATATGGTTCTTTAGCATGACACATCATCTCATCGTGCTTTATAAGTGTACCAAGTTTCATTGAAATATTTCTTATGGTTTTCAAGTTATAGAGTGGACATGAAATTGTATGGAAAAATAATCAAAGGGAAATAACTCCAAAGATATGAAAGCAAGAGTTATAATTCTTATGCACGACACATCGCCTCATCATGCTTTATAAGTGTACCAAGTTTCACTGAAATTTCTCTTACGGTTTTCAATTTATAGGGTGGACACGAAATTGTATGGAAAATAATCAAAGGGAAATTACTCCAAAGATATGCAAGCAAGAGTTATGGTTCTTTAGCACGACACTTAATCTCATCGTGCTTTTTAAGTGTACCAAGTTTCATTGAAATAACTCTTACGATTTTCGAGTTATAAAGCGGACACGAAATTGTATGGAAAATAATCAAAGGGAAATAACTCATAAAATACTCAAGCCAGAGTTATGGTTCTTGTGCATGACACATCGTCTGATCATGCTCAATAAGTGTACCATGTTTTATTGAAAAATCTTAAACGGTTTTCAAGTTATACAGCGGACACGAAATTGTATCGAAAATAATCAAAGGGAAATAACTCCAAAAATACTCAAGCCAGAGTTATGGTTTTTGTGCATGACACATCGTCTCGTCGTGGTCTACAAGTGTATCAAGTTTCATTGAAAAATCTTTAACGGTTTTCAAGTTATACAGCGGACACGAAATTGTATCGAAAATAATCAAAGGGAAATAACTCCAAAAATACTCAAGCTAGAGTTATGGTTCTTGTGCATGACACATCGTCTGATCATGCTCAATAAGTGTAGCAAGTTTTATTGAAAAATCTTAAACGGTTTTCAAGTTATACAGCGGACACGAAATTGTATCGAAAATAATCAAAGGGAAATAACTCCAAAAATACTCAAGCTAGAGTTATGGTTCTTGTGCATGACACATCGTCTCATCGTGGTTTACAAATGTACCAAGTTTCATTGAAAAATCTTTAACGGTTTTCAAGTTATAGAGCGGACACGATTTGTGACGGACAGACAGACAGACAGACAGACTGACGCACGGGGAAAAACAATATGTCTCCCGACCCTGTCGGGGGGAGACATAATAACAACTGTTTTTATGATGTAGACGTTTAAATGCACAACTATTTCTGTTGTGGTTAGAACAAAGCAGTGAAGAGCGCATACTGGCATGGAATAGTACTTTCATTCTGTATGCATGCTGAAAAACAATTAATATAGCATGAGTTATTGTAACCAACTAGTGTTTTACATACTTGTTGCACATTGCAGCGATATAAGTATTTGTTTTGATAAATGCACAACCCAACACATAATATACTTTTCTCTGTATTTATACAGCTGTAATCTTCATATGTACATAAAATCTAAAAACAATCAATCATCAGGAAAACATGTACATGAAATGTATACCCCTGCAAACCCCACTTTTATTATAGAAAAAAAAAACTGGGGTTTGAAGGGGTATACATATTTTTCTTATTTTTGCTGGAAACATAGATGTGGGTACTCGTAAGAACCACATCGGCGATGCGGTTCTTACTTGTACCCACAATCAGTGTTTTGAGCTAACCTTTCAAAAATATCAAAATTTTTCCGATGAAATTTTTAATTTTTAATGCTGAAAAATGTATGGGCATGTTTTCATAATGGAACAGGAACTGGTGTCCCAAAGTCCCATCCTATAAACCCAGGTAGGAAAAGACCATATTGACAGTCAGGTACTGATGCGAAGAAAACATATAATAAGCTGAGAGAGTATCTATTTCCCTAAAGATGACAAGTCAGTTACCAAAACTTTGCTAAATATATGAATACGCACATAATAGACACAAACGGCAGACTTCAAATTGATACCATTAAAAATCAAACAAATAGAACCACAACAATAATACCGCCTTGAAAAAAAGGGTAAAAGTATGCTATGGTCAAGAAATGGCGCAATCAGAAAAGAATTCCCATTTCAAGAACCGGGGTGGGAAATTAAACCAGAGGACCAATGGTCCTGTAAACGCTCACCTGAGTCTGCTGCATATATCAATAAACATGTTTGAATATTATGGTATTTAACCCCAATGCAGGGGCAGATGAAGCCCTTGGGCCGTTTTCATTTTTCAGAATAATCAATATTCTGTCCATTTGCCAATTTCTTGCTGGCTTTTCCCTTCAAATGACATTTTAACAGTTTTTCCCATTCAAATGCATGGGCAACCCATGTTGACCTTGTCATAAACTTGGTCAAGGTCATCACAGGGTCATGATTTATATATACATTGTAGTACTATAGCCATGGATGCTTCACGCCAAGTTTCATTGAAATCAATCTATTGGTTTCAGAGAAGAAGATATTCGAAGGGTTTTTACCATATATGGGCATGGCGGCCATCTTGGGCATGTGACCTAGATTATTAATATATACATTGGTTCCCCCATCCTATAGATGCTTCGCATAAAATTTGGCTTCAATTAGCCAAGCGGTTTTAGAGGTGAAGATGTTTGAATACTATGGTAATATACATGTATATTGCCCCGGGGTGTGGGCATATGAGCCCTTAGGTCCATTTTTTTTTTCAGAATCATTAATATTTAGTCCTACTACCCATTTCCTGCAAGATTTTCACCTCAAATTACTTTTTAAAAGTTTTCCCCATTCCAATGCATTGGCGACCTATGATGACCTTGTCGTAAAATAGGTCAAGGTCACCACAGGGTCATGATTTATATACACATCGTAGTACTTCAGCCATTGGTGCTTCATGCCAAGTTTCTTTGAAATCGATCCACCAGATTCGGAGATTTTTGAAGGGTTTTTACCTTATACGGGCATGGCAGTCATCTTGGTCATGTGAACTAGATAATTTATATATATACATTAATTCCCCCATTCCATAGATGCTTCACATAAAATTTAGCTTTGATTCGCCAAGCGGTTTCAGAGGAGAAGATGTTTGAATATTATGGTAATATTATGTATATTGCCGCGGGGTGGGGTCAGATGAGCCCCTGGGGTCCATTTTTTCAGAATCATTAATATTCAGTCCTACTGCCCATTTCCTGCAAGACTTTCACTTTAAATGACATTTTAAAAGTTTTCCCTATTCAAATGCATTGGCGACCTATATTGACCTTGCCGTAAAAAAGGTCAAGGTCATCACAGGGTCATGATTTATATATACATTGTAGTACTTGAGCCATCGATGCTTCATGCCAAGTTTCTTTGAAATCGATCCACCGGTTCTGGAGAAGAAGATTTTTGAAGGGTTTTTACCATATATGGGCATTGCAGCCATCTTGGTCATGTGACCTGGATTATTTATATATACATTGATAACCCCTTCCTATTGATGCTTCACATAAAATTTGGCTTTGATTGGCCAACCGGTTTCAGAGATGTTTGAATATTATGGTAATATACATGTATATTGCCCCGGGTGGGGGCATATGAGCCCCTGGGGTTCATTTTTTTTTCAGAATCATTCATATTCAGTCCTACTGCCCATTTGCTGCAAGACCTGGATTTCTTATATACACATTGGTCCCCCCTTCCTATATATGCTTTATATAAAATTTGGCTTTGGTTGGCTACGCGGTTTCAGAGAAGATCTTTGAAATTGTGGACGGACGGACGGACGGACGACGGACGGACGGACGGACGCCGGATCATGGCCATCCTATAAGCTCACCTTGTGAGCTAATTAAAAAGCAGTTACTTATACTAAGAAAACATATCGTAAGCCGAGTGAGCAGCTATTTTGCAATAGGCGGCCATTCCGTTACCTGCACTTAACTAACCAGAGGAACAATGGGCATGGCGGCCATCTTGATCATGTGACCTAGATTATTAATATACACATTGGTTCCCCCATCCTATAGATGCTTCAAATAAAATTTGGCTTCAATTGGCCAAGTGGTTTTAGAGGAGAAGATGTTTGAATATTATGGTAATATACATGTATATTGCCCCAGGATGTGGCCATATGAGCCCTTAGGTCCATTTTTTTTTTCAGAATCATTAATATTTAGTCCTACTACCCATTTCCTGCAAGATTTTCACTTCTAATGACTTTTTAAAAGTTTTCCCCATTCCAATGCATTGTCGACCTATGTTGACCTTGTCCTAAAATAGGTCAAGGTCACCACAGGGTCATGATTTATATACACATTGTAGTACTTCAGCCATTGGTGCTTCATGCCAAGTTTCTTTGAAATCGGTCCACCAGATTCGGAGAAGATTTTTGAAGGGTTTTTACCTTATATGGGCATGGCAGCCATCTTGGTCATGTGAACTAGATAATTTATATAGACATTAATTCCCCCATTCCATAGATGCTTCACATAAAATTTGGCTTTGATTTGCCAAGCGGTTTCAGAGGAGAAGATGTTTGAATATTATGGTATATTGCACCGGGGTGGGGGCAGATGAGCCCCTGGGGTCCATTTTTTTCAGAATCATTAATATTCAGTCCTACTGCCCATTTCCTGCAAGACTTTCACTTTAAATGACATTTTAAAAGTTTTCCCTATTCAAATGCATTGGCGACCTATGTTGACCTTGCCGTAAAAAAAGGTCAAGGTCATCACAGGGTCATGATTTATATATACATTGTAGTACTTGAGCCATCGATGCTTCATGCCAAGTTTCTTTGAAATCGATCCACCAGTTCTGGAGAAGAAGATTTTTGAAGGATTTTTACCATATATGGGCATTGCGGCCATCTTGGTCATGTGACCTGGATTATTTATATACACATTGATTACCCCTTCCTATTGATGCTTCACATAAAATTTGGCTTTGATTGGCCGACCGGTTTCAGAGGAGATGATGTTTGAATATTACGGTAATATACATGTATATTGCCCCAGGGTGGGGGCATATGAGCCCCTGGGGTCCAATGTTTTTCAGAATCATTAATATTCAGTCCTACTGCCCATTTCCTGCAAGACTTTCACTTTAAATGACATTTTAAATGTTTTCCCCATTCAAATGCATTGGCGACCTATGTTGACCTTGCCGTAAAATAGGTCAAGGTCATCACAGGGTCGTGATTTATATATACATTGTAGTGCTTGAGTCATCAATGCTTCATGTCAAGTTTCGTTGAAATCAGTCCACCGGTTCTGGAGAAGAAGATTTTTGAAGGGTTTTTACCATATATGGGCATGGCGGCCATCTTGGTCATGTGACCTGGATTTCTTATATACACATTGGTTCCCCCTTCATATAAAATTTGGCTTTGGTTGGCCAAGTGGTTTCAGAGAAGAAGATCTTTGAAATTGTGGACGGACGGACGACGGACGGACGGACGCCGGATCATGGCCATCCTATAAGCTCACCTTGTGAGCCTAACGGCTCAGGTGAGCTAAAAATAGGAAAACGTACATAATGTGCAAACAACACAAAAATTCAACGCCAAAACATAAAGCAATTAGAACTATAACAGAAATATCGCCTTGGAACGATCAGTAAAATTACTGGGGACTTAAACCTGTTTTACGGGCGCCTAACCTTACCCTCAGCTTCTGCTGTCGTTCACAACAATTAGTTAGTTGTTCGGTCCTCGTGGTGAATCATTAACTACTGTCTGCACAGCATCTTCCAGAAACTGCATTTTTCAAAATCTCACTTTTCTGAAAGACCTCATGAAAAATATTACCATGTCACCATTTTGCATTCCAAAAGTCTTAAAAAGTGCCACAAAAAGTTTGAAAATCCGTTGACAAATAAAAAATTTATGCCAGAAAATAGTTTTGAATAGGGCTTTTTCCATTGTAAAAATGTCAGCAAGGGAAGTAACTATTTTCCACGCAATAAATCTAAATTGGTTATTTTTCATTTAAAATGCACCAGACCAAAACAAAATTCTAGTGTATGGCTAGCTGAGTGCCAAATTCTTAAACTTATACCACAGATTTGCTTGATTTTCATTTTTAAGGTGTTTGGATTACCTCCCTTGCACATGCAAAAGGCCTATTCAAAATATTTTTTGGGCATAATTATTTTGATTGTGAACCGATTTTCAAAATTTTTGCGGCACTTTTTAGGACTTCTGGGTTGCAAAAAAATGACATGGTCATATTTTTCTTGTGGTGTTTTAGAAAAGTGAGATTTTGAAAAATGCAGTTTCTGAAAGATGGTGTGCAGACAGTAGTCAATGCATCATCAAGGACAAACAAAAAAGTAAATCATGATAACCATCATGATGAATAAAAATCGAGGACTCACATATTCAATAAGCTGCCCGGTGATGGACATTTTATACATTACCCAATTGCCAAGAATATGGTTTATAATGCAACGCTGTGCTATAAATATAATGCAAATTTCCAACTCGGTAGTAGGTGGAGTCAGAAAGTGTCGCATATATAGCACAGTAAGCCACCTATTGTGGACGGGCATGCTTTTCCACGGACAATGTTTAGCTGTGGCTTGGTTTGGCTATACTTTACATTTGGTGGCGGCGTTGGGATAAATTATATTTTTGTCCATTTATTCATCTTAGTAACGCTGCAAGACAATAGCGGAGAATAACGTCAAAATTGACGTCGCTACCGCGCTTTAAACAAATTATTTAGTAACTTGATGTGGACTTTATTTTGGTCAGTGACTATTTATGGCGCCCCTTTAGTAGGTCGTTGCGTTATAGACCTAAATAAACTTGGCAGAAAAGCCGGAGTTCAATTGTGAACGCTTTTAACATTCGATCTTGTGTAAACCATCTCAAAACCCTTTATATTGTCCCAAAGAAGCCGATTATAAGTGTTCAAAACCCATTGCTGAATCCATAGCTCGTGAACTTAAGTCGAATGATATAAATTTTCTATGACGAAAAATAACCGATGTCAATACAGAAACTCTTTAATCATTGTAATGGCTTCTCAAGTCAAAGGGATCAACGCTCTCTGTCTCTGAAGATTTCAGGAACAATTTGAAAATGCATGAATTTCAATCATTTTAGAGGACAACCAATTAATTTCGATTTAGATGCGAATGGCGCGCTCGTCGAAAATAGAAAGCGTTGTCAAACACATTAGCTAGAATTAGAGTTAGTGAAGTCATAAGGATGGTTAAAATATGTTTCCCAATGAAAGTCATTTAACAATTAAGCAATTAATCCAGTTTTTTCCATGGCCACAAGGAAACTGCAACTCGCAAGCCTTGGTTACAAGTACCAGCATGCTGTGTCGATTCTTTGACACAATATAGCACATGGGAGATAATCATTACATTATTACTGATTGGTTGTCTAGATAAAGATAAAGATAAAGAAGCTTTAACGTCGCGTTTTTAACAGACAACATTACATGTAGCTCATGAGCTATTATGCGACATAACAAATATCCTTAACAGAAATCTTGTCTTAGTTGTTCGGTCCTCGTGGTGAATCTTTCACTAGTAAATGAATCATCAAGGGCAAACAAATAAAGATACCCACCATGATGAATCAAAAACTAGGACTCACAGATTTTTAAGGGTTTTCACGATATATGACCATGGTGGCCATCTTCGTCATGTGACCAACATCATATTAGTTATTTTTGTATTTCCTTGTACCTGAAAGCTTACATATACCAGAGGACCATTGGTCCTGAGAACGCTCACCTGAAGCAATGACCTTGACCTTGAATACTTACATACCTTTACTGACTTCATTAGTTGTCTGCATCTGCAAAGTTTCACGTCCGAGAAAAACAAGTCTATATTTTCCATATTTCAATGGCTTTGGGTCAAGGTCAAGAAATGACAATGAGCTAAATCAATAACATACCTTTATTGTCTCCATCAGTTGTCTGCATTCAACTTTCAAGTCTCAGATCAGGCTGCAATAGTTTCCAAAATATCCAGTGTTTTCGCCTTTTCCCATGTAAAAGCCTATGTTTCCAAAATTGACCTTTCCGTAAAATAGGTCAAGGTCATTCCAGGGTCATCATTTTAGCAAACTATGATGGGCTGGACTCCCCAATGCTACATATCAAAGTTTCGTGGAAATCCGACCATCGGTTCTGGAGAAGAAGATTTTTGAAGGGTTTTCACCATATATGGGCGTGGCGGCCATCTTGGTCATGTGATCCAAATTTCGCGAACAAATTTTCGTTCCCCCTACCCATGGAGGTTCCACATAAAATTTCACTTTGATTGGCCAAGCGGTTGCAGAGTAGAAGATCTTTGAAAAGTGTGTATGAACGAAAGATCGGCCAAGGTCAAGAGATGACCTTGACCTATATTAATCACATACCTTCATCTACTCTATTAGTTGTCTGCATCTAACACTTTTCAGGACTCAGGCTGCAATAGTTTACAAGAAATCCATAGTTCTAACTTTTTCCAATGTAAAAGCCTATGTTTCTAAAATTGACCTTGCCATGAAATAGGTCAAGGTTATCCCAGGGTCATCATTTTAGCAAACTATGATCATGGGCTGGAGTCCCCGATGCTACATACCAAGTTTCGTGGAAATCAGCCTGCCGGTTCTGGAGAAGATTTTTGAAGGGTTTTTACCATATATGGGCGTGGCGGCCATCTTGGTCATGTGACCCAAATTTCGCGAACAAACTTTCGTTCCCCCTACCCATGGAGGTTCCACATAAAATTCCATTTTGATCAGTCAAGCGGTTGCAGAGAAGAAGATCTTTGAAAAGTGTGTATGAATGACAGATCGACCAAGGTCAAGAGATGACCTTGACCTATATTAATCACATACCTTCATCTACTCCATTAGTTGTCTGCATCTACCATTTTTCAGGACTCAGGCTGCAATAGTTTACAAGAAATCCATAGTTATCACTTTTTCAAATGTAAAAGCCTATGTTTCCAAAATTGACCTTGCCGTAAAATAGGTCAAGGTCATCCCAGGGTCATCATTTAGCAAACTATGATGGGCTGGAGTCCCCGATGCTACCAAGTTTCGTGGAAATCGGCCAGCCGGTTCTAGAGAAGAAGATTTTTGAAGGGTTTTTACCATATATGGCGTGGCGGCCAGCTTGGTCGTGTGACCAAAATATCGCGAACAAAATTTCAATGCCACTACCCAAGGAGGCTCCATATAAAATTTCAACTTGATCGTCCAAGTGGTTTCAGAGAAGAAGATCTTTGAAATTGTGAACGACGGACGGACGGACGCCGGATCATGGGTATACAATAAGCTCACCAGTAAGCCTTCGGCTCAGGTGAGCTAAAAATTTGATTATAATTGGCCGAGTTGTTTCTGTAAAAAATCAGTTTTAATTTTTATAGGTAAATAACCTTGGGCCAAGGTCAAGGAGTAGCCTTGACCTATATTACTCACATACCTTCATTATCCCTTTTATTTGTCTGCATTTACCAACTTTCAGGTCCCAGGTTGCAACAGTTCCCGAAATATCTATTGTTTTCACTTTTTCCCCCATATAAAAACCTAAGTTACCAAAATTGACCTTGTTGTAAAATAGGTCAAGGTCAACCCAGTGTCATCATTTGAACAATTTATGATGGGCCCACATCCCTGATGCTACATACCAAGTATCATTGAAATCGGGCCACCAGTTCTGGAGATTTTGAAGGGTTTTTACCATATATGGTCATGGACGCCATCTTGGTCATGTGACCTTGACCCCGCGACCAAACTTTCGTTCCCCCATTCCATGGAGGCTCCACATGAAATTTGACTTCAATCGGCCCAGCGGTTTCCGGGGGGAAAAAGTTTGAAAATGTGACAGACAACGACAGACAGACAACATCGGCTTCCCATTCGATAAGCTCACAGGTGAGCTAAGTTCAGCTAACAGTGAATAAATTAAGCAGTTTATTTTTATATATTTCACTTATATGACTGCTGGCCTAATTCTGAGACTTAGAAACATTTTTAAATTTTGCCTCAAGCAACACAATTGCAGGGAAACATAAACTATTAAACAATCCGACAAAATACACTTCAGTCCTTTTATAACGCTACTTGCTATAACATGGTTTCGCTTATAAAACTACCATTTCTTGGCTCCCAAATGGTTATTTTCCCATAGTTCTTGTATGAAATTACCCCTTCATAAGGCGCTTCACTTATAAGGTCACAGTGTAATGTTAAAGAAACTTGCTCCATCTGAACAAAGCCTTGGAGTGGTCAAAACCACACTTACGACGGGAAAGCAAAAAGTTCGTGGACTTTCTTAATAACTTTTATAATTGACGTCCAATTGTTTTCATATTTTCAGAAGTGTAATAATGGTCTATTGTCGACATTCATGTAAAATGTTATTTGTCGAATCTTATTTTTGATTGGTCAAATTACATCGACAAACACGTGGGGTTTGCTACCCCGGAGCACGCCGTAAAATCTCTGTTTACGTGTTTATAAATATAAAAATATTTAAAAAAATGTCATTTCTAAATCTCCTTATATTATAAAAATATTGATAATGATGTAATTCGGCTTGAAATGTGAAATTGCAGTTCTCGCATTTGAATGACAACGCTACAGCGACACTTTTTGAAAGACAAGTCTAAGCAAAAATTTAGTAAAATAACGTTACTGTTAAATGGCGGAAACCTGCACATCGATAAAATTTGTGCGAGACTTCAGAATAAAACCTACAGAAACGTCTGATTTGTTACAAACAGCTAGAGACACATCAGAACTGAAGCATTCAACAGTGTTCAATGATATGCAAAGTGTTAGTCACAACGAAATAGCTGTTAAAATACAACAAGTAAGCACAAAAATCTACGCGAACAACTTTTAACGTCATGGCATGCCCCGTATAATCTTAGCGTCTGTCGCAGAAATTGTCATAAAAACTAAATTTTTCTAGCCACTTGCCTTAAACTTTCTTTTTTTTTTTTTTTTTTTTTTTTTTTTTTTTTTTTTTTTTGTACGCAAGCTTCTCCGAAGGATGAGTGATATGATAGAGAGAAGATGATTAAATGGTTAGATGATGAAATCCATTGTATTTTATTTTCATTCTTCATTTTTACATTCAATACATTCATTATATTACATTATATAGAAATATATACGTGATTCGACATGTATTTATGTAAATAATGTATGTTAATCTAACAGGATGATCAAGCAAGATTGCAGATTTAACAGTATACATATTTTGAGATATGATTTACATGTATATCGAAACATGATATTAATGCAATTTTTTATACATGTAGTATTCTTTGTATTACTAACTGAAAGCTTTCTATTATGAGACTAGTGAAATTTTTTGATTATCACGACACGTAATTAATACAGGTTCCAGCCATTGCAGTTAACTGGGCGTTTCTCAGCTAACCACAACTTCTGGAATCCGTAGTCTTGTGACGGGAGTTGCCTGCCTTCGATAACTACTATACATTAAACACTACAAAAACATGAATAAAATGTTAGAAGTAAGATAGAAATGTGATGCAGTACCCTTGCATAGACACGCGATTCAGGAGAAGGTTTGAAGACTGAATCCCGGTCATTATGTTCGGGTATTTGCATTCAATGGTAATGTCAGAGTAAAGAAGGAGATACAAGTCAGAGTGGAAAGGGATGATACATAAATACTAAGACCGTGATTTGATTTCAACACTACAATACAAACTGCTTAAGCAAACTTATAGTCTTACTAAAATTTCTTTCTGCATTTGTTTTCTCAATAAATGAGGCTGCATTGTAGATTTTTCGAACAATTAACTCAAATGCTCTATTTACTGTGAAAGTTTGATTTTCATGCTTTACGCTATTTCTGATTTTCCAAAGCTCCCACTTTGCTATATGCAATACAAAATTAATAAACATTCTAATGATTTTATTTGCATGTAAATGACCTAGTATTATATCATGTGATTGAAGTGCTATGTTACAGTTAAAATGTCTGCTTATTATTTCATTCATTTTATCCTGGAGAACATCGTTTATTCCTTTAGAAAAAGGGCATAAAGCAAAAAGGTGCCTAACGTCTTCAGTTTCAAGTCTACAACCAGAGGACCAATGGTCCTGTAAACGCTCACCTGAGATCAGCTGCATATACCAATAAACATGTTTGAATATTATGGTATTTAACTCCAGTGCAGGGGCAGATAAGCCCTTGGGCCATTTTCTTTTTTCAGAATCTTCAATATTCTGTCCATTTGCCAATTTCCTGTTGGTTTTTTCCTTCAAATTACATTTTAACAGTTTTCCCAATTCAGATGCACAGGCAACCCATGTTGACCTTGCCATAAACTTGGTCAAGGTCATCACAGGGTCATGATTTATATATACATTGGAGTACTTTAGCCATCGATGCCTCACGCCAAGTTTCCTTGAAATCAGTCTATTGGTTTCAGAGAAGATGATTTTTGATGGGTTTTTACCATATATGGGCATGGCGGCCATCTTGGTCATGTGACCTAGATTATTTATATACACATTGATTCCCCCATTCTATAGATGCTTCACTTAAAATTTGGCTTTGTTTAGCCAAGCGGTTTCAGAGGAGAAGACGTTTGAATATTATGGAAATATACATGTATATTGCCCCGGGGTGGGGGCACATGAGCCCCTGGGGTCCAATTTTTTTCAGAATCATTAATATCCAGTCCTACTGCCCATTTCCTGCAAGACTTTCACTTTAAATGACATTTTAAAAGTTTTCCCGATTCAAATGCATTGGTGACCTATGTTGACCTTCCCGTAAAATAGGTCAAGGTCATCACAGGGTCATGATTTATATACACATTGTAGTGCTTGAGCCATCGATGCTTCATGCCAAATTTCGTTGAAATCGGTCAACCGGTTCTGGAGAAGAAGATTTTTGAACGGTTTTTACCATATATGGGCATGGCGGCCATCTTGGTCATGTGACCTGGATTTTTTATATACATATTTGTTACCCCTTCCTATTGATGCTTCACATAACATTTCGCTTTGATTGGCCAAGCGGTTTCAGAGGAGAAGATGTTTGAATATTATGGAGATATACATGTATATTGCCCCGGGGTGGGGGCGGATGAGCCCCTGGTGCCCATTTTTTTTCAGAATCATTAATATTCAGTCCTACTGCTCATTTTCTGCAAGATTTTTCCTTTAAATGACAATTTAACAATTTTTCCCATTCAAATGCATTCGCGACCTATGTTGACCTTGCCGTAAAATAGGTCAAGGTCATCATAGGGTCATGATTTATATACACATTGTAGTGCTTGAGCCATTAATGCTTCATGCCAAGTTTGGTTGAAATCGGTCCAGTGGTTCCGGAGAAGAAGATTTTTGAAGGGTTTTTACCATATATGGGCATGGCGGCCATCTTGGTCATGTGACCTGGATTATTTATATACACATTGGTTCCCCCTTCCCATAGATGCTTCATGTAAAATTTGGCTTTGATTGGCCAAGCGGTTTCAGAGGAGAAGATCTTTGAAAATGGTGGACGACGGACGACGGACGGACGACGGACGGACGGACGACGGACGGACGACGGAGCATGGGTATACTATAAGCTCACCTTGTGAGCCTGACGGCTCAGGTGAGCTAAAAATGGCAAAGGCCGTCAGAAAAATTCATTAATTGAAGTCTGTGCTCCGTAAATATGGCATTGTGTATGATTTTCCATTGAAATTGTTTTTCCTTGTTAGTACATGGTATTTCAAGAGACGTACGCCAAATCATTTTCCAGTTAAAGGGTTGATTAAACATTATTTCCCATTTTATTTGAGATTTAGGATTATAAGTTTCATCTAATAAGAACTTGTGTATGTATTTTTGCTTGAGTTTATCAGGTTCGATTTGCTCTTCGTTTGAATATATTTTAAGTTCAGGTGTAATCTTAAATTTAGCCGGTGAAGAGGTTTCACTAATGTCTGCCTTTAAAATGTTAACCCATCTTTCTGGTATAGTTTTTAATTTTGGTGTATTTCTGTCGCCAATTCGTTGTATCTGTTAGAGCATTATTTATGTACGCCTCACTGTGAAAAGAATTTGTGTCATTATCCCATATATCTCGTACCGTTTTGATATTACATATACTAAAATTTGGATAAAAAATAGGTGTATTTCTACAGCATATATTTATATTACCAAAAAGGTTTGAATTCAATACTGAACTTCTGTCATTAATTTTCATTTTACCTCGAAATGTTGCCCAGGAATATATGGCTTTTTGGTAAAAGTCGGGAAGGTCTGACACATCTAGGCCTTTTAGATTTGAGCATTTACAAAGGAAGAATACGTCACTATACTGTTGATCAAATTTTCTCAGCCAGTGCTTCCCTATGGCATTCCAGTGAGCTGAGTCTGATATCAGAATCTTGTAAATCAATTTTATTTGTTTTGATATTAAGGTATTACGAAAGTTTGGCATATTAATTCCACCCTCACTTTTTTCTAAATACATTGTATTTCTACTAACCAAAGGCTGTTTATTATCCCATAAGAAAGACCAAAGAAGTGAAGTCTATCTCCTTAACCACCATGTTTGGAAACTTCAGCGACTCAGCAAGGAATCCGATTTGTGAAAGAATTAGAGTTTTAATTACCAATACCTTTCCAGTATAAGTTAAATCTCTGGTCTTCCAAACCTGGATGCAATTTTTTATCTTGTTTATTTTTTCTAACCAGATAGCATGTTCGTCAATGTTATATCCGTGATGAATACCTAAAGTTTTAACATTATCTTTGGTCCATTTTATCTCATTGAATTCAGGTATTTTATTTCTCCATGGACCAGTATAGAGGCCATATGTTTTAGTTTTATTTACCTTAGCCCCAGATGATTTTTCAAAGGAATCTAACACTTTAAAACATTCTAAAATTGAATCCTCGCTGGTTACAAAAAATTGACTATCGTCAACATATGCATTGATTGAACTTTCTAATGTAATGCTTCACGGATGGGGAATAAATATATGAAAATTTGCTTGAAGTCGAATGAGAAATAATGTTTTTATAGGAACTTTTGACTCGGCCAGCGTATACAGAAAACCCGTTGGCAAATGACGTTAACGTCTTGGTGTGCTACGGGTAGCGCTAACATGCATCAAACAAATTGCAACAGAAACGATGCCTATCAAGCGATTTGTCTGAAACTTTCTATGCTTGTTTGTATTAAATTGATCGCAAACATACGGTTATTTCAGAGAAATCACATATATACTTTTGATTTTATTGACAAAGTCCACGAACTTTTTGCTTTCCCCTCGTAGGTTCTCTAATGCATCAATTGTGTCATTTTTCTTAGAAGAATGACCAAATATCTGATTTTATTCTATGCTGAGTTTCATTAAATTCAGTTGAAAACTTATTTCACTTATTTAGGTTAGTATGGATGATCAGTTGGATTGACAACTGAATACACAGCTGTTTGGACAGATGTATTTATGGGACGTTCCCCTCTGAGATGAGCTCTACCACAAACTAATTTGTATTTTTCACCCATGTTCACTCTGATCCAGTTAAGATTGATTTAACACATGGATCTTGCCTCTGCTGATCTTGCTGCATCTCTTAGATTAAAAAAGAGGCTGAAAATCCATATCTATTGTATGATCACCTAAAATTTGTAGCATTGATGTTCCTTGGCTCTTTGGGACATCCAACATTTTTTTGGGAGAAACATGTGCAGGTCTCTGGACTTCTTTCTCATACAGATACAGTTTGTCACCAACTCTATCAAAAAACCCTGCTTTAATATCAGGCCATCTTATTTTCTCAGAATGTGTTGGGACTCCAGAACATAAGTGTCTGTAATTTAATGCCATCCATAAAACAACCACCGAAGTATATTTTAAACTTTTTTTGGTGTCGTCAAAAAGTTCAGTGTCTTCACTATCCGCAATTGTTGACATCAGGATATCCTCTTCTGAATCGTAACACATTAACTGATAGTTTTGTAATGTAATTGAAATAGCTGGAACAAGACTACTTATCATTTTATCCTTGTTGTCTTTTTTTTGGAGGAAGGAAAAAACAATTGACTGTGCTGTTAACTGCATTTCTACAGCAAGTGCATTATCAACCTTTATTTCCACTGACGATACTGAACTTTCTGTTTCAGTATCTTCTGCTGTAGATAACTGGTCTCCAGCTGCTGGTAGTGCATCTGGTACTTGGACTACCACATCCTCCAACATAATGTCTACATTTCCATGCCATCCTTTCAAACAACCTGCAGAAAGGAAATAACTGTTATTAAGTAACTGAATGAGTGTTGCTCACTTGATCTACATACTTTGGCGAAATACATTTTCACTTTTCTCCATACAAAAACAAGTAGCTCAAGGGCAAAGATCGCTCACCTGAGATCCTTAATCAGTACAAATTTTCACAAAGAAATAGCCCCTCTGACCTGTGCATTGTCCCAAGACAGGAGCAAGCTGGTAACCCCTGTTGGACAAAATTTCAATACTATCATTTTGTCCATTTGTTGTTAATTTGAAAAAAAAAAAAACATTCTAACTCTTTCTAGATATTATGCCTGTCCTGGTTAGCAAGTATGAAAACAATCTGATCAGAAATGGCCGAAAAAAAAAACCCCGAAGAAACCCTATTTTTCAACGCTCAGGGACCGGTGCGTTCCTTTACCGGAATGGACCGGAATGGGCTTGATTACCGGAATGGACTACCGGAATGGACATTTATATGTGTCCTTGGGTAATTTTCATTTAGTTTTTAATGACAGTGTTGCCTAGAATATGCACAGACTGGGGTTAGTCAAAGAATTGTGTGGTTTAAGTACCGCAATTTTGTGTTCCATACGATGGGGTAGAACCGTAAAAGCCTACCTCATGTGCTCACATACGCTTGGGGTACTGTCACAGTGCCAGCACGTTATACTCATTTCTATTTGCTCCTATGATGTAGAATAACCCTTGAGATGTCTATTATATTTCTATCAAAGGAATCTCTGAGCTATAACCGCACCCCAGACCCCACCCCTACTGAGCTACCCTAAACCATCATGGAGAGCAAATTTGCTATACTTACATGAAACAAATCTCATCCAAACTATTAATATAACTTAGAAAGTAAGTTTAGTGTATATAAAATGCATTCAAAGTACCCAATACTGCAGATAAGTGTCCATTCCGGTAGTCCATTCCGGTAATTCTGTCCATTCCGGTCCATTCCGGTAAAGGAACGCACCCCTCAGGGACAGATAATTCGAAACTCAAAGTTCAAACCAATTCAAGATATTATGCCTGTCCCTGTTACCTGCAAATTATATACTTGGAATGGTCAGTGACAAATTACTGGTACCTGCAAGTATGAAAAAGATTTAAAAAAATGACTGAGAAAACCTTGGGACACCAATTATTTTAAATCAAACATGCAATCTGGCTGACTCAAGGCTATTTGTCACTTCTTCTCCCCACCTCATTGATGCTCTACATAAAATGTGCTTAAGTTTGGCCACATAGACGAGATATTCAAGTTCTAAATTTTGCACTAGGTAATACTAATCGGTACTAGTTGGACCTTAAATTCAGCTATAAAAGAAGTTTTAAGCATATTAATAATTTCCCTAAATATTAAATTGTCTTTACCGTAACGATTATGAAATTGCATGTAAAGTTTATTTTAGAATTTGTTACCAACCCAAACCATTAATATTTACCCCGTTACAGTTTTGTCTTTACCATAACAAAGCAATGTTGTTACGGTAAAGACTGTTATGGTAAAGACTTATTTCATTAATTTTAATCATAAAACTGTAGACTTTGATTTTATAGAAGAACTTTGGTACCATAGTCTAAAAAGAAACACATTCTCCTTCAATGCTAAACCACATAAGGCCAAAAAAAATAATAAGAATGTTTCCGGTAACATGCCAGAAAAAAAATGGGTCGATAGGTCGCGATTTTTTTTTTTTTTTTTTTTTTGAGGGAAGCCTTACCATGCCTTACCATGTAAAATACCTGAACATAGATATACAGTTTAATCAGAATTAAACTATTTTCTCCTCCAGTGCACATGCACAGCTTCTTTGTTATTTTTTTTTATTCATTTGCCAGTCCGATACTTGAAAAACACGATATTTTTTCGATTTTCGAGTTTTTATTTTCGGAAAACAGGAAAAAAAATATTAGAGTCGGGGAGTTTTTGACAGGGTCGGTCGGGTGGCCTAACATAAAACTTTCAACCAATTTGCCCGTTACGGTAAAGGACACTGAAAAAAATTACTGTGCCAACTCCACCAATAAATGCTTATTTTGCTATAGGCTGCTGAACCATATTATATACAAACTTTAAATCAAGGATGAAAGGGTATATGAAGCTACAGGATAATGACTTTCAAAGAAAAAAAAATCTCATTTATTTTCCAGCTGGTGCCTTGAACGTGTTAGCGTTACGGTAAAGACAAAATCTTTTTAACCCATATGTATGTAGATAGAAAAACTTTTGAGAAAGACTTTTTGAGACAACATTGTTTTCAATTACAAATGCTAAATAAGGCTTTTATTAAACACATAGAAAATTTGGATCAATTATTTTTGCTCTTATATAAAAAATCTATGTTAAAGTCTGAGAAATGAACGCGAGACGGCCAAAAAAGTGCAATTTTACGGCTTTGGGCCAAGAAATTTCACATATGAAAACAAATTAAACACATGGTTTGTGTTGTTTCAAGCAAAATGCAGCCCAAACCAAGTATTGGACAAAAAATTAATAAGAAATATGCTTTTATTTAGCTAAAATCTTCATGGGACAGAAATTTTCACATATTTTGACAATAACTCATATACTAATACCTCATTGGAGCCTTCGGCTCGGATGAGCTAACAAAAACTCTGATGATGATGATGAACAACTGGACCTAAAACATTACGAGAATACAGGTAAAATGGTACTTGGTGATAATATAAACCAGAGGACCAATGGTTCTGAAAGCGCTCACCTGATATCTGGTCCTGGAACACATTTGAATGATACTGGGCCAAAGCAGAATGAGGGCTCAGGGAATAACATTGACCTATGATAATTATATATTTTCATTCGCTCATTTTATTGACTGTATCTACCAATTTTCAGGTCACAGGCTGCAATAATTTCTAAATGAACATCAGCCAACTGGTTCCGGAGAACATTTTTGAAGGCTTTTTACCATAATATTATATGGTCATGGTGGCCATCTTGGTCATGTGACCTGCACTTCGCCAACATAATTTATTTCCATCATACCATGGAGGCTCCATATCAAATTTGACTTCAATCCGCCCAGTCATTCCTGAGAAAAAAAGTTTGAAGTTTGATATGTAAATGACCTCGGGCCAAGGTAAAGGAGTGACCTTGACCTATATTACACACAAACCTTCATTATCTCTTTTAGTGGTCTGCATCTACCAACTTTCAGGTCCTAGGCTGCAAGTTTCCAAAATATCCATTGATTTCACTTTTTCCCATGTAAAAGCCCAAGTTAACAAATTTGACCTTGCTGTAAAATAGGTCAAGGTCATCCCAGGGTCATGATTTATAACAATGATGGGCCCGAATCCCCGATGCTACATACCAAGTTTCATAGAAATCGGCCCAGTGGTTCCAGAGAAGAAGATTTTTGAAGGTTTTATATGGTCACGGTGGCCATCTTGGTCATGTGACCTGCAGTTCGTCAATTTACTTTCATTCCCCCATCCCATGGAGGCTCCATATCAAATTTGACTTCAATCCGCCCAGTGATTTCTGAGAAAAATAAGTTTGAAGTTTGATATGTAAATGACCTCGGGCCAAGGTCAAGGAGTGACCTTGACCTATATTACTTATAAATCTTCATTATCTCTTTTAGTTGTCTGCATCTACCTAGTTTAAGGTCCCAGGCTGCAACAGTTTCCGAAATATCCATTGTTTTCGATTTTCCCCATGTAAAAGCCTAAGTTACCAAATTTGACCTTGCCGTAAAATAGGTCAAGGTCATCCCAGGGCCATGATTTATAAATACTTTGATGGGCCCGTGTCCCCGCTGCTATATACCAAGTTTCGTGGAAATCGGCCCACTGGTTGCAGAGAAGATTTTTGAAGGGTTTTCACCATATATGGTCATGGCGGCCATCTTGGTCATGTGACCTGCACTTTGCTAACATACTCTCATTCCCTATATCAAAATTTGACTTCACCCCGCCCAGTCGTTTCTTAGAAAAATAAGTTTGAAGTTTGATATGTAAATGACCTTGGGTCAAGGTCAAGGACCTATATTATTTATAAACCTTCATTATCTCTTTAAGTTGTCTGCATCTGTCAAGTTTCAGGTCCAAGCTTGCAACAGTTTCTGAAATATCCATTGTTTTCACTTTTTCCAATGTAAAACAGTAAAAGCCTAAGTTACCAAATTTGACCTTGCTGTAAAATAGGTCAAGGTCATCCCAGGGTCATGATTTATATACACTTTGATGGGCCAGAGTCCCCGATGCTACATAATAAGTTTCGTGGAAATCGGCCCACTGATTCTGGAGAAGATTTTTGAAGGGTTTTTACCATATATGGGCATGGTGGCCATCTTGGTCATGTGACCTCAATTATTTATATACACATTGGTTCCCCCTTCCTATAGATGCTTAGCATAAAATTTGGCTTTGATTGGCCAAGCGGTTTCAGAGAAGATCTTTGAAATTGTGGATGGACGACGGACGGACGCCGGAGCATGGGTATACTATAAGCTCACCTTGTCTAAGAGATAACTTTTTCTATGTTCAAGGGCATGTTACTCTACAGCAAACAATCCAATCCAGCGAAAATTCAAATTCTTAAAACTGAAAATTTATGCCTGACCCTGTTACCTGCAAGTTTGAAGAAGATTGAAAATAGCCAAGAAAAGGTGAAGATACCATGTTTCCAGTTGTACAGTTGCCATAGCAACCAAAGGTATGGACTGATCTGCACAGAAATATAATGCAAGCTCATCCCCCAGACATAGAATCTAATCAGGATTGGCCAAATAGTTTCAGAGATATTGCTTTTTGAAAGTGTGGAGTACCATTAACAGACACTGGATGACGCTTGTTCCAGGCTATACTATAAGCTGAACCTTGTGAGCCTTTGGCTCAGGTGACCTACAAATATCATCATGTGATTCTCAATCAGGTGGTACCTCTCCAAACAGGTTTTAGGCCATTCTTAAAAATATTTTTGTTTCCCCTTACCTGACCCCGTCAAAAAGGAATGGGTTGGTCAGTCGGAATTTTTTTCTTTTTCTCTTTCCCAAAGAATGATTATAAATCAACAAGATTAAAGATAATTTATTCAAATCAATGTTCAATTTAAAATTTAATAACACAATCATATTGAAAAATGACAAAATAATGAGGCCAAAACCCTAAATGGAAAAGAATTTTTAGTCAGGAAAAAATTTTTTTGATTTTGAAATGGTGAATAAATTTTTTTTTGGTAGGGCCATTTTTCTAGGGTCTGTCTATATGGGGAAACGAAAACTATTTTGAATTTGGCCTTAATCATATTTTATCCACATACCAAAGCTTGTGTCACCCTCTTCCCCAGAAATAGGATCCCCTTTTTCACAAGGACACTTGTTATTCATTTCGGCTAATGACAAATGAGCGTAATTCTCAATTATGTAGTTCTTGTCTTTCTTATTCACTGCCACCATCGCAAGCTGTGAAATCAGATGCTGGGCCACCATGACAGCCCATAGACGTTCAGGAATTTCTTTTGTACGCTCTCTTTTAGCTTCAGTGTACAATAACTCACCATGGTCTGTAAATATAAAACCAGAGGACCAATGGTCCTGAAAGCGCTCACCTGACATCTTGTCCTCAACACATTTAAACCTAAGTTTTTATTTTCATATGTAAATGACCTTGGGCGAAGGACACGAAATTACCTTGATCTTCAATACTTACTCATTTAAAAAGTTGTCTGTATCTACCAACTTTTAGGTCTAAGGCTTAAATCCATTGTTTTCATTTTCCCATTGAAAAGCCTATACTACAAAATTTGACCTTGCCGTAAATTAGGTCAAGGTCAACCCAGGGTCATAATTTGAACACACTATGATGGGCCCGAGTCCCTGATGATACATACCAAGTTTCATGGAAATCGGCCCAGTGGTTCTGGAGAAGATTTTTGCATGGTAAATTTTATGTTTTTTCCATGACACCCCTGGGGCGGGGCCCGTATGGACCCTAGGGGCATGGTTGGTAAGATTTATGAAGAGGACCAACATACATTGGTACACACAAAATATGAAAGCTCTGGGCCTTGTGGTTTCGGAGAAGAAGATTTTTTTATGTTTTTCCCATTGCAAGTCTATGGGAGCTACAGTGAAGTCTGAACTAATGTATACACCCTTGTGCACATCATGTGCTCGCCATGTGCACTATGAGTGAGCTTGATCTGAGCCATGAGTTGCACCTGATGTTCATTTCAAGTGCACTCCAAGTTCTGGCACCTCAATACCCCTACCTGTAGTTCACTTTTACTGGTGTTTGATGATACCACTTACCTGTATTTGCTGTATCAGCAGTGTAATGAAATGGTTTTGATAAAAAAAAGTTTGCGTTATTTTAAGTTTGTCTTATTTTAATTTTTCAAGTATTATATCTCCTCTAATTTAATGTATCTTTGGGGAAAATAAGCAATTTACATATATGTTTTCCTTTCTCTATGTTTTTGCTCCTTTTTCTTTTTTATTTGATCTAATCTTCTATATTCTTTATTACTTTCTTCCTTTTTTAATCTCTCTTTTCTTTCTCTCGGCTTTGCAAAATTGTTTCAAATTTATAATCCTATTCTGCAAGGTTTAAACAAAGGAATGCATGTAAATGTCTATATACCCTAAAATTTAGGATATTGTTTTCAGAACATAAACCAATATTTATTTATTTATTTATTTATTTGAATCGATTGACATCAGAGGACTGCAATGGAGGTAAAATAAAAAAAAAACAACAGTCAACGGTTGTCAAGCGAACAGAATCATAAATCATTAATTTCCGTAAGCCTTCTTTTGAATAAGTTTAAGATTGATCAAGTATACTCAATATCTTATCCAGGACAAATTTGTTCAATAGAATTAAAGAAGCTCAAACTTCGAGGTTTATGGTCCTTTAATCCATTTTATAACCTGTTATAAAATATTAGCAATAACTCATCTATAATTATTCATCTCTACAATAATACAATTAATGAGAGCATTTGTTTTTACCTGAGACTGGTTCAGTAATTAATTGAATGGTTCTCAGGAAAATGTTGACTGGTTATTCAGACAGGTAACTAAAAGGTTTTCATGCTGGGAAGCAGATTAAAGCAAAAGATTAAAGTAAAAGACTAAAGCAAAAGATTTAAGTAAATAAACGTTAATAAAATAAAGTTTCTAATTATATTTATTATTTAATGATTTAGGAAAATGTAAAATAATCTATATCAAGTTATAAAATTTAACAACATTCGAACATTGTAGACAGTATGCGTATCTGAGGTAAAAAGTAACCAAACATTCTCTAATCATGACCAAACCGATTAATTTGTCTATTGAAACCAATTATGAAGTGTGCGTGATATTAACAAGGTGAAATAAGACATGTTAATCATAATGAAAATTCATATGTTTTACCTGAGACTGGTTCAGTAAATAATTGAATGGTTCTCAGGTAAATGTTGACTGGTTTTTTAGACATGTAACTGAAAGATTTTCTTGCTGGAAAGCATGATAGTTTTCAGGGAACAGGTGAAGAAAATTCGACAAAATAAGAAACTTGACAATGGTTCACCAGTTACAATTCATTCATTCATTCATTCAAAAGATAAAATATGAAAGTTGAAAATAAATTAAAGTGTTTAAATATATTTATTATCTATTGTTTAAGGAAAATGTTATTTGTCTATTGGAACCATTTATGAAGTGTGTCTGATATAACAAGGTGAGTTAAGACATGTCAAAAACTGGACAAAAGTTCACCAGTCTTAATCCATCCATCCATTCATTCATTCAAAAAATAAAAGTTGAAAATAAAATAAAGTTTTAATTATTCTTATTATTTATTGCATCGGGAAAATGTAAAATAATTTATATCAAGTTAATAGCATTTAACATCCTTTGAGCATTCTATACAATATGGGTATCTCAGGTAAAAAGAAACCAAACATTCTCTATCATAACCAAACCGATTAATTTGTCTATTGAAATCAATTATGAAGTGTGCCTGATATTAACAAGGTGAGATAAGACATGTTAATCATTCTATTAGTCACTGAGCACTTTGATTGGAAAATAAACAGACAAGATGGTACAGGTATACCTGTGTGACATTATATACTCCTGTCATGTCTTGAAACACAATGCCGTGTTTATTTATTTATTTATTTATTTTAATTTACATACATTGTAGTTGCTAAGTTTGAGTGCATGAATAAGAAAGGAAAATCATAAATTATATATCCCGTATAGAACCTGAAGGAAGCCTCATTCAAACCAGAGATATATACTATCTTTATCTCAGTTCAAACCATGTATTACAACATTTTAGCTAGAGAGAGAGAGAGAGAGAGAGAGATGATCTTTTTCATTTCCGTTAGCCTTCTTTTGAACAAATTTAAGATCGTTCAAGAATCCTCAATTATTTATCCAGGACAAACCTGTCATAAAATTTGATCAATAACTCACCAGTGGGAGTGTGTCAATGAGAGAGAGAGAGAGAGAGAGAGAGAGAGAGAGAGAGAGAGATGATCTTTTTTCATTTCCATTAGCCTTCTTTTGAACAAATTTAAGATCGTTCAAGAATCCTCAATATTTTATCCAGGACAAACTTGTTCATTTTGTTCAATAAAATTAAAGAAGCTCAGACTTCATGGTTTATGGTCCTTTAATCCATTTATCACCTGTCATGAAATTTGAGCGATAACTCACCAGTGGGAGTATGTCAATAATACAATTAAAGAGAGCTTTTGGTTTTATGTGGGACTGGTTCAGTAAATATTCGAATGGTTCTCATGTAAATGTTGACTGGTTATCTATACAGGTAACTGTGTGAAATTCAGATATATCATATGATTTTAAAAATGCACTACAGCTATGACGAAAACACGTGTAGCTTGCTTACAGTGCAACTTGTGCGCTCATTTATTTTGTTCAAGAAACAAGAAGCAGTTTGCTCATGACACAGCTCAAACGGTATGTAAGGCAAATTCCCGCATCGCTCATGGAATATCTTGCTTTCACACAGCCTGCTTTGGGGCTATTGCTTAATATAGATACTTTGTTTCTCATAAACTTGCAAAACAAATCAGCATTATTTTGTTCAGTTAAATTATTTCATTTTCCAATTACATGCATTGGTTTGATTGTCACACAAATGCATCCTATGATAATTATACCTGTAAAATTGAAATGACATCTGAGCTAACAGCAAGTGCACTTTTGGCTCAGACAGGTATCGTGCACCTGGAGTTCTAGGTAAGTGCACTTGACTCTCAGAGCTTGTGCAAAGTAATGTGCACCTGAAGTTCAGAGAATGTGCTCACCATGTGCACTTTCTGTATACTTTAGTTCAGACCTTACTGTATCTGTTGCCATAGAAACCAGAGTTCTGATCCGACCTGGCCCAAAACCTAATACAACCTTTCCCCCACCCCAATGATGTACCCAAGTAGGGTCATCTTAAATTTTTATAAATACATGTACATTTGCAATAAGCCCATTTTGAACACTCCAATAAAGGAAGACAATTATTTGTTGTCATTATTTTCAAAATCAGTGTACTTGTGGCTTGCAAAATGACGCTGAAGTCCTGGGGTAGGTGTATTCCTTGGACCAAAAATCCACTTGGACCGCTGGACTTGGACCAGTCCAAGTGAATATCAGATGGACCAAACAGGGTATTCCTTGGACCAGGTAATCCTTGGACCAGTCATTAATATACATGTTGAAATATGCTGTTAAAATACATACTTGAAATATGAAGCCTTATATGAAAGTGGATCCAAAATATCTTGTGGGTCTTAAATATTTTTTGGGGAAAATATCATTTGAATTTATAGATCTGACAAAAAATTTCCTGAATCTAGATTTGTTTTTCATTTCTGTGTTTCTTTTTCATCTCTTTTCAGAACTGTGTTAGTTTTCATCCATCTGCATGTCCTAATATATCCCAAAGTAACTTTGTGGGAGTTTTAATCTGATGGACATGCAACATGACACTTCTAACACCTTTAATGAATATCCCTGTGTGTATGTTGTCACTTTTGACACCGCTGTATATTTAAAGGTGATCTTTAAAGATCCATGTAAAATATATGCTTATATCCTTAAATTTGGAATGTGGAAAAATGTGAATTTAAACTTGTCAAATAATTAATCAACTAGCCACAAAAGATTTTGAAAGTCATAATGATTGATCATAGATAATAATCAAAAACTGTTGAATTATGTTAAATTCTGAGCATTAACTAGATAATCTAGTAAGTGTTTTTTTTTTTTTTTTTTTTTTTTTTTTTTTTTTTTTTTTGTTTGTTTGTTTTTCCTTTTCCAATTTATTGTTATTTTTTATACTTCTTGTTCATACTGAGTCAATAAATATAAAATAAAATATTATAATATGTTCAAATTTAGTGTTTATTTTTCATTACCTATTGACCTAAATCCAATAGATAATGACTGGTCCAACAGGTATATCTGGTCCAAGGATTACCTGGTCCAAGGAATACCCTGTTTGGTCCATCTGATTTTAACATGTATATTACCCCCAAATGACTGGTCCAAAGATTACCTGGTCCAAGGAATACCCTGTTTGGTCCATCGGATATTTACTTGGACTGGTCCAAGTCCAGCGGTCCAAGTGGATTTGGTCCAAGGAATACACTTACCCGAAGTCCTGAACTGTAGGCACTGTGAATAGACAGTAAATGTAGTGTGGAACAACAACTTTACATCTCATTTAGTACCACACAACATCCTGTACAATTGCAGGTCAGCCCTGTGACCCCTACCCCAACGTCTCCTTGTATTTTACCAAGATTATTGATGTAACGCAAATTAAGTGCTAGTGCTTGAATCAACTGCACAGACTTTGTCTAGAAACATTAAGCTTTATTTGTGAATTCCAACAGTCTATTGGCTAAATAAAAATTAGTTCAAACGTCTAAGCCAGCCAAAGGGCATACATGTGATATCTACCTATTTTGGAGGGTTCTCCCTATTTTTGAGCAAATCTCCCTATTTGGAATTTCAAAATTTCCCTTTATAACTTATACATCTCCCTATTTGAAATTTCAGATCTCCCTATTTAAAATCAAAAATTTCCTTCTTTGTTTAATCATTCTCCCTATTTCGAAAAGCAACTCTCCCTATTTGGCTTCTCAGATGTATCACATGCATGCCAAAGGGATTTTTCATTTAATCAAATTTCTTCTCGTGCCGCATAAAAAAGTCCCTTTCCTGTTGGGGCAATATATTGTGGTACAGTTCCTCATTATAATGCGCCTCACTATAGTGCGGTTTTCAATATAACGCGGCCATGTCATGGCTCCCAAATTAATTATTTTGCTATATGTCTATTGTAAATAACCTCATTATAACACGGTTCACTTATAACACGGTCTGTTTTCATGGACCACAAAGATAGCGTTATAATGAGGTTGACCTGTGTTATTGCAATACACTTCCCATATATCGCAATACGCTTTTGGAATATCGTGACAGCCCTACTACCGGACCTCTAGCCAACACCTATGGGAAAGGCTAGAGATCCGGATCCGGATCTCTAGCCTCGGAGGCTAGAGGTATGGGCCCGGACCTCTAGCCACTTCCAAATATTATACAATGTCAGTGATGTTAAAATGTATTTTTGTTGCGAGATTTTTCTCCCATTTAGCCAATTTTCAATGAGATTATTGGTAAAAATCTCCCCAGAAAATAATCCCTACTCCCCAGCCTGACTGACAGTGACAACACTGAATACTTACAACTGGATAGGAACTTCAGTAATATAGACAAAACAGTCCGATGATTTGGATCTACTGGGATTGAAGGATGAGCACATAAGTATTTTTCAAGAATGAACATCGCAGGAACGAAAAATGCTCCAGCAGTTATAAACCCTGGGCCTTCATCTACGAATTTTAAAGAGCAAGTTGCGTTGGAGAAGGAAACTATTTCTCGAGCATTACTGTTTACTGTTTACTGTTTCTTTGTGGGAACTGTGGAGCCCGGACGGCTCATAAATATCCCCCTCTGTAATCTTCTCTAAACAGTTTGGACTTCCGGTGTGGTATAAAGTGTTTTGCTTGTTTATTTATTTTGGATGCAAATATTGATCCTCTATAATAGTTTTCATTTATGTAATATCTACATAGGTGTTTATTTATTGAATATTGAAACTGGTATTTCTCTTCATCTGACTCGTTAATTCGACAAGATATTATATAGTTATGACTTCTGGTTTAAATCGAGATTCAGTCTATTTGGCACAAATAATGGTTTCTCAAATATTTTTCTCACATTTGTCATTGTACAGATTATACCCTTTCATTCTAAAATTCCACAAGTTATGATTCTCTAGAGTCACAAGAATAGGGTTAACTTCTGTAGATATAACTATGTCAACATTTGTGTCACAAAAACTCAATCCCAACTTAGTTTTTATCTCTGTAATGTCTCAAATATACATGTAGGTAGTCTCTGTTGAAACAAATTTTTCTATTGATGAGTCTAGATTGTCTCTATTTCAGTAGTATTTCTTGATGTATAGTCTTGATATCAAAACGATATGGAACAGTAATATGTACATCTAGTCTTTCACACTCAATTTGAGTCAAAATTATGTTGATTTTAACAATTAACTTCAAACTTGAATTTTAACAATAAACATAACAGAACATATTTACAGTTCCAACACTTTTATGTTTCTTTAATGGCTTGTCGATGGATGCACAGCCATTGCTGTAGCACCCTTCCCCTCATCTCCAGGTATACCCACATCATGCTCAGTATTATTCCCATCATTTGTAGAATCATCCTGTTGATCCTGTTCCAAGTTAATTTCAACGATTCTACCTCTACTAATTTTCAAGTTCTTTTTGTTCAGCACATTTTTCTGATACCTCAATTTTTCTCTTAATAAAAATGCTTCTTTTCTTTGAGTTTTAGTTAGATCTGGAGTGAAATATATGTTCTTTAAGTCACCAGTTTCCTTCCTGAGTTCCGCATTGGCCTTGAGAATCTTATTTTTGCTTTCAAAGTTTTTAACTGTAAACTTTATTGGTCTTGGTTTTTGAGGTTCATTTGGTTTAGCAATTTTGTATGTTCCCAGTCTGACCGGCTCTTGTACCTGACAATCATCCCTGTCCAATTTCAATGGCCCATCAAGTAGCAAATTTATTTTCTCTAGATCATCAGCACTCCTGGCTTCAGTAGATTGAAGTTCACTTTCGGGTACATTGAAAACTACCATGTTAAGCTTCCGTTTCTCAATTTCCTGCTGTTCAGCTATTTCTCTTTTACAAATCTCTTTGATGCTTTCAGCATTTTCATTACCCTGAGCTTTTTCTTCCAATTTGTCCACTCTTTCTTCAAGATTTGAGTATCTGTCCTCTAGAGAGCCTATCTGCACCATGACTTTTTTCACACCAGGGAAAGCAGTACAGCAGTATTCACAAAACCACATAACATTGTCGGGACTTTCACGGAGAGCTTGGTAAACAACTTTTTTAAGTTTTGAACAAGGGAAGCATAGCCAGTGCTCACAAAAATTACATTTTATCCCTTCATTATCCATTGTAATGGCTTTCTTGCACATGTGGCAGGGGGCCTGCTCCTCAATGTCAGTGTCACTCTCAGACAATTCATGTCTAGTAACAGGTTTCTTCACTTTAGATGAACGGGATTTTCCCTTTTGTGTAGCCTTTGTGTAACTGTGGTCAACTGGACTAGATAGAATTTTGGGTATTGCACCCTTCAGCTTTTTATCTTTGCTTGGCGGCATATTTTCCAAGACTAGCCAATATAATTCTCTCAAATTTAGTTGGATTTCAAAGAAATAATGTTATTTAACACAAATAATTCAAAGTTATATGATGATGGCTCAAAAACACCTGGATTTTTCACGATTTGAAGTTAATTTCTTTGCTTAAAGATTTTTTGCATCCATGTTGGTCCACACCGGAAGCGGAACAATTAATTTTTAGCTTCATTTATCTTCCTGAAAATCATTTTCTGTTGCCCTCCAGATTTTATTTGGGCAACAGCAGTCCATAAATGTTCAAATTTCTGTTTATCTTCAAAAAATGTTTTAAAAATTGGATCTAATTCAGATCTGGCACTTTTAGCCTGCGGTTCATCACCACTCATTGTTTTGGGCCCAAAACAGTATAGTGCTCAGTTGAAATGGATCTATTTGCGTAGTTTTCGTGCCACGAGGTGTGTCTAAAATGCGCAAATCTGTTTGTTTTGGTGTAAAAATCCTGCCTTAAACGGCGACAAAATCTTAACTTTTACTGGGGTGTAGAGACCTTTTTTCCAGCTCACATGGCTATGGTTGCCGTCGTAGCTCTAATTAGCAAAAAAATTTAAGAATATTCTTCTCCAGAATTCATCGAATTGCCGCAAACCACCCCAAACCATCGCAAACCACCGCAAACACTTTTTTGACTGTGCAGGGACAGTCATCCCCTGTGCAGGTTAAAGATCGAATCCGGGTCGTTTCGCCCGTGGGTCGTTTCGCCGGGTCGTTTCGCCCTGAGTCGTTTCGCCCTGGTTTTATGGGTGGGTCGTTTCGCCCTTGTTAGGTGGGTCGTTTCGCCCGTGAGTTGTTTCGCCCGTGAGTTGTTTCGCCCATTATTATTATTATTATTATTATTATTATTATTATTATTGTGGTAGTTGTTGTTGATATTGCTGTTGTCGATGATGCTGGTAGGTAGGTAGGTAGGTTGTTTCGCCCATTATTATTATTATTATTATCATTATTATTATTATTATTGTAGCAGTAATCTAAAAAGAATAAAAATCTAAAGAGAATAAAGGTTCGGTAACTCGTAATACTTATGGAAGTTCATTTTTGCGCGTAAAAGTGTAAAAATATGGAAAAAAGTGGCGTCGGAGCAAAAATCTAAAGAGAATAAAGACATAGAAAGGAAGAAATGACATTAAACTGTGTATATACATATTAAACAATCCCGATCTTCGCTCATAAACTTAATATTTCATCATTTTTTCACGACTCAAGATTCGTACCAATGGCGCTTTCAAGACAACTTGATTCGGCCCAGGACTGGTCTTTGAAAAATCTGAAGAAAGAATATCCCATTGATCTGACATATAAAACCAGACAGAAAACAAATGCAGGAAGAGTAATTCCTTTCGAGGCTATTGTCCCTGGACTTTACAGAGCAAATGCACATTGCTCTTGTTTTATCACAAATGAAAGTAGAATGCACCCCTGGATATCAGCAGTGGCAGACATATTGTACAAGGAAAGTTGTTCTAATGATACCCTCAGTATAATGTGGCAGGACACAATGGGAGAAAACGCTGTGCAGAGTACTGAATTCATTGTGTATGAGCATTTAGACAGTATTGACACAGAAGATGATTTCTTGTATAAGGTCATATTCTTCCTGACAACTGGAAAGATCATGGTTCAGGGCAAGGCTTACAATAAATGGTGCAGGGAACTTTTTTCTACATGTCTTGATACTGTTAATGAATTGTGCAGAGTTAAAGATACTTATACTGAAATAAACAAAAGTGAAGAAACTGTGGTAAAAGGTGTTGTTTCACCCCAGCACACTCCAAGTTCAAAATCTAAAAGTAGAGGTAAAAATTCTGAAATAGACAAAAGTGAAGAAACTCTATTGAAATCTGTTGTTTCACCCAAAGTTACCCCTAGTCGAAAATCTAACATCCTGGGTAAGAA
Source organism: Rugalucina vietnamica (assembly GCA_964017185.1). Classification (NCBI taxonomy): domain Eukaryota; kingdom Metazoa; phylum Mollusca; class Bivalvia; order Lucinida; family Lucinidae; genus Rugalucina; species Rugalucina vietnamica. The sequence continues at coordinate 40,421,087 of OZ024880.1, forward strand.
AAACAATCGTGAGGAATGCATTTTGATCTCACCTGCCATAGGATCAAAGTCTAGATCAGAGTCAGAAGACAGTGTTTTCATGAATGGGACGATAGAAAATGGTGATGTGAATCTAAAAGTATCTGGACATACCAATAAAATAGATCATAGTAAACGCATGGACATTTCTGAAGACCGGCTCATTGACATTTCTGATAAATTTACCAAACGGTGTGATGATTTGAATCTTAAAGTATCTGAACATTCCAGTAAAGTAGATAAACGCATGGACATTTTTGAGGACCGGCTCATTGACATTTCTGATAAATTGACCAAACTTTTCAATAGCAAGGATAAACAAATGGACAATATAGCAAGCAAATTAAACTCCATGGAGGAGCGCCAATTAAAAGATAAGAAAGAACTAGTAGAAAAAATTAATGTGTTTAACTCAGGAAGTGAAACTGCACAAAGAGAGAAATATGATCTGAAACTCAAGGAATTAACAACCTCTCATAAAACTGAAATGGAAAAGAAAATGACAAGCCATGGAAATGAAACAAGTATGCTAAAAAACAAAATTAAATCCCTTGAAAAAGAAAACCAGGGCCTTAACTTCAGATGTGAAAAGTTGGAAATGTCATTGGAATTTGAGAAAAAGAAATCAGTTTCTGCTGCAAATCAGTATGAAGAAAGACTGAAGGATAAAAACGAAATGATACAAGAATTACAAGACAGATTATCTAATATGGCTTATGATTTCAATGGGGAACTGTGGAACAAGAAAAAACCTGTAGCTAAGGGATCTTCTCAAAAAATCATAGGTCCCACTGCTCAACAAAATTTGATTCAAAATGGGTGTCGCAGTGATGACTCATCTGCGATATTAATCTGTGAAGATGAGCAAGGAGACAAAGATAGTCAGGACAGTGCAACTGGTATAGAGTCACCGCTTGTGGAGGAGTCGCCTCGTGTGCGTAACGTATCAGATGATTTATCCGAGGGTGCTATGTCAACAGCCGGTAGAAATAATGAGACAATATATCAGGCTGTTCTTTTACATGACTCAGTATGCAAAGATATTGACTTGAAAAGACTGATAAATGTTGACCAGAATAAGAGCAAGAAAATCTTCACTGCCACAGTTACAGAGGCCCATTCCTGGGTACAAGAGAACGTTTCTCATTCCAATACTATTATGCTTCATGTTGGCATAAATGACTTGAAATCCAAAGGTGTAGATGAAGTGTCCAAAGACCTTGAAAATCTGACTAAACTATGTGTACAGAAGGCAGACAAGGTTATCTTGTCTTTACCTTTAGTTTGCAAAGAGCCAGTTCTGGCCAGTAAAGTTGCTGGTCTTGTTAGCTTGTTGTTTCACAAACTTGATAAGATGGAAAAACTCATAATTATTAGAAATGACAATTTTTCCAATCAGGGGCGAATCAAAGACAGTTTGTTTAAAGACAATATACACCCCAATTTTGAGGGTACAAAGTTGCTTGCTAGTAATATGAGGTTTGCTCTCAACATGTTTCAGTCATCTAAAAATGAAAGATCTGGTGGTAGGCAAAGACCCCAAAGGGAGACGCAATCACATGCTCTACCTGTTCCTTCTAGGGGTTACTATCAAAATAGTAGGTCATATGGTAATTTTGGTCGAGGGCCCCAGCAGCAGAATTTTTGGGGGCAAGGGCGTATGGTTTCTGATCTAGCATCTGCCTTACTGCAGGTTATGAACAGAAATTAAACTGCCTTGGTACAGAAGTTGTAAAAGTGTTGGGTTTTTGCTATTAGTTAGTGTTAACTATTAGTAGTAATTTTACATTATAATTCATGATTATTATTTTTTGTTTTTTTTTTTCTCTCTCTCTTTATAGACTTAATACACTCATGTGCCAATACATATAATAAGTCCACATTCTTCAAATTGAATATTCATTTGCCTAATTAATTCGGATCTTCTTGCTTTGTATAGCAAAACTGGGGAATGCAGGGGTGTACCTATTTTTCTTGTTTTTGCTCTGGAACATGGATTGTGGGTGCTCGTTAGAACCGCCTCGGCGAAGCGGTTCTAACGTGTACCCGCAGTCTGTGTTTTGGGCAGAAATAGGAAGAATATCAAAATTTTTCAGCTGAAAATTTTCAATTTTTAGAACTAGAAAAAAAAAAAAAAAAAAAAAAAAAAAAAAAAAAAAAAAAAAATCTCTGTTTATAGCATGGGCAAGTTTTCGTAATGAGATTCCCCATTTGTTATGTATTAATATTGCCCCAATTGTTATGTATTAATAATTTTGCTTATGGCAGCTAAGCAGGATCTAAAAGTATATCTGATAAATGTTCTGAGAAAATTAAATGTTTGAAACACTGAAAAGTTAGAAGCAGTCATAAAAAAGTTAGAATTTTTCATGTATCCAAATGGTTACAATAGTCAGTTTCAATAAGATAACATGTCCATGGAATGTAGGACCCATTAAACCCCACTTCTATATAACAAGGGTGGGGTTTGCAGGGGTGTATCTATTTTTCTTGTTAACATTGGCACCTGATTGAATTTGGGCCACAACGTGAGAAAATGTACCTTCGGACAATAATTTGAGTATAAGAAAAACAAAGTTACGCTGAATGTATGATGTTTCTAGAGTCTGTTACTCTTTATTTGACCAGATTATTTGATTTATTTTGTGAGTTATGACCAATTCACCATATGAACCCTACAGACGTCATTTAATATCGTAAAATATGATGTCAAAGTTGCGTAATGCAATTCGCATGTTTGTAGAGCTTACAAAACTCGATGCATTTGCTTAAAACTGTTTAAGCACTGATCAGATTCTTTTCCTAAGATAGAAGCATACCATCCTTACAGGCAATCTGTTGTAATTAATTTGTCTAATTTTATGATGATGAGGTTGCTATGATTACCGTTTAACAATACATATAGGAAAATTATGTGTATTATAGGCTAAAACAAGGGCAGATAACTCACAATTTTGACAATAAACATGTTTTTTTAAAAATCATTCATTTGGTAGCCCAGTGTACGAAGATAACAAATACAGTGTTATTTCTATAACGCATATAACATAATTTTTTCGCTTTTTGCTGCTTTCTACTAGTAATGTTAGAATGTCCGAATTTACATTTTTTCGCATTGAGGTTCATTTGTTTTCTAGTCAGTTTTGAGTACTAGTCATTATAGTTACATGTATATATACTGTACAGCAAAAGGTTTCATCTTCATTGTCAAAAGTTTTTTTTTTTTTTTTTTTTTTTTTTTTTTTTTTTTTCTGTGGTAGTATTCTATCTAAACTAATGGAAACAAAAGTCAGATCTAATATTAGCAGCTATAGCCTCAGTATAGGAGATGTCTGGTGAGGTTATGTATCCTGTATTTCTGCATACTAAAGTTTGGTATATTTCAGTAATATATGATCCGCCGCGTGGGAAGGCCAACAGTCTGCATGGGCGAGAACAAGGGCGCAGATCGGCTTCGCAGTAACTGCGAGGCTGGTCGGTGCCTTTGTTTTCACTACTTGGATAGTACAATTCCTCTTCTACTTGAATCAGAAATTTCAAACTTTGGCTTTTTTCTGTGCTTGTGTGGGTCGGTTTGTGTCGGATCTGTTCGGGAACCGCATTGTTGGTTTTGCCACGGGACAGCTCATATCTAGCTATACTAGAAGAGTTGACGCTGATAATATAGTTGGGCATGAGGGATGATTGTTTTTCTGTTTCAAGTGTAATAATTACAGTTTCATAGATTACAGTTGGTTAAGCTTTTTAGAATGTGTAGATTCAGATCAGACGATCGCCATGGGACAGATTCTGCACTGAATTTCAATATGAATTTCTGCTATAACATAATTCTTTTGATCATTTTAGGGTATTATTCTATAAAGGTATGGATTTGTACATTAGATATATGCCTTTAATATGGGATTATGCTATGTTAACGTGAGATCCTGACATGGGGTACACAATGCAGAATCAGATCAGATGGCTGCCTGACACATGTCTATTGCATAGATGTAGTTTTATAAATTTTCAAAAAAAATTATAAGAGCTAGTAAATGTATATTCTTGATGTATGATGAGACTGGGCATTAATAGCTATACTAAGTGGTTAATCAGGTATACAGGATTTGTCTCCCTTAGATTAGTTTCTCATAAAAATGTATCAATGGTGCTTTTTTTTTTTTTTTTTTTTTTTTTTTTTTTTTTTTTTCTCAAAAGCATGAAACAGAGTGGATTTAGATACTACTACTACATGTATAGGACATAGGATAGTATCTGATAGCTGTTGATTGACACCATAGATTTGGGAATTGGGAATTAGGTTGAACAGTTACACCTGTTACTCGATAAAACATAAATCATCTGATCATGTAACTATAGCAGCTTCTACACTTATGTCTAGCTTTGAAATTTTTTCTTAGTTATATGATCTTATATTGGCCACAGCGTTGGAAAATGTCCCTTAAGACAAAAACTCTGACAGTTGTAGAAATCATCCCCATTTGACTAAAAAAAAAGTTCTTGAGTCTTAAAGTTCTATTTGACTGGATTATCTAAGTTGTTTCACGATATATGACAAATTTACTACATGAAACCTCATCACGACAATGTCTGAATGAGGTACATGATGCATAAAGTATTATAAGTAACCTTTTTTTTTTTTTTTTTTTTTTTTTTTTTTTTTTTTTTTTTCCATAGATGGGTTGAAGTTCAAATATAAATCATTTTCAATTTTCAATTTTCAAACTACATAATTAAATATGATACAGGTTGATTTAAAAGAACATTTAACACGCTGCCTATGCGCCACTTTTTTCCGTCTTTACATGTTGTATTTCATGTGTAGTTATAGTATTTTGCATTGTTCTAAGTCGTTGACAATTTGTAGTTGGAATGTAAATGGTATTTTTCGGAATATCAATGGTATTCGCACCTGCAAATTAGATAATCCTCTATTCTGCCAAAAACTCAATTCAGATATTGTAATTTTAACAGAAACTCATGCTTGTTCTAATGATGTTTTGAATTTGAGTGGGTATTTTTGTGTCTCAAATTGTAGGTCAGCAACCCCAAGTAGACTTAGGGGTGGAATAGCTATTTTTGTCAAAAATGACCTTAGAACAGGTGTTAAGATTATCAATAACTCTCATCATGATATGATATGGATAAAACTCAATAAGTGCTTTTTCAGTTTTGAGCAAGATTTGTATTTATGTGGCATTTACATTTCTCCGTTATCCTCTAGTTATACTAGAAGAGTTGACGCTGATAAAATAATTTTTGACAAACTTGAATCTGACATAGCAAAATATAGCCAACATGGTGCTGTGATGATCATGGGGGACACAAACGCCCATATAAACAGTGGTGATCTTGACTTTATAAGCAATGAAACAACAGACAATTTGGACGACTTCACCCCTTCAAATTATTCTATTGATAATGTTCACAGATTAAGAAACACTTTTTCTTCTCAAACTACAAATGAGTATGGCAAAAATATTTTAGATATTTGTATATCATCTCAATTAAGAATATTGAATGGCAGAACAATTGGAGATACTAGAGGAAAAGCCACTTTTCATGGTTTCAATGGCTCTTCAATAGATGATTATTGTATTTGCAGTGCTAGTATGTTGAAAGATGTTTCATATTTTTATGTTAGTGATTTTGATATTTCTTTCTCTGACCACTGTTCTATTTTGGTCAAAATCCAATCATATTATTGTCACCAACCCACAAATAAGCTCAGACTTCCTCCCAAGAATGTTGTTTGGGATGATCTTAAGAAACAGTCTTTTATTAATAACATTGCATGTATTGATAAAATCGCTTTCTCACAAACCCTGTCAAACATTTCAAATGATCAAAACCTATCTAAAAAGGAAAAAGTGAATCAAATGGTCAGTAAGTTTACATCAGTTTTAAACTGTGCTGCTTTGACGAAATGTAATACAGTCAGAAACATAAAGAAAAACAAGAAGAGACACAAAGCAAAACAGCCTTGGTTTGATAATGAATGCACTTCAAAATATAAGCATTTGAAATATTTATGTAAACAATTTGCAAAAAATACATGGGATAGACATCTGCGTGAAAAAATCTACTATGAAAGAAAAATGTATAAGAAACTGGTAAGGAATAAACACAGAATATACAAATCTAAGGTTTTACATGATCTACTTCAAAATGAAAAAAAGAACCCCAAAGAGTTTTGGTCTACAGTTAATAATTTGATGGGAAAGAGTAAAACTGACCCATCTGAAGATATAGCACCTGATACATGGATAAACCATTTTAAATCTTTGTTTAATATAGATTATGCAACTAATTTTGATCCCAATTTGAATACTACCCAGTTTCAGTCTTTGGACAATGCAATCTTAAATAAAGCAATCTCTGCTGATGAAGTTAAAAAAGCAATAAGGGAATTAAAGAATGGAAAGGCATGTGGATGCGATGCAATTTCTAATGAGATGTTGAAATTATCGTCTCAGTTTTTCATTAATGACTATGTCTTTATGATGAGCTATATTCTTCATACAGGGTCTTATCCAGATGTTTGGAGAGAAAATATTATTAAACCAGTTTATAAAGGGGGAGGCACTTATGACCCCTCCAATTACAGAGGAATAGCTATCTCAAGCTGTTTTAGCAAATTATTTAGTAAAATTCTGTTTAATAGACTTGATTGTTATATTGAAACAAATAATATTCTTGGTCCTGAGCAGATTGGCTTTAGGAAACAATGCCGAACAAGTGATCATGTTTTAACGTTAAAAACCCTAATTGATAAAGCCTTTAAGTCAAAACGATATCTTTATTCATGTTTTATAGATCTAAGCAAGGCCTTTGATACGATTAATAGAGAAGCATTGTTCTATAAATTAGCTCAATATAATATTACTGGTCCTTTTTACAATATTATTAAGGATATGTACATGTCTTTGTTTTGTTCAGTTAAAATGGGAAACTTTCTAAGTGAGAGTTTTGCTACAAAGACTGGTGTAAAACAAGGCTGCATTTTAAGCCCAAGTCTTTTCTCGTTATATCTAAATGATCTCTTGACTTTGTTTGATGGGGATTGCGATCAGGTTCAAATAGGCGATATAGTTACCTCATGTTTATTATATGCAGATGATATAGTTCTCTTGTCAAATAGTAGTGCAGGTTTACAAGACGCTCTTGATAAACTAAGTATTTTTTGTAATAAATGGAACTTAAAAGTTAACATTTCTAAGACTAAGGTCATTATATTTAATAAATCTGGCAAGACAATAAAAGGCAATGTGTTCAAATTTGATGGAAACTTAATAGAGATTGTAAATGAATATAAATATCTTGGAATTATTTTTAAGCCTTCTGGATCTTTTACTGATGCAATTAACTACCTTTGTAAAAAGGCTCTAAAAGCTTCATTTTTTATTAGAAAAGCCATTGGTTCAGATAAAATGAATACTCTATTGTTTTTAAAGCTTTATGAACAATGTGTGAAACCAATTTTGCTTTACTGTAGTGAGGTATGGGCTGGTGAGAGACTCCTTAGTCATGTGGGGCCTCTAGAACATAGATATGATACTTTAAATACTGAAAGAATTCAACTTAAATTTTGTAAATTTGTCCTAGGCGTTCACAAATCAGCATCCAATTATGCAGCTAGAGCTGAACTCGGTTTATTTCCTACAGCTATATATTGTCTAAGATCAAGCATATCATTTTGGTTGCATATTGTTGAGTCAGATAATAATAAATTAGTAAGCAAAGCGTATAATGATAGTTCTCAATTTATTAAAGGATTTGGGAGTAATATTAAAACCGTCTTGAATAAATTAAATTTTACACATGTTTGGGATAATCAGGGCACCTTTTCTAAGTCCAGGTTGATAAATGCTATAACTCTAAAGCTAAAAGAATCATATACAGCTTTTTGGAAAAGTAAATTATTTGATGACAGTGAAAATCCCATTAATGGGAACAAGCTCAGAACATATCGAAAATTTAAGACTGATTATTCTATAGAAAAGTATTTGTTATCAAGTGATAATTCTAAAGAAGAAATCTCTACATTTTGTAAGATAAGGTTGAGTGCTCATAAACTATTCATTGAAGAGGGACGTTATAAAAGGGGAGGTAATAATAGGATCCCCCTTAATGAAAGAATTTGTAAACTATGTCAGAATGATGTTGAAGACGAAGAACATTTTATTTTTGACTGCAGTAAATTGGAACATATTAGAAAGCATTTCTTTCATCGTCTTGCCAGTATCAGCCCATCTTTTATACATATGTCCAGAATTGAAAGGTTGAAATTTATCTTAGGAAATAATGAATATGACTTAAATGTAATTTGTCTCACTTATTTGCATGATATGTATACTGAAAGAACAAATTTGCTGAGAGAATTAGGTTCTTGTTGATGAAGATGTTTGAGTGCAAATTTTGACATTGTATTATGTTAACTTTAACATACGAGTCTCGACACTGGAGGGCCTGATTTTTGCATAGGTGAAAACAGGTGTGCGGATCAGCTTTTGCAGTAACTGCTCAGCTGATTGGCATCTTTGTTTTCGCTACATGGATAGTACAATCTCTCTACTTGCTAAATACAAAATTTTGAGCCTCTGGTTATGTTCTGTGGCTGCACAGCCCAGTTTGTGATCGGCTTCAGCATATAATAATTATATTCTGTTCATTCAGATTATTGTGAATTCACTTATCTATTGTTAGGGATATTTGTATTTGTATGTATGGTGACAATCCTGTCCTTGGATTTTATGCCAATAAATTATTTGATTTGATTTGATTTGATTTGTTGTTGATATTGCTGTTGTCGATGATGCTGGTAGGTAGGTAGGTAGGTTGTTTCGCCTATTATTATTATTATTATTATTATTATTATTATTATTGTAGTAGTTGTTTTTGATATTGCTGTTGTCGATGATGCTGGTAAGTAGGTAGGTAGGTAGGTTAAAATGAGTATCTTGACGTATCTTGTTAATATGATATTTAATTAAATATTTTAGCGCTTCTGCTTCTGTGGTTTTTAATGTTGTAGAAGGAAGGAAGGAAGGAAGGAAGGAAGGAAGGAAGGAAAAAGTATAGATAGATAGATAGATTTGGTTAAAAGGGGTATCTTGACTTATCTAGTTAATGTAATATTTATTTAAATATTTTATCGCTTTTACTTATGTGGCTTTTAATGTTGTAGAAAGATAATGGAAGGAAGGAAGGAAGGAAGGAAGGAAGGAAGGAAGGAAGGAAGGAAGGAAGGAAGGAGGAAAGGAAGGAAGGAAGGTTAGATAGATAGATAGACAGATAGATAGATAGATAGATAGATAGATAGATAGATAGATAGATAGATAGATAGATAGATAGATAGATGTGGTATTTCTGGTATTTCGACAGTCAGCTAAACTAATCAAATACTTAACATTAACAGACGTGTGAAATTGATTAACGCGATAATCCATTAATATGTTTACGCCTTTAATCACACGTAAGGTGACAATAATCGTGTTTGTCAATTAAAGGCGTGAATTGCTTTGTCTTTGACGGTGACCGATGGCCGACATTCTTGAAATGTTAAATGGTAAAATAAACATGACTCCGATGATAGCGTGCAATCTTAAGCACAAGAAAAAAAGACTTTCGGTCATGCCGTTTAAGGAGCTAGCGTTTTTCACTGACTTCAAGCGTAAAGTGGTCAAAACACACAGACATGTATACGATTACAGCGCCAAAAGTTAGGGTAATTTTTACGCAAGTCCGTGCATAATTATTGCGTTTGAAAAGTTTCGAATTCGTTTCATTTTACACACAAAAATGAAAGTTTTCTTCATTAACGTTCAAGTAACGTTATTATCACAATTTTAGTGCAATTGACAGCATTTATTTGGCTTTTTGTGTTTCTTTCTAGAAATCATGTTGGACCTGGTGAATATTTTTCGTCCTCGTAATTTGTTTTTGTTGAATTTTTGGTAACGATTGAACTCATAGTGTATGAAATCACTGGCGTTGACGTTCCTGTTTTGGTATGAAATTTAAACAGGCTGATTGTATTTTCTGTTTGAAATTATTTTTGATGAAATATCCTGTATATTCTAAAAGAAATAATCATCATCGCAACCATTTTATAGTGAGGCGTTTTCAAAGTCCTTTAGTATATGTACCCAAAAGATAGTTATGAATGATCAGCCGAAGACATATCCTGAACTTATAAATAACAAATAATACACCAGATTACACATTTGGGCATGGGAGAAAAATAAGGGCGAAACGACTCACCAAATAAGGGCGAAACGACTCACGGGCGAAACGACCCTGGGCGAAACGACCCAGGGCGAAACGACTCACGGGCGAAACGACTCACGGGCGAAACAACTCACGGGCGAAACGACCCGGGACCTTAAAGATCCCTACACAGGTTCTATCCTCATGCATGTAGGCTAATCCTGCAAACACACCGGAGTGTACAATGTACACCTCCCAAGAAAAATCAGAAATTGATTGATGGGAGTAACAAGACAACAAAACAAAAACAAACAAACCACCTTTTTGTCTTGTGCTCGACAGAGCACAGTACATAGTTTTGGCTTATAGCCAAATACTTCTTAGCCAGTCGAATTGACTCTTACAAGTAGCTAAGTTACATTCTCTTCTTTCTAATTGACTTCCGGCAAGGGGCACCTCGCAATCGGTGTCTCCTTGTTGTAGTACAATATGCTTCATTCTCTTCTATGGCGAGTTTCCAAACCAGAAGACTTCCATTTCTTTAGAAGATTTTTGACAGATTTTGTTGTATGTAAAAAATTTTAGAAGCGATTTAGCCAGTTGATATCGGTCAATAAAACGAAGTTAATTAAATTTTTCCTTTGCAAGGAAAACCATACGGAATAACTTTCATTGACCATGTAGTTTCAAAGATGTTTTATTATCATGTAAATGTATACTAAGCAAAATAAATTTAGCATTTTTTGATGTTACATATAATTTTGATCACCTCAGAGCAATTTTGGATATTTCTTTGATTTTAATTACAAGAACAGTGTCTAAGGCACATGATACGATGAATTTAAAAACGCCATCCTTTAAAGAGGCTTCTTGAACAACCAACAAATACAGAAAGGGTGTAGATACAAAATTCTCAACCATTGAACACAATGCAAACAGCTGACTTTTGTTTAGTCCATCAGGCCCACCCTTTTCAAAAAAAGGTACAAGTAGGCAAAGATCAGGAAAAGGCGCAATCAGAAAAAAGATTCCCACTCCAAAAACCGAGGTGGGAAAAAACCAAACTAACAATCAGGTACTTATACCATGAAAAATATCGTAAGCCGAATGAGCAGCTATTTTCCCAATAGGTGGCCACTCAGTTACCTTAACTTAACTAAAAATATGAAAACATACATAAGGCGCCAACAGCACAAAAAAAAAATTATACACCAAAACATAAAACAAAAAGAACCACAACAGAAGTATCGACTTGGAACGATCAGTAACACAAAGTTACTGGCGGGCTTAAACCGGTTTTACATGGCCATAACCTCACCCTCAGCTTCTGCAGTGGTTCATAACATTTAGTTAGTTATTCGGTCCTCGTGGTGAATCTCTAACTAGTCAATGAATCATCAAGAACAAACAAATAAATCATGATAAACATCATGATGAATCAAAAACCAGGACTCACAGACTAAGTAAGCTGCTCGACGATGGAGATCCCTGGGCGCCGAATAACCTACTAACTCCGGAGCAAAAGAAAAACACCAGTTGGACCCCGGTGGGCCAAGCAACCCCTCTTTATGAACGTTGTTGATTATAGTGGAGCGGCTTAATGAGAAAATACTTCAGTTGATGATACAAGCATGAAATTTTCACCATATGTTCTTTACAGGACACATATTAAATTCTGATCCCTAGCCACTTGAAATTCCGCCATTTTCAAGATGGCCGCCAAAAAACAAAATGGCCGACAGTTGTGAAAGGAGTACATGTAGTAAATTGCTCATATCTTAGGTTTTTCATCATAGAACAACAATATTGATACCAAAATGAATTTAAATGAATGTTCTTTAAACTGAAGTTCCAATATGCAAATTACCTCATTTGCATATTTATGAATATTAATGAGATCTTACTTCTTTTGCTAAAATTTAGATTTTTTTTAGTAAATTGCTCATATCTTAGGTTCTTTTCATCATAGAACAACACTATTGATACCAAAATGAATTTAATTGATTGCTATTTGAAATAAAGTTCCAATATGCAAATTACCTCATTTGCATATTTATGAATATTTATGAGATCTTACTTTTTTGGCTAAAATTTAGAAAAAAAAAACACGTCTTATTTTCTGAAGGATGTAAAATGTTAAATGAAATGAATATCTCTGGCTTTGATATTGCTAGACCATAAATTATCATAAATTAACAAAAGCTAATTAGCATGTTCATGAATATTCATTTTAAAGCATTTTAAGACTCTGTATTCCCTTATCTATCAGTTTAGTTTTAAAAATTCATACAGTTAATTGCTTAAAGCTTAGGTCCTGTTCATCATAGAACATCAGTATTGATACCAAAATGAAGCGTAATGATTGTTCTTTCCAGTAGAGTTCAAATATGCAAATTACTTCATTTGCATATTTATGAATATTAAAAGGTCTTATTTTGTTGCCAAAAACTTGAAGAAAAAAAACAATAAATCACATCTCATTCATGTAAAATGTTAAATGAGATTGATAACTGTGGCTTTGATATTTCTACACAATAAAGAATCATAAATTAACAACAGCTAATTAGCATATTTATGAATATTCATTTTTAATACATCAAGACTGTATCAGTTTAGTTAAGAAAGTTCATTCTGTAAATTGTCTATAAATATCACTTTCATTGTAAAGTAAATGTCATTAATATATGTCATTGTACTTTCTTTCTAAGCTCGCACGTGTTCACTGGCTAACTGAATATCAAAACGTATTAATCATATAAAAGCGCATGTTTGATCCCTATAGTGCATACCTATGCATATATTTAAACTAAAAATTGACAATTTATGTTTGTGGTGAGCTTCCCACGATTAAATTATTTCCCATCAATTATTTGCTTGCATCTACTAAGTCTATCGACTAATCATATCATCATCATATCTTTTTTATAGTCCGTTGTCCTCATCTGAGGGTTGGACTTGTTTGACAAGTCTCCTTCTGTTAAAAGTTGCAAAATCACAGCAATTCTCTTTGGCTCCATGTTGCCAAATCTTAAGGGTCACTGAAGAGGCTTGAATAGCTGAAACCGCGGTATGGCCCATCACCTTTCTCACAAATATACTCACTGCTCTTAAAGGATCTCAGTTTTATTTTTATTTGCTATTACTGCAGCTGGTGTTGTGCCGTGTGGCGGCCCTAAAAAGTCTCCCCGTACAGTATTCATAGTGCAGATTATATTTTCCTTTTGGTCCTTTGAGATCAGAGAGGGTATTTTGAGAAATCAGAAAATTATTATCGGTAAAGATTCATTTTCTAACCAACGTTTACTGCAATTGGCTCCATTTTGATTAAACAAGTCTTTATTATTGACTACCCTGTTAAAAGTTGCGAAATTACAGCAATTCTCTTTGGCTCCATGTTGCCAATTCTAAAGGGTCACTGAAGAGGCTTGAATAGGTGAAACCGCAGTATCTCACAAATATACTCACTGCTCTTAAAGGATCCTGGTTTAATTTTTATTCTTAGACGACCTCTCCGCTCTGAGCGATTCTACGGATCGGCAGTATCCAGTCTAACCTTCTTTTAGTCGTCCAACAACACTTCATCCCATGATTTCCTTAGCTTGCCGGATCTATTCTGATCAACTACATTTAGATTGCATACTAGAGAAATAAAGCCTTTAATGTGCTCTACATGTCCATACCATCTCTTCTACACTACATCTATATCCTGAGAGATGGGAGTCTGAGCTTACTTCATCTTTCGCCTTGAAATTACAGATCCAGCACATCATTGCACGGTCACTGCGCTTCAGACGACAAAGTGTAGCCAGTCATTGCCCATGTTTCTGCTGCACGTGACAGTACATATGTTGAATACACTTGACCTCTGGTCAAACGTGGCAGATTGCAATTGGTGTGGAGAGGGAGTAGTTGGCGGAATTTGCCCTAAGCCGATTTGCAGTTCGTGACTGCAGCCAGTTCACAACCTCCGCCAGCAGAAAGCATGTCTCCCTGGTATGAAACTCTGGTATAGCCTCATTTTTTCGCCATCGACTAGAACTTCCTTCACTAGCCTTCCATCTATGGGACGTGCCTTTCCTAGGCAGCCAGCACAGCTGTAATCAGGATCACGGCGCAATGAGCCTTTGATTCCATTGCATTTCTTGTGGATCCAGGACAAGCATCCACCACAGAAGATGGCATTTCTTCCTACACCTGTTTGACAGACGCCACATGGATTCTATCCAGATTTTGTTTTCAAAAGGTTCAGATTGAAGACAGAGACCATGATCTTTGTCATCCCCATGTTCAATCAAAGAACTTTCCTATCAATCTCTGCATTCCAAGTCTTACAGGTTGTTCTTCCATGGACTCGACAGTGTCATATCATAAATCATCTGCATACAGCAGAACCCAAGGGCAGCCTGTGCAGAACTCCCTGGATATAGCACAATAATGAAGAGTAGTTGGCTAAGGACAAAGCCCTAATGAACACCTTTTTTGACACCAAACTCCTCACTGTATCCACTGCCCTCTCTTACCTCATGTATACTCTTATACATGGACTGGACCAGACACACTAGTCATTCGTCAATTCTTAGTTTCGCATTGGCCACCAGATTACATCCCTCAGGAATCGATCAATTGCTTTCAGATCAACAACAGCCATGTAGATGTGCTTGTTAGTGTCCAAGTGCTTCTCTTGTATTTGATAAACACATCAATCAGTTAAATAAAAAAAATCATAATTTATAATTGCCAGTACGGCTCATTTCAAGCCAGAATGGGCGAGAACATACTTGCAAGTTCTTAGCTAATTGTTTTCTCCAAATACACATGGTCACAGTAGTCTAACCCGGACCTCATATTAAGTCATATGCCAGAAAACCATTCCAGGGTGTACTTTTTTAATTTATCGCCAAGATAGTCTCAACGATGAGACCAAGCAGAAAATAGTAACTGGTGTATACCGAAAAGTAATTGGTAACTGCAGACCTCCAAAATCATGGAACAACTTCATCAAATGTGATGAAAACAAAACGGAAATATTTGGGTTTCTTGTAGATAAATTTATTCTTGCGCAGAATTATGCACAAGTTACAGTGACAAAAAGGAATGATGTTGTTTGCAATGTAGAAATTAAATCCTTTAAGACTTAGCTCCCACTTTTTGAAGGAAAGCACAATGGCATAGATCTTATATTAATGACATTTATTTTACAATAAAAGTGATATTTATAGACAATCTACACCATGGACATTTTACATCGTCCAGTGAATAAGATTTGTTTTTTTAGGTTTTAGCAAAACAAAAACCTCATTTATATACATATATATGTAAATGAGGTAATTTGCATTTTTGAACTTTATTTGAAATAACAATCATTTAGCTTCATTTTGGTATCAATATTGTTGTTCTATTATGAGCAGGACCAAAGATATTAGCAATTTACTGTATGAACTTTCTAAACCAAACTGATAGGTAAGGACATACAAAGTCTTGAGATATTCTAAAA
This sequence comes from Rugalucina vietnamica, assembly GCA_964017185.1. Taxonomy (NCBI): domain Eukaryota; kingdom Metazoa; phylum Mollusca; class Bivalvia; order Lucinida; family Lucinidae; genus Rugalucina; species Rugalucina vietnamica. The sequence goes on from OZ024880.1 coordinate 40,436,808, forward strand.
TGAATATTCATGAACATGCTAATTAGCTTATGTCAATTTATGATAATTTATGGTCTAGTAATATCAAAGCCACAGTGATCCACCTCATTTAACATTTTACATCGTTCAGAAAATAAGAATTTTTTTTCCTCTCAATTTTTAGCAAAAAAAAGTAATATCTAATTAATATTCATAAATATGCAAATTAGGTAATTTGCATATTGGAATTTTATTTGAAAGAACAATCATTTAGCTTCATTTTGTTATCAATATTGTTGTGTCTATGATGAAAAGAACTAAGATATGAGCAATTTACTACTTATACACCTTTCACAACTGTTGGCCATTTTGTTTTTGGCGGCCATCTTGAAAATGGCGGAATTTCAAGTGGCTAGGGATCAGAATTTGATGTGTGTCCTGTAAAGAACATATGGTGAAAATTTCATGCTTGTATCATCAACTGAAGTATTTCCTCAAAATCTCTCACTAAGCCGCTCCACTATTATGTGACAAGTTAGATTGGGCTTTTTCGGTACACACTTTACCTGCCAAAAAACGACGTCAACGCGCCGTCAATAGGTCGAAATTGCCTTAATTTCGGGTAACTTGGTTTCCATTGATTTTATAAAAACAAAACAAGACAAACTAAGCACAATGCAGCCAATACCGTGGTCAGTAACACTTGAAAAATTCAGAGCCATAACGAGACAACGCTGACGTTAAACTCTTTATTTAAGCTCGCGTTATAAAGCCAAGATTGGGTATTTGGCAAACTCTCTTTATTTTAGCAAATCGGTATGCATCAGACATTTCAACTCATTGCCGATTTTCGGGAAATTCTAGCTACGAGGATGATCCAATAATGATTGAGACTTTTCTCTTGTTTTATAAACCTTGTTGACTGGCTCAAGTTAACTAATTTCGTTCACTAGATACACATTCGATCTTTCTGCGGAGCGTGTTTTATCAAATTTGCTCATCAACTTTGGTTGCTATGGTTATTTAAGAACCACTCGTGCAGTATCTATGGCCACCATTTGCCCATTCGAACAAACATAGTCTATATAAATCTAGCTATGTCACAAACTTTAAAAACGGTATCTTATAATAATTGAGTATTGCCTGTGTTAACATTCATCTCTGAAATAATTTGCTTCGGTCAATTCGAGTTTTGCTCTAGTGCTCGAGACGTGGTTGCCTAGCAACCATTTTCCTCTATGAATTCTGGCTTATAGCATTTTCCAAATTCTATCGTTGCTAGGCAACATAAAACAAAAGGGCTAAGTGTCCCTTTTGAAATTCAAGTGAAATATTTATCCCATAATTGATCAGTTCTAGGTTAAAATCAATTAATTGTGTCATGTCTTCTCAGGTTATAAGATATTTCTCTCCCCTACCCCCGAAATCATTGATTTTTTTCGCAACTAAAACACAGCTTTTTTCGCAAAAATGCTCAACCTACTTGAATTATCAGCTGTATGTAAATGATATTTGCAGAGCATAAAGGTATTTATAAACGCTATAAATAACAGTGTGCCATGATTGGAATTTTTATCACCAGTTACCATGGCAACCCGTTTTATAAGCATTGGTACCACGTGGCCAAGGACAGTTGACTCGCATTCTCTCGTTGCTAAGCAACAGAAGGCATTTGTCTTAGTGTGAATTTTAACCAGTGTCTCGTGTGCACAATACATTGAGCAATGCTAACAAGATATTCACAATAAGCCAAGTTTATTTACATAGGAATAATTCAAAAAGTCTCAATCATTATTGGATCATCCTCGTAGAAATGTAACTGTAAGGCGATAACGTAGGAGCAAAAGAAAAACACGTCGAATTCAAAAACTTACGATCTTAATTTCTCGGCTTTCTCTTTTGTTTCCAAACGTTTTAAATGGTTCCCTTTGTTTTGACGACTAAAGCGTTGCTTAAGCATGATTTTGGTTTCCCACTTTAAGCAGACCTGCAAGTTTTGATCATGTGTCTTAAATTGTAACGTCACGTCAATATCACCGTAAGGTTTGATTTTTTCGAAATGACAATTCAGACAATTCCTCCAGCACATTCTTCAAGGTACAAGTAGGCAAAGATCAGGAAAAGGCGCAGTCAGAAAGAGATTCCCACTCCAAAAACCGAGGTGGGAAAAAACCAAACTAACAATCAGGCACTTATACCATGAAACATATCGTAAGCCGAATGAGCAGCTATTTTCCCAATAGGTGGCCACTCAGTTACCTTAACTTAATTAAAAACATGAAAACATACATAAGGCGCCAACAGCACAAAAAAATCTCAAACACCAAGACATAAAACAAAAAGAACCACCACAGAAGTATCGCCTTGGAACGATCAGTAACACAAAGTTACTGGCGAGCTTAAACCGGTTTTACAGGATCCTAACCTCACCCTCAGCTTCTGCAGTGGTTCATAACATTTAGTTAGTTCTTCGGTCCTCGTGGTGAATCTCTAACTAGTCAATGAATCATCAAGAACAAACAAATAAATCATGATAAACATCCTGATGAATCAAAAACCAGGACTCACAGATTGAGTAAGCTGCCCGACGATGGAGATCCCTGGGCGCCGAATAACCTACTAACTCCGGAGCAAAAGAAAAACACCATTTGAACCCCGGTGGGCCAAGCAACAGACAAGAAGCTCCGGTCCCAACCAACTAAAATGAATAGCTTTAAGTCGGGGCCATCATAGGGTCTGACGCCCGATCCACCGGCGTGCAATTAAAGAAGGCAGCATAGTTATCAACCATGATTGGGTTAAAAACTAAGCATGCAGACTGTCGCATAACATTCAAGTTATAACCTATACGTCTGTAACGTGTTATGATTTTTCTGAACTGAAAAGAAAAATCATTAATTCATATAACTTTCTTAAATTTGTAAACTAAGTCACCATAAAATTCAGGTTCCGAAAGGCCCTCAATTAAAAGCGTCTTTAATCCAACATTATATTTGGAAATCAATTCATGGTGTCTTCGATAAAATTTAGAAAAGGTTTTTCGAAGTTTATGATACCGATAGCCCTGTTGGAGAAGTTTTGCCGTTAAACATTTATTTCGAGCGTTGAAGTCTGTAACATGATTGCAGACTCTAGCAAACCTAATAAGTTGCGAAATGTAAACACCATAAGAAGCACGACGAGGAACGTCACCATCCAAGAAAGGAAAATTTACTATATCAAAATCAAAGTCATCGCGCTTATCATAAATTTTAGAAGAAACAAATTCATTTGCAACAGAAAGATGTAGATCTAAAAAGGGGGCTTCGGTATCTGAGATATTGGCTTTGTTCAACTGAATTCAGGTGGATAAATTTGATTGACCATACCTTCAAAATAAGGGTTGTCAATGTTCAAAAGGTCATCGAGGTACCTAGATGTGGAATTAAAAGCCTCGATAACACCAGATTGATTATCATGGTTAAGAGAATCCATGAAATCTCTTTCGTAGCAGTATAACAATAAATCAACTACGAGAGGTGCGCAATTTGTACCCATCGGAATTCCAACTATTTGTCTGTATAACTTGGTCACAAATCTAATATAAATATTATCAAGGAGATAGGACAAGGCGTCGCACACATTCTGACATGACCAAAGTGTATACCGACTTTGGTCAGAGGAAGTGAAAAAAGCCTTTCTGTCATTACATGCCAAATAAAGTGAACCATATAGTTTTTAATGCTCTTTTGAAGGTCCACTCTATCAAATCCAGAAGTTTTTCTTTTATTAGATTATGTGGTAATGCTGTATACAGAGTAGACAAATCATACGTGGACAAGCTTGTCGCACGGAACCCTCTACTCTTCAATTTACTGAGCACCTCACCAGAATTTTTTATTGACCAAAACCAATATTTATTTGAAGTTTCATACACTGTCTCACTGTAAAACATGAGATTTGATAGCAGTAAGACAGGAAGTTAATAATTTAGAAAGTTCAGTGGTAGTACAAGAGCTAGAATTTGCAATAAATCTAGCTTTGTATGGTCTTTTGTGAAGCTTAGGTAACCAATACATCGTACATCTGCTTGTCAACAACCAGAGGAAATCGTCCAATGCACAATTACACAGTCTGAATGTGAATGGTAAAGTATGCGAGACGGATGAAGACATACGGGAGGGATGGGCGACCCATTTTCAAAAACTGGCCACACCATTGGAAAGTGAATGCTTTGATGAAGACTACAAAGAGTTGGTGGACCTTGATGTCAGTGTAATAACAAAGTTATGCGAAACAGAGGACAGACCAGTTTTTCCCGTAAATGAGAAAGAAGTAGTGGCGGCGTTGAGAAAGCTAAAGAATAACAAAGCAGTTGATGTCATGGGCTTAACAGCTTAACAGTTCAAACTGGGAGGATGCAATTTGGTAGAATTTTTGACAGCTTTTCTCAACTACTTGATTAATGCAAAGAAAGTGTCTGCCGTGTTGAAGGAGGGAACTTTGACTCCAATCTTCAAGAAGGGGGATACTTCTGATCCAGGAAACTATCGGGGTATAACCGTTACACCAGACCTTTTAAAAGTTTTGGAACATATCTTAAACACCAGACACAACGAGATCTTCCTAAGTACACAATCAAGACTCCAGCGTGGATTTACAGAAGGGTGTTCCTCCATTAATACTGCGGTTATATTGTCGGAGTGTATCTTGGAATCATCATCAAATAAACAAGACCTATGGCTCACCACTCTGGATACACAGAAGGCGTTTGATGTCGTGGACCATAATTCTCTCCTACGGCGGATGTATCTAGACGGTATCCATGGGGACGATTGGCTCCTTGTTAAAGATCTCTATACTGACTGCTCATCAAGGATCAAGTGGGCTGGAGGTTTATCACATCCTATCAACATCAAACAAGGTGTCCGTCAAGGGGGTGTCCTTTCAACTAGTCATTATAAGAGATACAACAATCCGCTATTACTTCAACTAGAAGAGAGATATTCTAGATCTGGAGTAAAGATAGGATCAGTCAGCATTCCTCATGTTACTGTCGCAGATGATTTAGCCCTCCTGTCTTCATTGTTGGCAGAAATGCAAGTAATGGTATGGGACGTCGAAGGCAATGCAGGGAGAGAAAGATTCTTCGTCAACCCATCCAAGAGCCATACACTCAAATATCCAGCAACTAAAAAGAAGGAATGTGAAGGAGACATATACATGTATAACGACAGAATAAAAGACAGCACAAGTGCCACACACCTTGGGATAACCCGGAACATCAACGGAAAGCCCAATATTGAAGAAAAGATAAATTTAGGAAGGAAGACAGCCTATTCTGTAATGGGAGCGGGTTTTCATGGGGGAGGGGGGTTGAAACCATCTCAAAATGGGTTTATCTGGTCTACCTTTGTGGTTCCGAGGTTGCTCTATGGTCTTGAGGCATTATTACACACAAAAAAGATATTGAGTGTCTTGAAAGGTTTCAGAGACAGTGTCTTAAACAAATTCAAGGTCTTCCTGATAAGACAGCAAATACAATTTGTTTAGCCCTTTTGGGGATTTTGCCCCTAGAAGCGGTCTTACATAAAAATGCCCTGACTACCTTTGTTAACATGATAAGACATAAAGGTACAATTGAAAATGACATAGCTTTAAGGCAAATAGTAATGAAAGATGTAAATGATAAGAGTTGGTTTATGGTACTAAGGAGCATTTTAGATTTGCATAATCTTCCATCCATATTTCAATTATTAACTGATACTCCCTCAAAAAATGAATGGAAAAGAACTATGAATAAGGCAATAAATGAGGCTATTGAATCTGGGTGGGAAGGGGACATTAGAAGTAAAACATCACTGAAGTACATAAACACTGACACCCTCAAAGTTGGCAAGTGTCATCATGTCTGGTCTACAGTTCGGAGCAGTATCCATGACAGTAGAAGGGCTCAATTGAAATGTAGATTGCTAACAGGAACATATATTCTACAGGGAAACAGAGCAGCCTTTAATCAATATCAAGTGGACCCAACGTGTAGATTATGTTCAGTATCTCCAGAGACTAGGCAGCATTTTACTAGTGAATGTTCTTTTCTGAACCCAGAAAGATCAGCTTTCATAGAGAAACTTCTGGAAAACCCGGCTTTACAACATATTCCCAGCTCGCAGTTTCAAAACCCTGAGCTTGTGACGCAATTAACTTTGGACGCTTCGGTAGTGTTAGACAAAGAAAAGGTTGATAAGGACTCATGGGGGTTGCTTGAACTTCAAACTAGGAAATTTATTCATAAAATACACCACAAGAGACTCTCTGAGTTAAAAAGACTGGCAGTATTCTGAGCGACATGAAAAGACAGTTAAATGTACAGTTGTGCACCTGAAGAACATTGTAAATAAAAACAATCCACCAGTGTAAATAGAGCTCATGCTTTTATAAACTCGATCAAAGAAAAATTCCCCTTTTCCGTCGACAGACGGTTCTCCGAAAAGTCAGCGGAGGAGATTTACTTACTACAGAACAGAATGGCGCCGGTGTACCATTGGGTGCACACTAATCGGTGGGATCCTATATTAAATTACCCGGGATCCATGGAGGTATTGCCGTGTCGTCATCAATATCACAAGTATTACTTATCAAATTTTTATGAGTTGGGTATCATATTAAAAGTAAAGCTCTGATCTAAAATATGACATAAGAAAAAATCGAATAAAATAAGATTTTATATGTTATTTTTGCGTTTGAAATTTACGGGATCGCTGAAAACCGCATCTGGGATCCAGTGGGTAGTGATACGTCTATATTTTATCTCAATTATCATTTACTTACTGGAGATAGACGTCAAGCTAGGCATTTCTACTTAGCTAAGCAATTCTGCTTCTTAGACGCCGACTGTCTAGTGGTGGGGGAAAGCCAGGGCAGTTCTCGACGTTCGGTCAGGATATACCCTGTGAAACCACCGCGCCCGGAAGGTGACAGTCAAACCATTGGTACATACCGATGCAGGAACCATTGATAGTTTTTTTTTCAATAATTGATAATTTTTACTGGCGTCGCCAGTGGGATTCGAACCTGCACGGCAGATGTACATAGCTAGTCAGAAGCCAAACACGCTACCGACTGAGCTATCCGGGCGTTGAGTCAGACGGAGGGTCAGATTTTGATAGATATTATGAATGACCATGGTTTGGAACAATTAGTCAATTTCCCCACCAGAGAAAGAAATACTTTGGACTTAATTTTGACCTCTCTTCCTGGTCAGTTTGCAGACATTCATTCCACGGATAAGCTCAGTGATCATGACATTGTTTCTGGCACATTGAAAATTGCTATCCCCCCTATAAAGAAACCTAGGAGAAAGTGTATCGTTATCAGAAAGGTGATTATGAATCTATGAGAGCAGAAACACTTAAATTTGCAAAGGAAAGATACTTCAACGGTTACTCAGATACTCGGTCGGTCCAGGAAAATTTCAATCTCATTACATCGTTTATTCAGGAATCGGCAGATAAACATATCCCCTCAAAAACTAGTCGCTCAGTTTCCTCTGTCCCTTGGATAACACCTGAAATAAGAAGGAAGATTCGCAGAAAAACTGCAACTCATGCAAAAGCTAAAAAGACTGGCAGTGCAAAATTTAGATCTAAATTTGAATCTTTACGGAAAGAGAGCAAAGCTGATATCAGGAAGCAGCATGATCTTTACGTGAACAACTTGGTAGATGTTAAGGCTAATCCTAGAGATTTTTACAGATACATAAACAGTCAGAAAAAAGATACCCAAGGTATTCCCCAGTTGAAAAAGAGAAATGGAAGTGGAATTGCACAATCCGAATTTGAGAAGGCGGAATAATTTAATGGTCAGTTCTCGGATGTATTCACTAAAAGTGAAAACAAACAGGTCCCTCTTATGGATAGATCTGCCCCATTCGTGCATGATATTGTGGTCACAAAGGAAGGGGTACATCCCTTCTATGCCATATATAGGTAGTCCCCCCCCCGAGGTCTCCGACATTAGGTAATTGATTGTATCACGGGTACAGAGGGTGTTAGGTACGAGTTGACTAGAAAGCTGTTATACGGTGCGCCGAAAAGTAAGCGACAGAGCTCTACGATACAACAGAACAAAACTATGTGATAGTCTGTGTCCAGTCAAAAGACAATGATATGCTCCCAGGCTGATGCAAATAATATTGGACTCCCAGTCGATAATCCAGTACGATAAAAGCTCAGACAAAGCCATCACATTAGAATGTCAGTGTAGAAAACTGTGTTTTTCGCTCCATTGTGAACGTTATAAGAAGCTGGGACTGGTAACTAATCGTCAGTGAAGAAAGTTCTAAAAGACTGTCCACTGACTGACCCAGCTGGCTTGTCCTAAAAGAGATTTTTAGAAGTTTTACAGTGCTGTACATATACAAGACTTTATAAGTTGTTTTACTGTAAATACGTTGAGGGATACGGTTTAGACTGTACAAAAAGGGTGGTGGCTTTTGCATCTTTTTAAACGTGATAAACTTTCTACTACTCTGTGAAGAGGTGTTCCATTCTTGGAAGAAACTATACAACAACAACAATATGGCGGAGTCAGAATCAGAATCAGAATAGTTTACACCAGGGGGATGGGGCTTGACCGGAGGGGATTAGTCCCGAGCTCTCACAAGAGAAGTAAATTTAGACACACAATCATCTGACAATTCAGCAGAGGAGATCAGAGTATCAGGGAGTTCATTCCAATCTCTAATGGTCTGGGGGAAGAAACTGTGTAAATAGGCATTTGTACTTGCTGAAGGTATCTGAAATGCCAAGGAGTGTTGATTCCTACAACGCCTATTTTTGGGGATAAGGTCATCTGTGGGTATTTTTGCTCTCCCTTTTAGACCTTTGTAAAGTAATATAATTCTATTATCCTTCCTTTTTTTCTGCAGGGATTCCCATTTTAGTTTTTTAAGGATGCCAGTCATACTACCTTTTTCATATGTATAGTTCCTAGTTACAAACGTAGCCGCACGCTTTTGCACCTTCTCCAAGTCATCTGTCAGACCTTCATAATGAGGATCCCAAACTGAGCTACCATATTCAAGAAAAGGTCTCACCAGACCTTTATTGGCAGCTTCTCTCACATCTTGGGGGCAAGAAAACAGATTTCGTCTCAGAAAACCAAGGGTCCTATTGGCTTTGGTACATACATTGCTGATGTGAGTGTTCCTTTTTAAATCCTTAGTTATTGTTACACCAAGAACTCTCAACATTTTCCAGCACAGTACCCTCAAGCTTGTAAGAAGCCTGAATTTTACTAGTACGTTTATATGTCAGCTGCATCATGTTGCACTTGACAGGTTGAAATCTCATACCCCATTTCCTGGTCCAACTACCTAATCGATCAATAATTCAATATCCTTCTGAAGTTTCACTGTATCCTCCACATTCTTAATTTCACGATAACAAACACAATCATCAGCAAAGATTTCCGATTCGATATCTGAGGTGATATCATTTATATGCAACGAAAACAACAAGGGGCCAAGAACGGCGCCCTGTGGGACACCAGATACAACAGGAGCCCAGTCTGATTTAATGCCATTAACCACAACTCTTTGTTGTCTATAGCAAAGGAAGGCATCAATCCATTTAATTGTCTTCCCACCAATTCCATAACTGAACAATTTGCTTTTAAGGACTTCATGCGTAGGAGTGTCAACAGCTTTTTCAAAATCCAAGATAAATGTATCAACCTGACCTTGATTGTCTAAGATTTTTGCCCAGTCATCAATCACTGTAGCTAACTGGGTTTCACAACTATGGGATTTCCTGAATGCATGTTGCCTGTCTGACAAAAGTTTATGATGATCCAAATGGGACATGATATTAGAACACACTATATGGTCACCGGTCCCGATAGCGTAATGGTTAGAGCGTTCGCTTCGGAAGCGGGAGGCGCGGGTTCTAATCCGGGCCGCATCATACCAAAGACGTTAAAAATGGTACCAGTGGCTACCTTGCTTGGCGCTCAGCATTAATAAGGCAAGCACTGGCTTCTCTTCTATCAAAAAGATAACTTCATGATGGGAGCTCCATGTAATACTCTGTTTATGAGGTGTTTGGAGTACTTGGCAGATTCAGATATGTTCCAGAAGTTTGCAGGGTACGCAGGTCAAGGAAACTGGACGATAGTTGCAAGCAAGAGACCTGTCAGCCTTTTTGAACAGGGGACAAATGTTTGCTAAAGACCATTCTTTGGGGATTTCACCCGAGTCTATTGACTGTTGAAAAAGATGTGCAAAAGCAGGACCTAGCTCAGATGCCAATTCCTTAAGGACTCTAGGATGAAGCTCATCAGGACCTGAAGCTTTCGACGGGTTCAAACCTTTCAGAAGTTTTGTGTCACCTTCTTTGGATACCACTATGTCTTCCATAAACGGGGCTTTTCTATTCAAAAGAGGGACCTGGATATGTTCAGTTTTGGTGAACACATCCGTAAACTGACCATTGAATTCACCAGCCTTTTCAAAATCTGATTCAGCAAGACCACTTCCATTTCGCTTTTTCAAAGGGGGGATACCTTGAACATCTTTTTTTCTGACTTTTTATGTACCGACAAAAATCTCTTGCATTAGCCTTTACATCACCAACCAAGTTATTTACATACAACTCATGCTGTTTTCTGATATCTGCTTTGATTTCTCTTCTCAAAGTTTCAAATTTTGTTCTAAATTTTGCACTCCCAGTTTTCTTCGCTTTAGCGTGAGTTGCATTTTTTCTACGAATCTTTCTTCTTATTTCAGGAGTTAACCATGGGACTGAGGAAACTGAGCGACTAGTCTTTGATGGGATATGTTTATCCACTGATTCCTGGATAAAAGATGTGATCAAATTAAAGTTTTCTTGAACCGACCGTGTGCCAGAGTAACCGTTGAAATATTTCTCCTTTGCAAATTTAAGGGCATCACCTTTCATAGATTCATAATCACCTTTCTGATATTTATACACCTTTCTCTTAGGTTTCTTGATGGAGGAATAACTATTTTCAAAGTTCCAGAGACAATGTCATGATCACTAAGCCTGTCCGGGGAATGAATATCAACAAATTGTCCGGGAAGTGAAGTGATAATCAAATCCAATGTGTTTTGTCCTCTTGTGGGGAAGTGCACTACCTGTTCCAATTCATGGTCACTTATAAGTTCTACCAACTTTGCACCTTCAGACCCTTCAGACACGCTCAATGAAAAACCTTGTTTGTTGAGTCTATCTGGCCAAACAGTATCTCTGAAGTTGAAATCACCCAAGACATGGACCGAGGGGGGGGGTCTGTTTCCTTTATGTAAAGTTTTCACCTTTTCAAGTTGGTCTTTGAATAACTCAAGTTCATCTATCTTACCATCTGGAGGTCGATACCAACTTGCCACAAAATGGGAAGTTTTGTTCGCAAATACCTTTACCCAAACTGATTCAGAGCCGTTTTCCAATTCAGTGATCGGCACATGAGGAATATCTTTGTGTATGAGTAACATCACACCACCGCCGTCAAGAGTTCTATCTTTTCTATACACATTGTAAGGACAAGTTTCTTGGAACAATTCTGAAGTTGAAATAGTGTTGTCAATTTTAGTTTCTTGAATTGCAACAATCTGAGGTTGATGGAGATCAAGAAATTAAACAATCAGGTTGGTTTGGTCATACATAATGGCCAAGTGTTTGAGTCATGTTTTTTCTGGTCAATGTCCCTCCTGTGTATTTAGCAAGTACTGTGTGGAGCTGAAAGTGCCTCGCTCTATGTCACTACACAGAAATGATAATTATCGAACATGATTTGCAAATGAAGTACAAAAACACACATATCGGTGACAGAAGACCATAAAAAGAAGAACAAGATAGTGTTCTAGAATGCGATGATACCGTCCTCTGGTCTAAAAAGATTATTTATTATTAATGTGAAACATATCGGCAAATGCGAAAAGTCATCCATAGAGGTTATTAATTTATTAACAGGACATCCATCTTGTGTATTTAATTAGGTTCACTATATCAGTTAGTTGAAGTTCAAGAAGCTTAAGTACCATTTACTACTAACTAGTTTGCAAATTGTCATGAGTATAGATCTATATATTTTACGTGAAATGGTTAACGACCAGCAGCAGTTTTTGTTTCATTTAAAAAGAAGTACGGACGCTTCGCTAAGGCTTTAATACGTTATATTTTTCAAACTTCTAAGGTCGTTTAGTGCATATAATATATAAACATAGGCACTAGTTGCACAAACCTTATTTTTCACATGAATTATTAATCTTAGACACAACCTATGACTGAAATATCGCCCCCTTCAAAACGGGATACCTTTGGCATCTGAACTTCCAAAATAAATCTACCGTTTATACTTATGTGACGTCATTTTTCAAACACTGTGGTCATTATGACGTTATTATTACAAATAATTTATATTAAAAACCAGCATATCAATTTTATGTTCAAATGTGTTGTTTTATTAATATAACAGCTAATCGAACTATTCAAGGTTATTACAATCAAGTAAAAAGCCCTTAGTTAATAATTTTGGTATACGACAAAATAACTGCACACGTCACTTTATGACGGAACGTCGTGTTAACGTCAAAACAATTTTAAAAATTAGAAACATCTTTTTTTCTGATAGGAAATATATATTTTCTACAAGAAATATCTTGTTTGCAACCTTTTACCAAAAATACAAACAAGACTACACAGCGACATGTATTTCACTTACTAACGTCATATTTACGTCATAATTACTCTCAAATAATTCAAAATTGCATTTGCTATAAACGAACATGATGCCATCTTTATAATATTAGCTCAACTGATCAAAATATACAAGTTATGTCCAATATTTACTTTTAATGGGTTCATTTAACTCTATTTAAAGACATTTGACTACGCAAAAATGGGTACCATCTTATGTGACGTCACTTTGACGTTAGAACGTCACGAAAAAATTGGAAACATCTTTTTTCTTAAACAGAATATATTTTTCTATAAGAAAATGCATGTTTCCCACTTTTAGCAAAAATTTGCCACGGGATTACACAGCGGCCTTGACTAAATGCCAACAACTCAAGTTTTTTACCTCTAATACTATTGATATTTATGCTTGAGAATTTTAACCCACTGATAAATTTATTTTTGTTTGTACCTGAACCACAAGTTTTAGTACCACAGCTGCTATCGTTTGACAATGGAGCAAATCTATTTTGTTCTTCCAAGTTTAATTGATCAGAAAAGAATGAATCCAAAAAGTTGAAGAAGTCACATTTTGGGCAAATCCATGAACAATTTGAATTTTGTATATTTTCATACTGGTTATCTGAGACAAGGGAGCATTTATTGTGGACCCACATTTCACATTTGTCACATTGAACAGCCTTGTGATTATTTAAGACAGCCCCACTGCAAAGGCCACAGTCTGCTTTGCAGTCTGAACAATACCAAGGTTCATTTTCATTTTTCAAACTGGAAAGTTCTTTTTCGCTGGGATTTGCACATGTCGCATGAAAGCGCTTTTCGCAGTCATTACATGTGACACATTTGTCGGTAGCTTTACAGTATTTTTTGCATAGCCGACACAGGAACCTGGGACCTGGATTCATTTCAATGACTCCAGCCAGGATGATGATTTTTTTTTTGATTCAGTTTACGTCCCTTTCAAGCTTTTTCACTCATATCGAGACGGATCAATCGGTAGGTGGGGCGAAAACCGGAGTACCCGGGGAAAAACCACCTGACACACCCGCAAGCAGAACTTGGCTTGTCCCACATGTGACTCGTGCCCCGAGCGAGGCGCGAACCCACATCGGTGAGATGATCGAATGACCAAGAACACTGAAGTCAGCGACCTTAACCACTCGGCCACGGGGGCCGCCCCAGGATGATGAGGGTGAGCAGGTTGGTTCCCTTGGAGGGCTTAAAACTTTGAAGCCCTTCAGAACTCCTGCGATTGCCAAGCTTCCTTGAGTATTCCAAAAAGTGTGAAATATTGCCAGAAGTTTTTTCAGTACCTATGTTGCAGTCATGGTTCGGGTCCAAGGAACATGTAGAGTTAATCCACTTCCAAAAACAAAAGCCTAAAGCAAGGAACAAGGCCAACCTGTAGAACATTATGTGATAAATACAATTTGAACAACAACAACAACAATCTGAATAAGCAACCACAAGTGACAGTCAAAATATCTAAGATCTACCGGGTTACTGGGGGAAAAGCTCACAATTCACAATACCAGCCGGTTAGCGATCTAGCTGACCAAACGCGCAAGTTGGCTGGCACTGATCAATGAGCAAGAAAACTTGACAGAAATGCAAAGCAATTCAAACAAGCTGCAAATAAACACCTGGCTGGGTGGTTTCCCTACCTAATATGTGTCACTTACAGGAAAAACAAGAACTGATAAACTCAAAATTCAGTAAACTATTCTGACTCAAAGACTCTGACAGAGCAAAGTCAATTTTTGCACTTATTTTTTTATTCTCGAATACCCCACCCACTGTATAGTGAATGGCGGGAAAATTTTCAAAGGGCAAAAATCCTCAATAAACTTTGAATTTGTCAATAAATTGACGACCAGCAAGTATATTTCACTGGTCTCAATCAACCTAAGCTGAAATCTAAACAATTATAAACACACATAAAGAAAGAAAACTTCTCTTTTGTGAGAGAGAATTCTGACGATCCTTCTTCGCCGGAACCGGAAACCTTTTTCGAACCTCAAGTTTTGTAGCAGCATAGACCTCTCGTCTTCTTCTCCACAGACCACTCCTCTTCTTCATAGACCTCTCCTCTTCTTCTCCATAGACCTCTCCTCTTCTATAGACCAGTCCTCTTCTCCATAGATCTCTCCACTTCTCAATAGAACTATCCTCATCTCCATAGACATCTCCTCTTCTCCATAGACCTCTCCTCTTCTCCATAGACATCTATTCTTTTCCGTAAACCTCTCGTCTTCTTCTCCATAGACCACTCCTCTTCTTCATAGACCTCTCCACGTCTCCATAGACCTCTCCTTTTCTTCTCCATCTATCTATCTTCTGATACTGAGTCGATCAATTTCTGATCATCACCTCAGGTGTGGGTGGGTGGCTAAATTTAGAATTTAGTCAAGGGAAAATAAAACATTTGGGGTGGACCATTAAAACTATTTAGAAGATATAGATGAGAGGCATACTAAAACGCATGCCTCTGGGCTAATGATTTAAATAGAAGCCTTAAATTCCTCAATGGTCTTAGATAGGACCACTGAGGAAGGGAGACTATTCCAAACCGGAATAGTTCTGGGGAAAAAGGAATTTTTCAGGGCATCACTATAGGCAAATGGTCTTGTGTATTGTGATTCATGTGATGCCCGAGTATGCCTTAGATTGGGTGCCGGGGTCAGGTATTTGTCTTTATCAAGAGACACTGTACCGGAGTGTATCTTGTAGAAGAAGGTTAAGGAGGACCGCTCCCTGCGAGACTCCAGGGATGGCCACTCAAGTTCGTCTAGCATTTCACCGACGCTACTGGTGTTCCTCCATCGCCTGCAGGTCCACCGGGCAGCAGTCCTCTGCACCTTCTCCACCATCTCAATCTGAGTTTCATGATAGGGATGCCAAATAGGAGCTGCATACTCAAGTTGAGGCCGAACCAATGTTTTGTATGCAACTTCCTTAGTATGCCTAGGTGCCAGTGCCAAATTGCGCCGAAGAAAACCCAGAGTCTTAGTTGCCTTGCATGTAATTTCAGAAATGTGTTGACCCCAATCAAGATCATCTGTGATAGTTAAACCGAGGTATTTAGCGGACTGAACCTGTTCTAATATTTGCTGATGCAGTGTGTAATTGAAATCTATATGCCTGCTTGGATGTAGCCGCGTCACCCTCATTGAATGACATTTGCTAACATTGAATTTCATTTGCCAATCCATTTCCCATTTGGCCAAGCTATTCAGGTCATCTTGTAAAATTTGACAATCCAATGGTGACTTGACATTTCTGTATAAAACACAATCATCAGCAAATAGCCGAACAGATGACCTGATGTTGTCAGGAAGATCATTAATGAAAATAAGAAATAGGACCGGTCCTAAGACCGATCCTTGTGGGACACCAGAAAGAACCGGGACTGGATCTGAGGCACGGCCATCTAATACCACTTTTTGAGAGCGCTCAGAGAGCCACGAGTCGATCCACTTATGTGTAGATCCTCTAATCCCGTAGAAGTCAAGTTTGTATAATAACCTTTTATGTGGGACCTTGTCAAAGGCCTTAGCGAAATCCATGACAATCACATCCGTCTGCCTGTGGCCACGACCCACTGCTCGGTCCAGATTACTAACCAAATCATGATAAAACTGAACTAACTGGGTTTCGCAAGACCTTTGACTTCGGAACCCATGCTGACAGTCAGCAAGAATGCCTCCAAGAGCCAAGTGTTTGTTTATGTTGCTATTATATGCTCTAGAGTTTTGCAACAGATACAAGTAAGCGACACCGGTCGATAATTAGCTGCATCGTATTTCTCACCTTTCTTAAATACCGGGGCTACATTTGCCTGTCGCCAATCGTCTGGTACAGCACCCTGAGCAAGCGACTCATTGAAGATATAGGTCAGTACAGGAGCAATTTCAGAACTACATTCCTTCAACACCCTAGCACTCAGGCCATCTGGCCCAGGCGCCTTATGTATATTCAAATTATTCAACAGTTTAATGACCCCATTGGGGTCAACTGTAATTTCACCCATAGCGGTGAAAGGACTTGTGCCTTTGGAGGGGATTTCATCATCTGATTCGCGAGTGAAGGCTGACTGAAACTGCCTATTACAAATATTAGCCTTATCCAAAGTGTCAGTCTTCAAGATACCATTTTCTCTAAGAGTATTGATCCCAGACGCGTCTTTCTTAAGGGACTTGACAAATGACCAAAACTTTTTTGCCTTTTCATTTTTTCGGGGACAATCGGGATCAGGATTATCATTTTCAAAGGAGAAGATATTGGTAATATGCTTCCAATATGCATCTCTAATGCTCTTTTGAACATGTGCTCTGAACCGTTTGTAATGGTTCTTAATGTCAGGGCTGCTTGACTTGCGAGCACGAAAGTAAAGTTTATCACGTTTCCTTATCAAGCGTTTGATCGAGCTATCGATCCATGGTAAGCTATATTTTGTCTTGGTCATTTTTGATGGAATAAACCTTTCAATAGCCGAGAGAACCTCCGACTTAAAACTGACCCACATGTCATTGACTGACACCTGACTATGGTCAGTTGAAAGGAACGAATCCCTATAGCGCGCTAGATGGTCATGGAGACCGTCCATATCCGCTCGTTTATATAGGAAAATCTTACGCGGGGCCTGCTGAATCCGTTTAGCCTTTATGTCATATTCAATATAGACAATGTCATGATCTGCTTTGCCGATCGGGGGCATCCCTTTAACACGGTTAATTGGGGATGGCGAGTTAGTGAAGAGTAAATCAAGGGTCTTGTCTTCTCGGGTGTGTATATTTACCATTTGGGAGAGGCAGGGATCCTGTATTATGTCCACAAGTTTAGTCTGAACTGGCCTCTTTTTGACCCCCTCGGGTACCTGCATTGTGCTCCACTCAATATCACCACAATTGAAGTCACCGCCTACAAGAACATGGGCATTTTTATTTGACATAATCCGAGAAAGTGAAGTATTAAAATCCTCAAGATATTTCAGTTCAAGCTCCTGAGTTGGGAACCTAGTGGGACGATAGAATGATCCAAGGTACAAAGTCCTACATCCAATAATGTTCAACTTACACCAAATTATTTCGCACTTGGTGTCCAATTCCGGAGCTTCAGTACAGAGAAGATCACGCCTAAAAGCAATGAAGACACCACCATGCGCATCACTAGCTCTGTCTTTCCGGATAGCATCAAAGGAATCTGGAAAAATCTCTGAGTTTTTAATGTCTGGGGTTAACCATGACTCATTCCCCAATATGATGTCAGGTTTAGCCGATTCTATGACAGTGTGAATTTCAGCCTTTTTATTTTTAATTGACTGACAATTCATGATCAAAATTCTCAAGGGGTGGTTCAGGACCGCCCTTTTGGTCCTGGGTTTTGCTTCTTTTGTTTGCACAATAGGCGAAGAAGCTGCATTGGGGGGGCCAATATTGTCTGGTATCGGACTGTCAGGCTCGGACAGGGACGAAAGGGACTCAAATCTGTTGGATATCTCAAGAGAAGCTGTAGTGTCAAACAACGAAGTGGAAAAGTTTGGCATTCCACAACGTATGCATTCCCATGCTATACTTTTGCTAAGTGATTTATTGTAAATCCCATACATAGTTGAAGTCATGCCTTGACAGTCTATATGGTACCAGATGTTGCATGAGTCGCAACAAATCCCGCGGTCATCCCATCCAACACTGACATCACACAGTCCACACGGAAAGTGAGAGTTGTCAATAAGGGATTCTGGACCAGGATTTGTTTCGGTGTCCCAGGAGTTACTTATCAGAAGAGTAAAATGTATAAATGAATGAGCTTACCAGAGCGGTGATCTTTAAACCTGAGACTAGCCCTTAGAATAGAAACACTGCAAAAGTGTGGTACGTGAGCCATAAGTTGTTGGTCAATTGCTGTTCCGTGTATGCTGGAGTAAACTGGAAACAAGTTAACTGGAAGTCTCCCAATGTCATTGTCCTGTGTATTCCAAAATTGTGTCAATCTGATGGCCAACAGCAAGCCAGCAACAGAAAATAGCATGTCAAATAAGAAGTGCTTCATCTTCTTGCTATTTGTGACCTCTTGCGATATGAGGGGCAATTGACTGGTGTAGATTACTGGGAAATTCTCCTATCTTACTAAATCAACAATGAGTACAATCCTAATTTGGGACCTCTTCTCTTCTCCATAGACCTCTCCTCTTCTCCATTGACCATATGATGGGGAGGTTTCGGGGTAAATGACATTGGGTGCGAAACGAGTATGGTATTAGATAGACGGAATATTTCCATCGGTATTCCGTTAGACCTCTCCATGTCAATGGAGAGGAGCGAGGTCACGAAGTATAAGGCAGGTCGGCAAGGTACTCTTCCGTGAAAAGAAATCAATATCGGTCACCTTTCCCGCTATTTTCTTCATTCGGTGGAGGTGGTAACCTCGGTCATTATCGCTATGCGTTTACTACTTTCAGACGCTAATAAAATCATAATATGACCAAAATATTACGCATTCTTTACCTTGGAATCAATTATATCCGGAAATCTAATAGAATATGCAATGTTTTGATGAAAAAAATTAGTTTTTATTCCATATTTTGCGCTTCAAATTTGGTTAGGCATAGCGATAAACACCGAGTTATGTACCTCCACCGAATGAAGAAACTTACCTGTATGACGTCATCCCAACATGCCCTTGGGGTGCAGGTTAGCCAGCTGATCTAGGTATTAGAGACAAAACGAAGGTTGAGATTTGAGGCGAACTTTGGGGTTGAATCGGCATCGTCTGTAAATTGATTAAAAAACAAAATGTGCATAATGTATTCTCTTCCATCCAGTGAGCGAACCGAAACGACCTTTTTGGTGCAGTCTCGATCAACAGTTACACCACGGTAGTCATACAAATAGTCAAAAACAATCGTCACAATTATTTTCATTGGCTTCGCATGTAAAAAATAATTATAGACAACCATAGAGACAGGCTAAATTTTAAGGTTGAGGGCCGAAAAATGAGCTGCTATAATACGTCTACTATTGTGTCTTCAACTTCGGGGGAAAAATCTCATCAGAAAGCAAGTTTAGATGATGTTTTTAAAGTTTTTCATGAAACATATGATGCATCAGACATGGAAATATTATGCACTGCCTACAAAAATCTTTCTCAATATCAAGAAATAGCATTGAAGGCTTTATCAATAAAATCCACAAATAGCCTGGAATCGGTGAGTTTTACAAATGCATCGGTAGCAGTCGAGGAACATCTAGATACTTGGTACCCCATCGGCATGATATTTTTGACTGGTTTGAGAATTTTGCAAGCCTTTCTGCAGGATGAAACAGTTCCAGAACCAGGAAAACGGAGGGAAATATTGTCTTCTTTAGTGACATACTTGCTGGACAAGGGTAATCTTCTAACAAGTATTAGCTTTTCACAAAATAATCTTTTGATAGCCTAGGTACAGTGCTCTTAAATTAAATTACCCACTTTCCTCATTTCATCGCGAAAAAACTGACTGACTTAAATTCAATTTTCGCGAGGAAACTGCACGAAATCCAAAATAAACGTGAAGTTTCATCCCGGAATCTAGGTTAAAATAGTAATGCACTAGTCATTTGCAACCATGGCCCCTATGGGGCCGGGGATAGCGGGGACATAACGGGGCTAAAGTACCAGGATTTTACCTTCGAGGTGTCCCGGCAGTGCCGTGGTAAAGCCGGGCTTTTGATTCCCGCCAAAACAGCGGGGGAAATAGCGGGGCGTTTTGACCAGGGTTTACCGGTCTACAGTACCATGTGTTATCTGAATTTTGGCCGTGTTTTGAAGTATCGCGAGATTCGAGAATCACAATTTCTTTTACAAAAATGAGAAAACGATGCATAAATATTAAAGCAGCACTGAAGAAAATCAAATGAGAGCGAATAAAACATTAAATGAACTGATAGAATCAAAATGTTGTTGAACCAGAACCCAAACATCACAACAAGGGGTCAGAAGGGCAAACAAGAGCAATTGGTAACTGGACAACTCGGCCCCCAAAATTTTTGCCAAACTTGACCCCCTACAAACTCGGCCCCTGACAAACTCGGCTCTCAACTTGACTCCCTACAAACTTGGCTTCCTGACACTCGGCCCCCAAAATGTCTGCCCAACTAGACCCCCTAGGCCCTACAATTTTTTGGGGGCTGAGTTTGTCAGGGGCCAAGTTTGTTAGGGGCTGAGTTTGAAGGGGGGGGGGTCAAGTTGGGCTAAAAGATTGGGGGCCGAGTTTGTAGGGGGTTAAGTTGGGCCGAAATTTTTCAGGGGGCCCAGTTTGTGGGGGGTCAAGTTGGGCCGAAATTTTGGGAAAATCCCCGCAGTGCAGGGGCTTTTTGCAGGGATTTTACCGAAAAGAAGTCCCCGCAGTGCAGGGCTTATACCTGGGCTTTGCAAATGGAAAAGTCAATATCCCCGCTATTTCCCGGCCCCGAGGGGGCCGTGGTTGCAAATGACTGGTGCATAAAGTGGAGTTTAAAATCAGGTTAAAAACAACAGTCTGGATCTAGGGCCGTGAGTGTTGCAGTTTGCTTACTGCGACCTTGAATGAGTCAAGGTCCTGCAAACTGACAACAGCTTCTGGGAGAGCATTCCACTGTACTATTGCCAGTGAAAAAAATGAATACTTATAATAATTTGTACCAGTGTGAATTTGCCGAAAGGTCATTGAGTGACAGTACCTGGATACTCTATTTGTAGGTATGATATAGTCTGGGAGAGGTACTGCCACAAGTCCGTGAACAATTTTATAAAAGAGACAAAGACGAGCGTCAGCTCGTCTTTGAGCAAGGGATCTCCAACCAAGCTGATCGAGCATTGCTGTAACACTCGACCTATAATCATAATTACTGGTCGTCCAGCGTGCCGCTCTTCTTTGGATTTTCTCAAGCTGGAGAGTTTTATCATCAGTATGAGGGTCCCAAATCGGAGAGGAGTACTCCAGCTGTGGGCGGACAAGCGCATTGTAGGCTGTTTCTCTCACCTTTGGGTTTTTGGTCTTGATGTTACGCCAAATGTACCCTAGTGTTCTATTAGCATTTCCGGTTATACGGTCTATGTGGGAATTCCAGGACAGGCCACTGGAGATGTCAATTCCCAAGTACCTGGCACTTGCGACAACCTCCAATATCTGACCATGTAAAGTGTACACTGAATTTATGATTTTCTTGGGAGTTGTCACCCGTACCACCTGGCACTTAGAGGGGTTGAACTCCATGTCCCACTGGTCCTCCCACAAAGATAGTCTGTCAAGGTCGTCCTGTAGCACCCTCTCATCATCCGAGCCCCCAACTGTCAGGTACACGGCCGTGTCATCAGCAAACAGGCGCACTTGTGATGACAATTCTTCAGGAAGATCATTAATATAAATGAGAAACAGGATAGGTCCCAAAACTGACCCCTGGGGTACCCCAGATGTCACCGGGACCGACCCTGATTCCTCTCCCTCAAGAACAACAGTCTGTGACCGGTTACCGAGGAAGGCACGGATCCAAGAGAGTGCATTACCTCTGATCCCATACTGGTGGGGCTTCCAAAGGAGCTTTGAGGGATTAACTTTATCAAAGGCCTTTGAGAAGTCCAACAGTATCAGATCAGTCTGTTTGCCTGCAATTGCATTCCTAGCAAGATCCTCGAACAACATGGTAAGCTGGGTTTCACATGACCTTTTTTCTCTAAATCCATGTTGCAAATCATATAGAAGGTCATGCTTGTTGAGGTGCTTTACCATATTGGATGCCATTATATGTTCAAGGATCTTGCAAAGAATGCATGTGAGGGAGATTGGTCGGCGGTGATTTGCGGCGAAAAAAAAAAGAAGAGTGCAGAGTATTTATTTTATTAATTTTTAATTTCATTTGTATGTATTTTCATTTGTTTTCTTTTTTTTTTTTTTTTTTTTTTTCTTTTTTTTTTTTATAATTGTATTAGTTAGTGGTTAAACACACATCTATAATTATTTCATCAATTGACCATTTTTGCATTGTCCGCTGGTTCCCAGCTTATAAAAATCAATAATAATAAATCAAGACTTTATATTTCGAAGATTATCATGGCCGAAAATATTGACAAACTTCTCCCATAACCTGGTAACAATTCAAGGTCATACAACATTTTGACCAGTATCAAATTTGATTTAAAAAAACTCCCAAGATGTTAAAGGGTGGCAACGAAGCATAAACTGGGTATGGCAAAGGCCTTCAAAGCCTTTGTATAAGCTATGTAATCAAAGGTGCATGTAACTTGCACATTCAAAAACATATAGTTCGATTCTGCTCTGAGGCACTGAGCTAGGCTTTGAAGCCTAATTTTTTTAATTTAAATTGGAATAAGCAAGAGAATGTATTTTTTTTTTCTCTACAAGCCCACATATTCAGTCTGCCACATCAGCAGAGTTTTACTCCATTAAGTGGGCTTTTTCAGAAAGGTGAAAAAGTCGATTAAATAATCGTTTATTGTCCCCCGCCTTTTCGAAGAAAAGCGGAGGGACATGGTTTTTGGCTTTCCGTCATTCTGTCCGTCCGTCCATCCGTCCCCCTATAGGAGTATGTACCTTGTGTGCGCAACTCCTCCTACAGTTTTATTCCAATTCTTTTGAAACTTTACAGATGTCATTACTATGCTTTGAAGATATGCATGTGGTTTGGATATAATCCTCAGATTAATTTTTCACACTTTTTTCGCAATTTGAACTTCTAGTCATTTTTCGGGTATTTTGACAATTAAAGTGAATGGACAGGGGTACCTCGTGGGCGCAACTCCTCCTACAGTTTTACTCAGATTCTTTTGAAACTTTACAGATGTCTTGACCATGCTTTGAAGATATGCATGTGATTTGGATAATATCCTCAGATTAATTTTTGACACGTTTTTCGCAATTTTAACTTAGTCAATTTTTCGGACATTTTGACAATGCAAGTGAATGGATGGTGGCTACCTTGTGGGCGCAACTCCTCCTACAGTTTTATTCCGATTCTTTTGAAACTTTACAGATGTCTTGACCATGCTTTGAAGATGTGCATGTGATTTGGATATAATCCTCAGATTAATTTTTGACACGTTTTTCGGAATTTTAACAGAAAAATTGACTAAGTTATTATAACTTAGTCAATTTTTCGGACATTTTGACAATGCAAGTGAATGGATGGTGGCTACCTTGTGTGTGCAACTCCTCCTTCAGTTTATTAGCACTATTATATAAACACAGGCGGGGGACATAAATTCTTTGAATTTGCTTGTTAAAACTGATAATCAATTATGAAATTCTAGCTGACTTCCAACACTAATAGGGAGACATGTTTAAAATCTTGAATTTCACCCTTCTGGTGCCCAAAAATCGCACAAAAAAGTGAGATCTACAAACCAGGAAATGTTTTCATTCGCTATCTGCCATGTTGGAATAAATCTCGCGTCTTGCGGTATCTGGCGAGAGCGTTTTGATGACGCAAAACCGCGCAGATTTCAAATAAGCAAAGGAAAACATAGCCGAATTTGACCGATTCGCGAGAAAAGAAAAATAACGCGATTAAGTTATTTTTTTTAGCTCATCTGAGCCGTTAGGCTCACAAGGTGAGCTTATAGGATGGCAATGATCCGGCGTCCGTCCGTCGTCCACCATTTTCAAAGATCTTCTTCTCTGAAACCGCTTGGCCAATCAAAGCCAAATTTTATATGAAGCATTTATTGGAAGAAGGAACCAATGTGTTTATAAATAATCCAGGTCACATGACCAAGATGGCTGCCATGCCCACATATGGTAAAAACCCTTCAAAATTCTTCTTCTCCGGAACCACTGGACCGATTTCAACGAAACTTGGCATGAAGCATCGGGGACTAGAGTACTACAATGTGTTTATAAATTATGACCTTTGGATGACCTTGACCTATTTTATGGCAAGGTCAACATACGTCGCCTATGCATTTGAATGAGGAAAATTGTTAAAATGTCATTTGAAAGGCAAATCTTGCAGGAAATGGGCAAATGGACTGAAGGTAGGTAATTCTGAAAAAAATTTGGACCCCAGGGGTTGGTCTGCCCCCACCCCGGGGCAATATACATGTATATTACAAAAATATTCAAAGATCTTCTTCTTTGAAACCACTTGGCCAATCAAAGCCAAATTTTATAGGAAGCATCTATGGAAAGGGGGAATCAATGTGTTTATAAATAATCCAGGTCACATGACCAAGATGGCCGCGATGCCCATATATGGTAAAAACCCTTCAAAATTCTTCTTCTCCGGAACCACTAGACCGATTTCAACGAAACTTGGCTTGAAGCATTGGGGACTAGAGTACTACAATGTGTTTATAAATTATGACCTTGACCTATTTTACGGCAAGGTCAACATAGGTCGCCCATGCTTTTGAATGGGGAAAACTTTTAAAATGCCATTTATAGTGAAAGTCTTGCAGGAAATGGACAGTAGGACTGAATATTAATGATTCTGAAAAAAAATGGACCCCAGGGACTCATTTGCCCCAGCCCCGGGGCATTATACATGTATATTACCATAATATTCAAACATCTTCTCCTCTGAAACTGCTTGGCCAATCAAGGCCAAATTTCATGTGAAGCATCTATAGAATGGGGAAATCATTGTATATATAAATAATCAAGGTCACATGGCCAAGATGGCTGCCATGCCCATATATGGTATAAACCCTTCAAAAATCTTCTTCTCCTGAACCCTTAGACCGATTTCGAAGAAACTTGGCATGAAGCATTGGTGACTCAAGTACTACAATGTATATATAAATCATGACCCTGTGATGACCTTGACCTATTTTAAGGCAAGGTCAACATGGGTTGCCTATGTATTTGAATGGGTAAACTGTTAAAATGTCATTTGAAGGGAAAAACTTGTATGGACAGTATATTGATTATTCTGAAAAAATAATGGCCCAAGGGCTTCACCTGCCCCTATACTGGGACTATTTTCTATAACATTCGTATATACAGCAGATCTCGGGTGAGCGTTTACAGGACCATTGGTCCTCTGGTTACATTGACCAACATGACCTTAGCTAAAGGTCATGCAAGACCGAATCTCAGGTGAGCGATTTCAGGACCAATGGTCCTCTGGTTTATAACCTGTTTAGGTTTTGTCCCTGACTGATATAATAGTACAAATTCAATTTCAGAACTCAGTATCTCAGTCAGATCTTTTGTATTTCAGAGATTACAACAGCCCTGTGCCATGCATCTGACTACAAGCCAGAATCAAGGCTTACAATGCTTGTGCTGAATCACTTGCTACTAAGAGTAACACCAAACACAAATTGTTCCCTTGACAAGGATGTCTCTTGGGCCTTCAAATGTCCAGATAACTGCAAATATGATTTGCAGGATTTAAATCTGGAGACAAATGATACATCAATTGGTGAGTACTTCTTGGTTATACCCCATATGTGGAGATGTTTATGTTATGTCTAACCATATATCCGTTCATGCTTTCATCTTTACCACAGTATTTGCACGAAAGCATTTCAAATGGGATACATGATCTTGTAATCTCACTTGTCAACAAACATTCGTAATTTGACCATAGGTATACAAGTGTAGGCTTTCAATTCAGAACTTTTGCCTCCATGTTCAGTCAGGGACAAAACAGGTTATAAAAAAAAATAATCAAGTTAATAAAGCATTTAAAATTATTAACTTTTTTTTTCATCTAGCTCATTTAAGTTAATTCGAAAATTTGCATTTATAATACAAAATAACTTATATAGGTTATAAAGTAATTTTAATGAGAAAATAAAAATAATATTAACGCAAATGCGTAATAATTATAGCCACCCCACTTGTCTTTAAACCATGTGCGTACTTGTTTTTTGAAGATGCGTACTGGATAAGTTGATTGAAATTGCCGAAATAAAGTCTGATCTTCTCAGGAAAATTGTTGAGACATCTGCCAAAATTCTGCTAAGATAGGGAGACATGTTTTAAAATCGTGAATTTCACCATTCTGATGCCCAAAAATCGCACAAAAAAGTGAGATCTACAAACCAGGAAATGTTTTCACTCGCTATCTGCCATGTTTGAATAAATCTCATGTCTTATGGTATCTGGCCGCAGGCGAGAGTGTTTTGATGACGCAAAACCTCGCGGATTTCAATTAAAGGAAGGAAAATGTAGCCGAATTTGACTGATTCGCGAGAAAAGATAAATAACAGGATTAAGTTATTTTTTTTTATAACCTGTTTAGGCTTTGTCCCTGACTGATGGTCCATTCCCCAAGGTGGTATTAGGGGTAAATATATGGGACACCTAAAAATGTTGCTTTTTAGCTCATCTCAGCCATAGGCTCATAATTTGATTATACTAGTCAGGTCCTTACCGGCTACCTACATTTTATCGCTTTTCTTCAAATCTAAAATGGTATGACAACTCTTTTTGCATCCTGAAACAGCCAGACCTGCATTTACCCCATACTGTAAAGATATCAGCAAAATGTTCAGCAGTACATGCATGATATCCCTTGGAATACCGATACCCCCATTTTCAAAATTCGCAAATTTCAGCATTTGTCACAATTTGTGAGACATAACTTTTTAAAATGACCCACTTTCTTCCGAAAATTTTTTCATTTCCAAAGCTGAACTCAGACTGAATTCTTAATGAAGAAATGAACACTCTTCCTGCATGATAGTGGTCCCTGTCGAGCAAAAAGTCAAAACTTACCCCACCATCCAGTGCAAATTCTTGAGATTTTTTGAAAATGAGGGTACCTGAATTCTTCAAAGCCTCTCAAATACAATTTTATGAATATTGCTTAGCTGTTTTGTGGTAACGTTAGCTGATATGCTGACCTATTCAGGAATGCAGGTAGAAAAGATATAATGCTTACAGCTTTGCAGAAAATTGACCAAAACCAAGTGGCCGGTTAGACCTTTGGACTATTATATATATATTTCTTGTCCATTCACATTTTCAAACAAGAATATCTTAAAGGTCAGGAGGTCAATTTTGTTTAAATGTGAACTGAATAACCAGGTGACCTGAAATGCTGCATTAGGTTAACCTGGGCAGCCATGGCAACATATAGCCCCCATAGACTTAAAATGGGAAAAACTTAAGAAAATCATCTTTGAAACCATTAGGCCCACGACTTACAAGTTACATATTTAGTATGTACATGTAGCAATGTTCAGTGGTCCCCTATATAAATACTTCCAGTCAAGCTCCTGGGGTCCAAACTGGCCACACTCCAAGGATCAATTGTTTAATATAGGCAAGTTTTAAGATAGAAATCACCAAATGTATGATGCTGCATTTCTGACTAAATGTTACACTCAGCATGTTCTCCATCCATTAGTTGATTCTGAAATTAATCACAATAGACATTTCAAATTCCCTTCATAAGTAAAGGAATTAACCTTATAGATTTTCCAAGTATATTTCAGGATAAATCTGTTAAATCATTCGTACCTGATTATTTCCAAAATTCTGAGCCGCTTATAATTTGTAATACATGTAGGTATAACAAATCGATTAGAAACAGAATAATCAATTTCAATAAACTTGTGTCTGACCTTGATATACATGCTAATAAGCCTGATTCATGAGAATGTAAAGATTCTAAATTTATTTACCCGTCCGCTGGACATGTTATCACTGGACATTTGAAAATCATTTCTGATTCTAGAATTCGTAATAATATTTCTAAGGGTCTTAAGTACAGATTTCCTTCCTATATTGCTTTCAACAGATGTAGGGAAGAAATTGCATCTGCTGTAAATGATTTTGGTAATCGCTGGTGTAGACGAGAGAGTGTTGAGTGTAATGCCTTAAAGGAATGGAAACTAAGTATTTTCAATATAGTGGATAAACATATAAAATTTTATTCACAAAATACTTATCTCTTACCCCGGAGCCTAAATCTTCTAGACATTTGAATTAGGGTATCCAAGAATTTCATAGAAAGTATGTTTTGGTTCTAGCTGACAAGGCCGCAAACAACGTTATTGTTGTTTGTCTGTTACTCTATATTAAAACTTTGAAGCAGGAACTTAATGGTACCAAGGCTTATGAAGAGACCTCTACTGATGAGGTCCATAGTTAAAAGCCAGCTTTATGAGTTGCCTGTTAAGTTTTCTGTAAGTGTTAAGGAACAATAAGACAAACTTCCTATGATGTATTGGTTACCTAAACTTCACAAAAGACAGTATAAAGCTGGTTCATTCCAAACTCCAGCTCTTGCAATTCTAAATTACTAACTTCTTGCCTCACTGCTATCAGATCTCAATGAGACAGTGTATGAAAGGTCAAGAAAAAACATGTTTTGGTCTATAAAAAATTCTGGCGAGGTACTTAGTAAACTAAAGTCTAGTGAGTTTTTGTGACATGTTTGTCTACTTAATTTTTTTCTACTCTGTACACCAAATTACCCCATAATCTAATAAAGAAAAAACTTATAGATCTGATTGAGCATGTCTTTAAAAAAGAAATTCATAACAGAATGCACACTCTATCTTGCCTGTAACAATAAGGTGTTTTTAGCTCACCTGAGCCGAAGGCTCACAAGGTGAGCTTATAGGATGGCCGTGATCCGTCGTCCGTCCGTCGTCCACAATTTCAGAGATCTTCTACTCTGAAACCGCTTGGCCGATCTAGTTGAAATTTTATGAGGAGCCTCCTTGGGTAGTGGCATTTCAAGTTTGATCGCGAAATCCAGGTCACATGACCAAGATGGCCGCCACGCCCATACATGGTAAAAACCCTTCAAAAATCTTCTTCTCCAGAACCAGTGGGCCGATTTCCACAGAACTTGGTATGTAGCACCGGGGACTTCAGCCCATCAAAGTTTGATAAAATGATAACACTTGGATGACCTTGACCTATTTTACGGCAAGGTCAAATTTGGAAACATAGGCTTTTACATGGGGAAAAAGTGAAAACTATGGATTTTTAGCTCACCTGAGCCGAAGGCTCACAAGGTGAGCTTATAGTATAGTAGTCGAGCCGGCGTCCGTCCGTCCGTGCGTCCGTCCGTCCGTCCACATTTTCAAACTTGAATATCTCTAAGACAACAAGGCCAAACATGACCAAATTTTATCTAAAGCATCATTGAGGAAGGGGAAAGGTTGTGTTAGGTTTTGGGCCAGGTCGGATCAGAACTCTGGTTTCCATGGCAACAGATAGCTCCCATAGACTTACAATGGAAAAACATAAAAATCTTCTTCTCTGAAACCACAAGGCCAAGAGCTCTCATATTTTGTGTGTAGCAATGTCTAGTGGTCCTCTTCATAAATCCTGCCAACCATGCCCCTGGGGTCCATACGGGCCCCGCCCCGGGGGCGTCTTTGGGAAAATATAAAAAAATCTTCTCTGAAACCACAAGGCCCAGAGCTTTCATATTTTGTGTGTAGCAGTGTTTAGTGGTCCTCTTTATAAATCCTGCCAACCATGGCCCTGGGGTCAAAAATGACCCCGCCCCGGGGGTCATTAGCTCCCATAGACTTTCAATGGGAAAAACAAAAAAAAATCTTCTTCTCCGAAACCAAAAAGCCCAGAGCTTTCATATTTTGTGTGTAGCAATGTCTAGTGGTCATCTTCATAAATCCTGCCAACCATGCCCCTGGGGTCCATACAGGCCCCGCCCCAGGGGCGTCATGGGGAAAATATAAAAAAAATCTTCTTCTCCGAAACCACAAGGCCCAGAGCTTTCATATTTTGTTTGTAGCAATATATAGTGTTCCTCTTTATAAATCCTGCCAACCGTGCCCCTGGGGTCCATATGGACCCCACCCCGGGAGCATCATGGGAAAAACTTTAAAAAATCTTCTTCTCCGAAACCACAATGCCTAGAGCTTTCATAGTTTGTGTGTAGCAATGTATAATGGTCCTCTTTATAAATCCTGCCTACTGTGCCCCTGGGGTCCATACGGGCCCCGCCCCGGGGGTGTCATGGGAAAAACATAAAAAAATCTTCTTCTCCAAAACCACAAGGCCAAAAGCTTTCATATTTTGTATGTAGCAATGTTTAGTGGTCCTCTATATAAATCCTGTCCATCATGCCCCTGGGGTCAAAAATGGCCACGCCCCGGGGGGGTCAT
This sequence comes from Rugalucina vietnamica, assembly GCA_964017185.1. NCBI lineage: Eukaryota > Metazoa > Mollusca > Bivalvia > Lucinida > Lucinidae > Rugalucina > Rugalucina vietnamica. The sequence continues at coordinate 40,467,536 of OZ024880.1, forward strand.
TAGCTCCCATAGACTTACAATGGGAAAAACATAAAAAAAATCTTCTTCTCCAAAACCACAAGGCCCAGAGCTTTCATATTTTGTCAGTAGCAATTTATAGTGGTCCTCTTTATAAATCCTGCCAACCGTGCCCCTGGGGTCTATACGGGCCCCGCCCCGGGGGCGTCATGGGAAAAACTTTAAAAAATCTTCTTCTCCGAAACCACAAGGCCCAAAGCTTTCATATTTTGTTTTTAGCAATGTATAGTGGTCCTCTTTATAAATCCTGCCAACTGGGGTCCATACGGGCCCCGCCCCGGGGGCGTCATGGGAAAAACGAAAAAAACTCTGAAACCATATGGCCCAGAGCTTTCATATGTTGTGTGGACCAATGTATGATACTCTCCTTTATAAATGCTGCCAACGGTGCCCCTGGGGTCCATACAGGCCACACCCCAGGCATGTCATTATCTACCATAGACTTATAATGGAAATATATGAAAAAATCTTCTCTGCAACAGCATGACACAAAGCTTGTATATTTGATATACAACATTGTCATGTGGAGCTATACATAAATCCTGCCAATCTTGCCCCTGGGGTCAAATATGGCCCCACCACGGGGGTGATTATAGGACCCTGACCTTGTTAGATGATTTTTTCAAGTGAACCAAAAATTGGCAGAAAAAAGGATACACAATCAAGACAAGAGCTCTTCTGCTGATTAAGTAGGGTTTCAAGGTCACATGACCAAGATGGCCACCATACCCATATATGGTAAAAACCCCAATTACTTTGTCCAGTGACTGTACTTGTTGACTCTCAGGTGAGCGATCGTTGCCCCTGGGCTACTTGTTTGAAAACTATTGCAGCCTGAGGCCTGAAAAGTGGTAGATGCAAACAACTAATGGAGTAGATGAAGGTATGTGATTAATTTAGGTCAAGGTCATCTCTTGACCTTGGCCAGTCTGTCGTCCATTCACACTTTTCAAAGATCTTCTTCTCTGAAACTGCTGGGCCAATCAAAGTGAAATTTTATGTGGAGCATCCATGGGTAAGGGAGACGAAAGTTTGATCGCGAAATCCTGGCTTCCACGCCCATATATGGTAAAAACCACTCAATTTTTATCTTCTTCTCCAGAACCGGCAGGCCGATTTTCATGAAACTTGGTATGTAGCATTTGGGACTCCAGCCCATCATAGTTTGATCAAATGATGACCCTGGGATGACCTTGACCTTTTTTTAGGGCAATTTCAATTTTGGAAACATAGGCTTTTACATGGAAAAAAGTGAAAACTATGGATTTTTTGAAAACTGTTGCAGCCTGAGACCTGGAAAGTGGTAGATGCAAACAACTAATGGAGTAGATGAAGGTATGTGATTAATTTAGGTCAAGGTCATCTCTTGACCTTGGCCAGTCTGTCGTCCATACAAACTTTTCAAAAATCTTCTTCTCTGAAGCTGCTTGGCCAATCAAAGTGAAATTTTAGGTGGAGCGTCCATGGGTATGGGGAACGAAAGTGTGATCGAGATATTTGTGTCACATGACCAAGATGGCCACCATGCCCTACTATGGTAAAAACCACTCAAAAATCTTCTTCTTGACGGTTTACGTGAAACTTTGTATGTAGCATTTGGGACTCCAGTCCATCTTAGTTTGTTGAAATGATGACCCTAGGATGACCTTGACCTATTTTACGGCAAGGTCAATTTTGGAAACATAGGCTTTTACATGGGAAAAGGCTAAAACAATGGATATTTTGGAAACTGTTGCAGCCTGAGACCTGAAAGTTGCTAGATACAGACAACTAATGGAGTCAATGAAGGTAAGTAATTAATGAAGGCCAAGGTCTTTTCTTGACCTTGACCCAAGGTCATTTATATACCAAAATTAAAATTATGGGTTTCTCCGAAATCACTGGGTTTGGAAACTATTGCAGCCTGAGACCTGAAACTTTGCAGATGCAGACAACTTATGAAGTCAATAAAGGTGTGTGAGTATTCAAGGTCAAGGTCATTTCATTATTACTTAATACTCCAAGATCAGGCTTCAGGTGAGCGTTCTCAGGACCAATGGTCCTCTGGTTGAAAACCATTACAGTCTGAGACTTGCAGATGCAGACAACTTATTGTTGATGAAGGTATGTAAGCATTTAAGGTCAATGTCATTTTATGGTTATTATTAGTGCAAAGGTCAGATGTCAGGTGAGTGCTCTAAGGACCAATGGTCCTCTGGTTCAGAAATTATTGCAGCCTATGACCTGAAACTAATTGAGTTAATGAAGATATGTGAGTTTAGATGGTCAAGGTCATATCTTGACCTTGGCCCAAGGTCATTAACATATGAAATTTAAAGTTGCTTTTCTCAAAATCACTAGACCGTTTTCAACCAAATTTCGTATGTAAGCTTGTAGGTGCAAATTGATGAAATTTTGCATAATGCTGGTCACATGACCAAGATGGCTGCCACGTACCTATATGGTAAACACATGAATAATCTTTCCAGGAACCAGTGGGCCAAATCTGATGAAACTTGATATGAAGCATGAGAGACCCAAGCCCACTATATTTGTAGCTCTTCTGAGCCATTAGTCTCACAAGGTCATTATTTAACTTCTGTCTAAAATTTAACCTTGCATAGCAATTGTCTAAAAAAAGACCTTTCTTTACTTTCTTTTAGTAATGAAAGTACGAAAGAACGAAAGTTAGTAAATGGCCAAGGTCCAGTTTACATGACCATGATAGCCGCCGTGCCCAATTATGCTAAAAACCTTCAAAAATCTTCTTCTCCAGAACCAGAAGGCCTATGATTTTGATGTTGGCATGAAGCATAGGGGATTGGAGCGCTACAAAGTTTATATAGATTATGATCCTGGGATGACCTATTTTATGGCAAAGTCACCTTAGATTGCATTTGAATGGAGAAAATAGGTAAAATGTCATTTAATGGGGAAAACATGCTGGGAATAGGCAGGTGGACAGAAGATTAATGTTTATGAAAAAAATTTGGCTCCAGAGGGTTGCCTGTCCCTGGCCTGGGGCTATATACATTTATATGACTGTTATATTCAAACATCTGCTTCTGTAAAAAAGCTTGACCAATCAAAGCTAAACTTCATTTGGAACATCCTTAGGAAGTGGGAACAAAAGTATATATAAATGGTCCAGGTCACATGACCAAGATGGCCGCCATGCCCATATATGGTAAAAACCTTTAAAAGATTTCTTCTCCAGAACCAAAAGGTCTATGATTTTGAAACTTGGCATGAAGCGTCGGGTGAATGGAATTCTACAAAGTTTATATAAATTATGATCCTGGGATGACCTTGACCTATTTTACAGCAAGGTCAACTTACGTCACCCATGCATCTGAATGGGGAAAATTGGTAAAATGTCATTTAATGGGGAATGGCAGATGGACAGAAAATTAATGTCTAAGAAAAAAATTTGGCCCCAGGGGGTTGCCTTCTCTGGCTCGGGGCTATATATATGTATATGACCATAATATTCAAGCATATTCTTCTCTGAATCTGCCTGGCCAATCAAAGCCAAACTTCATAATGGAGCATCCTTAGGAAGTGGGAACAAAAGTTTGTATAAATGGTCCAGGCCACATGACCAAGATGACCACCATTCCCATATATGGTAACAACCTTCAAAAATCTTCTTCTCTAGAACCAGAAAGCCTATGATTTTGAAACTTGGCATGAAGTATCAAGGATGATGCTGGGATGACCTTGACCTATTTTATGGCAAGTTCTACTTAGGTTGCCTATGCATTTGAATGGTAAAACTTGGTAAAATGTCATTTAATAAGGTTAAACTTGTTAGGAATAGGGAAATGGACAGAAAATTTATGTTGGCTCCAGGGTTTGTCTGCCCCTGCCCAAGGGCTATATACATGTATATAACAGTAACATTCATCTTCTTCTCGGCGGCCCCCGTGGCCGAGTGGTTAAGGTCGCTGACTTCAGTGCACTAGCAAGTTGATCATTCGATCATCTTACCGCTGTGGGTTCGCGCCTCGCTCGGGGCAGAATTCACGTGGGACAAGCCAAGTTCTGCTTGCGGGTGTGCCAGGTGGTTTTTCTTGGGGTACTCCGGTTTACGCCCCACCTACCGATTGGCCCGTCTCATATGAGCTGAAATAATCTTGAAATAATCTTGAAAGGGACGTAAAATGAATAAAAAAAAAAAAAAAATCATCTTCTCTGAAACAGTTTGGCCAATCAAATCCAAACTTTATATGGATCATCCTTAGGAAGTGGGAACAGAAGTTTGTATAAATGGTCCAGGTTGCTTGACCAAGATGGCTGTCATTTGCCCCAGCTATATTCATGGACAGGTTTGAAAATATATGAAGAATATACCACATCTCAGGTGAGCATTTACAGGCCCATTGGTTCTCTGGTTTGTTGTTGTTAGCTCACCTGAGCAGAAGACTCACTAGGTGATTTCATAGTATGCCATGCTCCGTCGTCCTGGGGTTATAGACATGTATATGGCCATAATATTCAAACATCTTATCTAAAACCACTTGGCCATTCAAAACCTAACTTCATATGGAGCATCCTTAGGAAGTGGGAACGAAGAATTATATAAATGACCAGTCCAGGTCACATGACCTAGATGGCCGCCATGCCCATAATGGCAAAAACCTTCAAAATTATTCTTCTCGAGAACCAAATGGCCTGATTTTGAAGCATTGTGGAATGGAGCTCTACATAGTTTATATAAATTATGACCCTGTGATGCCCTTGACATACTTAATGACAAGGTCATCTTAGGTTGCCTATGCATTTGAATGGGGAAAATTGGTAAAATGTCATTTAATAGGGAAAATTGGTCAGAAAATGTAAGTTTATGAAAGAAAATTGGCCCAAGAGGTTTGTCTGCCCCTGGCCCGGGCTATATGCATGTATATGACCAAGAGGTTTATCTGCCCCTGCCCCGGGCTATATACATGTATATAACCGTAATATTCATACATCTTCTTCTCTGAAACTGCTCGGCCAGTCAAAGCGAAACTTTATTTGGAGCATCCTTAGGTCATATGTAGGTAGTGGGGACAAACGTTTGTATAAATGGTCCAGGTCACATGACCAAAATGGCTTTTTCGGACTAATAGCTGGGGGCCTTTGGACTGGTGGACCAACAGACCTTCAGAATAACGGATGGGAACTGCAGCAAATGTACAAAGTGACTAGGCCATCAAGTTTGCATTAGATTGCTGAGGACAAATGATCTCAGGTGAGCTACAGGTCCAATGTATGGTTTTTGATTCGGTTCTCATATTTTTGTTCCAGGTCACTACCAGGTTTGGCATGGGAGGGTGGATGCTTTGATTGGTAGGCTTTCAATTGTCGATCTTGCTGTTACTGTTGTTGATCCGGAAGACAAAAGCGAGAATGGTTCAGGCAGCCCGGAATATAGATCCAGTATAGAGGTGAAACAAGACTTTGTTTGTTCAGATAAACCACATCATCAAATACTGTCAGAAACCATTGTTTTTTCTCTTCTGCAGAAAAGACTGAATCCCTCTGGAATGAGTTTAATTCCAACCATTGGAATATCTGGGACTGAGTTAGTTGTGTATTTTTATGACCATGAGAAGGATGTTTTGCTACAAAGTCGTGGTATACCTTTCAAAACAAAAGGGGTAATGCAAATTACAGCAGTTCTTGTAGCATGGTTAGTTGTGAATTATAAATATTTAAGTGATGGTCTCACTGATTGCTTAAATGATGCACCCAAAGCAAATTTTTTTGTGCATTGCAAAGACAAAGAAGATATCTATAAAAACCATATAAAGCGAGGTGCGGTAGGAGAGGGTGAAAGCTATTTCTTTGATAGGTGGAGGTTTAAAAATGCCACTTTCAAGACCCCAGCATGCCTGGCAGACTTAGCTGACATTGTTCCTTCAAAAAAGAAAAAAAGTGATTAGATCTATTGTTATACAGTGCGGCATTTGATGACTAAGGCAAATCACATTTATTTTAACACAGCATTATCATATGTGCCATATTTTTTAGACAACCAAGGAGAGAGTGAGTGGCCATAGTGTAGTGATTAGTTTGCTAGCCTCGCAACTAAAGGGTCACTGGTTCAATCTTACACTCCTCCAGCCTTTCAGATGAGAATGCCAACCAAGGTCTCATCTCCATGACCTAGTTGTTAGTGGGATGTTAAACTCAAATCACAACTACCATGATCTCAAGGAGATCAGGGCCAGGTCACTTTGAGACTTTGAAAAACAACTTATTATATTTTAGAAGTTTTTTTTTTTTTTTTTTTTTTTTTTTTTTTTTTTTTTTTAATACAAACATTTGGATTTGGGTGGTAATTATGCATGTTTATGACTGTGTAACTAAATGTTGTCACCCTTGTACAGTTTTCTATACTATGCTCTTTTAATAATTATATTTAATTATATTGAAAGAACTATCAATATCATCATATTTTATGGAAGTGCTGATCCAATTCCTGTGCCGTTGAAAGGTAAGTGTAAAATGTTTGTTCTCGTAAAGCTGTCTAATGTTGAACATGCAAAATTGGTGCCTGTCTACTAAAATTCTTTTCTACTAAAATTATCTTTTCAGAAAAAAAAACAACAACAAAAAACAAACAAACAATGATCTCAGGTGAGCTACAGGACCAATTGTATGGTTTTGATTTGGTACTCATATTCGGTACAAAAAAAAACCTGAAGCCAAGTGATCCCGTGATTTGGATAAATATGAATGACCTACCAAAATTATAATGGCATGGATGAGATCAATGTACACTTTTGATTCAAAAATCCCAGATATTGTAAATGATCATTATTTTTATCAGATTGAACTTATTTCATTTAACTTTTGATACCAGCCTAATGAATATACGAATCAGTTGTGATACACTAGAAATTGTGTTTGTTCTCTTGTACCTACAGAAAATGTAATGGCATGGATGAGAACAATGCACACTTTTGATTCAAAGATCCGAGATAAATTCTAGATAATTATCATTTTTAGCTCACCTGAGCCTAAGGCTCACAAGGTGAGCTTATAGGATGGGACTCGAGCCGGCGTCCGTCTGTGCGTCCGTCCGTCCACATGAATATCTCAGAGACTAGCAAGCCAATTGCAATCAAATTTCATCTGAAGCATCATTGGGGTGGGGGATTGGTTGCATTAGGTTTTGGTATAGATCGGATCAGAACTTTGGTTTCCATGGCAACAGATAGCTCCCATAGGGTGATAATGAGGAAAAGTTTGTGAACACTCTAGCGCCTACATTTTTGATTGGATCTTGTTCATTTTTGCAGGAAACAGTGACAACCATAAGATCTCGGATGAGTTCGAAATTCGGCCATATTCTACTACGGACTGCGGAGTTAGCTGCCCTTGAGGGTCTTGAAAAATTTCCATAGACTTATAATTGGAGAAATGTTGCCACGGTGAACACTCCAGCGCCTTCATTTTTGTTGATCTTCTGGATCTTCTTCATTCTTGCAGGTAACAAAGACAAACATAAAAGCTTGGATGTGTTCAAATTTCAACAAGATCCGTCCACTGACTATGGAGTTAACTGTCCTTGAGCATCTGAAAAATGTATGTATAATGTTGTGAACACTCTAGCGCCTTCATTTTTGATTGGATCTTTTTCATTTTTGCAGGTAACAAGGACAAGCATAAAGTCTTGGATGGGTTCGAAATTTGGCCAGATCAGACCATGAACTCCAGAGTTAGCTGCCTTTGAGTGTCTGAAAAATCCCCATAGACTTAACAATGGGAGTAATGTTGTGAACATTCTAATGTGTAAAACCTGACGTCTGATACTCAATTTTCGGGGAGAATTTGTGTCTCCTGGAGGGCATGAAAAATATTTTCATGGCAATGTTGAGACCCCTTTTTGTTGCAATAGGACGTGCAAAATTTTGAAAATCGTTCAGCAAATAAGGATATTATGCACAAAATCAAGTTTGAATAGGAATTTTGCATTAGGAAGGGAGATAATCCATGATAATGAATTTTCATTGAATGCAGTAATTTTTATCAGAAAATGTTGGTTTGATCTCAAATAAGTCTTTTATGTCATTTTATGATGATTTCAAGAGATCCTGATGAAATACTAAGAATTTAAATTTTTTCCGGTAAAATAATTACTGGACCCTTCGATGATTATCCCTATTCAAAATTGTTCTTAGCAGGAGCTTTTTTAATTGTGGACTCATTTTCAAATTTTTTATAGTATATATATTTTAGGACAAACTAAGTGCTCAATTTTGAAAAGAAAATATTTTGTCTAAATTCAAGAAGCAAGGAAATATCTGCAAAATATCATTATCAGACAACAGAAATAACACATTAGTTCATTCATTTTTGAATGGATATTCTTCAGTCTTGCAGATATCAAAGGCAACCATAAAAGCTTGGATGTTCGAATTTCTGTTACTAACTCCGGAGTTATCTGCCCTTGAGCATCTGAAAAATTGCTGTACAATGCTTTGACCACTCTAATTTTCATTTTTAATTAGATCTTCATTCTTGAGGATAATGAGGACATCCTTAATATCTGGAACAAGTTAGAAATTAGGCCAGATCCAACAGCGGGCTGCAGAGTTAGCTGCCTTTGGGCATCTGAAAAATCTCCATAGACTAACAATGGGAGAAATGTTATGACCACACCAGCGCCTTCAGTTTTTAAAGGATCTTCTTTGTTTTTGCATAAAAGCTTGAATGACTTTGACCAGACTCAACAACTGATTACAGAGTTAGCTGCCCTTGAATGTCTAAAAATCTTTATATCCACTTTTTGCCATCAGGCTCACAGGTATACCCATGCTCCGGCGTCCGTCTGTCGTCGTCAGTCGTCATCCACTATTTTCAAAGATCTTCTCTGAAACCGCTTGGCCGATGAAAGCCAAATTTTATGGGAGCCTCCTTGTGTAGGGGGAACGAAAGTTTGTTCGGGGGATCTTGGTCACATGACCAAGATGGCCGCCACGCCCATATATGGTAAAAACCATTCAAAAATCTTCTTCTCCAGAACCATGACTGAACAATTGTTGACCATGCTGAGTGCCAAGCAAGGTAGCCTGCACGACACAGCCAGGGATCCAACCCTCGGTATCCGCCTTCTGAAGAGGACGGTCTAAACTCTAAGCTACCGAACCAAACAAATACGAAATGATAGCCTTTATTTGTTTGCTTGAATTGTGGCTTAGCGCCCCAGTCAACAGCTATGGTCGGGACGTTGTCACCATTTTATGGCGGGTCCATATTGTACAGTACAGCAAGATATCTATGTTGTAATATACTGAGAGGCAAAGGAATGTATACACCCCACTACTACTGTTTTGGTGTTTGAAATTGACCAAACGTAGCCATTTTCATTAGTCTGACGTGATCATTCAACGATTTCGACATGCGACAATTGAGAACAGTTAAAGAGCTCACCTTTGGGAGTGAAAATTACCGGAAATTTCATCAAATTCCATTGAAGGGGTAGACCCCCTAAAATTTATTTCCAAGTTTTCAAAGAAATGCTTTTTGTGTATGGTAACACCTGATATTGCCAACGTACGTTTATTTAGCAGTACCATAAGATAAAAAGAGTGAAGGAACATGAGGAAGAGTTAAGGAAATTTAAAGTTTTAGAAATAATCAATAAGCATTCAAATGAATCGTTTTCCTACGATTTCCATTTCATTTAATTGTAGTCATTTTAATTAATTTCATTAAATTGTCATCCCAAATGTTCTTAAATTCAAGGTTATACCCATTTTTCAATTAAGCTCGTTTTAAGAAAAAATGTTGACAGATTTCTTTCAGCTAGGTAGCCGCACAATCGTTTTATCAAAAATTTAAAGTTGTGGTTTGTTGTGAATACCCACAGAGAAATCGAAAGCAGATTTTCAGAATTATTCAATATTCGTCTGGTGCACATGCAAACATCGACATGTAGTCTGCGTTTGAACATACAAGCGTATCACAGTGCAATTTAAGAACATGGTTTTACTGCTTTAGTGGTAAAGCATGCAGTGTAAAGAGAAACGTCGATGTGATGAAGATAAAGAAAATATGGACAATTCAAAAGTGTATACTTTCTTTTGCCTCTCAGTATATTTACTTGTTTGTTCATATGATATGAGCAGCGACGCGAGAGAACCGGATTTTTGCCTAGGCGAAAACAAAGGCGCAGATCAGCTGTGCAGTAAATGCACAGCTGATCAGCGCCTTTGTTTACGTTACTTGGATAGTACTATTCCTCTTCTAGTTATAGCCAAATGTTAAAGCATCTAACCTGATTCTGTGACTGTACAGGCTGATTTGTGTCGCACCAGGTCGGAAACCCCGAAGGCTGGTTTTCTCGCGTGGAGGCTCAATTATAAGTCGTGGGTATTTACTGGTTCTTTAAAAGTTCATGTTGAATGTTTGAATCTCAATAAATGATGTGGGTATACATTTGTTTATTAGTTCTCCTTTCACTGTCCTGCAGTTATGCACATATACATAAAGGTACAAGTCGGCAATGATCATGAAAAGGCGCAATCAGAAAGAAATTTCCACTCAAAAAACCGAGGTGGGCAAAACTAATATGTTGACGTTCCTGTCAACACAGCGTTGATCATGTCGAGAAGTTGCCTCCACTGTATGGGACTTCTATCCAACATTCGGTTTGTCATGACACACAAAAATGCGCTTGAAAATCTAACCATCTAAACAACTAATGTTTATATGGTCAGATGGTCGGTTTTTAGCTTTGCATCGAGGCACCATCATCCTATGTATCACTCGTAGCCCCAATGGGCGGGGTTCATATTCCCACCCGACCATCCTTTAAGGATTGCAATTCAGATTTCAGCTTTCACTGGATGATGAAAAACATTAGGCTGTTTTAATGTCTGTGAAGCCCAAAGCCCTTCTTCATAGATCCTGGCTACCTTGTTGGGAAAGAGCTAGTTATTCTACTCTTCGAATGTGTTGTCGGAAAATGTTTTGTTGTGTTTTGTGTGTTTTCTTTCCCACCCGCTGTCTATGTTGGGACATTTAATTTAATTGCATCGATTCCTGGTCCCTCTATTCTTACTTCTTGAACTGCATGATTCTAACACCCTCGCCTATATAGCCAATGGTAAAAAACGTGTTATATTGTGCAACAATTTCACTGGGCGAATAAGCGTGACGTTACTTTGCGGCATTTGTGACGTCAGCTATCCCACAAAGCAGCGTTAGACGGTGAAACGTCGTTTTAGCGCACAACAAACGTAATAATTGTGTGTAAATACCAGCATTACAGTCAAATATTTGGAGGGATATTTGCAATGCAATGGCGGAAAGCTGAACGATATCGACGGTTTCAGCAACATTTATTCCGTTTATTAGCTCACCTGAGCCGAAGGCTCACAGGTGAGCTTATAGGATAGGCAGGCATCCGTCGTCCGTCCACAATTTCAAAGAAGAATATTTCTGAAGCTAGTAGGCCGATCTTGATCAAATTTAATGTGAACCATAATTGGGTTGGGGGATTGATGGCATTAGGTTTTGGAGCAGATTGTATCAAAATTGTGGTTTCCATGGCAACAGATAGGTCCCATAGACTTACAATGGGAAAAACTAAAAAAATCTTCTTCTCTGAAACCACTAGGCCCACAGCTTTGATATTTGGTATGTAGCAATGGCTAATGGTCCTCTACATAAATTGTGCCATTCATGCCCCTGGGGTCAAATTTGGCCACGCCCCGGGGGTCGATAGTCTCCATAGACTTACTATGGGAAAAAAATTCAAAAAAATCTTCTTCTCTGAAACCACAGGGCCCACAGCTTTGATATTTGGTATGTGGCAATGGCTAATGGTCCTCTACAAAAATTGTGCCAGCCATGCCCCTGGGGTCAAATTTGGCCACGCCCCGGAGGTGGATAGTCTCCATAGACTTACAATTGGAAAAACTAAAAAAAATCTTCTTCTCTGAAACCACTAGGCCCACAGCTTTGATATTTGGTATGTAGCAATGGCTAATGGTCCTCTACATAAATTGTGCCATTCATGCCCCTGGGGTCAAATTTGGCCTCGCCCCGGGGGTTGATAGTCTCCATAGACTTAATATGGGAAAAAAATAAAAAAAATCTTCTTCTCTGAAACCACAGGGCCCACAGCTTTGATATTTTGTATGTGGCAATGGCTAATGGTCCTCTACGTAAATGTGCCAATCATGTCCCCGGGGTCAAATTTGGCCACGCCCCGGGGGTCGATAGTCTCCATAGACCTACAATAGGAAAAAAACTTCAAAAAATCTTCTTCTCTGAAACCACTAGGCCAACAGCTTTGATATTTGGTATGTAGCAATGGCTAATGGTCCTCTACATAAATTGTGCCATTCATGCCCCTGGGGTCAAATTTGGCCACGCCCCGGGGGTTGATGGTCTCCATAGACTTACTATGGGAAAAAAATTCAAAAATCTTTTTCTCTGAAACCACAGGGCCCACAGCTTTGATATTTGGTATGTGGCAATGGCTAATGGTCCTCTACATAAATTGTGCCAATCATGTCCCCGGGGTCAAATTTGGCCACGCCCCAGGGGTCGATAGTCTCCATAGACCTACAATAGGAAAAACTAAAAAAAATCTTCTTCTCTGAAACCACTAGACCCACAGCTTTGATATTTGGTATGTAGCAATGGCTAATGGTCCTCTACACAAATTGTGCCATTCATGCCCCTGGGGTCAAATTTGGCCACGCCCCGGGGGTCGATATTCTCCATAGACTTACTTAGGGAAAAAAAATTCAAAAATCTTCTTCTCTGAAACCACTAGGCCCACAGCTTTGATATTTGATACATAGCAATGGCTAATGGTCCTCTACATAAATTGTTCTATTCATGCCCCTGGGGTCAAATTTGGCCAGGCCCCGGAGGTTGATAGTCTCAATAGACTTGCTATGGGAAAAAAATTCAAAAATCTTCTTCTCTGAAACCACAGGGCACACAGCTTTGATATTTTGTATGTGGCAATGGCTAATGGTCCTCTACATAAATTGTGCCAGCCATGCCCCTGGGGTCAAATTTGGCCACGCCCCGGGGGTAGCTAGTCTCCATAGACTTACAATGGGAAAAACTAACAAAAATCTTCTCTGAAACCAAAAGGCCCAGAGCTTCTATATTTTGTATGTAGCAATGTTTGGTAGTCCCCATTATAAATTATGCCAGTCATGCCCCTGGGTCAAATTTGGCCATGCCCCGGGGGTCAATAGTGTCCATGCATAGACTTTCATTTGTCGATTATCAATTAATTTAAATCTCATGAGCTTACAATGTGATAATCTCTCAGGTGAGCTACAGGACCAATGGTCCTCTAGTTGTGTGTTAGAATCGAAATAGATCAGCTCAAGTGCGTGAATTGTTGAGTAATAATTCACTGTTTGTCGGTCAGTTGTAAGAAGATAAATCACTCGCGCTACGCGCTCGTGATTTGGTCTTCTTTACAACTGACCACAAAACAGTGAATTATTACTCAACAATTCACTGCTAGAGCTGATCTACTTCTTAAATCACCGTTTTTTACGCCAACGTCATTGTCATTTTTTGACGTCGTTGTCATTGACGTCGTGTGACATGGATGTCATCCTTTCCATTGTTGTTTATTGATGTCCCTTGACAAAGGTAATGCACCGAAACTAGTAGGGAAATAAAGAAAATAAAAAAATCAGTCTTGGAGTTTGATCTCTTTTGCCATTAATACTTATATTTACATTTTATATTATCAATCAAGTATCAGATTTTTAATTGCGCATATCACCGCTCATTTTCATGTTATTTGACATTAAGATCGCTTTGAGTTACCAACCCCTGAATCTGTTTTACACCTGGCATCACATGGTTTCTTTGTGCACCGGTTACATACGGGTAATGTGAAAAAGTGAAAACTATGGATTTTTTGAAAATTATTGCAGCCTGAGGCCTGAAAAGTGGTAGATGCAAACAACTAATGGAGTAGATGAAAGTATGTGATTAATTTAGGTCAAGGTCATCTCTTGACCTTAGCCAGTCTGTCGTCTATACACACTTTTCAAAGATCTTCTTCTCTGAAACTGCTTGGCCAATCAAAGTGAAATTTTATGTGGAGCATCCATGGATAGGGGAGACAAAAGTTTGATCGCGAAATCTAGGTCGCATGACCAAGATGGCCACCACGCCCATATATAGTAAAAACCACTAAAAATTCTTCAGAACCGGCGGGCCGATTTTCATGAAACTTGGTATGTAGCATCGGGGACTCCAGCCCATCTTAGTTTGCTAAAATGATGACCCTGGGATGACCTTGACCTATTTTACGGAAAGGTCAATTTTGGAAACGTAGGCTTTTACATGGGAAAAAGTGAAAACTATGGATTTTTTGAAAACTATTGCAGCCTGAGGCCTGAAAAGTGGTAGATGCAAACAACTAATGGAGTAGATGCAGGTTTGTGATTAATTGAGGTCAAGGTCATCTCATGACCTTGGCCAGTCTGTCGTCCATTCACACTTTTCAAAGATCTTCTCTGAAACTGCTTGGCCAATCAAAGTAAAATTTTATGTGGAGCATCCATGAGTAGGGGAGACTAAAGTTTGATTGTGAAATCCAGGTCACATGACCAAGATGGCCGCCATGCCCATATATGGTAAAAACCACTAAAAATCTTCTTCTCCAGAACCGGCAGGCCGATTTTCATGAAACTTGGTATGTAGCATTTGGGACTCCAGCCCATCGTAGTTTGATCAAATGATGACCATAGGATGACCTTGACCTGTTTTACGGCAATGTCAATTTTGGAAACATAGGCTTTTACGTTGGAAAAGTGAAACTATGGATTTTTTGTAAACTGTTGCAGCCTGAGACCTGAAAATTGGTAGATGCAAACAACTAATGGAGTAGATGAAGGTATGTGATTAATTTAGGTCAATGTCATCTCTTGACCTTGGCCAGTCTGTTGTCCATACACACTTTTCCCACCCGCTGTCTATGTTGGGACTTTAAATTTAATTGCATCGATTCCTGGTCCCTCTATTCTTACTTCTTGAACTGCATGCTTATTATTATGGAATCACCGTTTTTTACGCCAACGTCATTGTCATTTTTTGACGTTGTCATTGACGTCGTGTGACATGGATGTCATCCTTCTCCATTGTTGTTTATTGATGTCCCTTGACAAAGGTAAGGCACCGAAACTAGTAGGGAAATAAAGAAAATCAAATAATTCAGTCTTGGAGTTTGATCTCTTTTGCCATTAATACTTATATTTACATTTTATACAATGTATATCAAGTATCAGATTTTAATTGCGCATATCACCGCTCATGTTCATGTTATTTGACATTAAGATCGCTTTGAGTTACCAACCCCTGAATCTGTTTTACACCTGGCATCACATGGTTTCTTTGTGCACCGGTTACATCTCGGTAATAAATAAAACTAAATCAAAACTAAAATATGACCAAAAAACTTAAAGGTACTTGTAATAAAGGTATATGTATTGAAAATAGTTCACATATCACAGATAAGGTCTTAAGATGCGTCATGGCGAAACATGTCTTTCAAAAGTTCGCGCAAATGTATAATCGCTCAAACGTAGTGTGAAAGAGGCAAAAAGTTCGCGCAAACGTATGCATGCAAAAGTCGCGCAAAAGCCTAAAGAGCATGGAGAGGAACATCACCATCCGAAAAGGGAAAATTTACTTTATCAAAATTTAAGTCATCGCGCTTATCATAAACTTTTAATGAAGCAAATCCATTAGGAGGTTTGCACATAATTTTCATATAACTGACCACACAAATACACAAGAACGCAGACCAAATGACAGATTGTTCGATGGGTGTAAAGGAGGAGCATTTTTGCGGTATTGTCATAGTCTAAATGTAGAAGGAAGCACAAGAAATCAACAAGTAATTGATATTAGTCACCCGAACCGCAAGACTCACCAGATTAGTTTATTGCTTATCCATGCCCTTGCTTCCTTACTAAATATGACAACTAGAATTTCTGGAATTGTTTGGCCTATCAAATTTTAGGGGGAAACTACATGTACGCTACGTATGACAAAATGCGCGTTTTATAGAATACCAAATAAGGAAATCCAAAATCAACTGTTTCCTATTATTGAAACGAAAGTATTGAATAACACATATTAAAATAAATACATGATCATGAAAGTTATAAGATTGACAGATGGAATGCTCATAATGAATAATACAAGGAAATTCATTTGTTCCAAACGTGTAAACGGTAAGCCTTTCTTTACTTTCGTCATATTTGACTCACCATGTGGTAATTGGTTGCACCTACACATAAAAATACATGAACAAGGAACTACGGGAGCTCCACTAAGTATTATCATTTGAGAAAGCCGCTTGTTCACACATATTAATATAGATGTACAGTTATGATATGCATATCGTATTTGTTCAAATTAGCGTACATGTTCCAATAAGCGCACATCCTGTTCGTTTCCGAAAAATGTGTTCTCAAGTGCACACTGCTTGACCAGCATATTGGTATTTACACTCAATTTACACATTAGTACTGCATTAACCGCATTTAATCTTACATAAATGTGCCTTTTTAATGTTCAAACACTATTTTACAATGATTGAAACACTCAAATGACAGAATAATTGAGATTTGCCGTTGTTACTTCAACAGTTTTATGTGCTGTTTTCGTTTTATAAAGTAAACCTTTGTATCCAAACTCGTTTTCACCTGCAACATTTCGAGACAAAGCCCTTCATATCTTGACGACATAAAAACCCTATCAGCTGGTCTATGACTAGCTTTCCACAGTATTTGTGATTTCACGTTTTTACAGATAGACAAACAATATTCTGTACCATGAAAATCGATTCTGGACTAAAGTCATTGGACATTGTACAGCTTTGATATCAGCCATAATGCTTATTTTATCATAAATATTTATAGTTTTGCATTAGGAGTTATTCAATTATATATTTGCTTTGTCTGCACGAACAACAGATAATGAAAGAGAAAACATACATTTGCCACTTTTGGCTGGTCAAATTCTGTTGTTGTTGTTTTTGTTTTTTATCCTTACTGTATACCACAAAGTTGTGATTCGCAGATACCCAGCCATCGTTCATCTTTTAAGCACGATACTTAGAAAATCGACTCTCCCTACAATAAAGCATTTGGCTTGCTCAGCGAGAGAAGAGTAATAGCCCCCGTGCAGTAAAATTGCTGGTTGGAACATTAATCCAGAACCAAACCAAAGCAAACATGAGTCTTCGCATGAGAAAACCAACGATTGTATAGGCGACAACAAAGCCAGTAACTGCACATAATAACAGCTGATCAGCGCCTTTGTTTCCGATTCACGGATACTACAATCCTTCTTCTTCTCAAATCCGAAATTTCAAGCTTCTAGCCTGCTTCTGTGACTGTACAGGCCGGTTTATGTCGGACTTGGTCGGAACCAAAATTGTTGGTTTTCTCACGCACAGGCTCATATGAAAGTGCGTGTGTTGATTGACGTGTGGTTTCCAGTTTCGATGACAACGGCCGGTTGACACTACCTACGCCTATGGGTGTTTCACTTTGGTCGTGTACGTCTAACTTAAAGGATGTTTTTTTGTTTGTTTTGAAGTTTAACGCCACAGTTAACATTTTTTCAGTCATTTAGGTATAGAGCAACCGCTTCATGGGTATTAACCAGTACTCTGGGGAGTTAAAAATTAAAACTGAGATCCTTTAAGAGCAGCGAACACATTAATGAGAAAAGGAATGGGCCATCAGTGACCCTTTTGATTTGGCAACATGGAGCCAAAGTAAATTACTGAAATTTTGCAACTTTTAACAGGGTAGTCGATACAAAGACTAGTATTATCTAAATGGGACCAAATATATTAAACATTGGTAAGAAATGAATCTTAACCGATAATAAATTTCTGATTTCCCAGAATATCCTCGCTGATCTCACAGTACCTTGCTCAAGGACACAACACGGCGCCGCCAGTGGGGATGCAACCCAGGACCTCTCGATTCGGAATCCGATGCTCTACCACTACGCCACTACGCAAATATTTAGTGCGCAATATGTGATTAAGGGATTGTCAAAGTTTACGTCATTCTAGTGGAAAACTGGCAAAATTTAATTAATTTTCGTGGCTAGAAAATTCGAAACCTTCTAGATTATGACGACGAACTACACGGTACAATAAACTTTGGCTTTACAAATTGTTGATGTCATTCTTTTGGAAAACCGATCAAAATTTTTCATTCTCACCATTATCAACTTCGATACATTCGAGATAATCACGACTTGGGCTTTAAAAAAGTACAAGTAGGCAAAGATCAGGAAAAGGCGCAATCAGAAAAAGACTCCCACTCCAAAAACCAAGATGGGAAAAAACCAAACTAACAATCAGGTACGTATACCATGAAAACATTTCGTAAGCCGAATGAGCAGCTATTTTCCCAGTAGGTGGCCACTCAGTTACCTTAACTTAACTAAAAATATGCAAACATACATAAGGCGCCAGCAGCACAAAAATATTTTAACAACCAAGACATAAAACAAAAAGAACCACCACAGAAGTATCGACTTGGAACGGTTACTGGCGGGTTTAAATCGATTTTACACGGCCGTAACCTCACCCTCAGCTTCTGCAGTGGTTCATAACATTTAGTTAGTTCTTCGGTCCTCGTGGTGAATCTCTAACTAGTAAATGAATAATCAAGAACAAACAAATAAATCATGATAAACATCCTGATGAATCAAAAACCAGGACTCACAGATTCAGTAAGCTGCCCGACGATGGAGATCCCTGGGCGCCAAATAACTTACTAACTCCGGAGCTAAAGAAAAACATCAGTTGGACCCCGGTGGGCCAAGCAACAGACAAGAAGCTCCGGCCCCAACCAACTAAAATGAATAGCTTTAAGTCGGGGCCATCATAGAGTCTGACGCCCGACCCACCGGCGTGCAATTAAAGAAGGCAGCATAGTTATCAACCGTGATTGGGTTAAAAACTAAGCATGCAGACTGTCGCATAACATTCAAGTTATAACCTATACGTCTGTAACGTGTTATGATTTTTCTAAACTGAAAAGAAAAATCATTACTTCCTATAAGTTTCTTAAATTTGTAAACCAAGTCACCATAAAATTCTGGTTCCGAAAGACCCTCACTTAAAAGCGTCTTTAACCCAACATTATATTTGGAAATCAATTCATAGTGTCTACGATAAAATTTAGAAAAAGTTTTTCGAAGTTTATGATACCGATAGCCCTGTTGGAGAAGTTTGGCCGTTAAAGATTTATTTCGAGCGTTGAAGTCTGTAACATGATTGCAGACTCTAGCAAACCTAATAAGTTGCGAAATGTATACACCATAAGAAGCACGACGAGGAACGTCACCATCCAAAAAAGGAAAATTTACTATATCAAAATCAAAGTCATCGCGCTTAAAACCCGTTGACCTGAGGAACTTTAAGAATGATTAAATTACTAATGAACGTTTAAATTCTCCTAAGCAAACATAATATTCCAAGATATAGTCTTAGATGGGACAATGCGTCATGCGACGTCACGAATGGGGTTATACCGTTTGCCTACGACCCATATACATTGTATATAAAGTACCAAGCTAACATCAAATAACCCGTTCTTATTTATTTAAAGCATCCTCAATAAAGACCGTCTCTGTTCTAGATGTAATTCCTCATCACTCCTCGACACCCACATGCACATACACATTCGGCACTGGCAGCAAGGATCTCATATCTATTCGCTGGAGTAAAGCATTTAAAGGATATCCCAACCATTTAATGGCGCTGTTGAAAGATGCAAAAGATTCCGATTGGCTCACTATCGCCGCAGATCCATTCAAACAAAACGTCAACTTAACGACGTCGTTCAAAGTAACCAACGTTTTGTCTGGAGTTTTGTTCCTTTGGGCGTGTGAAGAAAGGAATTAAGTCTGGGCAACTGAGCGGCCACCCGTTGGGAAATAGCTGCTTCGGGATTATACTGGTCTTTGTATCGACTACACTGTTGAAAGTTGCGAAAATACAGTTGTCAAATCTATAGGGTCACTGAAGAGGCTTAAATAGCCGCCCATCCCATTTCCCATAATATGTTCACTGCTCTTAAAGGATATCAGCCATTCGGCTTAAGATATGTTTTCTTTGTATGAGTACCTGATGGTCAATTTATTTTCCCACCTGTGTTTGAAATGGGACTTCCGTTCTGATTGCGCCATTTCCTGGCCGTTGCTTAGATTTACCTTTTTATGAATGCGAAGTTTAAAAGTTTAAAAGAGCGTGGTGACCTAGATAAGAAGCCGCGTAATGCCAAAAGAAACTACACGGAAACAATGAACCCATGTTGTTCAGTGTGAATGGCTACTGAACTGATACACTCTGGTTTGACAACAACTAAGTATGATCGACATAGGGAGGCTGGTAATTCACCGCATACAATAACACATTAAAACAGAAACAATGATCAGAACCAAAGTACCGCTCCTTAAACCTAGGTGGGAAACAAACAAAATGAAAAAAGTACCAACACAAACAGGACATAC